>OY754333.1:32769587-33448407 GCA_963573305.1 Pyrrhosoma nymphula | reverse complement strand
TGAAATACGATTCTTTGATTTAGTGGGCTGAAAATCCTCATTTCGGAATCTGGCCTTCGCAAAGTGTCCCGGAATATTACCAAAATATTTCGTAAAAACCAAAGGTTTCCTATTTTTTAATAAAAACACAACCACGTCACGATAAAGTTACTCCATTTAAATCATTAAGTGACTCTTTATCTACAGAAGACAAAAATTTCAAGTCTCCAGCTGTCACGGCCAAACCGTTAAGAGTGAGAGGGTAACGTCTGAAACGAGCTTCTTAGCCCCGGTATAGAGCAACCTTCTTATCCAATAAGTGTAAGAACGAGTAACTTCTCAGTATTTTCTTCTGCGATATAAATAATGAGCCATAAGTTCTCAACACGATTTTTGAAACTGGAATAGGTGACTTAGCAAATTTATTACATCAACGTATTAGTATGTTACATTAATATGGCGTTCCTTTTTTCAAGTTGATTTCCTGACCCTCTAGTTCATTTAAAAAACCTTTGCAGAAAGAGTTCAGACCGTGTTATACCGTTGTTTAGAGGTGCTAATAATTGACATCCCATTAGTGACTCCTTGTAAAGTTGAGTAAATCCACGTTATGAGCTCCTTTCCACCTTCTTTCTCTCCTTTGCCATCATTGTTCTCATTTCCTGGACTATAATACATACCACGGAATCTGCTAGCCTCTCTTCGTAATTACTGTAATTAGCAAATGATCTGTAATACCAGGCGTTTAGGCACACGCTGAAAATTTACCCTAAACATTAAACAGGGTCAAGGTAAATATGCAATCCTCCCCAGATACACAAGGTGACTAAAGGGATTTTAAAAGGTCATCCTGACTCAGCTTCATAATTAGAGTAGGACTAAAACTCATTAGCGTTTCGAAGGCAGGGTGTGTTTGCCTTCTACATTAATTAAGTGTGCATATTAGCTAGGTAACAATCAAGGAAAATAATTCAATTGCCTGAAATTAAGTCGAATCGTCGAATGACCTCATTTCCTTTAGCCTCCAATGAGAACTAATTGCTATAAATAATTTGTGTAATTTTTACGTTGGAACAGAAGTCCCTTCAAATTGAGATGATTAAACAATAAAATAGAGAGATAAGTTACTAACTCACTGAAGTCTGATCTATTGAGTTAGTCTGAAGACTGATCGGAAAGAAAAGTTATTAACTGACGGCATTAGTATTGACATGTTTTCGGCAAAATCTAGTCTCTCACACTGACAAAATATGGGAATCCGTAAACTTCGCTAAAACCAGCTGCAAGCGCACAAGGAGTTTTTACATAACCTATGGAAGAACAACTTTGGGAGCTGCAATGGTCTGGGAGGCTACACCATAGTCTGAGAGTATGCTGATAATTTCAGATCAGGCAAACTTCAGTATGGTACGGAGGGTGCTTTTTTAATCCCGCACTATAACTCTAGAATTTATGAAACGAAAAAATAAGAAAGATACGCCGCCGAACTAATAGGTAGAAAATCTCCTTTTTGCATTGCACCATTCATCACCAAAAAGCAAGATACTAAGGCACACTGTTTACGTGCAATTAACGTCTCTCCTTTATCTCTTCACATATCTTTTTCCCATTCAATACCCTTTTCATGGCTGGTATCTAAAAAAGCCTTGCCACATGACTCCACGTAAGCTCGAGGAGCAGTCAGTGCTAGTAGATGAAAGTATCATTAAGATATAGCAAAACCTTGTGGTAATTAAACTTCAAATATAAATTTAATTGTCCGAAATTCTATCACGAATTTCCCCATTGCTATTTAAGTATGTTAGGCAGTTGCTCCAACAGTACATCTTAATGTCATACAATTAGTTCGAGTTTGCTTTTAAAAACTAGATTTTCCTACCTTCAACATAAGCAATAGCACTTGTGACACAGTTCCGCTGAATTATACACGGTCACGTGAGGATGAACTCAGCTTTTCGGCCTTAGAGCAACGGTATTCAAACTGCTCCCCGGAATCCTGGGGTTCCACGAGACCTTCCAAAGAGGTTGCATAGAACCACTGGCTTAGGTCGCGGTGAGGTAGAGGCCTCTTCTGCCAACCCTAAGGTCGTGGGGTCGAATATTCACCATCCACGACATGGCTGTTTGTGTCCTTCCACTGGGAAAGAGGAAACGAGGGAATCAATGCCTTATTCCGCCCAGTTATAATAAAAAAATGCAATAAAAATAATATTGAAAGAGTTTCACGATTTTCCTATTATTACTTGTTATTAGTCACTGTTTACACGTTTTACAAAAGCTATTGAGACGATAATATTTTTATGTGTACCATACATGTTTTGTGATTATTTTATTTTTTACAAGATAGAGTAAGCTCTCATAAATGTTCCACGAACTATAACAGATTGGAAACCACTGGCTTTTAATGGAGCAATCAATTTCTACACGATATATAAGGCGTAATTTTGGATTTATCATCATAATTATTTCCCTGGATATTGCATCCGCATAGAAGAAGATGAGACAAGATGGAAAGGGGTGCTAGTGAATGAGGGATAAGGGGGTGTGGTCGGCGATATATTGCTAGGCTGCGTAAAGGAGGGGGTCAACAGTGGTCCATAGAAGGATGACGAGTGGGAGTAAGATGGGAGTTTAGGGTAGTAGTCCACTCTCTCCCACTCAGCAACGGCAACACCGGCGGGCAAAACTTAATGGAAATGGATTCGGTATTTGTAGAGGATGCCCAAGAGATGTGGTTTTGGAATGGAAAATGTTTTTGTCCTTTTGTTTGCTAGCAGATGCTCTCAAGGGGGCTCGCACCCAACGCACACAAACATGGCGGCCCTTAAAATGTCCAGAATTAAACATAAACGCATCCGAGAATTGTATCCTCCCACCCACCCCGATTGATCTACTATGTTCCCAACGGAAAGGGACTTTGCAGAATTCATGGTGATTTTTAGTTTTTCTAAAGCAATAAATTCCACAGTATCATCCTTAAGAATTTGATAATTTATTAATTGTTTAATTACTATTAAAATTGATTGCTTAATGTAAGACTCCGATGAATATTTTCCCTCTTGTCAGTTAAAAATGGGTTATTTCACATCTCTCAATCCAGGGTGTTTCACTGAGTACTTAAACATAGAAAACATAGAAAACTATGGCTGAGGGAATCATTTAAGGCGTCTTTTTTGAGCAAAACACATAAAATCTATGACCAAATCTTTAAAATTACCTATAAGCGAAATAAAAAAAATAAAACAGAAAAATGCACCCTAAAAAGGAGAATACATTCAACCTCAAATCAAGTGCACCCTTGTACACCCTATCACAGTACAATATAATGGCGGAGAGACGAACAATACGAAGAATCCATTCACTCACCATTACGCTTGACTCACGCGGTGAGTCATCCGTCTCTAGAAACTCAAACTTGTTGATGTTCCGCATGGCAAGGATTGTTTTCATCTCAAAAGTTTTGCAGTTCTACTATTGGCGAACTGATGTTTTCCATTTTTAAATATCTCATGCTAAATTTTAGATTTAACTACTATTCCTCTTATCAATATATCTCCCCCTTAAGTTATGTATTTGTCCCATATTCTTCCAAAATTCCATTTATCCTTTACTTTATTTACAACAAACAACACTTGTACACATGTGTGCCCATTCCTCCGCCTTCTACCTTTGTGCATGTTGCTCTATTGAGTCCTATCCACTTCAACTTTGTTTTTACCTTCTTCATTCTCTCACTTCAGGTGTTGGAGGATAATCGTCTCTTTTTTGATTTTCCAATGGTGCATGGCATGATTAATTTCTTTCATGCTAGTAAAATACATAATACTAAAACCCAATATAATAGGAGTATATATGATTGGAACCAGCTGCCTGATTAACTTTTTAAATCCTTACCCACAACATTAAAAAAACGGCCCCAATCGTGTTTGTCTTCAGCCCAAAGAAATTCGCGCTATTTGGCCTTTGCATGGTGAAACTTAGGTTGACGAAATCTTAATTAAAGGGGAAACGAATCAACTGCTCCCAACAGGTCCTGCCGAATAATAGCGTTGAAATACGTGGAAATGGCAGCAAAAGATATTCTACTAGGACCGGGAATCGAACCACCGATCTTTAGCTTGACAAGGCAATGAACATATCACTAGAATACCATACATATTTGGACAAACATCTTCATGCAAGCAGCTAAACATGGCATAAGTGCCGATAAAGGATTCAATCTCGTGGGTCGTGACTTTGTTTAAGCCCTCGCGACGGGGAAGCTATAGCCTATAAATATTTTTTTATTTAATAGGGAGACAGAAAAAACAAAAATTGCAATCAACTAGGAAAACACTTAACGAATGAATATCAAGTGACAATAAGTTATATCTCCCGAGTCTCCACTGTCCCATTGCATGCTCATGATGAAGCCAAAAGGCCGAGGCATTTTGAAGTAGAGTGATCAGATGCTAACGAATCCCATCACCATCCTTAATGTGCAAGGGCACAAAATCCAGGTCGTTTTTTTATGACAGCAATTTTTGCGTATTTCATCTTCAAATAAATGCAAATTGAATACGACTGATAATATTTATGTCTAATTGTGTCAGTTCAACTTAGGTAAATGTTCTTGCGGTCGGCTCCTCATAGGATAGAAAGAGTATTGACTGAAAAGTACAGTATAACAGCATATTCAACCCCAAGTTTTTGCTTTTTAGTATTTAAGGCGTGTTGTCAGTAATGTTCAGCTTACACAGTTTTACCTACTATAGCCTAAATATGACATGTTTTTGCTTACCTTATTGGTTTACTTACGCGATGACTAGAGCATGCAAATGATGCACAATCCTGTGCGTTGATATGTATTTAATGAATGTCCACCTGCAGCCTAAGTCGTATTTGATAGAATTTTAACAAATATATTATTAAATACAGTTGTATCAGATCAGATGTGGTGGAACTCATTCATATTAGTGAAATTTCTTAGCAGTTTTCCACTTTTTCACTTATGAACAAAAACCTATTTCAATCCCACTACCCTTTACTCTCCATTAAATTCCCATATTAGTAGCTTCAGCCTCCCAGTATTATGTACTTCCAACCTTCTTCTTTCACTCCATAACAACCATCTTGAAATATGTAAATATTATTTGTTTATTATCATTACGTGTTTGTAATGGTGTAATACATTGAAACTAGTCGCATAAAAACCTATATTTAATTAAAAAAGTGAAGAACTGCTAAGAAATTTCATTTCTAAAAATACTGTTTAAAAAAGGGCAAAAATATGCCAACTGTAGAATGGTCTTTCCTTAAATGACTTAAATGTGTGACAAAATCCCTTAATGTACTCCCCTCACTAAGGTCTTGATGTGTGGGTCTGAAGTTCATGTTGGCCAACTTATTCTACTATGATCTCTCCGTCAGAGCTATTATTCAATAAACAAATAACTGGGAAGCAATGGGGAATTAAATAAAAGTATTTAATTCGCCTCCATTCATTTGTACGATAAGCAAAAACGACCCAATCCCACCATAATACATGCCTTGTCAATTATGCTGACGACTCCGTCGCTTATTTTTAATCCTCCCTATTCTACCTTCCTCCTTTAAGTGCGAGAAAGAGAGGGAAGACATTCTCATTATACGCATGTACTGAAGACTAGGAATATGTACTTGGGTACGTAAATTTATATGCATGAATGTACACACACGGTGTTGGTCTGAAGTTGGTTTCGGTGAAAAATGACGTCATGATATCATTGAATTCGTATTATGGCTAATTATAGATAAATAAGTTCTTCATTTGATGTAAATAAGTAAATATTAACTTTCCCAGCTATTCTTTATGCCAATTGAACTTGTAATTACATAGTTTTAAATGCGAGAATTGGTGGAATTTTAGGCAAAATAACAGCAATTTCGATTTGATATAAATTCTTGCTATCAGGAAAAAGAGGTAATTGTTAAACAATATTAACAACGGAATTTTGTTCGTTGTTTTGACTCATACCGTCATGGTGTTACCCCCTCTATTCAAATTTGAGCCCTAGTCCCTAAGGGTGAGTCCTTTCAAGACGCATCTCGGGGACGTCTGTTATATTAACGTTAAGATATAGGGCTAGAGTAGAGGTTGCGACAGGGACGAAGGTCTTAAGGCTAGAAGATGGATGGTCCATGGGCATGTTGAGCTGGAGAAGGGATGGGCCGATGCGGTTAGCAGTCCCGCCTTGGACATCCATGTTACATGGGTGTGGGTGCGATGCAGCACGTCCAAGGAATTGGTCAGAGCAGGTACGGGCGGCGCTGGGCCCTCGTCAACATCACTCTTATTTCTTCGTCGTTACTCACCTCCCGCCAACCCATCTTTTTGGGGCAATACGTTATAATCTTCCGTTGCCCGTCACTCACGTGGCTACACTCGTGTCTGTATTTTTAGTTGTCCCAAGGAATCCAAAGTTTTATTTCCAATCGGAGTGAGTATTACATGCGCTTGAATCGCCATCCGCAAGGAATCTATGTTAGGATCATGCTTCTACAGAACAGTTTTCGCCGGGAATCATGGACATAACGCGAAATGTAAATCAGATAAAATGTATTGACACTAAAGTAATAAAACTATTAATTAGGGCTATAGTCAATTTTAAACTAAACCGGCAAAGTTTGCGGCAAAATGTTTCAAATAAGGTGGTCATACTGAAATACACAAATGGCCAAACACTTGGTCCATAGAATACGACAAGAAAATATCGAATAGTAGAATTTCTCTGTCATAATTAGCCAATGTAATAGTTTTTGTATTGAAGAATGGGGTGAAAGAATAAATATAGAGGTTTCTTGGTGTAACACTCGCTCAAGTCGTTTGTGTTGCGTGCTGTAACTAAATGTGCTCAAAAGTTTTCAAAATTATTTTTAGGTCAGTATGCCTTTTGCAGGATAAATCTTCTATCGATTTAAAAAAAATAATTTCCTGCTATTATTAAAGTGTTTGCATAATAAGGTGCTGGCAACAGGAGTATCGCATAATTCACTAACATCACGGAACTCCGCGGAGACAAAGGCTTTAGAGTTTTTGTGTGTTAAAAATGTTAGCTGAATGTTGTTGCTTAAGCAGACGGTATTGTTACGGTCACCTAGGGCCCAGTTCTTACGATTATTTTTCTCATATTTTCCCCTGCCATTTAATAGCGAATGAATAGAAAAACGTTTCACTTGGAGGAAATAGTTTTAAGGGTGAAAGTAAGTAATGCAGGGAGATTGGACCTCTACCAAAAAGTGCGGGGATAAGAGGCTGCTTAAAAATATGAGAAAAGGCCTATGTCTTGGAAACAAATATATATTTTATTTTAGGCATAGATTCACCCTATAGTTTATATTCATTGTACTAGTTAACAATGAACATATTCAAGGAGTGCACCATTGGAGAATGTTTTTGCAACGATGCCAGAACCTTTAACACAAAACATAGTCTCGATATTATTGATGGCATAAGTGATCACAGAGTAATTTTTGCAGCCTTAAAACTTGAAGTAGAGTCAGCTGTAAAACCGAAACGCAATATTTATTTATTTGATAAATGCAACTTCATAAAATTTGGCGAGATGCTTAATGATTCGTACACTGACTTCGTAGCTAAAACAGAGGACAAAAGCACTGATGCATCATGGAAATATTTCTTAGAAATTCTACGCCAGGGAATCAACGAATATATTCCGCGAAAATTGAAATGTGATAGTAAAGAACCTCGCTGGTATAACAATGATGTTAGGAGGGACCTTAAGAGACAGAGAAAACTGTACAACTTATTCAAAAAGTCCATTACGTTAGGTGACAAATCGAAGGAACTTGAAGCAAAAGAAAGTTACGCTGCACAACGCTCAAAAACCAAGAAATCAATGCGTACTGCATTGCGAAATTTCAAGAAAAAAGTACTTGGTGAATTACTCGAAGAAAATCCAAAATCTTTTTGGTCATATGCGAGAGAGCTTCAGGGAAAATCTTCAACCGTAGATTCGTTATTTGATAAAGATGGCAAACTCGTCACCGATAATATTGACAAAGCTAACACGTTAAATTCCCACTTCGAAAGTGTATACACTACAGACGATACTCCATGTTATTTCGACATTTCATTCACTGAGGAACCGATGAAAGAAATCACTATTCAATGTGATGGGATAACTAAACAGCTACAGTCGATCAAAAATAGTAAATCTCCGGGTCCGGAGGGAATACCCGCGCGTGTCCTCAAGGAATTAGCGCCACAGATCGCACCGTTCTTAGACATAATATTCAAGAAGTCATTGTCTGAAGGAAAGATACCAATAGACTGGAAAATTGCAAACGTTACACCGATATTCAAAAAGGGAAACAGACATGACCCAGGGAACTATCGACCAATTTCATTAACGTCTATTATAGGCAAGATACTCGAACATATCGTCGTTAGCAATATCATGACGTTCCTGGACAGTCGTAACTTCCTTCATGGCTGTCAGCACGGCTTTCGGAAAGGTAGATCATGTGAAACACAGCTCGCGCTCTTTCTTCATGACGTTCTCAAATCTGGTGAATCGAAAACACAAGTGGACGCATTATTCCTAGATTTTAAGAAAGCTTTCGACACGGTACCTCACAACAAACTTTTATACAAATTACAGTCATGCGGCCTAAACGAAACAGTAGTAAAATGGATACGCGACTTTCTGAGTGATCGTAAGCAAAAAGTAGTTCTTGACGGAATTAGCTCTGATGCAGTTAAAGTGACATCAGGTGTCCCACAAGGAAGCGTAATCGGCCCCCTTTTGTTTATTAGATACATAAATGATCTATGCTCTCGAATTAGCAGTAAAATACGTTTATTTGCTGACGACGCTGTCATCTATCGCGAAATTAATGATCACTCTGACTTTGAAATTCTATCATCGGATTTAAACAACGTTCATGTGTGGAGCCAAGAGTGGGGACTCGAACTTAATCTGAGCAAATGTGCGGCGGTACATTTCTTGCGGAGGTCGTCCAACTATCCCCGTGTATATGCTGTGGATGGCGTTAAGATAAAGGCGACGGATGAAGTTAAGTATCTGGGAGTTACGATAACCTCAAACCTATCGTGGGGAACACATATAAGAAATATTTGTGGCAGAGCTCTGAAGAAGCTAGGATTCGTCAAGCGTATTGTGGGAAGATTCTCAGATGAAAAAGTAAAAGAGAGGTGCTATTTCGCACTCGTCCGGCCACACCTTGAATATGCAGCAAGCATATGGGATCCGGTGCAGAAAGAATTAATTCGGGAACTTAATAAAATACAAAGGAAAGCTGCGCGATTCGTCAAAAATTGCTACGGGCGTACAGACAGCGTTACGCAGATGTTAAACGAATTAGGCTGGGAGCCGCTAGAGACTCGGAGGCTGCGCGCTAGGCTTAGATTACTTGAGCAATTGAGAATAGATATCTTTCAGAGCGACACGGAGAACATCATATTAGAACCCCACTATATTTCCAGGTCCGACAGAAACGATAAATTAAGAGAGATATTTTTTCGAACGGATAGGTATGGGAATTCGTTTTTCCCCCGAACAATAAGGGACTTTAATAAATGCAAGGCGTAATTTCATAGAGCGTTTCCTTTTTATATGTAAACGGCTGGTGTCCTAACACCCCCCGCCACACGCCTATTGAGGCGGCTTGCGGGGTAGTATGTAGATGTAGATGTAGATATGAACCAGCTCAGAGCACTATTGTAACGATACCAAAATACTAGGACTATTAAAGGATCGTCTTTTGGATAAAAAAGTCTGATTCTCTTAATGTGTAGGCAAACAAGAAATATTTTTTTTTCTCTGAATAATTATAACTCTGTTCCTAATCCGTAACCTGCCTCTTTCCCTTTGGAGAATTAGCATTTATGGACGACTTTTAGCTCCAATTCTCATTTCCAGTAGTGCCTAGATGTTGTCTACACACTTAAATTATTCCTCGCATTGCACGATCTACATTCGAACAATATCAAAAGTTTACACCTGTTCTTAACAAATCCCGCTCAACCCTTTGTTCTATCCCTGACAAGCTCTTGCAGTAAATCGTTTTTGACACGTTGTATTAATAGTTTTTAGAAATGGCTTTTATTGCGAAAACGCCGGCCACAACTCAATAAAAAATAAATAATATTGAACAGGTTACTAGGTATTTCCAGGATGAAAAAAATTATAATTTTTTTTTAATCGTCGTGAATCAAACTTTGTTATTTAATACATTTACTCAGTTGAACTCGGTGGTTACATTTTACGTAGGTATATTACGCGATAAAAATTTGCCATGAGCAAATGTTAAACTTTTGTGGCTGTATGGATTTTCACACTTAGTTAAATGCTTACGTTTTAGTAACAGGAGGTTTTCTCCCTCGGCTATTAAATCGAACAGGTGAAAATATCTATCCCTACAGCAAATGTGAATGAAATTAGTGATCGACAAGTCGTGTTTGTCCCTTGTTAACAGGGTTAGTAGTCAAGCAAAACCTCACAGTTGGAGTATTTTAGCAGACATAGACTTCGAAATTAGCTTTTATGTGCATCAAGGGGATGTAAATTGCCATGAAAAATCATGTTATTCGACCGAAATTTGAACCTAGATTTCCTAATTGCCGCCCATGTGTGTTAGCTAGTAACACCACCAAGCTATTTTAATTCAAAGAGGGCTTTTGATGGGGCTCTGTCTACAAACAGTTTGATGGGGCTCTAGGTGAACTAGGTTTCCCAAGCCCACGTTGTAGCACATAAGTCACGGTCTTGCTTACTAAACCAACGTCGCGGAGGATAAACCCAAAATTTTCGCTAAGAATAACTAAATCTAACAATTTTATAATCACAGTAAAAATGCAGAAATGATATGGAACGCCGTTGTGCGCAAAGGTGTGCAAAATTGCACCAAGGGAATGGAATTCACCGAGAATCATCATTTGACTGTACGGTGAATTTCATCCCCTTGGTGGTACTCAGTCACGTACGCATCTTATAATTTTTGTATCATATAAAGTGTGCATTCCTCGGGGGAGCCTGTAACCCCTAGAGGACGCGTCCCCAGGTGGCGGATAGGGGAATGCCCCCACTGGTCTTCGGAAGAAACCAGCGGGTAGGTGGGAAATAAAATACCACCCGCGGACCAAACAGGCAGGACAGATGGGGTTCTATAGCTGTGGCGAAAGCAACCCGTCTAGGAGAAGGAAACTCCAAAATCAAACCCCGGCCCTCCAGGTTGGGGGTTGAGGCATCAGGCTAACTCCCTGTTACTCATAAAACCTCAATTTGTTAAAAAACCCAATACTAAGCCTCGGAACTACGGACTGGATAAGCAGAGACGACGTAAGCTAAGGAAAAGGACTATGATTTTTGGTACCTGGAATGTACAGGGTGTATCTAGAAAACTAATAGAAGTAACAAATGAGCTAAGAAAAATGAAAGTAGATATTGCTGTAATCACAGAAACTAAGAAAAAGGGACAAGGCTCAGAAAATGTAGGTTACTATGATCACTTTTATAGCGGGGTCCCTAAGGATAAAAGGGCCCAACAGGGAACATCCATCCTGATTCGAAAGAGTCTTAGAAAAAATGTAACATCATGGGAGCCAATCAATGAAAGATTGATAAAAATGAATCTCTGTATGCTCGGCTTCAGAATCACTATACTGGGCGTATATGGAATAAATGAAAGCTCGCTTGTAAATGAAAAGCAGGAATTCTTTGAACACCTAAATGATGAAATAATAAAAATTGGAAACTCAAGAGAACTTATCATAATGGGAGATCTAAATAGTAGAGTCGGAAATAAGTCAAATGATAAAGTGGTTGGGAAATACGGAGAAGAAACTATAAATGACAATGGATTAAGACTAATAACAATGTGTGAACAAAATAACCTAAGAATATCTAATGGTTTTTTCGAGCATAAGAGTATACATAAATATACATGGACACAACCTACTAGAGATCTCAAATCAATTATTGACTACCTCATCATAAAGCAAAATACAAAGTTAAGAGTACAAGATGTCAGAATATACCGAGGTGCTACATGTGGTAGTGACCACCACCTGTTAAATGCTAAGGTGATGTTTCCTGGAAGAGCAAGGATTAGAGAAAGCCAAGATAACCCTGACGTAGAAATAATGCAAAGAAGATACAACTTGGACAGCCTAGAACAACAAAGCGTTAGACAGCTTTACCAAAAACGTCTGGATGAACAACTTCTTTGCCGAAAAACATTATCAAATACAGAGGATCTTTATAGGCATTTATCTCAATGCATACATGAAGCTGCGTATGAGTCGTTAGGCTACTATGAAAAGAAGAAAAGAAAGCCATATTGGTGGGATCATGAAATTGAAAAAGAAATAGAAGAAAAAAGGTCGAAATATAACAAATATCTGACCACGAAATCAGACAATGACAAGGTTGCATACAAAGAAGCACAAGCGAAAGTGCGACGAAAATTAACCCAGAAAAAGAACGCTAGCTGGGAAAAGAAATGCAACCACTTAAATACCTACATAGGAGGAACCAGAAATACAGAAAGTTGGAAGTTTTTGAGATCATTGAGGCAGGATAAAAAGAAAGATTTAATTACATCTATTAGTAAAGAGAAATGGGAAATATACTTTAAAAAATTATTGACAGAGGATAGAGAAGAATATAAAAATGAACCCCACCTGCTAACCATAGGAAATGTTACATCACCTATAGTAATGCAATGCAGTGAAGTTAAACAGGCTTGTAAATCCCTAAGAAATGGAAGAGCTGCTGGCCCTGGAGAAATACCGGGAGAACTGTTAAAATATGGATCAGAGTAATTGTACAATAAATTAACAGAACTCTTTATTAAATGTCTAAATGGAGAAGAGGTACCAGAAGATTGGAGAATTTCCTATATCTCACCGTTATACAAAAAAGGCAATAAGAACGAGTGCGATAACTATCGCGGAATATCTGTGACTAGTACAATTAGCAGATTATACCAACTCCAACATATATAGCAACTCCATGGGAATACCTTTGAAAGAAAGTACCATATACACCTTAAGCTATGCAGACGACCAAGTTATTCTATCACAAGATTATGAAGATTTAGAATATATGACCAGAAAAATAATAGAAGAATACAAAAATTGGGGTCTTGATATCAGTATCGACAAAACAAAATATATGTGTATGGGAGGAATGCAACAGAATCTTATTTTAGAAAGTGGGCAACAAATAGGACACTGTAAAGAGTATAAATATCTAGGGATGCAAATTGCAGAAAGTAAAACAATGGAGGTAGCCATTAGGGATAGATGCAATAAAGGCAAAAAAGCAATAACACTATTAAATAGCTTATTGTGGGACAATACAATATCCATTGAAAACAAAAAGAGAATTTATAATACCATAGTAAAGAGCATAGTAACCTACAGCTGTGAAATATGGCCACTAACGGAGAAATCAGAAAAACTGTTACTGACGACTGAAATGGACTTCTGGCGAAGAGCAGCCGGTAAATCAAAAAGAGAAAGAGTAAGGAATGAAAGAATTAGAGAAATAATGAATGTCAATGATACCATAATAGATGATATAATAACGCAGCAGTTGAGGTGGTATGGACACGTAAAACGAATGGGAAATGAAAGACTCCCGAAACAAATGCTGCTGTGGAACCCGGAAGGAAGACGGAGGAGAGGCAGACCGAGGAAAAGTTGTATACAAGGGATAGAGAAAGAAATGAGAGAAAGAGGATTAGATGAAGAACTCTGGAATGATCGGGAGGCATGGAAATTGGGAATCGGAAGACGTAGAACGTCGTAAACCGATATATATATATATATATATATATATATATATATATATAAAGTGTGCATTATTGCTCCCGGTAATTGATACATAAATAGAACAGGAAGGGTAGGAAGCTGTACGCAAATATCGTCGTCCAATGTCGTATGAACATGAATCAATGGAATGCTAATGACTTCGCAAAATGAATAAAACCGTCGGAGGATAGAGCTAGTTAAAACGTATTTAAACTATGATAAAAAAATCCTTACATGGTGACATACTTTAAATGGAAACGATACCCTGAGCTCGAAGGTCCTACTCCATCACCCCAATCATGTACAACGCACTACCGCTCTTTTCTCTCATCACTTTGTAAGAGCGCCCTAATTGTTGCTGACTGACTTTCGGGTAAAACCTCTTTGCTCATATTCCGCAAAAGCACACGACAGCGGCGTGTTTGCAAGTTTTTTTTGCAGTCGCCAGGAAATGGTAGTGCGCTCTTTTTACTATACGCTCAACCGTGCGCCGGAAACAATCCACTTCCATTTCTACTCTCCGATTTTTCCGCATTAAAATGTTTCACCGCGGAGGTAAGCGAAATAAAAAAGATAGACGCGCCCCGTTTTTCTTTTTTTTTATTCTTTGAGCCACCCAAAGCGGTCACATCTTTGGTCCTCGCTGTCATCTATGTTTATTCTCACTGAGGGCTACGTGTTAATGCCGCGTTTTGGTTTCGCGACCACCGCAAGTTTTCCCCTTTTCTTCCCCACCGTCTCTTTACGTCTCTTTCTGTCTTCACTCTCACCCTGTTTTCATTCCAACGCTTGTTAAATTCTCTTCCTCTCAGGACCGAGGAGTTCGAAACGTTTTAACGCTCTGTGACAATACTGGGAGCTGAGCGAATCTATTCTGGGGCGTCACGGTGTCTCCCCTGTCTAATGCATGGCGCCGTGTGTCGCTTTCACCATCATGAGTTTCAATGAGGAAGTTTTTATTTATTCATGGGACGAGGTTGTGAAAGTGTAAAAAGCACTGAGGTTCATATCAAACGAGTACTGAGAGCTTAAATGTAGATATACACAGTATGGTGGCCTTCAAACGCGTGTGTATGCAATTGGTTCCATTTTCCAAAATTTCAATTCTAATTTACATTTTATTTCGTGTAGATGTATCTTATTAAATAGATAATACATGCGTGAAATAAAAAAATAAATTTCCTACGTTAATATTTGAGGTGAAACATTGGTATGCGAAGTTTATGTCTTAACTTCTTTTTTTTAATATGCTATAAACACACACACATATATATTCGCAAATTTGACGTCACCACTCGCACCCACCAAATCACACGTCACATTTGCATAAATGCATTTTATTTATGTGAAGCATGTTGAGTTACTTGCAAATGTTGCGCAAATGCCAGGTTATAAGAGAAATATGGCTAAGTATAGAACTATCTTATTTATGTCGTGACTCATGCTCACACGCAAGTTGTTAGCATTTTCAGGGATTTTTGATAATCCTTGTAGGTCTTAGCTCACATTACTGCGAATAATGAAGACTGACATATAATTCCTATCTTTAAATCTGTACGTGAAGTAATTAATCTTTTACCAAAGATTAATCGTTTGGTTCAATCGTTTGGTGTTTCACGCCGTACTTGGAATCTGTGCAAATGGTGACCTCAACATGAAGCGATTTCCTGTTAAAATAGAGTCTTTGGTCATCATCAAAGGAGTTAGCAAAGCGAATTAGGCTGGATTAATGGAAATTTGTCGCGCAGGTTGTACAATCAGTATGTTTTTGTAAAATTTAGCTCCGTCTTGGCTCCTGATGGCTCCTGTTTTATTTTACCATTATTGCACATTACTGTTTCATCTCATACTTAAAGCTGCTTCAACGTTCAGAAATGTTAAGCAAACATTGAATAGTCAAATTAGGCTCGCACAATAATACACCTGATAGATTCAGACTTGCTCGTAGGAACGACCTGACTTTAATATTGGATACAAATATAGTTTTAGGATTTTACTGGTATTTATTATCCATACAAAGCCAAGCAATATATTTAAAATGTAATTTTTACATTGCCGATGAAAAATAAATATCCTTGGGGAACTTTGGCTATGTATCTGAAGAGTAACTGCTAAAATATTTGATTTGAGATAATTATCGGAAACATCTTAGAGTCTCTATAGTTGTACCTGTACAATTTAGCTATTCGTTGAGTGAGTTAACGCAAGCCATGTAAATATGCAATGATTTTATGCATAGATATGGATCTTATATGTCGTTGAACCCGTGGCCACCTAAATTCATAGAGCTTGACCGAGGAAATAACTCTACATGAATGCGCTGCCCTCTTTTTGCTATCTTGTTTCGGATAAGCGACGTCGGTATATATAATGCTTGTTGTTTTTTCTTTTTCGAGGAATGATAGTGGATATTATCGCTATTTTACAAAAATCACAATTAATGATATTTTTCATTGTAACTTCCTCAACAGTAATTCAAATGAAGCCGTTTAATTTATCGTTTAAATCGTTATTTATCTAGCAAGAAAAAACGCAATGACTCTGCTGAGTTGAATATTCATTAAAGTTAATTTATTACTCTCATACAGCTGAATCTTTAGACTATATATATCAAATTTTGGGCCATGCCGGAGTCCATATAAATTGCAATTTCTGAACGTCCCATGGCCTTCATTAGCTTTGTGGCTAATATGTTTATTTCTGTTATGCTTTTTTGAGGTTTCAATTATAACTCCATTCTGATGATTGAAAATAAGGGGAGAGACACTTTTGGCTCCACTTTTATATTAATTAGTTTATTTAATAAAAATGTCTTCTAGCCTCATAGCTTTGCCATTTGATGATAATTAGAACAAATACCAATCGCGAATAAGTTAAATAAAATAATTCTGGAGCCAACCAAGTTTTTCTTCTTCTTTCGAATCAGTAAACGTTTTGAGCCTACGATATACAATTCCCTCATCGTAATAAGATTTTATTTACCACCTAATTTTTCCTACATTCTATTCGAGTCAATCGGTTTCTCATACACATTCACACCTCCTTCACTCTTCTCCCTCGCAATCATTTGAACCCATTTCTAATCCGCCATTGTAGTGCTGCGTCTCGCTACCCCGGCGTTAGGAGAAATAGCGCAAATTGTAAACTATAAATCGTTTCGGTCGGTTGTGTTAATTTTGAAGTATTTTATGTTATCCTCTCTCCCCAGTTCTGCTTACTTATCATTTTTTTCGGAAAACTCCTCCCATTGTTTACGAAGCTGTTAAATATGCATCGCTAATCCGTTGCATTTTTACGGCTTTTTATTTCAATCCCTGCTTGACCTCTCTGGACGTAATTTATTCTATCGCCTGAAAATCCTTCCTCTTGAGAACTAATTCGGTGTTTTGCGGTCGTAAATTTATTCGTCATATATCACAAAGGACCGAACTTAAGGTCAATATGCCTGCCAATTTAGATTCTGGGTATTATTTGCTAAGAACGAGAGGTAACGATAGATCATTACTTTTGTTTTCAATTAACGTAAATCAATATTTCGAATATGGGTCAAACGACAAGAGCAATATATTTTTTTCAAGTTGTAAATCATCGGACCTCATGTAATTTCCATTCAACTTTGTTAAAACGTAAAGTGCATGGATTGAATGAAATTATACGGTAATGGACATCAATCACTCCATATCATGCATTGAACTCATAACCTCCAGGTTCATTTTTAAATATCTTGGGTTCTGCCTTATAATAGGATTTATGTTCTCATGTACATCATTTCTACATGTTAACGACCTCACTAAAAATGCATTGTATATAGTAAAGTATTCTGCCGAACTATATGCAATGCATATAGTTCGGCAGAATACGTGGATTACGGTGGCTAAATCGGCAGCGGGTTCGACAAAATAATTGTAGCATTTGAAATTTCCATGTTTTTTCACTTAATAATTCAGTAGAACGGTGGCCTTTTTTTGATGGCCTGTATTATATTAATGTACTTAAGCTAGCATTTTAGGAGTTTTTCGTCGGAAAAAACGTTATAGGTGGTAGCACCTAATGACTAAGTGCAGGGGTATGAAAAGTGGTTGAAAACATTGCAAGAAGAAAGGAAGCCTCCCAAAAACGTACGTTTCAAAAGGTAAGTGTTAAAGGGTGGGAAAGAAGAGTTCTTTTGCCAACGACCTCGAATGTTTTCATCCTTAATTTTGTCCTAGCATAGATTTGCGTGAAAAATTGCGTGTCTGTCCTCATAACTGATATATATTGATAAAAGAAAAACAATTACACTTAACCAATTAGATGTTTTAGCAATTCAATGCTATTTTAACGTGAATCCTTATGGCCCATGAGAAATATTTCGTGATAGTTCGATGGCACGTGTACAGATTTCCTTCTACACGTGAAATAATACCTTTAATGTTTTCATAATGTTTGCAAACAATATAGCTACAAGCTGTTACTTCGAGTTAAAGATTCAAAAAAATATATTTTAATGCAACTTTTGCCTTAATTCTGATACCAAGCCGAAAAATCAGATCATTACATGATTTAATGTAGAAAAGAATGTATAGTATAACACTTTCATAATTTTCTTTATTGCATCACATAAATGGATATATTTAAATGAAAGATGTTCCTCGTATTTTCTCGACTTGCTTTAAAATTATTAAAATTTTCCCACAATGACCCACGATCACCGCTCCAGCCACCTTTAAAAATCTTCAATCCGGTGGGAAACAAATGCTCTTTCCGGATGGTCTTCTCGGCAGGAGTTCCGTCGGTTGTGTCAGCAAGTTGGTTAAGCAGTTGAAGTCGTGCGTGTACTACATACAACCTCGTCTCAATCTCTTATTGTTCCCACTAAATCTTAGACTTACTGAAGGCATTTTTAAAAGTTGGTTTGATGTAAGATGCGGGAGCGCGAGAAGGCTTGAGCGAAAATGAAACACGTCGACTGCGAAACTCGATATTCATAATTTGCCAAATTGCGAGGCATAGTCACCTTTTATTTATAAACTGAAAATGTGCTGTAGAATCCACTTAATATTAGACTGAGACGGTTGCATATCTGTCGAAGAATAATGAGTTCGTAATCATGCTATCTTTTTGAAAGTGATGTCAGACATGACCACATCTTAAAAAATAATTATGGTAGGAGAAATGTATTTCAATTATAACCAAGGATTTGATGGAATGGATAGTGATATTACAAACGATGTAAAAATGGAGACAAAATGGGAAATATATATTTAACTTGCAATGTAAAGGAAAGTAAATAGCAATATCAAACCAATCTTCGGATTGAAGACTGCTAAAGGTGATTGTTATCTGTATTTCTTAGCCAATGCAGAACGCATAAAAATGAATGAAACTTTATATATGATGAAATATCTCGTACTAAGTTGCCTTATATTTCTCTATCACTTACATTGACGTCACAACATATGTGAAATCTAAAACAAATTTCCAAATTTGAATACATGCGATACTTATGTGGATATTCCAGTTTTTTTGAAGTGAAAACTTCTTATTTCGCGTTGAGCACTTTTGTAGATGTGTAAAAGACATTGGACTCGCGTCACCGTCACCGTCACCGCTACTACATATATGTATAATTATGTATATTCTGTATATACACAGTATACTCGCTATATACACAGTACTTGTGGATGGGTAAAAACCATTGGACTCGCGTCACCGTCACCGTCAAATAAACTATATTATAATTTTATTCAATTTACATTATATATATCTAATATACGGTTTAGTTCATTCAATTTGGGTTGCTACAAATATTGTGCCGGATAATATAATAGTCCATACTCGTGCAGGAGAGTGTACTCGATACAAGAATAGTGAAGGTTAGTACAATATAACTCAATTTCTTTTAATACATTCAATTTGAGAAGCTTATTCATATATACATAAACATAAACTTTTCAGAAGATAAAAATCTACCATTGATTGCATTTTTAAATAGTGAGTTTGGTTTAACGATGTCTAATGATCGCAATCTTGGCACAACGAAATATAAAACTACTATTGATGCAGTATTTACAAGACATTTAAGCAAATTCGAATCAAAATTATTCGTTTCTTACTTTAGTTACCATAGTATCAGTTTTAGATATTGTCGATGATGATGGCGGTGATGATGAAAGAGTTGTTGAAATAATGGATGAAAGTTGATTATTCTGAAGTGTACAATTTTTATGTAAAATAATTGTGTACAATAGCGCAATTAATGAATATTTAATTTATTATTTTCATGAAACTACTTTCTACTGATTAATAAAACACTTCATTAGAAATTATTCCCTACATTCAAAAATGCTCACGTTATTTCAAGTTTTCACTTCTGTCGGCACTCCCGGAGTGCCTCTTTCTCTTTTACTAAATCGATTTTAAATTAAGAGCTAAACATAATCTGTCAAATACCTGGCATTAAACATCCAGTTATTTTATGTTATGTTAAAAATGAATGCTTTTTACCTTAAGAGCCAATGGTTAAGGCTGTTTTAATTGATAAAACGAACAGGTCTTTTCTAGTTGCTGATATTAAGGCTTTGCGTACTTAAGTACCAACTCATTCCCAGAAGAATTCCTTCACGGTGCGTAATATGACATTAAATTGTATCATGCGGACATCATGCGGACGAGAAGTGATACAGGCATGGTAAGGTAACCTTAGCAACGACACGATTTCCTCACATTTCCACCACCATCTTCACCATTTTTTTCTCTGGCACAAAAGAGATAACGAAAATCCCGGATACAACGGAGGCTGAGAGGGAAGCAAGCCTAGGGAATATTGTCACCTTTTTCGAACCCCTAGTTGGGATGGAACATGACCGGAAAGCTTTACAAAGGAGTGAATAAGGAGGACATGGAAGGGTTCTGTAGAAAAGTATGCGCGTGATGGATACGAGTCCAATATATTTCCGCTGAGGTGTTTAAAGACGTGTGTGCATCCAGTTTAATGACAACACCGCGCGCGACACATATTTTTCTTTCCGATGTTATGCGACGCCTTCGCTTCCGTCCTTACACCCTTTCAGATACCAGGCGAACCCCAGCGAAATGTAAAACCATTTGCGTACATAACATGTCTTCTCCGAACAAGAAACTCTCGCTGTCTAGGCGTCATTCACCACCACTATGCCTCGGGTGTAGGGATGTGCGAAACATGAATTTCAATATAAAAAATGTGATGAAAACATTGCCTTTCAAAGTACGTGGAATATAGTCGTATACCACGTTGCATCTCTTGCATTGCGTCATTTAATGTTGTATCTTCGCTGCCAGGTTTTTAGTTCATAAAAGAAAAATAAAAGCACGACACTCTTTTAGGATATACCTCTCTAGTTTTTCTAAGTAAAATTTTAAAGAATAATTTAGCTATTTTGAATTTATCTAAGTCGAGTTATGTAGAGTAATAGAATGCTTACAATGTTCACCCGGAATAAGGTTTCATTCTAATATAAGAATCGCATATTCCTTTCCACCTATTAATTTTTTCTGTAACAATAAATTCAAATACATTTCAAACATTTTCCAAGTTTAAACGCGAGGTTAATTTCAACGATATCAGACGGTAAACGTTTCAATACGCGCGAGTTTTTGGGGGAGTACTTACTAATTCTTTTCCAAAACGTGTCATTATTTCCTTTGTTGATTTAAGTTTAAATTTTAATTCAACAGTCTTTAATTGTAAAGGGTGTGATCATTATTGGTGTAAACAGTGCGTAAGCTTTCGGATATCGAAGGAGGAGGTGTCTGTCGAAACCATGAACCCAATGCACGACTAACGAAATGGTAAACTCTGTAAACACGAAGTAGCATAATTTGTCAGTTTTACGCACGTCAAGAGGAAATGCGGCCAGAAACGCATCGTGGGTCTTCTGCCAAACACCTTCCTCTTTGTGTCTGCTTTATTCTCTTTCATCAGTCATCTTCTTCCTCTCACTTTCGTTTTCAACGCCTCTTCCCGGTTTTATTTCCCCTCGCCAAATATTCAAAGGAGTACTTCATTGCTTTCGTTTCATTCTATCCTATGAGGCATCTTATCATCCCTCATCCCATTTATCTTTCAGTCGCACCCAAACGGCCTCTTTCTCTGCCTGGGCCATACTTTCCCTTTTAGAGCCCACACACCACGTAAATTCCATTAATAAAAAATCCGTCAATTTCCATATTCCACTGCCAAAAATGTTCTTAATCTTTTATATTTCTTTTTTTGCATGAATTTAATGAGCCTGTTGATTTTATTATGAACCACAATCATTATCCTACCTTGTTTTCAACAAGAACCCCAGGAAATTCAATTATTCCATGGTTTCTTACATGATCATTGAAACTTTTACCAACTTACCTTCTTAATATTCGTGTTTATTCATATGGGTGGGACAAAAATTTTCAACGGTCGAAATTTCAAAGAAATCTAGAAATGGTAGGCTTTTCAAATAGTTGTGGCGGCAGTGAAAAAGCATGGTTGAATATTGAAAAGCAGGCTATCATCACTTCGATTGCTGCATCGCTCTTTGCATGGTGATAATTTTGAATAGCACAATTTCTCGGAGGATATGGATGATCGTGAGTTGTCGGCATTATTTATTTTAGTATAGGTCTTCTTTTCTTTGCCATATATATGCCGCTTCATTTTAAAAAATCAATAATGTGATGAATTGATGATAGCAGAAAAAACTTCGGCAGTAAAAAAAACTGCAATGAAAGGTTACAAATGGTCCTATAATAGCAAAACAAGTCCGTAGCTGGAGCCTTGGGATACAAGATGATTCAAAGCTTAAGATATTAATTGCAACCTTTATGTCAATTCAATTCTAATGAAATGGAAATTATAACATAATGTATGGTGAGAGGTAAAATTATATCATGTTTATTATAGCATAATGTATGGTGAGAGGTAAAATTAAATAATGTTTATCGAGAGGAAGAGTTCTGGAAATATAATATTGTATGAAGTTCTAAATCCCTAAAAAAACATGTTTATAGTTTATAGGTGGTTATAGAAGTGAGTTGAATGACTTTAATGTCCTTACTATCTCGTTGGTAAATTACTAGTAAATGTTTCATGGTATTTCCGACCTAAATGTAGCCTTTTCTACAATTTTTCTCTTATCAATAAATTCATTTTAATTAGCATAATACTGTGGAAACAACATTTGCGCTACATTAGAAATATATTAATCCATTTTACAATACTTTACGAGGGAATCACGGATGTAGAGAATACTGCCTTGCTCTTGGTAGTATTTCCTCTTATTTGTACAAATTTAAGGGATTGGGAAGTTAAATTGACCTTTGGAAGTACAGAACATCAACCAGATTCATGTCATCTTCATCACCTAAAAGAATACAAAAATCGACAATGACGGATATTTATAGATGTGAATACATTCTCTAGGTGAGAAGTATAATAGGACGAAGCGATATCGATGCTGGTATTATTAAGTTGGTAGTAAAGTCTCCCGAGGGATACGCCCAGGGATTTATAAATTAATTTTACGTTTCCACATCCAGTGTGGACGCTTCTCGTTAACGAAACAGCTATGTTAGCCACCCATCAATACAGATAATATTAATCTTTATTGATGCTCGTATCTTGATTAATGATGAAGCACGTATCAGGCAGTTGTTAGGCTCTTACAAAGGGCAATTTAATCACCTCAGCTGTTAGAATTTGCCATTATCAGGGTATTATTTCTTGAATGCATGAATCGCTGAGGCTTGTAAAGTGGATTTTAAATTATGCCTATGCGTGGTTTCTACCGATTCAAGCACTTTCCCAACTTAAATTAATTTCCAATGAAACTGCCTCGTGTACAGATTAAACGATAACAAGCACTTTTAGGCAAGGTTTTGATGAGTGGGACTAAACGTTTTCATCTATGCTCATGAAAAGGATGAAAGTGAATTATTCCAGTGGAATTCTACCTGATAAGCATTACATTTGATTATTTATGCACATACATTTATATACTATGATCATATTCATGGAATGTCTATAATTTTCCTCTTAATTTATATTCACAGGGCGTTTAGCATAAGAACGCTGAGTTTAAAGCCAGCGTCAATTGTAATACTGGAAGTTGGAATATTGCCAGTAAAACCTTTTACCTTTTGAAAAATGATGCTTAAAATAAAGACGTTGGTCAGTTGGTCATCGAAAGGCCGAGGAAATGGTAAGAGAGGCATGGGATGAGCGAAATGTGGGAATGAAAGTAGGAGGCCAGTGGATAAAGTCGGTTAGATTCACAGACGACCAGGCGTTGGTCAGTCTGTCATCGAAAGGATTGCAAATTTTAGTAGATGCACTGGAAATGCAGTGCGAGAAATACGGGATGAAGATTAATAATAAGAAAGCAAAGGTAATGTGATTCTCCAGGACAAAGAAAGCGAGGCTGGTGATAAGAGTAGAAAGTCACAAACATGAGCAAGTAGAACAATTTAATTACTTGGGTAGTGCGCTAGAAGAAACAGGACATAGTAGAAAAGACATTTGGAGGAGAATAGCGCTAGCGAAGGAAGCGTTCAAAAATAGAAGGGAGCTGATGACGGGGACCTTAAGTAAGGATGTAAAAAAGAGGCTGGTGAAGAGCTTGATATGGAGTGTGGCGTTGTATGGGGCATAAATTAAAACCTTACGAAAGTAAGACGAAAATAGGCTGAAGGCGTTCTAGATGTGGGTGTGGAGGAGGATGGAGAAGGTGCGTTGGACGGAAAGGAAGACAAATGAGGAAGTGCTTGACATGGTGGGAGAGGAGAGAAATTTTTTTCGATCGCGATCTTCACGGTATTATCGTAAACCATTGTTTCTAAACTCCCATACCTCCTCCAAAACTCACCAATTGACAGTAGAACTGCCATAATTACAACAAAACATTAATCAGATCATTTTGTGCGACAGAGCGCATGTGGTAGTACCACTCATTATATTTGACTTAAACTTCAGTCGTTTCCATATAATACTCGTTTAATTAATGGGAATCAATGAGAAAGCCGCAAGATAGTGCTTTCATCTTCTTTCTTAAATACAAAAATAAATGTATCTTTGTATGTCCCTTATACGGTCCTATATCATTCATCCGATTCCGATCAAGCTTTGGTGAGTTGTTGTACGCGCTAAGGAAGGATTCTTCGTGGTAAAAATGTTGAAGTTGTTTTTACCCCAATATTTTTAACATTTACGCTCATAAGAAAGGCATTGAATTCGGTGCAGGTTTTTCTTGATTTTCACTCAAGATTTTCAATGGAAATTTTTATCATAGAACGCTAAAAATAATACAGTACTTAATTCATTCATTCAGTTTTCTTATACGCTTCGTTTTGTTCAAGTATTGCGATTTTATCTCTAAATTCATCAATTTTCCTTCCTTTTCAAAAATAGAAATTTCCTTGGAAACCAGGCGTGAATATCCATTAAATGGTGATTTCATGAATGGCTATTCACTCCTGCAGCATTTCAAGTCCAGGTTCAGTGACTAATTTGATAGTTGTATTCAAACGATTACTGTTCCCCGTTCGCCTTCCCTTCTCAATGACCATCAAGAAGGGTCAAGTGTGTGGATTAAATCTGGAAAATCCATGATTTTCGCGTGGTCAATTATATGATGCATGCTCACGAGTGGGGCAGCCGAAAAATTTATCTGTTTTTGCAGAAGGCGTTAAGACCAAAAATTGAGTGTATCCCAAAGCACTCGAATAAATGTTTTCAACTTTAATATAATACACACAAATCATCGTCTTTCATTTATTTTGTACCTGGAAATGTGCCTGCTTTCTATATGTGTGCCTACTTTGAAATAAAGGAGGCATTGCAACGCATGCCAGGCATAAGTAGTAATAATTAAAAATTTAACAGTACATTCTTCTTCTTCTTCTGAACCTGGAAGGTTAGAGATATATATTGTAAAAATTATTGAAAGTAAGAAAATTAGTAAAAAAGGTATCCTCACCATCTATTTAATCTAATACTTTTTTATATTTTTATGGTGAAGTGCGAATAGGCAGTCAATGCAAAACCATCGTCAGCGGACATTTTAATCACGGGCATCTCTTTCCACCTCCTCTCTTTTAATAATTATTTCTCCCGCGTGGGCGTGGCCAACTTAGTCTCTTTAATTATCGTGAGCTCAATTTTCGCTTTTACCTCGTATCCTTCTCTTCCAAATTTCATGGCAGTGGCAAAAGATAGCTCTGCCGGGAGATTATGTGCTTTCTCTGAGGAATTTAGTTTTCCTTCTTTAGCGAATAGTTGTGACATTAGGGAATCCTTTGTTTGGACGACCCTTTCTTCTTACAGGATGTACTCGTTGAAATGGGTTATGATTTTGAAAATAGCTTAATAGAATAACGTTTCTTCACTAATAAATAACTAGGAGAATACGAACTTAAGGTTCTTGGAAAGTTGGAAAGATAAATAATGTCAGTTCTTGGAAAGATAAATAATGTCAGTTCTTGGAAAGATAAATAATGTCAGATAAATCAACGGTTTGATCCAACCAAATTTCATAATTTTGTACAAAAACGTTGTTGATCCGGGAAAAACTTTCAATTTTTTCTCAAAATGACTTAAATTATTCACTTTAAAAAATGTTGGAGGCCACGAATTGCCTGCCCATCTCCATATGACTTTTGTGAATGCTCAAGAAATTCCATCATATGGCATTGTTGAACCTCAATGGCTTCTCCTTCCTTCTGCGTTTTATCCTGAAGTTGACTTTGAGTGAATGTTAATGACAGAGCTAAGGTTTAAACAAAAAGAATAACCAGCAAATGGAATATTAACAAATAGTCTTGCACTTAAACTAAATATTTTAGATGGACGCAAAATAACATGCAGTATTTAGTGAGGTACCAAGTACCTACTCTCGACCTAAAAACGGAAAAAATAACTAATAATTATCCTTCTCACTTCGTCGACGAGGCTCTGATAAATCAACGTATCGCATAATTTCAAGTTATCACAATACAAAACATTTGAATTCTCACTTGAAAAAATGAAAACTCTTGCAAACCGAGGACTTGACTTTACCGAGGACTTGAAAGATGAAAACCAACGTTTTCCGTTAATGCAAAGTCATCATTAATGCATTTTAAAGTCAATTTGCCAATTTTATTACGCCATAATGTCAAAGTTATGCAAAAACGATGATTTTTTGAAAAGATAATGAACGACATTTTTTATTAAATATAGCACCACTTTGAAGAAACGTACTGAGCTGAGTAATATATTCCATGAGATGCTGAATTTTCTGCAGGATGCCCTAACGATTGGCATGAGCGCACGTGAATGTCAATGGAAATGTAGATATAAGGGAGGACCTTTCTTAATGCATTGATTGGGGTTGGGAGGTGGTGAAGAAAGGTGTGGGTCCCTGAGAACCCTACCGCTAAGGACTTCCAGGAGGATTTTAGGTTGACCTCAATCGAAGAAATTTTAAAATGCCTGTATTTTTAGCAAAAATGCATACCAGTGGCAGCCCTATAGTGATACAGTATAACCGAAGGAAACGAGCAGAGATTATTTCGTACTAGAACTGACCACTGTCTGAAATACATCCGTCGACAGGTGAAGCTTAAACTGCATGTAATATACACCACAAATTGACGATAAGCGCAATTTGAGTGGTACTCTATGTAGACGTAGTAGAATATCCCGCTTCCGACCCTTTCCCACTTGTTGATTTTTTCACGTTGGTTTGGCGTATGTGCGGATGACGGGTCTCCTATCGCATTTTCTTTTTGAGAAAGGAAAAGGCAAGTAATGGACCAGCTACATGTCATACAAACAGTCGTATTTACTTAAAATGGTTACCAAAATAGATCAGAATCGTACGGAAAAGTGCTTGTGATCATTGTTTTCCTCCACTTTCATCATAATGTCACCATTCCGCTAAGTATCGTAGGCTGAAATTATCTATATATCTCATTCTAGAGTTTGTACAGATGTAACTACGGTGAAGAGTATACGGCTTCATTTTGATAATATCCTAATAATCCTAATTAATGATACGTTGAAAACCGAGCATATTTAATAAAACGTTTCTGAAGTAATTCTTTCATGCCGACGTTTACATACGCTGCACACAGTCACAAAGTCACTGTCAATTGTGTCTTAGCAAATGTAGGCAGATAAGCTCTACATTAACATATTCCTTTCACCATCGACTCTTTTCTTGTTGGTGTCAATTTTTTATAATCCAACAGTTAGTTACACAACATTTGTTAGAAATGACGATTCTCCAACGAGCACCACAATTGCAGAAAGATGAAAATCAACGTTTTCCGTTAAAGCAAAGTCATCATTAATGCATTTTAATGTCATTTTGCCAATTTCATTACGCCATAATGTTAAAGGTATGCTAAAACGATGAATTTTTGAAAAGATAATGAACGAAATTTTTTATTAAATATAGCACCACTTTGAAGAAACGTACTGAGCTGTGTAATGTATTCCATGAGGTGCTGAATTTTCTGCAGGATACCCTAAGAACTATAATATGCACTCAGCATGTTGAAAGGGAGTTCCAAGGAATACGAAAAAACGCGTTTTGTCCGCCATTTTCCGGATCCGGACCACTGTAGCTACGGTGGTTCGCCGCGGGAGAGAAATAACACGCAGATTGCAGAGCTACAAAGTTAGATTTTCGTCCTACTATAAGAAAAAAAGTCTTAAAAATAGGTGCAACCACCCCATGACTAAAATCTTACATAAGATTGCCTTGGACCCCCTCATCCTCCTACGTAAGATAACATAAGAAGACCTCAACGACCTTGCCACCAAAACGTCTTGCGTTACAATTTTGTGCCAGAACACACGTCAATAGATAATTATTTACTTAACACATTTTCATTCCCGACCATGGGGTCAGAATATCATGTAGGTAATTAAAAAAAATAATTATAGATTCATCACGTGTTAATACCGTCATCCGTAATGAAGATCTATTAGAAATACAAAGTAACAACCTATTAAGTAACCAATTTAGGAAATTTTGACTAAAGTACGCCTATAATCGTAAAACATTTACCCAAAAATGTTAAAAATTAAAATTTTTACCTCTTAGATGAACGCTTCTTTGAATATAAAACAAAAATGTCTCTCCATCGGTCTATGTTAAAACGTTACTTGTTTTTAGAAGAGGGTTGGAATGATTTGGACGATGATACACGGGCAAAGACAATCTCTTATCTCGAATTCATTTAAGATTTGCGAGTTTCGAGGGTTTTCGATGTCCCATCCCTAAGAGGAAGAAAAGTGGTTGGAGCCCACATCTCAGCAGCACTTGCGCATCACATCTCTGAACTGTTCCCCCTCTCTCACTCTCTGCTTATACTTTCTCATCTCTTATAATCATCTCCATCCTAAACCTCCCTATCGTGAATCCTTGAGGGAGACGAGAGAATACCATGAATTACTAAGTCCCCTCAATGGGAACGATCCTTGTGCGGGTAGACCTTTTCTCCCGGGTAAGCATCTCTCTCCTACTCCCAACTCCGTGACTTTCCTCCTATCTTTTTTTTCTTCTTTCCTCATTTTCCTCCTCTTCTTAACGCCCTTTCCCCTCCACTGTTCTCCCTTCGCGGGCGACTGGCCATAATTGTTTCATTGCCCTCGCATATAACTCAATTTTACCTGAATTCCCCATACGGCCATGAAATCCAGCAATGCATCGATCGAAGGACCTATCATCCATTTTTATTGCATATTTTTAAGCCAATAACTTTGAGTGGAAAGGTGGTTTGGTTTCAAAATATTTTCCTAAAATATGAGGACCCTATCACCGAGTATGGTACGTATATGGCTGTAGTGGACTCCGTCTGAGCCAGACAGATCCACTGTCATGTTAATTAAGTCCTTGCTCTTGCATTACTTCAAGGAGGCTCTGAGTATGTCCTTTTTAATTTAAATATTTTTTAAATTCTGTGCGTATACCCTCGAGAAGAGCTTGCTAGTTCAATAGTGTAATCGCTTTTCCGAAAATTAAGAAAACGATTCCTGCAACTCCATTTTCACCCCTTGGTAATCAGCTTTATCAAGTTAATAAATTTTTCTTTGCGATTTATTGTTACCATATTTATAATTAGCAAGAAATTAACTTTCATTATTTTGAAGCTACTAAGCTGGATATCGTTAACTGTATTAACTACCTGTTTGGATATATATGTTGGTAGTAAATCATGAATATTTTTCCTCCTGAGCAGAGATGTAACAAGCTGCTGAGAGTGTTACAACATGCTACCGGTCATTACTTTTTTATCATATGTCATGAAAGTTTTTCACTGTATTTGCTCTCAAATTTCAGCCGCTATTATAACTAGATTTTAGCCAAATTTTTACGAACTTAATATTTAGGGCAGAAGGGGATTTTCCCCACTAAATTAAGTTTCTTTGTAATGTAACCTTTCAGTAGCTTTATTCTTTCGTATTTATAAGAAGGTCATACATATTCTCAGTTTTGGAAATATTTTCTGGCATATCTTGGTTGAATTAGGCATGCATAAAATTTAGAGTAGTGGCATGAATTTTAAAAGAAAACTTTTTTTTAATTTTTAAAGTGGACGACAGTCAAGCAGTTACTAAGTTTTTATAATTTCTTATGTGTTTTTATCAGTTTTATCCATTTTAAAACATTCTTAAACTTAATTCTATTCTATTAGGTTCACTATAAAAATGTGGTTTATAATCATTCTAATATAAAAGGATAACTTTAGGGATTAAATAATTATCTCCGGAGAAATCATAACATTTCTTTGTGCGATAATATACCCATGTTGATTTTTACAACTGATATATCTGGTTCGATATATTATATTAAGAGTGCAGATTTAGCTATGCCACTAGCGCTTTAAGAATGTTGTAGAAGTTTTAGCTCTAGTTTCTTTGGCTTGTACAGATAACAATGTTACTGTTCATTCGGTGACATTCTGAGCTGTTTGGGATTACCGACGATTTGCACAGTTATCTCGACACATGGATATGGTAGAGTTAAGAGATAGCAAACGTTTTTCATGAAATGTTGGCACTTAGAGAGCTAGAATAGTATCTATTCATTCTTAATAACATCGCACGTTTTATCTAGAAGCGACTTTTTTCGAGTTCGGCATCCTAAATACATTACATTATCATCCACGGAAGTGCTGTCCTTTTCATTTACGTCAGTCGAAAGGGCCTTTTCAGTGACCCCATTTCGGTTGCGCTAAGCAGGGTGGCCAGGATAAGCTAAACTTTGAATCACATTCGTCTCCGGTGCTTCTGTTCTGCAACTACGTGGCGTGTCCCGATTGCGAGAGATGGAAATGAATCTTTTGCGCAAGGGAAGGGTGGAAACAAGAAGCCAGGAGAGAGTGTGGCGTGTATAAGAAAAGTTGGGCCCTAATTCCCCCGACGCAGAGCTGTGAAGAAATTTTTTTTATGCATGGTCTCTTGCGTCCCGCTGAGAATGCCGTTAATTAAACTGCGGACTATGTGCCGGAACGTTGCTAACGTGTTCCTGTCCTAGGAAACTGATCACGGCAAAAAAAAACAGTGAAAGACCCGAGACCTATTTACTAGTTTCGGGAATGTTCCTTACACTTCTCCAACTTCATTATGGCCTTGCTTTTACGTCCTCTCTTCTATCTAAAAACGCAAAGATAAAAGATTAATTAGAAGATAATTATTTCCTCCGTTATTCTCCTAATTTACAATTTGGTTGGGTTAATAAGATTAGAGAAAAAAAGCAACGTAACGCTGACATATTGTGCCTAATATAATTATGAATAGAAATTTGAAGTTTAAAAAATTAGGAAATAATCTTTTGTTAAGCATTAAATTTATTTGCCACCACCCAATTTTTGCCCATTGCAGTAATGCTGTCTAGTTATTACTAACACCGTACCTTGTTGGTTTAAAACAAGTGTTCAAATCACATGGCTCCCTCATAAAAGATATTTTTCATAAAAAATGAGGATTTGTTAATCCTAGCTACATTTAAACTTTATGCAAAGCAGAGAATACTTCATAATCTAAATTCTACTTGTCTTATAATATATAATATTACCGTTTTCCTGTGTTAGTAAAGATATGTTTCTCAATTCTTTAGTGCAAAATTAATATGTTACCTAATCAATAATTTAGAGAGTTTACCTGTATTTATGATAACTGTTGAGTAATATCGCCAAATGTTTACACGCGTGTAACTATTGCGTAGTATTCGTCGCTTGCCTTCCTTCGATCATCTCCAAGTAAAGAATTCTGTTTCATGGGGCGAAAATTTCTCTTTTAATATTAAATCATCCAATTTGTCTATTCAGTGATTCAAAAATGGCCATTTTTTATTCTCAAATTAATATTTTATACCTTGTCGCTATGTAAGTACCTAAGCTAAGAGCTTCAATTATATATTTTTAAACTAAAATTTTCGAGTTACATCTCGAAGGCTATTCCCGATAGTCTACTTCTTTAATCACGGCTAACTAAAGGTCTTTAACTCTATAAGCGCTAATTTTTATTTAATTTCAACATTTCCTTTCATGCATAAAATCTTCTGCTACCTAAATTAATATTTTCTGCCCACTGTTAATAAAATCAATCCTTCAACTGCAGCGTTAGCCGCCAACGTCTTTTTTCTCCAATGGCATATGGTTAGACGGGTCTGGATAGCGAGAAAGTGAAAGATTAAAGAACAAATTAGAGAATTCTACACCATACCCCCTACTGAAGTGTGAAAGCATTTTCAATGTCTGAGATAAATAACAAATATTGAGTTGGAATTAGGATTTTTGATGGAGCTGTTGCGTTTTTTGACGTAAGCACTGACATATTGAATGATATAAAAACCTATCCATTACCTATAGATGTCGAAGCATAGGAATTTGACGCATAGAAATAAAAATTACTAACGAGCCTTAGATTTTGAATTTTCAGCTAATGTCGGAGCATATTGGAATGGGTAACAAAGGAAAAGGAAAGGAATGAATGACTGACATTGAATGAATATGTTGAAATGACTCACTTATAATTTGGTAGAATTTATGCTTTAAAATGATACTTAGTAGCTATTTTTCATTCAAGGCACTGTTTTTATATGGAGTGAGTTAACTTCACTTTTATCTCTTTCACCCTGCAGCATCCTTATCAGGCACGTGGCATTCAGCTCGCGATTCCTGGACAGGTGTCGCTGGCACTCGTCCCCCGGCCGCAAGGTGTACTACCCGATAGCCTTCGGCCTCTTCAACCCTCGCGTCGTGTACTCGCTTCAAGGCAGGGCCGTGCCCCCCGAGGCGGACAGGCTGCTCGTCTCACGGGACACGGGGTCTTGGAGGGACTCGCTCTTCTCACTCTCCTGCCAATACAGGTGAGGTGATAGTCTAATGGCTTAGAGTGGATTTGCTTAGATTCGCGGATGATATAGCAGAAAGTGAGGGAGATCTGCAAATAATTTTGAATGCAATGAACCGAGCAATCAGAAATGACTACAACATGAAAATAAACAAACTTAATGCAAAGGTTCTAATCTGCGATAAAAAAAAAAGCAAATGTAAAACTAGAAATATTTACCCTTCAACGAGTTAAAGAGTTTAACTATTTGGGAAGTAAGATTACGTGGGATGGAAGAAACACAAGAGATATAAAATGCAAATTCAACCAGGCAAAACTAGCACTCAATAAAAAGAAAACTCTAATGACACCAAAAAGCATTAGTTTGGATATAAGGAAAACTCGATGAAGAAATCCGTTTGGAGTGTTGCGCTATATGGAAGTGAACAGTGGACTATAGGGGAAAGTGAAAAGAAAAGACTGTTATCCTTTGAAGCATGGTGTTACAGAAGGATGCTGAAAGTAAGCTGGACAGAGAGGAAAAAAATAAAGAAATCTTTGAAAGAGCTCAAGGGAAAAAAGAAGTATAATAAGAATCATTAAATAATGAAGAGCTAAACTTATTGGATATTTGCTACGACACGATAAATAGAATATTTGCGGCGGGTCCTTCCACAGATGCCCGGGCACTCAAGACCTTCTTGGTCCATTGTGCCAACCCCATACCTGTCTGCCATGTGCAGACAGGGGACAAGAGCACCACGGTGAAGGTATATATGGTTACCCATCAAACCGTCGTCCGGGCCCAACATTGCTTAACTTCAGTGATATTAAGGGAACCGGTGTGTCAATGTGGCTGGGCCCCGCTGTGGCATGATACCCAAGTTAAAAGAGTCATTGAAAGAAAAATTGAGGGTAAAATTTGCAGAGGAAGACTTCGACTAGACTACATGAGTCAACTTATGAATGATATGCAATGCAGAACATATTGCAACCAGAAACGGAAAGCAGAGAAGATAGATAAATTGAGGTCTGCAGCCAACCAACTCAAGGGTTGAAATGGAAGAAGAAGATGGCATCAATGATATCTTCGTTGCATGCGGGACCGGATTTCATGCCCAAAATAAACTATTGTCATTGGTCGTAATTGAATATTGAGGTTCATTTTTACTAATTTTAAGATATGTGAAATTTTATGGTTACATTTCATGAGAACAATGGTTTTAGGTTCAAGTACTGGTTTAAGGTGGAATTTATTTCGCAAGGCATAATAAATCTAACATCTATTCTATTTTTTTTGCGGCGGATCGGAGAAGCGCTGGAACTGAACTGCAAAAAAAGAAATGGTTATGGAGGGGTACTCTCATCCCATTAGGTAAACATTTCATTGTCATTTCTTTGGTTTGGTTTGGGCTCTGGACGACCCGTTGCGAATCCGTCGTTTCCTTATTTATAGGATTCGATGCAGCAAATAACCTAAAGGAAAAGTTGTTTCGCGCTTAGTTTTTGCCGCTTGACCTATTTATGGCTCTGGGGTCGAAAGATCCCCCTTCCCACACCCTTCTTACCTATCCTTCTTTCCTTCCCATTCCCGCAGCCCTTCCGTACCCTCGGTCATAAGCGTGCACCTTGCATACCGAGGGGAAGGGTGGTGACCCGCGTGGAGGACCCACGAACCAACTGTCATTTATTTGGTAAAGGGTACTGTTTAGTCCATGAGCTGTTTACGTGAGTGGCTTGCTAAATAAAGCGTAAATTTAGGAAGTGCTTTGTTACAAAAAGCCTATTAAGTATGATTTTACGCCTTTTATAAATTCCAGTGCTAATTGCATTAGTCCGGAAACTCATTCATCAATTACAGACAATGCAATCAGAGGTATTTATGACCTTATAAGACACTATTTCCTTGCCCAAAATTTCATGTACTTAAATTTGTGAACAAAATAATAAAAATAAAAATAATCGAGCTTCGAGGACATCCTTTAAATCAATGATTGTCACATTATTAATTTGTCCTTTTCCGCAAATAAAGCTTTCATCAACGCTAATTGAAATGCATTAACCTATTGCGCAACATTTGTTTCCTCACTTCAATTAATGTTTCTATTCATGTCCATTTCATGCATGGTGTCTCATTTTATTATAATAAAAAAACACACCCACGAAGCCTCTTTTCAGCTCAATTTGTGCAGAAAAAAACTTTTAAAAAGCAATACCACCTTTTCTCTCGTTGCTGCTAAATTATGCAAGCATTTGGTCTCCCTCTATTTGAGTAGGTACTACACCAAATTCCATTGCCTTTTCCCCTTATTTCCATATCAGTATATTGACGCTCCGACCTTTTTATTGTAATTATTATATTTTTTCATTTCCGTATTTGTGCAACAGTGGGTGTTCCCTTGATTTTTAAATTTCCGAATACATCTTTAATTCGAAAATGAAGATAATGCCTGAAGAATTTTGAGCTGTTCAATTTTGATATTGATGAAGCTCGTTGTTTTGAAATAATCACAGGTGATTTTAAAACTTGTTAGTTTGCTGTAATTCCACGAGATGTCATTCACACTCTTACTTGTCCAATTGTATGGACTTTTGCCAAAAATCTTTGTATTAAATTATTTACTATATGATTCTCCTTTATTTCACGCTGTTAGATCCGACTCCCTACACAAAAGTGAGCCCGAAGACGGATAGAGGCTGCGGCCAATCGGTGGTAGAATAGGCGATGGCCCCGTCACGACTGTTCACACGTCAATTCGTCACGGGTCCGCGTCATCAGCTCCACCGACACCTCACACTTTTTTAAATGGGGCGCCTGCCCCGTGGGACTATCGAGCGGACAAGGGCGTTCCCAAGGGTCATGAAGATGGAGCCACGCCATATGGACCCTAAGGGCAAGAAGGAATTGGGAGGGTGGCGCGGCCCATGATCAGGTGAAGAATGCTCAGAATATCGAATAACTCTCCAACAGTTCGTAATGTATTTGACATTGTGAAAATATAATATATAATATAAACAATTTTATCCAATTTTTTCAGGATACCGGGGGTAACCACGGTATTTAACTTTATGGAGTCACCTGCAAGTGCACATAATATATTCCATAGAGGAAAAGTCATTCGCCTTGGCCGGGATTTGAACCCGGATCCCTCAAATTCGCGCCGATAGCTTAACCAGTTAAGCTACCGAGGCGTCCTTCTCCACTGTGGATTTTTTTTTGCGGTATTTTGTTATCAGTGTCGTGACTTTTTCTCGAATCCCACTACCATCCAACTCTCCCAATGATGACTATGTGGGCAAGCAAGGCAACGCCCAATACTGAATTAACTCGTTTGAAACCTGGACGATTTGTCATCCGCCGTCCCCAAGAAGGCTATTATGCTTGGCCAAATATACTTTTGTTGGAGGGTATACATTACCATCCTTCACTAAAATAGCATTTTCTCTCCATTCTGACACTTCTATTATGACAATATGCGACATTGATTAACAAGTGCGTATCTTGAGATGCTCACCCTTAATTAAATTATGCACTATGGGGGGATAACCACGATTTATTTGATCTATTAATTGAAATCAAACAATTAATGAAATTCACATGCGTGAGGGCTACTAATTCCGTAAGCAAAGTTTCAATTACGGATATGAGCTGGTATGAAGAAGTCCGAGATTTGAAAGCTTCATACATTATTAACTGAAACACATTAACCCGAAAAGGCATGAAATGAGTATGTGGTTATAGAGCAGCTAATAATGTTATGAGCTCACAATATGTCGTTAACAAGCAACGTAATTATTGAAATCCATTTTTAATAAAAAACTTTGTACTTTTCCACACTTTATTTCACAACTGCGACCGGTTTCACCATAATATGGCATCTTCTGGCACATTATGAAGCTTAGGTCATACAATATATACCCAGAGAAAGTTAAAAATGGTGGGGGTTTGAAATGGGGGAGAGAGGAGCAGGGCGATTGGGGCATGGCAGAGTGAGAAGGGGTAGTGGAAAAAACGAGAGGAAAGGAAGGAAAGTGAATCGGGGGAAGAGAGTGGGAGGAGTAGAAGGTCACCAAGTTACACTGTTTTCTATTTTTTAAAAAAGGAAGATTGGTTAAAGCCCCAGCCCAAACATCTGTGACTGAAGGGCAAGGAAAGTAGGCTAAAATATGCCGAAACAATGGTTCAAAAAAGGCCGCGAAGTGAGGAGCTGCAAAGAAAGGACCCCAGAGGAACCACGGGTGGGTTTATGAATGGAAAAAGGACGGAGGGTTGTGAGGGGAGGGAAGGGCTCCTAGCAACCGTAAGTGGGGAGAGGGAGAAGAGGAGTGGAAGGGCCGGAGAGGGAATAGGATGTGGGGGAGTGACAGTTACTTTTGCAAACATGGAAATATTGAAAACAGCGGAGAGGAATGCATAAATACATGGTCATTACATAGATTAACATTTTGGTTTTTCGCTAGCACACAAATTTCTAATTGTTCCAAAGCGTCCATTTTTAGGCCTTTCGGCAACATGTGTAGGATTTCAGGTTTAAAATCACTGCTGTGGTTACACTCTAATAGATGCTGGGAAAATAGGGAATGGCCATCAGCATTTTTGAGGGAGTGTTCATGCTCCTTAATACGGGTGTACACTCCTCTTCCAGTTTGCCCAACATAACAAGACATACATTCGTCACACTGTAATTTATAAATACCGGATTTCATATTTCTGTCAACCTTATCCTTCCCACTATACAACATTTTCCCTAAGGTAAGGGGGGAATAAAACGCTGCCCTCAAATTATTTGGCATTAAGTTACTTAATTTATATGAGAGGTTACCCACGAAGGGTAGAGACCTCCATTTTTCCCCGGAAACACAAATAGGGCTAGAGGGAACTATCTCTTTAATCGCCATCTGTTTTTGTTTTGCCCTAACAATTTTGTCCACCAGTTCTATTGAGAATCCATTTGTTGTGGCAATGAAATACATTGTTTGGAGCTCTGTATTATAACTCTCCGGTGATAGGGGAAGTTGGACGAGACGGTGTGCCATTGCATGGAATGCGGCGTGTTTGTGGGAGAAATGATGGGAGGAATCTTGGGGAATGGTATGATCCGTAGTGGTAGGCTTTCGATAGATTGAAAATTGGTGCCTCTGTGCTGTAATTGAGATAGTTAGATCGAGGAAATTAAGACTGCCATTCACGTCCTTTTCCATCGTAAATGACAAATTATTGTGCAGATTATTTAAATTTGCGAGGAACTGATCCAACTGTCGTTCCGTTCCTGTCCAGAGGCAGATTATGTCGTCCACATACCGATACCAATAATGGACACATTGAATGAGTTTGTCTTGTGACGTGAATAGTTTTTCTTCTAAATTATTAAGAAAAATTTCGGCCAGAAGCGGTGAAAGTGGGGAACCTATTGCAAGACCCTCTTCTTGTTTGTAGAAAACGCCGTTGAAAGTGAAATAATTTTGAGCAGTTGTTATTTTTGTTAAGAGCACAAGATCATCCCTGACGTTTGAATTAGTGTTTGAATTTTCTAACAGGCTTTCAACTAAATCTAATGTTTCTGAAGTAGGGACCTACGGAAATAAATTTTTAACGTCAAAAGAAACTAATTTTCCCTTCTTAGGAACCACCATGTCTTTTAGGATACTTGCGAGCTCTAACGTATTTGCAACACTATATTTTGGTTTAAAATTTGTATATGATTTGATAAGTTCATTTAACTTTGAAGCCAGGCGGTGACATGGCGATGACATGCACGACACTACCGGTCTAATGGGAACGGAGGGTTTTTGCAATTTAGGCAAGCCATAGAACCTGGGCGCTAACGGGTTCATTTGTAAAAGGTTCCTTTTTTCCCTTTCTTTAAAAATGACAGTTTTAGACACGGCACTTTTCACAGCACTTTGAAATAATTGTGTTGGGTCTTTCGGCAACATACAAATACTATTATTTAAAATGAAATCACAATAATTTTCCACATAATCACACTTGTTCAGGATGACCACACTATTTCCCTTGTCCGCTTTTTGTACGACAAGGTCCTCCTTTTCAACCACCTTCCGCAGGCTTCGAAGATCCTTCCGTTGCTTTGCCGTGGTGAGATCCCACAGCTTTGGGTGTGCAGCGGAGATGAAGTTAGAGATGCATTTAGCAAACATCTGTTTTGTAGCCAGTGATTCTTTACGTAAGGCCACCTCACAATCCGCAGCAAGATTTTTGATCACACTTTCACAAAGGTTAACTGGTGGCGAATATTTTAAGCCCTTGCTTAGTAGATCGAGATGGTTCTCAGAAAAACAGTGACTTGAAAGATTAACCACACGTTCAGCGGGAACAAACAAATTCACTGTTGTGGGCAATATGGGACAAACAATTGTGGTATTAGACTGACTGGCTTGAAGATTAGCCAGTTTCTTGTTTATTGTGTCTCGTTTCTTAAAAGATATTTTACTGACACACTCTTTCACACCATCCAAAAATGATACCCATTCCACAAAATGTAAACTTGATGAATGTTCAGTATAAAGGAACAGCAAATAATGTGAAAAGGAGTCTCTTACAGCATACCAATATTTTAGCTCCCCTTTTAGCCACTGTAACTTTCCATGATGAACCGCTCTCTTCGCCGCCGGGGAAGATGATGTGGTCCGTATCTGGATGTAAGATGGAAAGATTCCCATCTTCAAGCACTTGCTGTTGAACAAAATGTTGAGCGATGCTAGTGTAGATTTGATCGAAAGCTTCAGAAATAACTTTGCCTGCACTGCCATACTCGCACAACGAATAAATTTAATTGTTTCAGGCTTGACTTCGTGGAAGTGATAGATATCCATTTTTAATAAAAAACTTTGTACTTTTCCACACTTTATTTCACAACTGCGACCGGTTTCACCATAATATGGCATCTTCTGGCACATTCTGAAGCTTAGGTCATACAATATATACCCAGAGAAAGTTAAAAATGGTGGGGGTTTGAAATGGGGGAGAGAGGAGCAGGGCGATTGGGGCATGGCAAAGTGCTCCTCTCTCCCCCATTTCAAACCCCCACCATTTTTAACTTTCTCTGGGTATATATTGTATGACCTAAGCTTCAGAATGTGCCAGAAGATGCCATATTATGGTGAAACCGGTCGCAGTTGTGAAATAAAGTGTTGAAAAGTACAAAGTTTTTTATTAACACTAGAAGGTCCGATAGCGGTCAATTGACCGTTCGCAACTTTCTTATCGTCCTCACTCAAAAAGTAATTTTTGTGCAGATCTCATATTTTTTGACTTTTAATATTTTAGGGGCATAAGCCACTGTGTGAAATATTTTGTAAAATTAACAAGTACTTATGGCGTAACAAGCGGGTCTACCTACAAGGTCCGCGAGCGGTCAATTGACCGCTATTACATTTTAAGCGTTTCCGTTGACATCGGGCACGTTTCCTGCCTAATGTAGGTCCTAATATCTAGTTTTATCATAATAAACGATTATAATCATGGGTTTTATACTCAAAAGATCGTTTTTCTTTCATTTGTTGCTGATTGAGGGCCATAACTGTTGAAGCTTTGTTTCAAGTACCGAATAAAATCCCCCCACCCCACCACTCGCTACCACGGCAGTGTGCAGTGCATATTCACACGCTTGCTCCGATGCATGTCTGGACATGCCTCACTTGAGCGTGTCTCAAGCGCTTTCCTCCTCCACCCAGCGACGCCAGGTCCATATGCATGTGTAGGCTTGTGTCTGCGTTGCGTCACTTGATTTGAGTCGCGGTAGTCAGCAAGCTTATTATACTTGAATTCAAATATGTTTGCGACTGAGTTTCGGGTGCTTTCGTGACTGTCCTGTGTCCTGTGTATATAATCTTTGTGACTGTCCGAGCGTCGACGCTTGTTGGGGGAATCAGGGGGTGGCACTGGCTACGCCAAGCAGCACTTAGAGGAAAATTTTTACTGGAGCGCGTTGAAGCTTTTTCTGACGGGACTTATGCTTAGACTTATAAAAGATTGCACTGAAAAAGAAGCTCGGCGAGTTTTAGGCGATGAATGGTGGTCACTGTCTTCGCACTGTCTGAAGAGATCGTCGCGTTTCTCTCTATTTTGTATACACTCGGGGCTTGTGTAGTTCAATCAACCCATGTTAATGATCTGTGGCACACGCAATGGGGCCAACCATTTTTTTCGGCGACAATGTGTAGAAATCGGTTCAAAGAAATCATGAGATTTTTACGTTTTGATGACAGGGCCAGCCGTGCTGCCCGTAAACAAACCGACAAATTTTGCTTGGTATCAGATCTTTGGAATAAGTTTGTTGAAAATTGCTTAGCATGCTACAGACCTAGGGAAAGTATTACTGTTGATGAGCAACTGTATCCGACAAAGTGCAGGTGCCTATTTTTACAATACATGGCAAATAAACCCGATAAGTTTGGGATTAATTTTTGGGTCGCTACTGATGCGAAAAACAGGTAAGTGCTCAATATTATTCCCTATGTAGGCAAAGATGAGGCAAGGCCCAGTACAGAACGTGTCGGCGAAAACATTGTCAAACAACTTGTTGAGCCTTACCTAAGCAAGGGCAGAAACGTCACAATGGACAATTACTTTGCCTCCTTGAATCTTGCGAAAGAAATCAAGAAGAAGAAAACTAGCCTTGTAGGGACGCTAAATCGAAATAGAAGAGAATTACCCCCTACTTTGATGAAATGTGGTGATTCTCGTTTTAGCACTGTTATCTATAAGCACGAAGAAATTACCTTGACCGGTTATCAATCTAAATCTAACAAAAACGTCCTAGTTCTTAGTAGTATGCACCCCTATGTACAAATTGACAGTGATACGGAGAAAAAAAAGCCAGAGACGGTACTTTTTTACAATAAGAACAAATGCGGAGTCGATACGGTTGACCAAATGACTCGTAAATACAGCGTTCGATTTGGCACACGGCGATGGTCCGTGCATGTTTTCTATAACATCCTAGATCTAGCCATGATTAATGCTCATTCATTGTACAAGTTAGTCTTTAACTCTAATGTTTCACGTTAATCGTTCATTTTGGGAATTGCAAAAGAAATGTCAAAGACTAACGTAGAAAGTAGAAAAATGCAGCGTGTAGCAGACGTCGGTCCTCCTGACTCAGGTAGTCGCAGGCAGTGCCAAATTGGGCTCTGTAAACAAAACAAAACAAAGAAGTCATGTAACAGATGCAAGGAACGTATGTGTGTTAAGTGTGAAAGTAATATTAGGGTTAGCAAGAAATGCCAGGAAGCCTAGAAATACAATAGACCTGCCTCTTAGAGGTTACGACTTTTTGTTACTAAAAATTTTCATTTTTATGTGTCTCCGAATAGCGCTAATATAATATGTACAAGTTAAGATTCTCAATTTTTTATCTTGTAAGTCTTTTTTACATATAGAATATGACACTATGCAAAAACCTTTGTTACTTACCTCAAGAACAAATACCATGTTCTTTCATACACATTAAAGTTTTTATTTTTGTTCTGTTCCTGAAAAAAATGTAATGTAGTGGAAAGCTTTATGTAAAATGTCTTCTAGTAGATAAAAACAAAGTAGAAATATGTTAAACAAATCATACATACCGTTTAAAGCAACTTTTGTGGTCACCTGCAAATTTGCCATGTTCTCTGTGACAGTCACTTTTTCACTAGAAAATCTTCTGTCGAGATTTTATTCTTATTTTGCTGTGTATGATGATTTTCACTTCTTAAAAACCAGTGTTTTAAAACATTTTCATGTAATTGTGTTATAAAATAAGATATCTGTACAATTTTTTTCATAAGTGAAAAAATATCGAAAGAAAATGAAATTATTTCCGACCAATTCCATTTTATGAACTGTAAAACCACTCTAATCCGCCTAAAATCCAACTATAACCGGGTTCAAGAGCCAAAATGTAGTAATAGAAAAGCTCATGACGTAGAAAAACAATAAAAAGGGGCATCTTAAGGCGCGAATACATCGAAGTCCTACTAATAACGCTTAGCGGTCAATTGACCGCTCGCGGACCTTTTAGGTAGGCAACATACCCCGGACCTTCTAGTGTTAAAAATGGATATCTATCACTTCCACGAAGTCAAGCCTGAAACAATTAAATTTATTAGTAATTATTGAAGTTTCTCATTGGCTTATTCTGTCGGGCGATTCCAAATGAATTCATTCAAGTTCTTCATTATCATAGCCGTTGTCACGTGAGTAGTGATACTATATCACATCATTTTAGCGTAGAATTAAATAAATTTTTTGTAACTCCCTATAGCAAACATTGTAAACAAACTCAGCAACACAAAAATGCATAACTTTGCTAACTTGTTTTACGCTTTTCCGTATATTAATTTTATTTAAAAAATGTGTAACAAGCTAGGAGATTGTACCCGGTTTTGATCATAGCTTGATACTCACTTTGGATGATTCTACCAAAAATCTGCCACTGATTTACATCACTATATTTCTTGTAATTATTCACTCATTAAACCTATAATTAATTATTATTGAATTGCTGACTTTGTAGTACTGAAGTGAATAAATGCAAAATTATCCCTAGTTTTATAAAACGCGACTGTTGCCATCGCCCAGATAGATGTTAGAGGTATATCGATTATATAAATATCATGTAGCGTTTCAGGTGTATAATGGTGTACTTCTATTGTAAGTGAATTTGAATTATGCCATATGGCATCATACCAACAGCCATTACTATTATTGATAAAACAGATGATGAAAGAAGTTCAAAAGGAAGTTACTCGCAGCGATGTACAGATTACTCACCTCTTTATGATAATTTAAAATAATTGATAACGATACTTAGGTAATTATCTACGATACTGTAAATTACTTATATCAGCATAAGGAAATACCGGACTAGTAGTTCAGCTTTAGGCTAATTTGGAAATATATATTTTACCAATTATCAGTCAACAATTCAGGTATACCAATAATATTAAGACGTATTTTTTGTACGATCGGGTAATGCTTTCAAATACTCGTCGGTTAAATATCGGCACATTTTTAGGTAGCACCCCTAGAGTGAAGAGCTTCTGCAAGCCAATTTTCGGATAGATGAATACTGATGCCAAAAAATGTTATAGTTGTCTTCGCGCTTCCATTACAAGAAGAATACAATTTGACAAAAAAATTGCTGGAGCAGTAATTGGTGAAAACTTCGAGCATTCCATGATAACATGAATGTGTATCAAAATAGTCACGAAACACCAAGATTCTTATATTTAATTGATTGGGGAAAGAAAAAGGTTCATAAACTTGGCTTTGCGCAAAAACTCCCTTTTACACGTCACTCAAACCAATTTGATCCTAATTAATAAAAAAACTTGAACCGTGGGACATCGGTATTACCGTAAATAGATTTTCATTCATCCTATCTGAACAATTTCAAAAGAAGTCATTCGTTTGATGGTTCTCCCAGCATATGCATTTTTTCCTCGAAATCGTTCCTTCCAAATCAAGAGAAATATTTTTCTTTGGAATGCGGGAAAGAATGATCGTAAATAAATAGGGAATGTTTATAACGCATTCGCAATATTTTTAGGGTCAAACATTCGATTTCGACGTGTTTAAAAAAATCAAATTCTTTCCAAGTACTTTGCTTCCAGATTGGGCATGGGACACGACGAGGAGGAGTGCTACGAGTAAACAGCCTTTTCGGAGCTTGCGTACTGAAGAAAAAAATATCCAGAGACTCCTCAGGAAGAGTAGCTTAGGAATATATTCTCGTTTTCCCTTTATTCCTTTTCAGCTTTTGAAATCCTCAGTAGGCAAAAAAATACGTATTTTCACTTCCGAGAAATGAATTCTCTTGTGACACCTCTATCGGAATGCAAAATATATATTTGACATTGCATATTGAATCTAAATCGGCTCTTTAATACCGCGTCACCCTCTGGTGGTTGCAAATAATGAGGCAAGAGATGCCTCCATCAATATGAAGTTTTTGTTTAGAGATTTTACGTTAGTAATTAAAATTTATTTCGGTCCTCGAGGGAGCCTGTAACTCCTAGAGGATGCGTCCCCGGGTGGCAGATAGGTGGATTCCCTAAGATGTCTGCTCTTAGCTAGAGAGGCGGGTAGGTGGGAAATAAAATATCACCCGCAGACCAGCAGGCAGGGCTCTCTAGCTGTAGTGCGATTATTTTTTTGTTATAAAATATATGTTTTGACTTTCTCGTTTTTTTAGCCAATAAACCGTTATTGATTTTCGTCATTTCCTAATGAAATTCGAGGTTATTGAAATCGATTATCATAAATAAATTGTGGTGTCATAATAGTAGGTGGTATTGCTGGAGGGACGAATGTTACGAAATGAAAGCCGTGATATCGGAATAGTGCAGGCAAGAAGACCGTGAAATAGGATTTGGTCCAGGAGAATGAATTAAGGGAGCGCACAATAGGAGTGGGTGGTGAGACGGGTCGACCAAAGAGTTTTCGACTAGAACTGTAATAATAAATCCACTTCTTAGAGAGCTTGAGCGCCCAAGAGGTCATTACTTTCCGGTGGCTGGTCGGTTCTGCCGCTCGATAACCCTACCTTATTCCATCCAAGAGGTCAGCTGCGGTGAAGCAGTGGAGTATAGGAGGGAGTTTCTCGGAGGCGGTGAATTCTCGCTAACTGGACAGATAAGTTTGTTGGTCTGGAGATACAGAAAGTCCACAATAGTTTTCATCTACGATTCTCTCTCCGAGTCTATCTTCCCCACGCACCGTAATATTTACACTGCTTCATGAATAGGAAGACAATTTTACGGGAAATGAAAAATACCTATACTCTGAATTAAGGCCTTCGTTAACACTTGAGTTGTATTATCCTTGTTTTATGCAATGTGACATTTTCTACAGCGCTTCATATAGAAGAATATCTTAAAGTTATTTCTAAGTTAATTTAATTTACATTTCCTGGCTTGTGTAGCCGCTATCAATTGCCAGCATTTCTATGGAACCATGATTCAGGATTTCAATATCAGATATATGTGACGTTAAATTATTGTAAGAAGATTAGTGGATTCAATTGTATGATTGGATAACAGTGTTTCAACTTGTTTATGAGGCCGATCGAGAGGTTTCGTCAGCATAATCGTGCAAAACGCATGGTAATAAACTGATGCATTCAACGTCAATTCGAAGCCAGTCGATGTTTTGCACTAGTGAAGCTTTATGCTTGGAGAGGAATCAAGGGTTTCTTTCTTTTTTTCGTCAATTAGGTGATTACCTATTTTGCATATTGGAATTCTTGGCTACTTGGTTTGTCACGCACCTAGCTTAGTCACTTCAAAGGGGATTAATCCAAGCTCAAAAACGTCTTCATCTCTATAATTTCTCAATCCCTCTCCATCTCCCTCCAACGAACCACGATGGAAACACCAGTACCTGACCAGTCACTGAAGATAAGAACAGTTGGGCTCGGCTCAAATTATGAGGAGTTATTCTCCTATTTGTGCGAGAACGGTTGATCCCATCTGCAAGTGGCAGACAGTGTATGTGAAATGACAGCCGTCGAAGCACAATAATGAAAAATACTAATCCAAACGAATAAGATACTTCCATTCAATCCTTTTCCCGAGGATTTCTCTGGAAAAATCAACGTCATTTCAGTATTTACCTTGAAACGTATATAAAAGGAGATAAGCTGCTTTCTATCATAGATATGGAAAAATAGGGATAGATAAGTGAAAGAAGTAGAGGCTTTCAATCTTTTCAATTGCGTCTTCGGGGAGTAATCCGAGAATGGGCTGAGGTCACGCGCATTATCAAACTATTTTTTTCTCTTAATGCTATCCATGGAGCTTCCATTATGCTGGGCTCTACATGGGCTGATGGAATAAGTTGGATTAAGGTGACCTTCCTTCGGGTAGGCGAGGGAACTGTGAGGAAATCCTAGCCGGGATGGATGGAACGAAAGAGGCGAGAAAAACGGCCTGAGCACCACCCGTACTCCATCCTCTACCTATCCACCCCATGGCCTGTCCCTTTATGTTATCACTCTCGATAAACCTTTTGATGTTCGATCCATTAGGTTAGATATCCCTTTTCCACTTCCCATTCATCTGGATTCTTTGTTCCATTTCTTTTTATATTCTTTTATTCACCTTCGTCCTTCTTCAGTTATACTAGGTCGGATGAACAGTAATGGTGAGGGGGATTAGTATGAAGAGAGAAAAGGAGCGATGTGGAAATACGAAGAAGATATATTCTACTTCAGGTATTTATTGGTAAAGAGGAGAGGTAGAGGGGGGGGGGGGGTATTGTGGTCAAAGTATGGTGATGCAATATATGAACTTTTTGGGGAGAGGGTTTTATTGAAAATAAGGAGGAGTGGGCTAAAATAAATTAGTGTCCTAGACTTCTATTTAATTTTTCCCATTTGTCTCCCATCATCCATTGTCACCTCTACTCTCCCAAATGCATTTTATCGTTTTTATTTACCCTATACTTAACTTGAGTACTTATCTACGTTATGAAAAATATTTTTTGTACTAATCATTTGTGGTCATTACTCTAATATGTTTGCCTAGTATAGCAACTTGATAACAGCATACTATGTAGCGATTCTTCTATTACGTTTTTTCTCTTTTTTTGTTTAACTATTCCTGTATGTAAAAGATAAACTTTTATCTCATGTTATTATAGTATTGTTCATTATAAAGTATTGTGCCAAGTATTTATGTATTCAGAATGCCTGTAACGCCTGTTGGTCTGCGAAAACAAACGTATTATTATTATTTATTGTTATTATTATTGTAACTAGGCTTACCGTAAGTCCCAGTTAGGCCAGAAAAGTCCCGGTTTGAAGGTTACGTGTAGGTGTCTCGCTCGTAAAGCAACTTTGTCCCAGGTAACACTGAAATACCCCGAAATACCTTGGTTAGGACCACTCAGTTACATACGAAAACATTCTGCGACCAATTTATTGTGATAAATGTGTGATTCGAAAACGTTGCATCAGATTATATTACGCATCCTCGAAGGCTCAAAACTGACTGTGTTTTTGTCACTTGGCGGGGGCCATGAAGGATTAAGCCACCCTGCTGGTCACAAGATTTTAAATTGGTACTTCATAGTTGTGTACAAAAACAAGCCTGTATGATATAGATAACAATTTCATTTTTAATTATAAATCAAGGAATAGAATCCTATAAATTATAAGATAACTTGTATAAACAATGGCCCTATTTTGTACCGGTTTTATTCTCTTCGAGACTAGATGTGTCCCGGTTTTGGAATAGCAGAAAATGGAAACTGTACTTAATACACACGTAGTTGGTCGTTGGTTTTAGCAAATAATTTGGCCTTCAGATTAAGATTAATTTATAACAGAGATTGAATATCAATTATAAGCAATTACAACTGCAGAAGTAATTTATTCATCGTGTGCAGTATTGGCAGGTAAACGCAGGCTAAAATTAAGAAAAAGACAAGATTTGGATGAAAACAAATGATCGCAAAATTTAGTGGAAGATATTACGAAAGAAAGCAAAAATTATTTGAAATTGGTACCATCAAAACTTTCTCGTAGAATGTACGTTGAATCTCGGACTTACCAATAAAAGAGGGCCTAAAAATAGGCTTCGAATTTCTCCCTATATTTTACGTTGCAGTATTTGTTTTTATTTAACTGTGAAAAGAATTTTAACAATATTGAGCATGAACCAATCTCACAGCTTGTAAAGAATAAACTATTTGTCATCAGTCCTTATTATAAATAAAGTTCAGGGGCGTGTCACGTAGTGTATTTCTGTATTTTATGTGCACTAAAAAATGTTCCTAATATAAGTTTTTACATTTTTAATATCTCTACGTCGCTGCCCATCGGAGTTCTTCTTATAGCTACTGGCACCGAGTTTCAGATAGTGGGTTGATCTATAGCTATGGCGGTAAGCTGCGAAGTCAGCAAAATATACCCTGAAATTTTGACTGGCCGGCGTAATAATATATAAAATGATGTGATTCGTTTACACGGATTATAACGGTAAAATCTGATGCTTAATTGGCGTATCAGTTGTAAACCGTCCTCTAGGCTTCCTGTTGTCTTACGCCTTAGCATGGTATGATACTGACATCAATATAGCAAATAAAATGACGGGATTGTTTTCTTTACAACAACATCATATGAGGTAAAGGTTTAATTACGAAGAATTTTTTCAAAACACTCATTTTTCCACGCCTAACGTAGCAGCGGGAAACTAAATGGAGAACACATTGTATTCTTGATTGATTTACTAGTTAATCAGAAGTTCATTACTCTGGGGAACGTCCAAGTTTAATATTTAGTGACTACATGAAAGTTAACGCGAATATACGATGATGCTACCCATTATGTGCTACTTTGATTTTGCATAACATTATGTGGGATATCATCATCATTAGTCGTTCAATCCTGACATTGGTTGACTTCCCAATCTAATGCTAGTTCCTTTACTCCCCGGAAGTTCTTCTTGTGTGCTCCTCTTTACTTTCCTCTTTACTTGGTCTATGCATTTATCTTTTCAATTAATTACGTTTCAATTCACTTGCATTCGCACATACTGCAGACATGGTTCATGTAAAATTCAATAGGAGAAATGATCCCGTCCCCCAAGCTCTGACTTCATGCTACTGATATAGTACGCCATGAAGGCAAAAGTGTTTGAACGCTAGGAGAAATGTGGATGCATCTCTGCGGTCTCCCCAGTTTCAACATCGTCTGTATCGTTGATATACGCGAGGGCCGCGAAGACCACTGAGTCCCTCTCTGACTTCACGATATACAATCAAACCGCAGTCGCTTTATCTCAAGCTTGCACATATACACACCGAGAATACCTCTTTGGCCGCTACAAAGGCATTACCCTCTCATGTGTCTCAAATTCTCTGGTTTCCGACGAATGGGGTCACCAAGGCGGCCCTGTATTCTTCGTGGAACGCAAAAAGAGACAGCTTCAACTCCAGGAAGTCTATTTTGAATGGGCTCCTACTGGTTTACCTTCTACCTCCACGATGCAGAGACTAAAGCAAAGAACTTACCGAGGATAAAGAACGCTTCATAATGACTTGGGAGAAGTGAATGGTCTCGACGAGTTTAATGACGAGGTTTATGCAACTTAACTAATGGGACGTTATATGAAATTATTCATGTCGGGAAATGTGATGAAACAAGTGGAGGTAAGATGTTCTGCGGAATGAACTTACTATCATTTATTTCCAAGGAATACTTCATGGAACTTCGAGCATTGCCTCGCGGTATTTCGTCACAATTGAAGACTTTAAATGGTGTAAATTATATGAGAAGAATTGATGAACACAAATGCATGGTGGTCACCTAATTGTACAGTACGCATAATAGGCATTATTGGCATTATTCAAATTTTTGCAGGCTTGTTACTTGGTTTTGGACGAAAACCCTTACGAAATTGTGGTTCCATAGCATTTAGAATGGTTGGAGAAGAGAAACCTCAAGGGGAAGTTAATTGCATCGTGGAAAGAGTTCCGTGATTTGGTGCGGAATTTTATTTCATGCTACCATTGGTCTTGTTCCGCATTTTTCTTATTCCGGTGTTTTGCTATAGAGGTTCTTAGTGCATACAGCCATTTTTCTGGCAATTGTGGATATTTTGAACCAAAGGAAACCTGTAAATTACTGATTAAGACATTTGAAGTTTTATTGATGTACTTGGACTTAATTTTAGCTCTCTTTGGCTTCCTCATTCGTCTTCTAAGGTTTCCTTTCACGTATTAATAACAGAAAAATATAGTAATAATGCCATAGTTATACCAAAATAAAGTTTTGTGGGATAACGAAGGAAAAAATCATTACTTAACTGAATATTTGAGAATAAATTCCATACAGGAAAAATCATTCACCTTGACCAGGACGCGAACTCGGATCCCTTGATATCGGTATTTGCGGGTGTCTGCGAAAAACGAAAATACCTAGCTAATCCCGGTATCCTAAAATCAAGAGAAATATTTCGGGTTTGAAACTACTTGAAGAACTTTTTGTGCCCGTTCCAACAAATATCAAAGTTTTCATAAAATATTTTAAAATCGTATATTAAATGTTTTTAAGTCTTTTAAAACTATAACTTTTATGTTTTTCCTTTTGAAAACCAAATGATAGTGATATTTTGGCCAATTAATAATATAAAAGTGATATACAAGAGATTAATTCAAGGTCATTATAAAATAAAACTTTGTTTTTTAATACTGTCATTATATTTAAAAAATGGTGCAAAGTTGATTAAAACATTTTAATTAATGTTTTTTTCAATTGAAAGTCAGAAATTAGATGTAACCGGATCAATTCAATTTAAATTTAATACCAGAAAAATATTTGTTAATTTTACATAGTAATGCTTCAAATATTATGTGTTAACAACTAAAATCAAGTTGTTCTCACTAAGTCAGAATTCGGCAGTTATTTTGGCCAACTAAACGAACGAATTAAACCATAGGTAGCATGCAAAGGTAAATAAATAGCATCTTTCTTCCAGAGTAGGGATAGTTTCGCCGTATTTTTTTATTTCAATTTGTGAATGCTACCAGAGTGATTAACAAAAAATACCATATAATGCTATGTTAGTCAGAATATAGAGATATTATCATCGAATCAACAAAAAAACAACTAATTCGTGAAGAAGCCTACAAAAGAGTTTCTTTTTCCCAGAAAGTCGTACTCACTATATCTTGCGACGACAGAAGACCCCTTTAATTTTACGGCAGTCCCCAAGCTTCTGCAATTCCGGCAGCGCGTCTTGGCATCAGTGACACACTTATGGGTCGTGGAAATGAGTCCAACTGAAACAACCCGGCCTACGCCGGAATCACAGTCGCACAATCGCACATGCATGACGAGAATACCATCGTCTTGGTCTCCACAAAGGCTTTCATCACTCGTCTCAATCCTATGGTTATCTGTTTTCCGACGAAGGGATCATAAAGATGAACGCGCAATACCCGTGAACCGCAAAAAGAGCGCTAACTTCTCCTCGCGGGGAGAGAATAATCACGTGTATTGATATCGATCCCTTTCCCTCCAAAACCTCACGCAAAGGACTATTAGAGGTGGACAAAGGGTACACAAATAAATGAGGGTCACCTGAAACCTACTAATAAAAACATTTGAAATTTTACTGATAACATATACTTGGACTTAGTTTTTGTTCTCCTTTGGCACTAGCATGTATCCTCATTCGTCTTCTAAGCTCTCCTTTCGCGTAACATTTACAGGAAAATATAATAATAATGCCATAATTTTACTTACATATCGCTCGGTGGAATAATAACTAACAAAAATAAAAAAATCATTACTTCACAGTAAAGTTAAGCCAAAACTTTATATAGGAAGACTTATTCGCCCTGACCAGGACGCTAACCTGGATGCCTCCATATCGGTACCTACTTGAGTGTGGCTGCGTAAAGAAAATACGCATATATTATTTGTAAACGTTAATCATTTGTCGTTTGAGTGTTTTACCTTGAAAAATAAGCAAAGGTGATTTATAAACATCTTAAATCAAATTTATTTTTCGTTTCTTTAATTAGCTGGTGGCTAAACCCTTTCCTCATAAAATGTTCTAGCGTCAGTTATGTCTGCTGATGGCCTCAGAACGGATATTGATTCCGTCTATTATGTATTACTTGAATGATAGTTTCCGAAAGGTTGCGAAGTATTAAGTTCTCGAGAAACTAAGCCGAGCTGAGCTAGAATGCAGCACTTATCCGAATATGAATGGGTTACCCGAGAATATACGTAGCTTAATTTCCGCCCACACATATGGAATAGTTCTTACAATGGCATATTAAAAAAATACATACAATTCATGGATGCTGGATTTTCACAAAAACCAAGATTTACCAATCAATATTTGCGTTCCACGAGTTATAGACAATATTTGTCGTTTGCGTTATTTCGTGTTCACTACAAATGGGAAACTTCTATATTTCATGAATATTCTTTGCCCTTCAGGAGAAAATACAGGTTGTGGAATGAAGTGATCTGGTCCATAGAGATATTGGTTAAGGTTAAAAACTTGGATAAAAGTTTGAGGGTGATCTCAAATGTTCAGTAGTAACCATTAATGACGTAGATCGCAGCTAACATTAGAGTACAAACCCTATATCTAATTTCCGTTTTAGGCGTCCAATTTTCCAAATCAACGACTAATGTATGTCGTTGCACCTATATTATTGCCTGCATTAATTAAAGTAATACTGTTCTCATCACGATTCATACGCAACATTTTCATTGCGAATTATCAATGTTAATAGAAAGAGAGGATTTAACTTTTTATTTTTTAAGCCATGCTGTGAAAGACCAAGCATCTGTTTGATAATAGTGTTCAGGCATTGCAATCAATTTTAAGTGATGAATTGAGCATATTGTAGTATTTTATACATTATTTATAAAGTATAAACAAGTATAAAAACAACCATGTCATTTTTACCGCGTATTTTTATGATAAGGTAAATGAATGAGATAAACCGACTCAATAAAGAAAATGTTTCATACTTCAGGAAGCGCGAAATGTGTACCCATTTTATTTCGCGCATTTATCTATATTTTGTAGCTAAATATTTCATTTATGCATATCTGGCCTTATTTTGGAGCAACATTGATCGGGGGGAGGTTTTACGTGTTCCGACACTAGGCATCATGCCACAACACCATACCTACCATTGGTAATCATCATCACCTATCTAATATGGCGAAATGGTAAAAGGGATAAATAAAGGTTCGGAGAATAGAGTGAGATAGGAGTGGAAATGTCAGATGCAAGAGAATGGGTAAGTACCTCCGTTCTTGTGTGGATATTAGATCAAAGACCCGTGAGGATACCAAAATGAATAAAAGGACAAGCCAAGGTCCTTAACAAGTGGATAGGGTACGAGCGGTGATCAGGTTCTACCTTCTCTCTCCTCTCTCATCCCTTCTACGATTTCCTACCATGTGTCCCACTATGCCCTTGCAAAGGGGCGACTCAATAAGCAAACCCATTTCAACAGACCGGAGGACGGCTGGGCGACAAAGTGGAAGCTTGTTCCGAAGGAACGAAATAAAAAGGTTTGAAACAATGCGCTTGAGCCGCGTACCAGCTCGGATTACTCCCCAAAGACGCCCATGGGCAAGCGGAGATACCCAATTATTTGCAATCTCTGATTCATCTTTGTCCCTATTAGGAGTGAGGGGTCCGATATCCTGCTTTACGTGGCTCGATATATATTCCCAAAGGAAGTTGTCCTTTTACGAGCAATCCTCAGGCAAGGGATCAAAAGAAAGGATCGAGCCCGCCGAGAAAATGCCTGAGAGATAGGTGGAGACGAATGAATAGATAAATAGAAAGAAGCAGGTATTTAAAAAAACTGGGTTTGTGCGTTTGTGAAGGAGATTTATAATTGACCTTCACAGTGCCTGTAGGCACGTGATACTCCAATAAGACGAGGAATATCCGGAAAGCAAAGTAAGAAGTCTGGTTAAGTGGCAAAAAAAGTTATTTTTAACGGCTGTTAGCAATGTCATGTCTGTTAAAATGCGTATGACGAAAGAATATTTACCAGACATTTCTTGTGACAACTATGTCCTCTCACTGTGGGTTTAAATGGCCGATTCTATTCCAAATCCTGCCAAATGCAAGGTTCGTGCTGTAATTCGTTTGTTTGCACACGAAAGGAGGGAGTGCTGCTGAAATGTATCATCAACTCATCTCTGACTATGGTGAAGGTGAATAACAAGGTAAAAAGAGGAATAATGTGTGGAATTTCTGTAAGAAAGATGTAATGTGCATGATGCAAGAAGTATATATAAGAAGAGTATAAGGCCATTTGTCAGTAAAAACATTCTCCATTAGAATGAAGAAAAGATTCAAGAGAAAAACGTTTAATCATTGATGAGCTTCATGAGCAATGTGCATAAGTGTCATGAATAGTGCTTCATGAAACGATGTCAGACAGATTGGGCATTCAGAAACTTTGAGTAAGCTGGGTGCCGGCAGTATTGACGGAGGATCACAATTAATCGAAAACGAAATAAAATTTAACGCCTGCGCCGCAGGGGGGACACCTCTAGAGGCGTGATTAAGAATCTCGTTTCAAGGTTCAATAAATGCATAAATACGCATAGTGATTGTGCGGGAATATAATCATAAATATATTTTTGAGCTATTAAGTGAAATTAAAAATGAAGTACGTTAGATATAATTTATGTTCTTTGTACCTTTACTTTCCGGATATCTCTCAGAATTACAAACGGACATATAAATAAATCAAAATTAAAAACAATCTTTTTATATTTGAAAGGCAGAATAAAAATTGGTGACTTAAATAGGCATCCACTGTTTCATTTCGATGCACGTATATTTATCTGAATGCCAAGACTTTTTATATTTTTGTCTGTGACGGAAATTAAATAATAGCAATGCTAGTGAGTATCATCGAGAAAGCTTATCTTAAAAAAGATTGGTGGCAGAATAAAAATTGGTGACTTAAATAGGCATCCACTGTTTCCTTTCGATGCACGTATATTTATATGAATGCCAAGACTTTTTATATTTTTGTCTGTGATGGAAATTAAATAATAGCAATGCTAGTGAGCAACATCGAGAAAGCTTATCTTATGATTCTTAAGTTATTGAACTAAAAGAGAGAAAAGAACGTTTTCAGAATCCAATCAATAGTTATGTAAAAGTACAGCCACATTATCTGCATCAAATATTGATGCTTCTCACTGCGTCAAGCCATCTTTCGTCCTTAGATAAATCTTTCTTGCGTTAATATTGCTGCTTTCCAGGGCTACGTAAAATGTTAAACCGGAAGAAGAAATCTCAACCTATCCAAAAAAGAATAACGCGATTAAATTGGACGCCTTAAGTCCTTTCAGGAGACACTAACACCAGGCATTGTTAAACACCGTTGAGTCATTTGATCGCGCGCTACATATTCAGCAATATACATAAAATCTTGGCGTCATTTTCTCACACATCGTGGTGTCAATTTTATTTCTGGGGGAAAAACACAAGAAGGAAATGTGAATAGAACGCGCAGGCAGATGGAAACAAGAACGGGAAAACCGCTCAAGGTGGGATTGGTCTGTTGATGAGAGCGTCACGGCCTTCCCTTTGATTCGGCTGGAAATGGTGTAAGCATGATTCGACTGATGAGAGCATACCCTAAAACTCATCGGAAATGGCATTTGTCTCCCTTATCCTCCATTATATCCCTCTCTCTGAAACGTTATGAGTACCATTTAGTGGCTCCCAAAGTGAAAAAAATCATTTGCTCCTCCTGTTCAGATTTTCTGTCCTTCATTCTAGCCTCATTCGTGCGGATTGAAATATCCGTTAATTGCACAGGTGAAATATTGCCCGTGACATAGAATTGTGTCACTACCCATTTCGTTCGAAAATTTTAACCATTACTAATGCGCGTAAGAATACAACAGCAAATACCGGGAATGATGCCCTAGGAAGCATTTTAACCATCCGAGTGCGAACCTCATTGGAAACATTTAGAGTCCGGAGCCGGGTATCCAAGGACCCCTTTTATACAATCGTTTCATGATGCTTATTTTCAACGTCCAAGTAAATTATATTACGTATTACAAATTGTTTCAAATTCAAACAGATATTTTCATTCAATGCGGGTTTTCCGTTCTTTCCACGATTATTAACAAAAAGCATTCCACCGTGTTTTGGTATAAAATGGTTCTCCAACTGAGTATTCTCTATGCATACCATATTGTAATCAAAATATATTTTTTGTTTTTTATTTAGGTTAAAAAATAAGTTATACCTCCTCAAAACCTACCTAAGAAATTTTTGTTTCCTTATAATAGTCATACATACATAACCTTTTCGCATATTGCTTCGCAAGGACGCAATCTAACCATTGGAAAATGTTTTGTTGCTATTCCATATTATTTACTTGTAAAATAATTATATCAGCGTGCTCCTTGGTGAAGTCATCCCTTGTAGAGGTAAATACAAATGCATAGGAATTAATGAGAGTAAATAACTCAATCCCCAGAGGATACACTCGAAAGAATTTACTTTTACCAAGGTTTCTGAATCGCAAGCATAATAATTGCATTACTCCAGGATACTGGGTCGCACCGCACACAAATCGGGATTGAAACTCCATCGAAAAAAACCCACCCCCACTAAGACTACAAACCGGGCCCGAGGGGCGAGAGGCGATGACTCCAGCCACAAAACCAACGCGAGCGATACTCTTCCACCGTCATTTGTCTCTTGTAGTACTCCGCAGAATGACCGGCGCTTGTAACTTCAACACCTATGTGTCTCAAAGCACACCATTTACGTACGTAGGAATAATAGCGTTTTACTTGAGCTAAACAAAAACTATACAGTTCAGTCTTGCATTTAATTCATTACAAATCACGTCAACACTCATGCCTCGACCTGAGAAAACCCACCCAGGTGGGACTCGAGCCCGTGAACAAAGGATCAGCGAGTGAGGACTTAAAACCTCCAACAAGAAGGTTGCGGTGGAGTTTACGGGTCTTTTACCTTTCAGTGGTCTAATGCCTGAATATATTCACACATTGCACACGAAAAATTTTATTTTACCAGACATTCAATATGACTGGGCAGGCAAAAGGCGAAGGGTATTCACGGATGGCTTATTCCTTTCTTTCGGAGATCGTAAATCATTTCTCGAAGAACCCGATGTTCTGATGTAACTTGGCGATAAGGAAGATTAGCCAATGAGTCGTCATTCAAGTGATTACTTTTCCTTTCAATGGTCAAACCATTAGCAGTATGTCCGGTCACTCACAAATATTCGCATTTTTTTTTCGACCAAAAGGAATGCTCACGGAACGCACCGTGACACCATGAATCCTTCTGAAAACAAAAGCAATGCAATTTCTCTTCACAATTCACATTCTAATATCACCATTAACGATAATCGTATCAGCACTAAGTATGGCAATTTAAACCATGATACAATTCATGCGCTAAATATTTGGGACATTGGTACACTTGACACCTACGCTGATATACCTGTGACTAATCAAAAAGCTATTTTCCCAGAAGAAAGCACTGTTCCCGTGCCTGTTCGCTTTTATAAGTTACAAGCAGGTATTATCTCATGCGAAACCTGCAATTCAATGATAACAGGGTATTCTGCAAACGATTCCATATATGTGTAACAAATGATTCTATTAACACCATTATTTCTCCCGTATTAAAACGAGTCAACTCATGGAGTATTGATACCTCGCACAAATAAATATTTTAGAAGGAAACAAAGAAATTTACTCCAGTCTGACTCTTTTCCTAGTACCTCCTCAAGCAAATGCCACAAGAACGGTCCTTTTATACCCTCCCATTGGATCTACTGGCAAATTTGGAAGTGAATTGACAAAAATCTTCGGAATCTCTTTCTCTCTTACTAGGAGGTGGCATTTCTATACCAGATCAACAATATTTTGACATGCGAAACGGCGTATCACTTTGCCTCTCAAACGTAACTAATACGTCTTTGGCATTGCCGAATCTCTATTAGGATATACGAGACACAAGCATAAACATATGATTTTTAACCTCACCAGAAACAAGCTTTTAGAAAGAAGTTAAAAAATGGAGCATGGATAATGAATTAAACTAGATAATCTGTGTACCAAAGACCGAACATTTTATTATAAATCGATTATTACTCTCTAATTAATTTCAAAAATTACGAGATTCACATTACTCATTCAAATAAGAGCAATAGCTTGTATGAGTCTTATGAAACATTTAATCAAAATATTTTTTCAGAGCCAATGCTGGTTAAAAATATGTATTCAAATCATTCCTACGGTAGGTCTCAAGATTGCCATCGCTAATACACTTACGTCCCCAGAAAATAAAGATGCCTTCCTTACCAAAATGTCACGGCTTGACAGCGGAATCCTGTTGCTAACTCTTCGCAGCAACAATCACCCCTTCCAAGGTGCTCTCGTACACACAGTGGGCTGCCGCTACTAGATGGACGGCTGCAGCTGGAGGACCATGATTCGCCTTGCGGTACCTCATCTCGGTGAGTCTCTCAGCCGTGCTCTACACTTACTTTCTTCTTCACCGAATCTTCGTCAGCACCTTTGGTCCCTTTTCTGATGTTAGAGGAATCGCGGTCTCGTAGGATTAAGTTTAATGAAGATGGAACTCAGTCATTTCTTGGAAATTTGTATTTTACAGAGCACAGTAAAATTTCCTGGTCACATGTTACTCGTGCCAAGGCGGGACAACGTCTGATGTGAAAGCTAATCGTATAAACATGAACAGGCGTCAAGTAGTCCCTAACAATCAGACCTCCGAGGCGGACGACCGCGACAACTGACGATGAGATAAGAATCCCTCCGCTCCACGTCGCACATGGGACTCCATTGAACTCCGAGCTCCATAGGACAAGGGTGTAAACGGTCAAACGCGTTGTAGAGACGAACGTGAATGCCACCCGCGAATGTCGGTGAGTGACGTGGCTAAACACGGGCGTGAAGGTGTAAAACGCGGCTTTAGACAAAAGTCGTCTTCCACGGCCCGGCTCGAAATGCCCGAATCAACTCTTTACTGAAAATCACAGTTCATGCTAGTTGGAGAGAAAACAATTTTTATTGGTTGCTTATCAATGCTAGTAACTTGATGGTATTATGAATTTTACCATGTAATCCTTTGCTTTTTCTTTTGCTCAGCTGACCTCTTTGGGAGAGGAATATTTCCCCCATCTCTCCCTCTGGATCTGCCACTGATTCGAGATGTGGTCTAGCCAGAGCATAGTTGCATCTCCCTCTCAATTTGTCTTTAGAAAACCTTCCTATTTTTCGCTTGATAAATCCTAATTTCTGTGATGCAACGCCGCAAATGTTTCGTATACTTCCCCACGTTATATCGGAGTTCAAGGAGACTCCAAGGAATTTTACTTTATCTGACTCCTTAATATTATCCCCTCTCGTTTTAAAGATGTAGCCATTGCAATTTCTTTCGTTAGAAGTGTAGTGAAGTTCATATACTAAGATGGCTGAGACTAATCCAAATCCTCCCAATACAACGGCTGAAGATCGGTGCATTATATGCCGACAATAATGGCCGGGTATCATATCAATGTATCTTATTACTGCGGAAATTGGTATAACGACAGCTGTCCTTAGTGGCCCTAGTTAAGGACAGAAATTTATTTACAAAATAAAATATTAAATTAATGATTGCAACCAGGGGCGGTCTGGCTAGATCGGCAGGTCGGCGATCGCCGAGGGCCCCCGGCCCGAGGCGTCTTAGAGGGCCTCTGACAGGGACAGGGGGTGTCAACAATATTAGCAAAGACAGAAGTTAGTCTAACATCGCGCCTCACGGCAGCTGACTCACTCGACAACTAATTGCCATACAACCATGCTATACCAAGCGTGTTTAGTTGAAAAGTAAAGTTTATCGTACTTGGATTGCTACGCTCCTCATAAAAATTTCACTGCAGGGCCCCAATATAGTTAAAATTACTAATTTTAAAAATACAGAAATTAACTTGTATTTTAATTATTTTTATATAACGTTAACGGTTAAAGAAATTGCGGTTTCTGTTTTTATGGGAAAATGATGAAAGTTTTGGAATAGGTACTGAGTGCTAGGAAAATCAGTGACTACCTCCAATATGCAAGATTTTGTTGTTTGAAATGAAGTGGTGTACTGTTCTGTGGATTCCGAAAATTACCTTCAAATTCCTATATCACCTCCGGTTTATCCGCAAATCACGAAAACGTGATAATTAGAAAAGGCAATTTTTTAACATTATTGCGTCAATGAAAAATTTATAGCAGTTAAAAATGTTCTCTATGTGGACATAATTTGTTTAAAATTTTTTATATATTAGTAAAATTAAATAGCTAAAAACAAAACTATATTTCCAAAAAGGATGTCGTCAAGGTTTTCTACGTGCCCTAATGCGGATAATGAGTTCGAAGTATACTAGCAAAGCAAGAAAAAATTTTTTTCTTATTTTTAAAAATAAAGTAGCGATGATTTAGAATACGTTTTAGCATATTTTGAAAAAAAATACATTCAAAAGTTCGTATCATGTCAGGTTTTTTCATAAATCGCGAAAATTGGAAAATTAAAATAGCTTTTTCAGCGGCATTATATGGTAACAGTAGTAATAAAAGAACGTTCCTCTGAGGAATGAAATCAATTAATAAGGAATAGACACACATTAACACGTAGTCAATACTGAAAATGTAACTATTTTTATGTATAACGTCACAATTGAGGCGCTGGAATCCCATATATTGCTTGGTGGCAATGGGAGCGTCTAGGCTCACTTCCTTCATGGTCATTTAATCTAATGACTTACAAATAAAATGGTATCAATTTCGTTATTTGCTCTGTATATATGTCTTCAATTATACATATTCTGTATTTTCAATATTAATTTCGAAATGCGCCGAAAAAATCCATTCCAATTCATTAATTAATTTACACCATAAATAAGTGTCATTCAGCATTACGCATTTGCGCACGGGGGAAAATCACGAATTTATGCCGATAAGATATTATACTTACCTATTAGCTATGTAATTCCATGAATCTATCCTTAAAAATTCATTCTGTCTCCCAAGAACATTTTCACAAGTTATGAACATTTATATTATGCATTGACATTGAAAAATGGATTTTTTACGTTTTTGTGAATTGCAAAAAAATGGACGTGACACAGAACTTTTTAGGTTATTTTCGGAATCTGTGGAGCAAATTTATTCCGATACCCCTCTTTCCTTCAAAATAACGGAAAAAGTCGAAAATTTGCTGATTAGAGTTTTTGAAATTAATTAAGGGTGCTAAATACGGTCAACTATAGTAAAAACTCCTTGATGAGTTAGAAAAACTGGTATTTTCATCATTCTACTCGTGGCCCGCATTCCCCTTGCCACCAGTACCGCACTTTTACAATATACATTTTCCGTGGGAACCATCTTGTGAAACATTAAGGAATTCATCAGATAAGTCTGAAGATACAGAAGAAGATAACTTTCTATAAGGAACTGCTAAACCGCGGCAACTAGGATTCTTTATAATTCCCAACATCAGTGATCCTAACAAAGTAAATAAAGCATTTATGTCGCTCCATGATGAGAAAACCACCTTTGTTAATTCCACAAACTTTTTTACGCTGGCACGACGCGCGTTTCACCACACTGTGGCATATTCATGGGCACATGAGTATGCCACAGTGTGGTGAAACGCGCGTCGTGCCAGCGTAAGAAAGTTTGTGGAATTAACAAAGGTGGTTTTCTCATCATGGATATCCATAATTTCCATGAGGTCAGGCCTGAGATTATCAGTTTTATGTCGCTGTTTATGCATCCCATACAGGATAGTGATGGAAAAGGGACAGTATTACCATTCGAGCCTTCAAAGTTGTATTAACGGTTATTGCAAAATGGAGAAAAAATTCAAATAAAATGGCTGTCATATTCAATCTAACTAAATAGGGTGCATTGTTTCTGTTGCATGGCGTACGGTGATAAGAGACCATAGAAACTCTACGATCATTACCGGACACGTTGTTTCTGCCAAGCATATTAATAAGTCTGTGGAAATTCACGAAAACGCCTTAAGTCACCAACTTGCGGCGAAGGCTGCTTTTCGAAGTCAAAGAGGATACGATATTTCATCTCTTCTAGCTTATAGTCAAACAAAAAAGAGAGAGAGAGTGAAGTTCATACTAGAAGACAAGTTCTACGATGGTTAATTGATATACTGTTGTTCATAGGAAGACATGGGTTTGCCTATAGAATAAAAAAAGAACAAGAAGGGGCGCATGCACTGGATACAGTTTAAAATCATGGAAATTTCCTTGAATTGGTTATTTTAGCTGCAAACTATGACGTGATTTTGCAAAATCACGTGAGAAAATTCCATGAAGAGAGCAAACTGCTTAGAATGAAAATAAATAAGAACAAGAGAATCTGCTGGAAAATCAAATAAATGACAGATCGGTCGCGGCTCTCCCTTAACCTTTTTGTCGAAATGTTTCGTTAATAAGATAATCAACGCAATTGGTACTTTGGGACGTGATATCATTCTGAAAGACCTGCATAATAGCATAGTATTCAGCTTAATGGTTGCACAAAAGAGGTTGCTGTGATGGATCAGTTGACAATTTGCGTCCGCTATGTAGTCAAAGGGAAGATATATGAAAGACTATTCAGTTTAATAGTAGTTGACGATTCCAGTGGAGTTGCTTTGTCTAATCGCATCAAATCGGAGCTAGCAAAGAGTGGTGTTTCAACGTTAAATATTAATGGCAGCTCGTTTGATGGATCTAATAATATTAGAGGTTGTTACAACGGCCTGAAAGCCCACTTTACAAGAGAAAATCCTGATTTCATTCACAACCATAAATTTAGTAAGCGAACGGACAGCATTTGAAAATATTTTTATGTCTTTTAGTTTTTTTTATATTTTTTGATACCTCTCCTGTGTACCTTCAGAGTAAGAATATAGACTACGCTGATGTGTAGAACACTTTGAATTTTCTTAGGAAAGAACTTAAAAATAAACTGGAAGAGTGATAAGTGATCTAGATGACTCAATTGACGTGGAAGTGGATTTTAAAACACAAAGGACTTCAAGAAAGAAAACAATGTCAGGAGAAAAATCCAAAAAAGAAGCACCTGAAATTGCTGCAACTCAAAAGTATAAATTGATCTACTTTAGCATTAATGATCCAGAACAAGTATTGAAGACAAATTCGTACCCAATGGTGACATTTTAAAAGATTGCTCTTGGCTTGATCCTAAAAAATTCCCGAAATAGCAAAGGTAGATAGATACATTTCCTCTCGACATCATGTACGCCATTCCAAATTTGTGTAATAAGTAGAAAGAAATTCTTTACTTATAGAACCGAAAGTTTGCAGATCAGTACGAAAGTTTTACCAAGACAGAAAAAGTTATATATTATGAAGGAGAAGACATGCTTAATGTGAGAAAAATTTGAAAATACAGTAAAGATGATGAAGTTAACTTTGAAGAAGAGGAAGAAAGGAGTTCATTCATTGCACCCAAAAAAGAAAATGCTACAAATTCTTGGCCAGTGCTTTCCCAATTGTCTATGAACTGTCTCAATCTGGGCATTTTATTAACTTGTACACAGTTAATAAGTTTGTTGTTACCCTTCCATGCACCCAGGTAACATGTGAAAGAGTATTTTCTAAATTAAAAATCGTCAAGAACAGATTTAGATCAACACTGACTCAAGATACTCTGACCAATTTACTTCTGATGAATGTGGAACGAGATTTGTTTTTCAATTTAGATAAAGACATAATCAATGAAAAATTAGCTAATAATAGTGAGGAGATATGGAAAAAAAATACTGATTTAAATGTTAATTGGTGCACAAGATATTTTTCCAGGATGATAATTTTGAAAATATTTTTTCCAACTAAATTACTGTCTTTAGTTTATTTTTGTAATCATTTAGGTTTTACAGATTAAACATCATTATTAGTTTTTAACATTTTAATGGTTTGCGACATTCCACAGGAGAAAAATCATTCGCCTTCACCGGGATTCGAACCCGGATCCCTCGATTTTGCGCCTAGAGCTTTAACCAGTTCAGCTACTGTTAATATATGTTTATTTTTGATCGATTTTACAAATTAAATTTCATCGTACAATTTGAGACATTTTAAAATAAGGTAACAATCATCCGTGAGGTATGCCTCCGCTACACAGCTGATGGCAAGGACAGGGTGGCGGCGCTCGATGTGGTTGCACTGGCAGGTGCTGCATCCGGTGGCGCTGGCAGCCGTCTGATCAGAAGAGATGAAATTCCAGGGTAGGGTGTTGACTCCTGTAACTCTTCATGTAACCAGGGGCGCATGGTGGGTGGCGCCCCCTCGAGGTGTGCAGACCTCAGATAAGAGATCAGTGCCTGTTCGATATTTCCCCCATGAAGCCTTGTATCTACATATCGCGCAATTATCCTCGATAAGATAATCGATTAAACAAAAGGAAAGAGCCGGAAATTCAGAGATACTAACTTGGTGTCTGGGATGACGCCACTCCCGAAGAAATCCCAAGTACGAAAGATCCGACGTATTGCATACCATGTTGCCTGACCATCGTTACAACCAAGGAGATGGTGAGTGAGTGTGTCAACCCTCCGGCAAAGAAAGCACCGATCAGAAGGGACGAGTCCATAACGCTTTTGAGTCTCAAGGGTAGGAATAAGGTCATTAATGATGGAAAACATGAGTGACCCCTGACGAGAATTAAATTTTGCTGCACACCAATTTTTTATCGAGTCAGGTGCGGCCGGGACGGAAGATGGGAGTTCGTTTAGGATTAATTTGCCGTAAACTCTTTTTGTCACGAGCGACTCACCGGGGGCCAGCGCTTCAACAATCTTTCGGATTGATCGCTCCGCGGAACGAAACGCTGGGTTAGAGGAGGCCCCGGCGAGGGTGGCCTTGACTAAATCCCTCCACTCGGACCTGTCATCGGAGAGTGCGCGGACGTGGAGTTTGGAGAAGAGAATGTCACATTTTAGTTTGATATTTGTTAAAGAGAGTCCACCTTTTAGCGGCGAGCCGTACAATTGCTTTCTCGAAACCTTCTTGGCGTGTCCTAACAAAACAAAACGGTTTGTGAACATTATGAGCTCCGAGTTCACACGGGAAGGTAGTGGCCACACGTGCGCTATGTTCCACATCCTGGGCATAATCATTTGTTCCAAGAGACGAACGCGTGCAAGGACGGGGAGTGAAGGGAGAGCATATATCGCAGACACCGCCCGCACCTGTCGCACCATTTCCCCCAATTCCGATCGAGGGTCCGGTGGATACTGGTGTCCCACCAGAGGCCCAGGATGTTAATGGAAGGTTTAGCAATGGTCCAGCTGCATACCAACTCAGACGGCAAAAGCCCTTCTCCCGTAAGAGGAAGGCACCTGCACTTTGCGCGATTCACGAAGAGACCGCCGCGGCGGTCCGTAATAATTTTTCCGTATAATTCTTAGGAAACGTTTATACTTTCAGAAAATATGCTTTGAAATCTATGAAAAACCAGCTTAACGACTCACGAGCGAAAGTAAAAACTCGATTTTTGTGGAAATTCGGATTTGAAATTTTTTATTATTTTTTCTCATTTTTAACGGCTTCTGATGGTTTTATAGATAAACAAAAAATGTAAATAGCCATAGTTCCTTAATCCTTAGACATTATACTATCAGACTGTACCATTTTTACTTTCCAAAAAAATAGTCAAAATTTAGGGTTTTGGCAAGGTTTTTTTTGATTTCCGCCCACTGTGCGCCGGTCTCAAAAGATCGGAGAATCCCGTCCGCGACCGCCAACTGGTCGAAGTGGCCAGCGAAGAGCGTCAGGTCGTCGGCATACAGCACACCCGTATAAACTTCGCCGAAGAGCGAAGCTCCGACACCACCCTCCACCATCGCGCGGATCACAGGGTCCATCGCGAAAGCGAAAAGAAGCATCGATAGCGGTCATCCCTGGCGAACTGACTTCAGTATGGCAAACGTAGGGGAAACGTCACGATTTAATTTAATTTTTGCCAAAATGTCAGTGTAAAAAAATTTGATCGTTCGAATGAAGGCCTCCGGGAAAGCCATTCGACAAAGTACTGTTATAATATAATCGATGCGTACATAATCGATAGCTTTAGCCAAGTCCACGGCCAATATTCCAGAAATATTACAGTTCGCGGATTGATTTGCGGATAAAATCACATTGCGAATTAGAAAGGAGGCGTCTAGAATAGTACGCTCCTTCGCGATCGTGTATTGGTATGGCGATAAAACAAGGTGTGATACGCCATGAAGTCGACGTTTAAAGACATGAGATAAAATTTTCAAATCGCAATTTAGTAGCGTGATCGGTCGAAGATCGTCAAACGTCCTCGGCCGACGTTTCTTTGGCAATAGTGTAATCAAAGCGACTCGCTGGCTAGGAGTCAGCATGCCGTGGACTATGATCGAGTTAAATACGCAAGCCATAGATGGGCCTAGAACATCCCAATACGTGAGGTAAAACTCGTACGGCAGGCCGTCCGGATCAGGCGCATTTCCGCGGGGGAGTGAGCTGGCAATAGCGTCCAACTCCTCGACATCGCATGTCAACCTATCATGGGAATCGGGGGATAGGGTGGGCAGAGAGTCGGGAAGCGAATGCGCTTCCTCCTCCTTCCAGGGCCCATATCGCTTAAACCTGTACTTAAAGTGTGCCATAGAGTCCTTTAAGATGTAACATCGAGGGTCCTCCCTATCCGACGACGGTGTAGCATCATCACTCATCCGCAGTGTGCGTCTGAGTTCAGCTAGCGTGATTGGACCCCAAATTTCGGAATCCAACTCCTTTTTCCATCGTTTCGGGTGGTACCTTTCTCCTTCCAAACCCAAGATTCTTTTCTTAAGGGCTGCGACTTCCTCAAAAAATGTGGCCAATCGTAAGGGAGATACGAGGAGTTCCCTTAGAGCGGAGCGGAGGAACCCGATGCTCTCATCGAGCTCTCGTTTCCACTCGTTAGTACACCTCCTTAAAAGTGAAGCGATGCGTCTTTTAAAGACGCCATCCCACCAGGAGCCGATATCTGACTCCAAGCGAACGTTACCGATCAAATCGATCACGGAGGCACGAATCACGCCACGGAAGAACTCATCGTCCAACAAATTACAATCTAACCGCCAAAGAGACGGGCAAAACGGGCGCTTAGTGGGAGGGGGCTTGTACCGGGGGTGGCTCAGACAGATGAGGATCGCACAATGATCGGACAAGGAAACGGGAAGGGTATCGCAGGAAAGGAGAGAGGGCGCAAGAAGTGGGGAAAGGAAGATGTAGTTCCTCGTGTGAGACCCGTGACCGACACGCGAGTATGGGGTCGAATTTGCCGGTGAAAGATGAAGTGCGATATCTATGCAGCGAATGGAATCAAGTAGCAGACCAAACGCCCGACTTGGACGAACATTCAAACGATCAGGGTTAGATTCGGAATCCTCCCGACGGTAAATAGCATTGAAGTCGCCTCCGAGGATGGCCTTCCCGGAGAAACAACCCAAATACGGGACTAACGCAGATTCGAAAAGAGACTCGCTCTACTCGATACTTTTCGCAAGAAGGCGCGTAGACATTGATGAGATGAACACCATTTGCAACGAGGGTCAAAATTCGGCCAGAAGGATGGCGCCGCAATCCGGTCACGCACATACACCGGCGCACCAAGGTGGTGACGCCTCCACATTTACAGGAGGAGAAATTGTCAAAGGATTGAAGGAGGGTGTCTTGCCAAGCAACTCCCTCTTCAGTCTCCTGAAGGAAGACTATTTCGACTTTCAAAGAATGCAAGAATTTACGAATTATATTTACTTTTACTGGGCTTGAAATCCCAGCGACATTTAGAGATAAGACTCTCAAGGAGGTGTTGCGAGGACTGCTTGCTCCCCCGTGACCCACCATTATCAGCCCGATCCACCCCTGGTCCCTCGGCTACCTCTCCTGTTAAGGCGGCGTTTCCGGGAACGATGCCCGGTCCTCAGCCGCCCGACACCAATGCTGTTTGTTGATTGACTCGTCTCCTCCACCGATTCCAGGTCGCATGATCGGCTTAATATACTATACCTGTTCATTACCCAAAAGAGTGGGACTGCGAGAAGTAAAGGGTGAAGGAGTACGGGGGGGGGTTACGGGGAGGGGTACGGGGAGGGGTACGGTGGGGAGGGCCAAGGTCTTCTTCCGGTAACTCCAGGAAAAACGTCGTAGTAGACGAAGACTCAAACAGGCCCTCGCCGTCCTCGTTCGTTGTATGGGACCCGTATGGGGAGGGTATGAACTCAATGTTTTGCTTTGAACACAGCGAATCCTTCGCCGGAGCCTCCCCCTCCTCCCCCGCGCGGCGACCTTCCGTTGTTTCGTCCGTGGCGGCCGGGGCTGGGCGGAGGGGGGAGGAAGGTGCGGACTACACCCCCTCTTCACTCCCGATCAGCGTGTGCGTGCAGTTACGTTGGAAGGGTGTAATCATGCTTGGCAAAGAGGAGGGGGCGGTAAGGTTTGCAAGGGGAGGGAGAGAATGTAGGGAAGGGAAGGAGGGATCCTCAGCGCCCAGCACGTCGAAGGCAGTAGTTTCCGGCGGGGTGACGTTGTTTTGTTTCCCGACGCGCTGCGGCATCGGCGTTGGCTTATTGGCGTTTGAATGTTCCGGTGTTTCCTCTATCCTCTGCTTCTTCTGCGGTTCTTCGTCAGCCGAACCCATCCCCCTCTTCACCCCACCCTCCTCCAAGACGGGGGTCGGGGAGACCGGAGGGGAGGCGGGCGAGGGGGCCGCCTTCGGTCCACCCTGCAACAGGACCGCCGCGGGCACTTAAGTCAAAGGCGACGGTGGGGTGGCCTCAGCTTCCAATTCGAAGAGCTCCCGGGCCTGCCGCTCGACCGTCGTCTCATCCAGGTGCATGGCAGCCGGCACCGTTGCGACGTCGGCGTAGCTCCTGGTGTTATTCCGCGGGCAATTTCTTCTCTCATGTCCCTCCTGACCGCACCGGTCACAGGTTCGGCGCTGTCCATCGTAAATAACGATGGCCCTATTCCCTTCAATTCTTAAATAGGAGGGAATATTCTTCTCAATAATCATCCTTACTATTCTAGTGCCCGTAAACATATGGGCCATCCGAGGATTGTTCCATTTTCCGTCCAACTACGGACGAATTTCCGATACCGGGAGAGCTCTCTCGTAATCGCCGCGTGCGGCACCTCAACAGGGAGGCACATCACGCGGACATTAACAGGGCTTCCAGTGGCAGCCTCTACACTAACCTCCATTCCTCTGCTCGTCGCGGTTGGAAACGGCATCCTAGGGAGCGCCATTTCCATCACTCTCTTGTAGACCTCTTCAGACTTAAACTTTACATAGATGTCTCCTCGACAATCCATACTGTATCAAGTATACTTCCTCTTCCGCGAGGCGCAACGTCTCGGTGAGAAATGTGAGCGCCTCAAGCGGTGTTGGTGCTTCGCAGTCATCATCCGTCTGGATGAGAACTTGATGCTGCCGGTGAATCACCATGGCAGCAGGAAAAAAAAGGAAAAGAAAAACACTTCACCAATCACCTATGGGGCCGTGGTGAAACAAGATCACTGGTCCCGGGGGGAGGGGAACCCCCCAGGACTAAAGGATACTACGTCGTCTAATAACTCTAGGCGACGGCAAATGCACTGCACATCCCAGCCAGTCGCTGAACTGCTAAAAATAAGTAGTACGGCTCTTCTCTGTATTCAAATAATTAGTTTAAGCACGCAAAACTTGCACTTTTAGCTGTCAACTGTCTTCACTCAAGGCGGAGATGTCCGCCCGAAATTCGCCCGCGGGACAGGCTTGCACTCGCCGGGAGAGCCGAAGGCCACGTCGGTGAAACCGAGCAGTCGGAGCGCAGCCGAGACACGTCTTATCCCCTCGAGCTACCGAGGCGTCATTCTCCCAAGTAAATAGATTATTTGGTGGCTTTACAGGAGCATGGTGATCAGGACTGCTAGACATTAAAAAAAAATTGTATTGGTTTGGTGATTTGGTGATTTTTTTCGAACGACGAGTTTGTTAAAAAACAGAAATCCAAGGAATTAAAATCAAGTGCTTTTGAAATTTCTTTTCTTCTTGATTTGTTTACACTAATTCCAGTTTTTTACTGTAATCTATGACAAAATGCACTGTAAGTACAGTTCATAAATCAATTAAATTATTATACCTAGTTGTAGAACTATTTATTAGTGCCCTTTCTACCTGATATACATGACGAAGTAGGTTTTAAAGGTTTTCACAATAAACATAACGTCTAGGTTTTGATAAAAATTCCTACTTTACGCTAGGCCCGCAATTAAAAGTGGCCATTGGGCCTGCACTACATAAAATATTCTGATGTTCCAGTATTGTGGTGCGGGTGCATAATAAAAAATAATTTTTGTGGATGTTTAACCCATTACTGCGCAGCGTATGATATATCATACTAAAAACAATGTCACAGTAATAGTTCTCTCCATGTTATTGGATGCACAACATTTGTTTGGCGACATTATTTTTGGGTTCCAGACTGTCGGGTGCACTAGGAAAGTGCAACTTAGTTTACTTTTTTATAGCTATCCCGCCTCCCAGCCTCTACAAAATTCAGCGCATGTTTTCAGAGCAAAGAAAATGGAACGGAGGTAGATTCATCCGAATCGTTTTATCTGTTTTTCATCACTAACAGTTCTATCTTTGTTTCTCCCGAGTTAAAAATGGTTATACTATGATATTCACCCCAAATCATTTGTTATCGCGTAAAGTGTTGGACACGGTGGATGATTATTGATTGACGTATGGAATATCATACGCTGGGGATTTGGAGGTCTAAAATACCTTTTTTTCAAGTTAAACCCAGATAAGGACGGGGAGACAATTCTTAACATTTTAGAGACTTTAGAGGACGACAAATGCCTCACAACATGCATTAAATCAGCAGATGAGCTGGAGTTGGTTAAATCTGCTTTTCAAAATGGTGTTGATAGTGACCAAGATCACTAAGGAAGTAACTGCGAAGGCAATTTAGCTACCATCAGAGACATAGGGAAGGGAGGTATTTGACAAGCCCTTGAGTTGAGAATAGTTAAAATTAAGTGTAATTTACGGGAGCGGAATACCCTGTAAGAAAGAGCCGAAGACTCTGTTACTTATATCCCATCAAATACTGCTTCGAGACCTTGCAAGCGCCCACAAATGGATAATTCAGTTGCTATCAAGATGAAAATGACAACATGGAGTAGTAAAAATGTGGACAAAGCACTTAAATTCCCTCGGAATCATAGTCCCAGAGCCCAACTGCATCGAAGAGTGGTGTAATAAAATCTATAGCCCTATTGAAATATTTCGGTTAATTATTGATGGGGAAATAATATGAAAAATATGCAAATAAATAATGACTTATGCCATGTAGAAGGGTCACAACGTACACTGTTCCCCTGACAATAGTGAAAAATATTTAGGTATTTTGTTGCTATCTGGGTACAGCCCCAACTCGCACAGGCGCATCTACTGGGAAATGCGTGCTGATACTTACAATGCTCTTGTTTCTTCTTGTATGCCAAGAAATAGATTTGAGCAGATGAACAGATTTTTTCACCTAAATGACTATGTACTCTGGTTATGAGTGTAGTGACAAACTTTACAAAGTACGCCCCATTACAGAGCGCCAAAACAAAACATTGCAAGAACTTGCTACTCCATTTGGCGTCAAGTTTCCTTTTGATGAAGCCATGGAGTCCTATTACGGTCATCACTTTGCAAAGCAATTAATACGCGGGATGGCCATACTTATGGGTTCAAGATCTGGTGCCTCAACACGTCGAAGGGATATCTCCTAAAATTTGAACCGGGAGCTACTGGATTGAGAGAGTCAGGCACAACACTCGGCTCGTCGGTGGTGGAGAGAATGTGCACTTGATTTCTCCCAGATCAAAGCCCAGTCTTCGTAGATAATTACTTCAACTATTTGAAACTACTGGAATACTTTTCCAATAAAGGTTACAAGTGTGTTGAAACCATTTGTTCAGAACGCATAGAAAAAGCTCCACTACGAGATTTGAAGAAAGCAACTGGGGGGTCTTTTCATGCCATACAAGATGAGGAAAATCCACTGTCGTTAATCAGATAGAGAGACAATAATCAAGTCACTGTGACGTCAAATTTATGCCCGAGGAAGTTCTAGGAGAAGAACAGTGCCATCTTTGGGAAAGATTCAAATTAGTGCCTCAACCTACCTTGATTCAGGAGTACAATACACATATGGGAGGAGTAGACCTTTTTGATAAGTAGAGAGCAGCACAAAGAATAAGAATGAGATGCAGAAAATGGTACTGGGTTCTTATCAGATTCTGCCTAAATGCTGCCGTCGTGAATTCTTCCACGGAATTTCACCTTTGGTAATTTTTTAGCAATTTTATGAGATAATACGTCCAGGTATGTTAACGCACATTGCTGATTCTTATTAATACTGTGAGTTGAATAATTTTGGTTGATGGCTTGTTTTATAAGTCGATTTCAAATAGAACAATATTGGTAAATTTCCACATAGTATATTATAAAAACACAGTTAGAATACACCACCGACCAAGGTTTCGGCACGTAATGCCATTATCAAGGTGTTCGGTGGTGTATTTAACTGTGTTTTTATAATATACTGAGTGGAAATTTAACAAGATTGTTTTATTTGAAATGGACAAAGTAGTTCCACAAATTTAAGCCTGATACGCTTTTATACTCTATTCTAAATTAAAAAAAAATAATTTGTCAATTTAATCTTGTGAATACCCGTTGACCGAAGCAATATGTTTAATTATACTAGTTTCCTTCTTGAAGCTTACTTTTGAAAGGGAAGCGTTTTACATAGGATGAAAGGCCATCAGTTTATGAGAGAAATCATGTATTGAACATGCTGGAATTACATATCCGGTGTAACAGCCTTTTCTATTAATCGAGAAGGAATGCCGATCTTCCTTGATCGTAATAGAAAGAGCCAGATAACTTCAGGGGGGTTATTCGGGAATGTCGTCGGTCATAATGTCGTTACTCATTCATTGAGGCATTCAATGAACGGCAAAAAGACCCAATCGAACGACATTTTGAACGAATCTATGAGCTGATGTCAGAGCCGTTGGCTCAGTTTTGTGTTCCGTTTTTAGCGCACCGCTACGAGTTTCGCATTTGTTTTTGTAGAAATTTGATGGTATAGAGAAATTGCAGAAATGGAAAACACTGAAGGCTGTGAGTTTTCAACCTAGGATTATGAATTATGTGTAATTTAGCATTTATGTTTGTGTTTACATAGAAGAGTTAAACAATGTTTTATGTCATGAATACATGGATTTAATTAATTAACGGCGGTTGAGGTTGTCAATAACGTTATCATCATTATCCAGTTCCGTAGTAATATTTATTTTTGTACGTCCGTTTTACTAGTAGAGGCAGAAAAATTTAGTTCTAATAAATCATAGGCACCAATTCCATCCATTTTCTGACAATGTTGCGGTTATTTAGGGTATGAGTAACCCCTTGTATTGCTCGGCTCACGCTCACTTGGCTCAGGCCAAGGTTACTGTCGCTTCCAGCCGACTTTTGATAGGAACCCTGGCCATAAAAATGGAGGGCACACAACACCTAATAGAAAATTGTCATAAAGATTATGGCCATGGGTTACGTGCAGGATATCTCCACATTCCAATGCAACACACGTTTCTTACCTTGATTTCCAAGGGTATTGTGACAGCACGAGTGGGTACGGGACAGTAAGACCTAATTTCCTCCACTAGCGCCCTCACCATGTCCTTTGTTAGCCGGTAAAGTCCCACAAAAACGTTCTCCCGCGAGGCAAATGGATCTGCACCATCTCTTAACTGTCTCAACCTATTTCTCCTCATCGCATTTTCTCTCAGTATTTCTTCCTCCTCATTCCTACGCCGCGCCGCCTCGCTATTGCAGCTTCCAAAGCCCAGTCATCCATGTCTATGAAATATTAACGGATGGAAGGTTATCCATAAAAAATAATTCGTACGAAACTCTTTTAATATATGCGTCCAACATGTGTGCAAGTCGAAAATAACTTCCAATCACATGAGCGTCAACGGCATAGTGAGATATCTTTGAAACTCAACAGGGAAAGGAATTCCTTTTTAAGTAACTCAAACGCAAGGCATCCAAATAGTTTTTTCAAATGAAATCACTGTTGGATGAGTGATATTCTGATTGCGTAGATCATACCCATTAGCATGGCAATAATAATTATTTCTACGAAGAAGATTGATTTTCCACTAGGTATACAATTATGAAAGCATGAAATAGATGAAATACGAGGATTTCTATAAGTATAAACGCCGGGATTGTCATTAATCAACCTCGAATTATGAAAATATGTTAGAAGTAAATAAGCATTACTTACTTGACTCTCAAATACCGCCAAAACAATAAACAAAACACTAACGGAAAGCGCTTGAAAATCTCGGTTGCGGAGGCGGGGCGGGGGGGATTTCCCATGATGCTCTTTAATTCCCGTCGCGACGCTAGCGCCGTCCACCGAAAAATTACGGTCGACACGGAAGCTTCGGTTTTGAGTCGGTCCGTGAACGAAGAACTGCCAAATGAGCCGTGGGCGCCATCTTCGTCGAGATTGATGACGTATTTCTAAAAATGAGGGAAGTGATGACGTAATGTCACCGTTATCGACATTCCCGGATAACCCCCCAGGAACGGTTATTGTCTTTTTCACAGGTGAAGGAAATTTTAGGATGAATATCATTTTTAAAAACGGTGGAAAATATTCAGTTACCGAATAGTTCCACTCCACAGCGCAATTATATCGTGTACGTGCCTGTACAAGTATACCACAGAATTTAGTAGGTTGTGTCCTGAGCTAAAAGGTTTGTTCTCCAAATTATAAGCGAATATATACACCAGCAATGGGGAAAGTGGTGAACCCATCAGAACGTTGTACCTATATTTAAAATAAGTACTAAATACGGTATGCACGAGCATCTCAGCTTCTTTGCGGGGTTCGTCGTACACCATGCCGTGGCTTAGTTTTCCTATCGCCGGACTTTGTGTCACCTCCACATTATAAAAGCAAAGGCTCTTCTCCATAGATGCAGTGTAGTAGATGAACAAACGCAAACCCTTATTTCCGTACAGGAATGTTCTCCAACCCCGAAGAGTGGGGCGCCCTGGGTCAATTAGAACGGACTCCATGGAATTCTGGGAAGCTGCCAAGAAGGAGTGGAAGGTAAGGAAGTACGGTTGGAGAATGATAACCAAGAGGCTGAGATGAGAAAGAAATGGTTTGGAAATAATTCAAGGGAGACGGGATGAAGAGGGTGAAATGGAGGGAAAATGAAGACAGAGAGGAAAAATACTAAGTGAATGAACAGCAGATAGAAGAATTGCTGAGCATATTTGAGTATAAAATTAAACATCTGATAAAAATTCAAAGTCCTGGAATTTTAGAGGCAAAGAGTGCTTTCATGAAAGTTACGCAATGGAAAGTTCTTTTCACATGTAGCAATAATTTACGTCTCATTGATACTTGAGCTTAGACGACAAATTTCAATCCAATTAAAGATGTTATTAAAAAAAACTTATATTACACAATTTTTACTAGTTTTTAATAAGTAATTGCTATTACCCCCGTAAATGATGCGAAAGAGTTGAAACAGGTAGGGTGAAACAACAATGACTAGTAAATCCCTCAAAATAAACGCCCTAACCATTCAAGTTTGCCTGCTGTAATACCAATACTTGAAATTGTTTGGATAAGTAACAAACATAGCATTTTTTAACAAAATGCAACGAGCTAGCACACAAAATAAGTTCACATTACGTAAGATGTTATTACGATATTTTGATGAGTATAATTTGCATCCATAATTTTTGTCATTTACCTTAAATATTAATACTTGAGAGGCGTAATCGTAAATTAATGTCCCAAATTCACTTTCAATTTTTTGAGACTTTATGGAGAGGAATATAAAATGAAATCTTTAAAAGTTATAACAATATATCTCTCATTTCAAATTCAGGCTAGACTCACTCTGAGGGAATAATTCCATTGTGTCTTATGCATGAGGAACACGAATGCTAACTATGGGTGGTCCTCGTTAACTATTGCCAAAAGCCCCGCCTAAAGGCGTTTATCATCGGTGCATGCGATAGAGTCATATGAAATTAATTTCAGCACCAACTATTAATTTCATGAATTCTTAGTTGATGACATGGACTGCGATGCATAACGGTTTCGCTAACGAAAAACCAATTGTATAGCAAGCGGAAACGCGGAATTGATTTACAAATCCTGGAGAATATGTTTCGTATGACGTAATTATTTCAATTAAATCGCTCTTTCACGCATTGCTTGGTTCAAAACAAAAATGTCTGTCATCGATTTCATTTTGTGAACATGGAAAAGGTTTAGTCATTTAAAATTTATGGCTTAGTGTATGAATTGAATTCAATGATCGTCTGCTTTTATAAACCGTGAAGTACTTAACAAGGATGAAGCAAGTAGAAGTCATGGTTGATCTTGGCCAGGTAACTTAACGGCCTCAACTCTGTCATGCAATAAGCAGGGTGTTAGCCAAGAAATAAGTGGTGAAAATTCATTCTCAAAATGAATGATTCATAAAACTCATGAAATATATTTTTGTGGAATATCAAATGCTGCACGTACGTGATTTCTGCTGGTAATTTCCACAGATAATGAATTGGGAGGTGGAATGGAATACAGGTACGCATTAAAGTTGTCCACCCAAATTTTTCGTGCCATTTTTGAATAGTGAGATTCAGAGATTACAGGCATGACCGGCGTCATTACAGGCATGACCAGAATTACAGGCATGACCAGAGATTACAGGCATGACACTATTAAATAAGGTTTTGAGTAAACCTCTAGGTTCATACTAATAAAATTAGTCATTAATTCTACTCTCTGATGATGTAGGTAAAATATCAACTCGTGCGTGGATTCCTCTCGTGAAATGGGAGCAAGGCCCTTGGCATATTTTCCGGCCCGCTTGTGATATTCGACGACGCTCAGTGGGCTGAAATCGAAAATAGGTGGATAAAATTAAAAAATAGTTTTTTTATATCTAGATGCTGAAACTTCGCATGGTTTCATAATTTTTAATCGATTTTTGTATGACGTTATGCGTTTTTTATTTAGTCTCTAGATATAAAGAATATACGATGGCTGAAAGTTTAACAAATGTAGCAAAAAAACACCCGCCTTGAATTTTCTCTGGAAATCACCGAGATACGAAAGGGAAACCTGTTAATGTTAAGTTGTGTAATACGAAATTATACTGGCCAATAGAAAAAATCATTTCCTATCCTTTGAGCTAACTTTTAAATGTTTATTGCTATCTTTACCACTGTTATAAAACAAAATTGCAGACAGATTTTCAGTGCAATTTTCATTTTTTTGTTGAGAAATAGTTATCTTGGTATCGGGTGACACAGATGATCACAAATGTAACTCTAGAGAGCCAGTAAAAATGTATTAAAAAATGATTAGTTACCACCGTTGCGACACCGAAAAAAAACAATTTATATGAAGTTCGGCGAACACCGGCTCAGGCTGCCGGCAGCTCGGAGTACAGTGGTGCGTCAACTTCGTAGATTTCATTACGGGCAAATATCCTTCAAAATGACAATTCTGAAACTACATATAGTCGGCTCCAGTGGCGGTGAGGAACATTTCTTGAACTTCTTCATATTATCGGGTTCTACCGCATTGGTTGCTGTGGTGATGATAACAGTTTCGCTGGCACTAAAATCAACAGTTTCGCCTTACAGGAACATTTCTTGCCTGATAACCCGAGAGCCGCGGGTTCAGTGTCCACCTGGGTGGCTATCTTTACACCTAGGACATGGTTGTTCGTGAACGTCCAATTCCATAATATTATTATTTCTCGACAATTTCGTAATACGTTGATTTTAATATTCACGCAGGTTCTTTTCGATGTATATATTTTCAATAATGGGACCATGTCAATATGAATTTTCAGCTCCTTGTTTGAAAAAAGCACTTTTTGATATTTGGCCAGCTTTTTTCAATCCCAGCCTACTATGTGACGTGGATATAGCCATAAATGAATGTCCACCGTCATTTTGTATATTATTTGGGACCTATTGCCCACTTCATTTCCTTAACGTTCTGAATAATCTCACCGAGATAAGTACATTTTTGTGCCCTAAATTACATTTGTTTTTTTTCTAACTTAAATGCTTCTTTGTTTAGAATAAAACACGAATAAGTGTGATGAACTTTTTTAACATAAATATGATTAAATAGAACCATACGTCTTGAAGTGCACAGCATAATTTCATTAGCTTTTTTCAATGGTCCAAATTTAGTATAGTACCTTTTTTTACGATAAAGGTGTTTGAATTTTGACAGAAATAGGTATAACATAATATTTTTGGATATTTCTAATACATACCAAAGTATCATTCACTCATGATAGAAACAATATCGCAATGGAACTTCTTTGACGTAATGTGAACTTCTTTTGGCATATTTTACTGAATAAACGCAGAACTGCCTCATATGGTTTCATTTCATTGTTTGATTTTTATCCTCTATGTTGAATGTCTGCGACGTCAACAAGACACCTGGATATGATGCCTTTCTTTCACAACATGTCATACATGATAAGCTATCTTTATTCTAATCTTAGTTCATGCTAATCCGAAATAGTCATCCCAATATCTATGAAAACTCATGACATTTTAGAGGTTGTAATTAGAAATGAATTGTAGTAATAATATCGTATATTGTATAAAATATGAGATACAAGAAGAATAATGTTTACAGTATGGACTTGAAATATTACCGATAAAGTATTCCAATGAAGAGTGGGGAATAATAAGATATTGATATTCCCTCGAAATATAGACATATGTTCTGAGACATTAAAGATTACCTAACTCTTAACTAGCATTCGTACTAGATATCGAATTTTGTTTTAACTGGCACGTGACTTGACTAATGTATTAAAACAAGGTTACATAGATTTAAATGCAGAATGTCTAAACTAGTGTTAGATTGCTTGTGCAACTTATCTGGTGCTTTGTTCTACCACTAACAAATTTCAGGAAATCCTTTTAGGAGGCAATTCCAGATACAGTAAAAATATTAATGGATTATAGGCTAAAAAAATCCTCGGTGTGCGAGGTGGCCCAGGGAAATAAACTACCCTGAATGTGTGAAGTTCACACGCCTATGGCTTAGTCCGGGTTGAGCTCTACCATCAACTATCCAAACCAACCTTCGGGTTGAATCACTGAGTGAGAGTGAGGCTAAAAAAATGGGTTGTCCTATACATCACATACAACCAGGATTAAGAGTATTCCAATTAGTAGGAAAACATACAAATCTGAGCTCCAAAATTAAGAAAACAATAATAAAGCATATTCAGCAGGAAATGGTCAGTAAATAAATCATCTAATTTACATCAGAATGCCATAATTATTGATTACTTGGGCATTAAATCAACCTGTGCTCCTTTCACATACAAGCTAAAGGAAGGGAAATTGAGGGTGCCCAGGTTTTCACCAGAGGTTCAATAACCTCATAGTTGAATTCAGAATAAATAGAATGCCAGCGTGATTCATTAACTGCAAGAGTCTCGGCGTTTAAATTGCAGAAGTTATTTCATCACAGAGTGGATTGTAAATGAGTGACGGAGAAATTTTCTCACGTACGACATACAGCATTTCTTCTAGTGCTAGATAGACCGCTAAGACACCGCACTTCTCCTATACATAGGTGCCCTTATAAAAGGATTCTTCCGATTTGTTCTCCTCCAAAGTCTCGCCAGACGTCCGTGAGGTTCGATTTCGCTCTTCATTCCCCACAAGATTCTCACTATATCCGGCCTAACCATCGTAATTGGCCGTCATTTTCTCGTGGGCTTGAGATGCCCTCACTTTCCAGAATACTCCCCCTCGGTCGTCCGTCTGGGGGAGCAATTCGCAGTGCTCTGGAGAAAAGGAAGAACAAGAAATGCGTTTCCTGGGTAAAAGACGGACAGGATTATTAAAGTAGGTAAGTGAGATCAGGGAGAGGAAGACTCAAGAGCTACCTCCTTAGCCCATTTCCTTGAGTGATCACCATTGGAAATCAAGCATCTTCTTTACCATCGCCTTTCCCACTCAGGGAAGCTTTTGTCAAGAACAAACGCTTTGCTGAAGGAGCTTAATAATTATAAAAAACTATTGCACAATATGGCACATGTAAATAAAGTAAAGTCGATGTTAACGGTCATTTAAAGCACTTCACATTGTAACACGTAGCTGTTTGTGAACTTTTAGACAATACATTCATCCTTTCCAATCCAGATGAAAACAGAAGGATGTCGTTAAACACTTTTGCGGAGGCTCACCAGTGAGATCATACGGACAATATTAGGCTTTTTTGACTCTGTGAGCTCGGAATTAAAGTAGGGTACATTGTTCATAAGAAAAACGATAGGAAATACTGAATAAAAAAGTGAAAATAGCTTTTAGGGAAGATTCAAACCAGCACTGGCATCGAAAAATCTGATAATATTTACAAGAAAAAAAGATAAGAGAGCAATTATTGTCACATAACAAAAAATAAGAGAATCTGGTAGTTGTAATATCTAGAGTATTGGCTATCCATCCGGAGAGTCCTGGATGGATTCTTTGCAGAAGAGAACATTTTGAACAGAATTCTGATACATACTTTACTAAGTGGAGAGGTACTAAGTGGGGAGGTAGAATTAAGAAGATCTCCTCAGTCCGACGGATAAGACGTTAAATAAAGGCACCCCTTGTTGGCTTCCGTTAAGAGAAGGTAAAAGCCGACGCTGGGTTTCTCTCCACCATTCTTCCATTTTCCAAATAATTTTATCATAAGCTTTCAATCTACCTATCTTTAATGGCGAAAATGACCTGAGTTGTTGGTGGCCTGTCCCAATGGACTTATAACTGGAATAATCTAGATAAAGACATCAACTTTTCTGCTCTGCGCTAACTACTTATCCTTACTGACTATGCCTAAACCGATATATGTATAGTGCCATAGATTTAAGGCACGGCGAAAAAAGTTAAATGTGGGTTAAATGTGAGTTCTTGCAGATAGCACAATAACTTGGAGGACATATTCAAACCCATTCTGGAATCAATAAACTCAGGAAACAGGACCAGGCAATGATAAAAAGTAAAAATATTCGTAAAAATGTGGGAATAAATGTTTCTCCACAGATTATAGTCGGGTGGGATTCAATGAGCTGTGCAGTCCAGTTTACTCTGATGCCTTCGTCGACTTTCTGAGTCTCCAAGGAACGTGTGCCTGGCGGGGCTGCGATAAATTAAAGAAGAGGCAAAAAGAGGAATTATTTCATTCAATCGAGGGGGTACAGTGCCACTGTACGAAGAGGGACAGGGGTAAGCAATAGAATAGTGCAGACGGTGTGCATTTTTGCAGCTGTTTCATTTTGATAAAATCTCTAATGACTCAAGGGGTTTGCTTTCGCCAGATGAGATTTGTGAAATAAACGCTACTATCCTCTCCGTTACTATCTCTTCTCATTAAGCACTCTTGTTTGAATGGAGAAGGAAGGTCTTCTCAGCGTGCAACTGGGAGAATGGACTGGGGATTCTTTGGCGTGGTAAGCTATTTTGAGGCCAATATTAGCAAGCGTATGACAGAGAAAAGGTTTTAGGAGAAACAGGTAGAGCTTGGAAGAAAGAAAATTTTACCGCGAGAGATATAAAACGGTGCGAGAAGTAGAATAACGTTGTGGGTTACATTTTTCCAGTTTAATCACCACCTCCACGCATGGACATTCTGCTAGGAGATCTTCCGTCACCGTACAGTAGTAGTGATACATGGTGGCAGTAGAGCAGAAATCTCTTTTCAGTTGAATAATCCACTCGCTACGAACTGGCTCAGCACGGGGGAGAACGTTAAGACTCCCCTTCTGAATATCAGGGTTCTCAGGGTCGCAAACCGTCGCACTGTCAATTTCAAAACTCTCAACCTGTTTTACATTCACATAACCTTCCCCTCTTGATGTTATGTATCGTGCAGGCAACTGCCACCAAGCTTGGCTACAATTGAGCCGTGGGAAGCGAAAATGGTGTGATTCAAATTGCTTATTTGTGGAAAAAGAGATTCAAATTGGAATAAATAAAAAAAGACGCCGTAAGTGGTTCTTTACTGTGAAAAAACGCTGGAAGTAGATTAATCCACTCTGAAGGCTACAAGCAGGATACAGGTAGCAGAATGCTTCTATGCACCTAACTAGAGCGTAGCAAAAACCTGACACACCACTTTTGCTCCCAACGGCTTAATTTTATGCGGCCGTACTCCCAGTTTTATTATCATCATGAAAGCACAAGCAAACATTTTCCATGTATGGGCTCAAACCCTCGATGTGCAAGGCGATTGATAGTCCAGTGTATTTAGGTTCTGACTCCTTGCAAATTTACTAAGTGGAACCTTTTTCAGAACCTTTGACACCTTTGTAGATGGCTCAAAAAATGTCCCAGGCCCTCATTGGTGGGGTAAGCAAGATATCCAGGAAAACATGGAGAAAACTGGATTCCTTCTGAAATGGCTCTAAAATTCTTACATAGACCTACATCGTCAGTTAAATCAGTGAAACGTAAAAACTCTATCATTGATACGAACATTAACAACTTTCACGAAGTGAAGCCTGATACTGCCAAGTTTACTTATTTCATGTATTTTATTTCATGGGGTAATAAATAAGTGAAACCTCCCCGTACTGAGTTGTCCTTTGGAAACGAGAATTCAAAAGATATGAACCTCAAAATGCCTTCGCAAATTGGTAAAATTATGGCTAATTGTGAGGTATTGGATTGTGAGTCGGTGGATGACCAAAATGAACTTGGACGGGAGCAAACCCCATACTTTCATGCACCAGATTATTACCCCTAATTTCGTTTTCTATGGAGCAAGTTTCTCAGGCTAAACTCGCCGAATTCCAGTCCGATCTCACGGTCGATTCAAAATCAACCTTAAATTACACTCATCATTTTAATGACATTCTCCTTAAAATCTAACACTACTTTACATCTAGTCAACCAATCGATACCTAAAATAATGTGTTTAATCAAGTTGTTGACCTCTAATAAGGGCACTTCTAAGTCGCTTTCGCCGATAGTAAGCGTCATTAATACTTGTTTCGTTATGGCGGGGGACTTTCTTCTATTGGCACATACCAAATAATACTTATTTATGGGTAATGTGTGAATTTCTCCGTACTGACCTTTTATTAATACATACAATTCCTCATCAATAGCCGAAATCTGACTATTAGAGTCGAGAAGCAGATGTGGGAACCTTGTGACAAAGTAATTTTATTTCGGGAACATTTCTCCTCATCTGAATCATCTCCCTTTCTGTATCGTCATCTAATAAATCTACAAGCGGGTCACCGTCTACAACGTAGGTGGCAATCATCCTAGTTACTACTATAATTTCGTTGGAAAAGCAGGAGCCACTCCTCTCCAACCCTACTAGTTTAAACCCCCATTCGACGAGCAAGGTATTTCCGTGGACAATACGGCCGGCGCAGAAGAGCGGTTGGCCCCGAAAATGGGAGGGTCATGATTGACTCTTATCTCGTTCCTTGTCGGTTCGGTGGATACGGGTGGAGAAGGAACATGAACAGGACCTAAATTCGAATAAGGCAAATTTCCGTTGGGATGACGAACGGATGCATGATGTATCCCATTCTGCCGCGACACATCATGCGTTATCCCGATCTCGTTTACGGGTTGATCGTGCGCAATGTAGCCTTCATTTATCTCGTCGTAATTTCCCAATAGTTCTATTAACTTGTCTATTGTCGGAGTTCCAGTACTACGCAACATTAATTGTGTTGATGGAGAAAATTTTCGAATTAATATCAAAAGAAGTTCCTCGTCTGGAATAGGTGGTTCGCATATCCTACCTGCCACGATCTTCTCTTTAGCATAATTTCGCATCTTAGAATTTCGCGAACTGCTGATACGTTCCAGTCATAACCTTTACTCTATGTTCGTATTTAGCCGTGTCATTCCAAACATGGTTCAAAAATGTATCCCTTAACGCATTGAAGTCATCATGAAACGGAAAGGATTCCGCCCACATCTTCGCACATCCTTCTAACTTCGTTAAGAGCACACTGGATTGAATATCTACGGAGACCCCAACTAGCAAGAAATACTTTTCCACTTCGCCAAAATATTTCTATGATTTCTTACATCTTATATGGTTTATGTGGTTTTAAATAATTAAATGCAACATAAACAAAGGAAATAAAAGGATTTTATGTACGTTTAAGAGAAAACAGAAGGGTTGAATGGAGGATCTGTGGGAGTTTTATATTATATTTTGAGATAAAAGTATTTAATTAGAACTCACTGAATTAAGATCTAACGGAAAAGGCAAGTACAGGTGAAAAAAGGTGGAATGACTGATTTTTGGGGATAAAAAATGTAAACTTTTTCCAAAAAATATGGTATGAAATGGCTAAAATACATCTTTTTTTGCGTCTTATATGGTTGAAAGTGATTTTAATTAGTTCAATTCAGCATAAACAAAGGAAATAAATGGATTTGATGTTTGCTTAAGACAAATTTTTTAATCCAACTGGATTCGATGCAGGGATGTCATTAAATATATTCAAGAAAGACTAGCTTCCTCAAAATATAACGAAGAAAGCAAGCATAATATGAAAAGGGCTGATTGCCGGAATTTTAAACATGAAAAAACGACTGAACTTTTTGATCATAATATTATCTGAAAAAATAGAGCTTATATGAATAAAGTCTTCACGGGATTCCCACCAGGTTGGATGTTCAGCCAGAGCCGACGTTTCAATGGCTAACTCTGCCATCGTCCTCAGGGCGTTGAGTGCTGGGTCAAAATTTGTCCGGGTTTATATATCTTCCGGCCGTACGTCAGGTCGTTTCTGATTGGCCGTTGTCGTTTCTGTGGATGTTGTGGATGTGGACGCACGGCCGGAAGATATATAAACCCGGACAAATTTTGACCCAGCACTCAACGCCCTGAGGACGATGGCAGAGTTAGCCATTGAAACGTCGGCTCTGGCTGAACATCCAACCTGGTGGGAATCCCGTGAAGACTTTATTCATATCGTACGCCAGGAAAGCACCAAGTCTTACAATAGAGCTTATATGTTTTACAATTTCTGATGTGACGGAATGCTATTTCAGTTGGTTAATTGAAAAATTCGCAACGGAAAGAAATATATTTGTCTAATATAATACGATCAAGATGTGATATAAAAATATCTCTCTCTCTCTCAGTCCTCCCTATGTTAAGTGAAAATTGGAACATTTTAGATTGTTGGGAAATGTTCACTCTGTACGTTTAACATCTTTCGGCTGAAAAAGATGATATGCTCTTCCAAGAGCAGTCACGCCCTTGGAATGTATGTACTGAAATACAACAATATTTAATGATTGTGTATTAAGGTGTCAGTCTCTTACTTCCTCCTCAGACCCTTTATTTATCCTTATGGGAATAATTATGGGAAGAATTTCCAACACTAAATTCAATTATAAAAGGCTATTCCAAGATTGAAGAATGAGATTGTAAGCTTCGGTCAGCAGGTGATGTTTTCCAAAGATCCCTCTTCAATTCATATATTTGACTGCTGAAAGAATATTGCATGCGTGGGAATTCAATATAATATTTCCCATAAATATGTATAGAGCTTTGATTATGAGACTAGGCCAAGTTTTTTGGACCCACATAAATTGTGTATTATGGCAGCAACCGCGCAACAATCCGAGGGGAAAAGGGAACTGAGGCCGGTTTAGAAAAAAGTTGGAGAAAAGATTGTACAGAATGTGATCATCAGTCAAGCCATACGTATATGCAGAGAAAAATTAATTCCAGAGACATGGGAATATTTTTTGCTGTGGGAAGAGACGAATGAAGAATTTTTTAGTGGAATGGGTTTAGAAGGCGCAGATGGAGTAAGGCTTCGAAGGGAGAGATGCCTTTTTGTGCGGATTTAAATGCGTAAAAAATGAATGGAATGAGAGATGACAGGAGGGCAGACGCTAGAATGAAACGAGGGCGACGAAGGGCCCCTCTGAATATTTGGCGAAGGGAAATGAAATGGGGAGAGACGTAGAAAAATTAAGGTTGTAAGGGGAGGGGATGATCGATGAAGAGAATAAAGAATACGTAGCGGAGGTTTTTGGGTGGAAAACTGGGTATACTTTTCCGGATGCGTTTCCACAGAATGTGAGAAGGCTGACAAATGTGGCATTCTTTATATTTACAGAATATACCGTTTCGGAAACCATGCCCTGGAGTCACACTTCCGACATAAAAATTGTCCTTTTTATCATAAGACTGCCGTAACCAGTCACATAACGATGATTACAGTTTAAAAAAAGAAAGAATAAAAGCAATGACTCTGAATGGTATGGAATAACCTTAAAGAATCGAGTACAATTTTATAATTTTCCAAAGACGATTCCCGGTATTCTTGACGAAGAACGCCGGATTTTGCTTATCTTTTCGTCTATTTAACACCATATGATGCTGAAACAGAGAGGGAAATTCAAAGATTTTAAAAGGAATATGGTGATGTAATTTTAAGGTTAAATGTATGTTTGAATTCCATGCTAACCTTCCGAGGCATTCGTTTACATAATGCAGAAATGTTTTTACCACATATACTAGGTGTGTATGTGGGTTTTTGCCGAGAAATTGAAGATCGTATTTCTAGCAACCAATATCACTTCTGTTTTAATTACGCAACGTCTGTCAACATATCCTCAAGAAGCTCTATTCCTGGCGTGGAATATCTAGAGAAATTGATGACTGGATTAATTTTACCTAGCAACGTGGACTTTCGCATTTTCTTAATCCGCGATGTGCAGGAGGAAATGCTGTAAAAACGAGCCCACGATTGTACTGAAGTTTCAATCCTGATTATAATCGATGAATATCGTCATACATTTATTAACTTCGGTTTCAACGTAACAATTGCATTGAATTTTAATCTAACATTTTACTGCCACCACATGTTAACATCACATTTAGTAAACTTTTCGGGATGGGGAAATGGTTAATAATGTGAAGGTTTCGGAAATTCATATGTTGAAACTACATTAACACGCCGGAATTCTCAATCGAAAATATTTTATTTTTGGTAAAACATGAATGGAAAAAAGCACAAGATTGCATGTTTGACGTAAATATAAAAACATATCGGGGATATAAATATTAAAATAACGGGATTTTCATGTGTACTATAAATGCAGGAAAAATGACAAAACAATGCATTTATATAATATACCATAAGGGTATCATAGAAAAGATAATATGGAGCCCCAATACTATCTTTCACCACAGTGCTTCACCATTCATCTTGGACAGCAGACATATGAAGAAAATGCCGGAGACTTCGTACGTGCAGACAGGAGTCACGGAAATAGTGTCAACATTTTAAGTCGACCACTGGGGGAGAAGAAACGCGACCAGTTCCAGAGAGCTTTGCAAAGGAGTAAAGAGGGAGAAGTAAAGGAGTGTAAGGGGGTGTGAAGAAGCTGTCGACTAGGGGACCGTGTGTAGGACAGATACATATCCCATATTTTTTCTTGCTGGGTGTGGAAAGCGTTGTGTTCTCTCATCCAGGTGAAGAATAGAGCCGCGAGCAATACATCTTCTTCTGCCTGATCCTGCGACGCTTCTGATTCACCGAGTCCTTGCACCCTTTCAGCTGCGAGGTAAACCCCAGAAATGAAAACTCAGTCCCCAAACCTGCAATCTCCAAACTCCCACTACCTCCCTAATGCCTTGCTCATAGAATGTCATGATAGTCTCAATATCGGACCACGATGTAGGTGCTGTAACGCAAAACTAGACGATTATTAGAATATGATATTTTTTGTGCAGTGTTATGGTGAATCACTTGAAAAAGGATGTTGGTGAAATAATTCCTATATTTCCAAATTGCGCATTGAGTTCTCTTCAGGACTTGTTCTGGAGAATAAAGAAATCCAACATTCTTGGTGATACCTTTTAAGCGATCTTAAAATGTTTGCCATACCAAAAGTCTATGACAGAATGCAATCACCTCTTAGAATGACATCTCAATAATAACGCCCCCAATTTTTCCTAAAGAGTTGAAATGGCAACTACAGTGCCACATGAAACTACACCAGCTTGGCACTTAGCTTTAGATTCTAGTTTATCTAGATAAAATATTTCCGGTTTAAATCATATACATACATCTTTTTGATTAATATTCAAACACATCGACTGTTTCATTCCTTTTCGATTGCCTTTCATGAAGTTTTTTTCTTCATCATCATTCATTAATAGGTAAGTAGATTGGTTTGTAACGTATTATGCTTTATTCTATTATTTCAGCTGACTGCATTATTCCTTCATAAACCTGTATTACAAAACCCCTAGCATAGTTTCTAGCATTAATTCCATCCCTGCATCTGCTATTTGAATTTCATAATAGGCCTTCTTGGCAAACATTTCCCATGCATATCTCTTTCAATTACCAATTTCCAGACACTAATGTGTCGCAAAATTTATCCGATTCCTTTGTTTTTATTGTTCTCAGAGCATTAACTAAACTTATTTTCTCTCCAACTCTTCATAGAGTCCCTTCATTTAGAGATCCCTCAGTCCATGTGATCTTCATAATTCTTAGACAGCATATTTTCGTTTTTCGTTTAATTCTTAGACAGCATATTTTCGTTTTTTATAATCTTTTTATAAAGTCATTGCTTTCATCCAGGCTTAACTCCCATGCAACACCATGTTCAAAACATTATTTTAATGAAAAATAATAAATTATCATTTAGCCAAGATCGCACGATATCACGCTATGTGGTGTCAGCCATGTAAAGCCATTGTTTTCGTCCAGGCTTTACTCCCATGCAACACCCTCCGCATGTGCTGTAGGTAGTGCTCGTTGGTTTTAATTCCAGTTAAATTATAATACATAAAACCATTTCTGTTTTTTCCTCAATATTTCTTCAGATCTTTTAATTTAACATGGTGAATTTAATTTTCCAAATAAAAACCAAATATCAATGTCATGAATAAGTATATGAGCTGATTTGAATGCACGAAAAGATGAGGTTGATATTGTAAAATTGAAATATTTAGACAGTAAAGGGATTAAATCAAATCAAGGTAGATGAGCTCTACGGCCTCTATAGATTAAACAGATAAAATATTTCTCCAATGGCCGTAAAATATTACAGAATTACAAGCGTACAACCTACACCTGAAACTAACCAAGAATTTAGCTGAAAAGGACTTCCAGGAGTGGTTAGAAGCCGACAGAAGGATCTTTGCTGTGGTTTTGAAGAAACATGAGGACAAGGCCCGCTGTATCAACCGCAAATTGTCCAAACTAATCGGTGAGTCAAATCAATCCGTTATTTGTGACCATGACTATAGTAACGTCCGCAATCTTTCCAGTGAGGATTTCACCACTGAAGAATTAAGATTGCTTAATCATGGCTTAAATTTCAGTATTCAACCAAAATCAATCCCTATCGAGGATATTGTTGCCCACGTAGAAGGTTCTCTAAGACCTTTTGACAATGCCACCAAAGATTTTATCAGGAAAGCTTGTGAAAAGCAAATTGTAAATAATCTCAGGTTACCATAAAAAACAGTGTACCCAATCTTAACAAAGTTTTACGGTCTCTAAAATCTAGGAATTGCTTCTATATGAAAGCCGACAAAGGCAACCTATGTGTTATCATGGACAAAGAGGATTATTACACTAAAGTAAGTTCCTTGTTATCATCCGGACCATACATTAAGATCCTAAAAAATCCTCTCAACAAGTTGGTCACTCAATATAAGAATGTCCTTAACGATTGTCATAACCTTATCGATAAAAAAACAAAATTCAAAATTTCTGTGTCCAACCCGGTGTTACCGAGATTGTATTGTCTCCCAAAAGTTCATAAAGATGGTTGCCCTATGAGACCAATAGTTTCTGGGATAGATTCTCCAACTTATCTCTTGTCAAAATGGCTTGTTAACCAATTCTCAGAATTAAATTTTCAAAGCCCCCATTCACTTATGAACAACTTGGATTTCGTAAACAAAGTCAAAGACTATATGTTTTCGGAGGGAGAAATTATGGTATCATTTGATGTTACAAATCTATTCCCAAGCGTGCCAATAGATATAGCCATAAATTCATTAAAGAATTGGTTGATCTCCTTGAATTTAGACGATTACAAAATAGACGAATACATTAGACTCGCTAATTTAGTCATGAACCAAAATTTCTTTGTTTTCCAAGGTATTTATTATAAGCAAGAGTTCGGCACAGCTATGGGTAACTCCCTATCCCCTCTTCTAGCTAATATGTTCATGACTCATTTTGAGAATACCTTCAAAAGTACGTTTAACTATTTCCCGAAAGTTTATCTAAGATATGTTGATGACATTTTTGCTATCTTTGATACTAAAAAGTATGATTTAAAACAATTCGTGAGTGATCTAAATAGTTTATTTCCTTCCATTAAATTCACGTACGAAACAGAAAACAACAACCAACTCCCTTTTCTAGATCTCTTGTTGACCAGAAACAGTAAAAAACTGGAATTTGATATTTACCGTAAACCCACACATACCAATAATTACATTCATTCTGATTCTTTCGTTCACAACAGCACTAAGCTCGCTTCTTTTCATGCTCTTGTCAATCGCTTGCTTAACATCCCACTAGGAAAGAATAATTACCTTAAAGAGCTTAATAACATAAAGCGCATTGCAAGATTAAATGGCTATAAAGATTCTGTAATCGACAACATTGTTAAAAAACATAAGTTTAAGAGACTAATACAAAATTCCACTACACTAAGAAAAGATGAAACTACTCGCTACATTAAACTGCCTTACCACCCGAAAGTCACCAAAGGTTTGGAAAAGATATTTAAGACAGTGAACACCAAAATATCTTTCAGTAATAATTATAAACTAAAAAACATATTAGGGAACACCAAAGACAAAATAGATAATATAAATAAGTCCGGTATATATAAAATTTCTTGCTCCTCATACGACCTGGCATACGTAGGGCAAACTCGTAGAAACATTAAAACCAGATTTAAAGAACACATGGCCCATTACAGATTCAACCGACCGGAAAAATCCAGCATGGCACAACATTTAATCGACACAGAACACGAAACATCAGAACAAAACCTTCAACTCATCAAACAAACAGATAATCATTTACTTGACGCCTATGAAAGCTTATATATATACAAACTTAGAAAAAACCTTCTTAACAGCGACAAAGGCCCGATTTCTTTCTCTCCATTATTTTCTATTATAGAATAAGAAGTTCTCCATTTTCACCGTTTTTGCAATTTTCTAGGCACTCTCTGACCACAATTGTCATTTAGTTTTAAATTTTAAAAATTTTTCATCAGTTGCAATCCCCACGCTTCACTTCAACGGTCAGATTGTTTTGTTTCCCCTTTCCCCCCCCCCTCTTGACTCACTACAACGGTCATTAGCTTCCACCCCCCCTTCCCGCCAACGGTCAACATGACTCCCACCCCCCTTCCCTACTTCAACGGTTACGTTCCTTCACTACCACATCTATTGGCCATTGGCTCCCTTTCTCCCACCCCTCCTCGCCTCCCCCACTCTCCACTTCACCCACATTCCCACTGCCCACCAATGACCTTTTAGCCTTTACCAATTCCTTTGGTCATTGCCCCCCCCCCCGCTTCCCAACCCTTTTGTCCCTTCCCTATTTATTCTAGGATTGTCCTCCTCTTCATTCACTTTCAACCTCGTGTTGCTAGTGTTTTTCCCTTCAGCTCGCTGAAGAGGACCACTTTGTGGTCGAAATACGCGTATACGAATTTCACCCTCGTTCCCTGTTTGTTTTTCTATTTGACAACGCTCTTTTTGAGCTGTTCTCCCAGAAATCTGGGGCCCTGCTGTGTGTGTGAGTGAGTGTTTTGTGTGATTGCGTGTGTGGTTGTGTTAATAACTTGGCAGCCTTAGTAGAGTCACAACAGCTCTCCGAAGGATCCCAGGTTATAACCCAGGAATCCTTAGCTAGGTCTCATTAGCCTACAAAGGATTCCAATTGAGTTGTGTGTGTGTGTCTGTGGTAGTCCCTGGCGAGGAAATTATTTTCCCGTAAACTACCACAGGAGGGTATTCTGGTGGAGAGGCTGTGGTTGGTCCCTGTTGTGGAACCTCATTCCCGCAAACTAACACAGTAAGTATTTAATTTTTTTGACGAGTGGTGCATATATTTTACGGCCATTGGAGAAATATTTTATCTGTTTAAGTAAAGGGATTATATATTTCCACAACGAGCATATAATAACTGTATTTTCAATTCTGTAAAAATAATTATGTTATAATGAGAGATACATTGTGATTAGATGCAAGGCAATGAGCCCAATAAATAGGAAGGTGGCATTTAAATAATTGGAGAAATATTAAAAAGAGTTGTTTAAGGCTTGATGTCGTGGAATAACATAATAAAATAATATTAGAAACTGGCTTTATAGTGTGGAAAATTGCCAATATTATTTTATATATGGAGAAATAGTATTCGATCATGTTCTAAGATATTTCAAATTTCCTGTAGACTCTAATTAAAATTAAAAAAATATGGTTTTAAATATTTTACGCAAAACAGATGGGTGGTAAATTAAAGGATGACTTAATAAATCATAAATTGGGGCAGTAAAATAAGCCGCCATGTCCTCTATGCCGGTATCATTTTCTACTTCTATTTTTATGAATCTTTTACAACATTCAACCTCATAATTACATAAATACGATGAATTGCAAGGAAATATTGAAAAATTAATTCATTGGTATTTCTATGTATGTGTAAGGTATTTATTACTCATTTCATCAGTACAATTAAGGTGATTGGAATCCTGCAGCAATACGTCTAGGCAATAAGTTACATTGGTCCAGCGTGATTTGATGGCTAAGGTCACCACGCACTTACTGTCTGCTACTTTCAGACTGGAAAAACTACTGAGGGGCCAAGTAGGAGGATCACTCCTCCAAATTTGAGCAGACCCCAACGATTGTAACAGCGGTGATCGGGCGGAGAGATGGAGTCGCTCTGGATGAAAAGAACGGAATGATCAGAGAAAAGGTATGGCGTAGATTGAGGCGAAAGAGAGTAAAGCAAAATAAATAAGTGGTAGTTTCTTTAGGGTTTGAGGGGTTTTAAATGCCCTAATCTTACTTTCAGACTTACACTAATTCACTGCTATCCACTATATATACAACAAGCAGGAAAACTATCGTAAACAAAAGTAAGTCAAAGAGTGTGGATGAAGAATATGGGTAAATAATAAGATAAAAGGCCCCTAGTTATATATGGGAAAGACAATACAGCTTCACTGGGAAACCTCTGAAGGAGTGAAGAATACCATCGCGTCCTTATTTGACGTTCCATCGACCCCTCCCTCCAAATACCAACTGCAAGAGGGCAACCCGTCCACCGCATTGTCATCCTAATTACGGCGCCCTTCTTCCTTGAACTCACATTCTAAACGGCGAAAGGTAACAGCATTTTTCAAAGGAATAAGATTAGAATTTTTGAATTGTCAATAAAAGCGCCACCATGAAAGGAAGCTCGAATGGTTTTACAAAGAATTCATGCTTTATTTAGATGTTTTTCTTGTAAAACATACATTGAGCGATGACATATATACCGAAATCATTTCCCGTAAGACACTTCAATGTTAAAACTGGCGAGCCGTTTGGTTATTAGGAGAAGTTTTGCTTAAATGTGATGAATAAGAAATATTTATCGCATAAATCTGAACAATTTTGAGGATGCGTACTGGATATAGCCACGGTAGTACCTTTACTGTGTTATCGCCGGAATATTTTTCGAAATCGAGGGATTTATTCAGAATTAGCTACGCTGTCCCAATACAAATAGCGTGCATGTGTTCATTACACTGGATATGTGTCAGTTTAACGTACTACTCATTATGACAGTCCACCCACCCATACGCGTAAAGAATTCCTTATGAGGAGCGGACGCTGTCAGAAGCACTAAGACTCATGAGAGCGCGATGCCAATGAAAATTTCACAAAGAGATGCAACCAAAGACTTTGCGGGGAAGACTTAATGAAACATTTTGCTTCAGCCCCTGATTCCACCGCCCTGATGAAACGCCAGTAGGCTACGCGGGTCTGAGGGCTTCGGAACATGATACGTCGCGAGGGTGATAAATGAAATGTGGCGACGGCTTCGGTCTAAATGCGAATGATGTGGTCCTCTCTTGGGGCATATAAAACGGCTAGTATAACGATTCCTTTACAAAAACCTCCGCCCCGCCACATCGGACTAAACATTCTTAATGCGGCTGTCCTTTACGGCGCAACATGAACAGACTCTTATCTCAGCTCGTCAAGCCCTCCAGCCACCTAAAATCCGGTTCTTCTTGCACTCAAAGCGGCCGAAACACACCAGGGAGATAGAAGCAGAGAGGAAATTACGGCAACCGGCATTCCTTAACTACAAGGAGGTTTGAGGGAAACAAGGTTGTCGGGAAGTGGGTGTGGTGGAAAATGTTGGTCCAGCGAGGGAATGAAGTCAGAGTTCATCGCCAAAATTCGGAAGAAGGAAAATGCACGATAAAGGAATGCTAAAACCCTGCACCGACCTGCGTGCCTTAATTTCAAATCCCAGAGCATGAACCCTTTGACGAGCCCTCCATCGGTCCCCTATAAAGACCGCCGCATTCAGGGCAAAACTCTGAGTGGAGCATGGCTTCGTTTTAGCTGCAGGGCGAATGAACTTCCTACACCCTCCGCCATGGAAGAACCTTGTGCAAATGTGAGCATGGCTTTAGGATTAAGGAGAGAATACTGATAAGAGAGGCAGCTCCTGGCCTAGGAAGTTGGCTTGTGATAGTAAAGGATCATGAAGTAAGAAGGAACCATAGGGGAAGGTTAATTTCGGATATTTGGTGTGGTTCAGCGGTGGACATTGTAGTGTGCTATCGCTTCGAAAGAAATTAATCTACATTGTGGGCTGATTTCAAGTCCCGGCTTGTTGATAAGTTAACATCTGCAGTAAGATATAAAAAGCCGAAACCCAATGTTATAAGCAGTATCGTTAAAAAACTGCTGTTAATCCGCAAATATTTTCATTGGTAGGAACATATTCCTTATAAGAAAGGAAAGCGGTTGAACGAGGTTAAGGTAGAAAAACTAACTGCTAAGAAGCTTTCACGCATAACCTAATGTCATGCAATTCTCAATTAGCTACAAAATCCTGTAATATATAAAAAATGAAAGTAGCAAAATCCCTTATTTTGTAATAGAAATACCACCGGGTCAACCGAAATGGTCTCTGCTCTCTGTTTACAAAAATATTATAAATGGCGCAGCGATATACTTAATGTATTAAAATATTCCAATTCATATAAATGAAAATTGAATTATATAATTATTGTTTTATTTATTCTGGAGATATAGGTCCATTATCTGATAAATAATTTTATTTTACTTTTTCCAACGTTTCGCATTTACATTTATGCTTCTTCAGAGCTACATTAAAAATCGATTTTGATTAAAATCGAATCAATACCGAGGAATAAATTCTTCCACAACCGTGATTCTTGAAATTAATGTCCGTCCTCTCAGCTTTCATGACGTTTCCATTTTCATGAGTCACACTGGTTGCAAAAAAAATTATTTTTTTATTGGCTAATCATATTCATAATGTTAGTAAAACATTATTTGGTGAAGATGTGGCATTTGACCTGAGATTGAAATCCCCCTCTTTTGAGATACTAGCATATGACTAACATGACTATTTTTTATTTACTCAATAAACTCGGGCTTGAATATAAGTTAAGGCAATAATAAAATTTATGCTCCTTTAACCATCGCTCCAAAAAATATTTTTGCCTTTCAATTACTCCTGCTTTCCTCTTTATAATAATTTCTTCCCTGCTCAGTAATAAATCAACACCTGCTGTAATCAAAAGGAAGATAAGTTCCAGATTTTCCTCTTCATTCTCTGTATAAACAAAAAATAGCCGTAAAATGTTTATACTATTCTGTCAATAACTCAAGTAAAACATAAGACGAATGTGCAGCGGAGTATAAAATATTGACTACAATAACAATTAAGCAAAATTAAAGTGTAATTAATGGTTGTGGCAAAATAACTAAACCATAGGTCTTAAAATTTGGTTAAGTAAATAACTATTTATTTAATTGTTTACAAAAGTTATGGGGAAAAGAACGATGAATAACGAGCATTAAACTAAATACCTATTAACGGATACAATAATTACTAGACAAACATAGGGAAGAAGACGGGAAGAGAAAGAGATGGGAATTAAAAGACAACGATTGAATGTGCAACTACATGAGACTCAAAATTTTGGGATGTTAATGACAACAATAAAAACCAACTTCTGAAAAATGAGAGAGATTACATGAGAAAAGGCTTATGAACGAAGATATCGACAAATTAGGAAGTTAAACGAAATGGAAATGATGAGAATGAAAAATGAAAATTTCATACGATGCAAAAACAAAAGCTCATAAAGTTGGGTCACATTTACAGAAGGGATATCAGGTGTGCCAAACATAATTAAATTGGAACCCTTCAGAAAAATTGAACATAGGATGCCAAAGAATGAATTAGAAGCTGGGAGTAAATGAAGCAATGAGAAAAATGGAAATGAGAGAATGAGAGTGACATGAAAATGATTCGATGGCAGTTGTAAACAATCAGCTTTATACGTATAATTTTCTTACAACGGCTTCTTTGACCTTTTACACTTCCCAGTGTAAGTTTCAGAGTTTATTTTGCCATTGAGTATTTAGTATGTGGTTAGAAATAAGAAGAGCCTTTAATTTATTTTGGATTTGTATTGTAACATTGTTCATGTCATACCTTGCCAAGAATGTGAAAATACATGTATAGGACAAACCTCTCAGTATTTAAAAAAAATAGAATTGCCAATAATTAATTTACAAATCCATACAAATTCCAAGACCTGGGCTTTGGCTAATCATACACTTAAAAATAATCACAATTTTAATTTCAAAGAAGCTTAACGAATGCATTTTAACCCAACCTTCAAAAGAGGTTATTCAAAGAAATAGTCCATATGATAAAAATTCCCACAGCCTGTAGCAACAAAACAGATGTACCATTGACTAATAACATTCACTACAGGTAAATCAAAACTAATAACTAGCCATAGCACATAATTGTTATTGCCCAAAAGAAGTCTTGTTTAATATTATTATTCATTAGTTTCCATGCTTTTTGCTATGTGAAACGTACGAACTTGTTGTGTAATCATAAAATATGGAAAATACATAATCAATATAAGACACTTATTCTGTATGCAGATATATTTTCATTAAAATTTTTATTTTAACCATATTAAGTTTCCATGTAATATTTTGTTGGTCATCATGTTTAGCTACCATTAAGAAATATTAAATCACAGTACCAAAAACCATTCCAATATCCATACCAAATGTCTGCATATTCCTCAAAGTAATTTTTTATTTCAAGGCACTAAGATATAGTGTTTTTAGTATTTCATGAGTTGAAACCAATTGTTATTTTTCCTAACCAGTCCTTTGCGTAATGTTATTTTTGTAGCATGGTTGTAGCTATGACGATACAAATATAATTTTGCGAAGTTTTGGTAAGAGGTAGCTATATACGCCTATAATTCATTGATGAACAACCCTCCAAAAAAGGTTTTAATATAATTAAGTGGTCAAAGCCTAGCTCTCATCAAAGTTCAAGCATTCAGGAATCGAAATTTAAGTCATAAAGTTGGTGGAAAATTGAAATTAATTTCTTCTCAAAATGCATCCCATTCTTCGATAAGAATTCAAATGGTCATATCTTTATGAAACCTTTCGGTTGATGTGCCAAATAATTAATTTTGTCAAATATATTTTTGCTTTTTATTGATAAGGATTACAATAGATGGCCTTGCAACTTTACTTTTAAGGAGAAAGGCATGTGACGTTCCTCATTATCTTTTACTATGGATATATATAACCAACGAATACGTTATATACAAAAAGACGATGCAAAAGATATATTGTTAGACTATGAAAAATATCTCGGGCTTAAAACTCGGTGACTGATCGATCGATCAATTACCCGGGAATAACATAACATCAAAAATAATTTACAGGGTAGTTATTCAAGTTCTATTGTTAATCAGGTAAAACCTTTTCAATTCCCAGTGGTATTGATAGATCTCATGCTCGTTTGTGGTGGGTAATTCTGCTGTCGGAATATTACCGACCCCAGAGTAATTATCACAACAGAAAATTTATTTTCATAACGAAATACATCCCATATCGTTCAAGGAGAATACACTCAGTGGTGTCAATGAAGTAAAAAACTACGGTGTGTCTTTCTTACTTCCAGCAATCTAATGTGGCAATGACTTCAGCAATATATGCGTAAAAAATGGACAACCCTCCAATATAAAGAATCTTCAATAACTCTACAAAAAAGGGTGCAATTGATGAGATCCATACGTATAAGAAATTTTAATGTAAAACTTTCCCCACTAAGATTTACCATTTATGACTCCATCATCAAATGCAAACCTTCCAACTTTCAAAAGCAGCGAGCATAAGAAGACATTATAATCATTTTTTTATTCACTCGGTCTTCTCCCTTAAAACTAGTGAATATACACAATTCCGGCGTACGTGATGTCGTAACTTTGACATCATCTCCACCTGACACCTGGGTACGAAGACACGAAGCGGAGAAAGAATAGTTAAAAACGGTCCTACGATGATATGATTATGGCTCTAAATTATCTTCCTTCGTACCTTTTGCAGTTTGAAAAAGGTTTGGAGGGGAGGAGAGTAGTTTTCTCAGGACCAAATACTTCCGACTGTCTCTCAAGGGTAAAATGTACGCATGCAAATAAAGAAATTTAAGATCTTGAGATAAGGGAAGATTCTCAAACTCAGAGCAGGCATGAAAATCAGGGTCGTTGAACCTCATAACTTTCTTCTCACCGCATACGCAGTCATTAGCAAACATTCCCAACCCCATATTCCATCACTACTACCACTGCATTGGGTAGGGTGAGATCCTTTATGAGACCCCTAGTACCGCTGCTCGCATCCTTTGAAGTCACTCCCGAGGCTATTGACATACTCTCACAACCCTCACATCCCGTCCCGCCCACCTGACCACATTACCACCGGCTGCGGGTGAATTGAGGCGATCAGAAGACGAGCGGGTTTTGGCGGGAGATGGCAAGAGAACTTCCGCAGGGTAGAGTAGGGGAAATATATTCGATTGCGGGGAATGAGCCCAGAGTACATACCGAGAGGCTAAAAGCGGCCATGTTTGAAATAATTTTTTGTGCAATCCACCATGATCTTAGCACCCGCCAGTCGCCAATTAAGTAGTGGCGAAATGTGAGAGAACGTTCTCCTTCTTCCCGGGTAATATGTGGCACTTCCTTGATTCTTCCTTATGAAAATTTTCCCATTTTTAATCCACATGTAATCACACTTTAATTAGTACCTAGGCTTGTAAAAATCTAAAATATATTTACTCTTCCATTGAAACTCACACGAAGGGTATGCAACTCTGAGAAACTGTGTAAGCTTGTTGAGAAATGGTGGAGAAACGGTCGCGAAATGGGAGAAATGTCAAGAAATGCCTTGAAATGGCTACAAATGGTCAGGAATAGACAGAAATGGTTATAAATGGACGGAAATCGGCTATAAATGGTTGAAATGGATAGAAATGGTCAGGAATGGAAGAAATGCCAACAAATGGAAGTAATGGCTAGAAATGGACAGAAATTGGCTGGAATAAGTTGAAAGGGATAAAAATAGTTGAAAGGGATAAAAATAGTTGAAATGGATAGAAATTGTCAGGAATGGAAGAAATGGTTAGAAATGGCCAGAAATGGAAAAAATGGTCGGAAATGGACATAAATACTCGCAAATGGGCGGACATAGAGAGAAATGGTCAAAAATTAGCTGGAGATGGAAATAGAAAACATTGAGAGAAATAGTAGAATTACCGCTAAATGAAGAAAATAGATCGAAATGGGCAGAAATTTTAAGAAATTGTCAGAAATTAATGAAATGTCTGAAAAATTCACAAAATAATGAAAATAACTAGAAAAGACCTAAAAATTGAGGGGTTGTCGTAGGTTGATGGGAATTCTATCATAATGGTGCGGATAGTGTTGACATTGGCTAAAATATCCAAATGTTGATAAGAAAATGGTTAAAATGACAAAGCCAGCGATTACTTGAATGCGCATTAGAGAGTGGCTCGTCTTTTATACCGTGAAAATAGTGACGTGGTGTCGGCTGGAGAGTAGTCTCAAAACAATTAGTTTTTCGTCCCAAGCTAGAGTCAGGATTTTAATGCGTATAATAATAATAATAGTGATTGCTGGGTACATCCTGCTTAAGGTGGTTCCACCGGAAAATGACATAAATGTCATTTAATTCTGGCCACTTACAGAAAAACGTGTCCACTATCTGATATGAACAGAAAAATAATACTTTTCACACTAATTTTTTTCGCAATTGTAACTTGAAATTATATGGTATTAAATGGTAGGTTGAGAGAAACACGGAGAAAAATATCATTTTTCCATCTAATTTATATGATATTTTCGCAAAAACCTATATTTAAGAAAAAAAACTCTTAAGAAATCGAATAAAGTAAAATATAGGAACCTTGCCGCCTTATTTTTTTAGTTATTAGCGAATTACTGCCGTAATTGAAGTCATATAAACTTAAATTTTACCTCGGTCACTGTTAACGAAATTGTCGGCAAACTAAAAAGATTGGATGCCAGCAAGATTCGTGGTCCCTATTGAATTCACCCTACTAGTCTTAAATCCTGTTATTCAGCTCTTTCTTACCCTCTCTTTATGTTTCTGCTTTCTCAATTTGCTGATGCTATTACATCGCGTAATGACACCTCGCAGCCTGCCACGATAATTGTACGCTTTGTAAGACAATGTGTTGCAAAAGACATGATGAATGGTAGGAGAGTAAAGCGGAACTTTGAAACAAGGGATCTTGAGTTAACTAAAGAAAATAGTCGCCCTATTTATGTTAACGAGTCTCTCACCCCATTCTACAGAAAACTGTATGCACAGGCAAGGGAGCTAAAGAGGGCAGGTACATTTAAATTCCTATGGATAAGAAATGGCAGAATTTACGTTCGCAAGGGCGAGGGGGATGAACGCTTAAGAATTACTTGCCCGGAGGATCTCTCGATATTCTCGAAACAAGCTGTGATCAAAGTGAAAAGTTTTTATGTTAAAAATTTAACTACGGGCGTTGCCATAATTAATGCTGTTTGCCTGGCCAATATAATTTGGTGCCTTGAATGTTCAGTATTAGAGGTTTGCATTGAATTGATTAATTCTATGCTAATATAGAAGTGCTTATTTATGGGTATGGTTAAATTCAGCATATACACAGTAAAAGCAAAATGAGCATGCAAGAAAGTAATGGTCTTTTGGCAATCGTCAGGCTAGGTAATGAGTAGTAATGCCTCATTAGAGAAGGATTATCAAGAGATTTATGCCTCAGGATGAGGGTAGCTAATGGTGAACCCATGCAGATTTCGCACGCTGCAAAGTCGCCTGTAGTGATTATTGCGCAGCTTAGCGATTGGTCCCATAGTGGTGAAGCAGTGCCAGTTCCCCGTCTGACCATTGCAGCGGTGCGCGATTGTAAATCAGTGATTATGCATCACTCTAGATCGACGGTATGTCTATCGACTAGCATAGCATGATTGGCTTGTTAGCTCTTTAGTGCTTTTAAGAAATAATTGACTAATTTCGAGTATCTCTCCTACCTTTTTTAGGAAGTGCTTACGCAGGGGCTATACAGAGTGCCTTGGCATCACATAGAAAAATTACTGGAACTTTCGAGGGGATACTTCTTTGAATAAACTGCGGAATTAGTCATCTAAAACATACACATAGGCAGCTGCTTTCAGCCAAAAGAGATTTCTCTATCCGAATTCAACGGCAGTATTGCTTCCGGAATCCAAAAAAGTTCCTAGGATCCGGATTATAAAATTATCACGTCAGAGGAAAGATTTTTTTGTTCACGTGTTCTTTCAGTATGGAAAATTATTTTTCTGTTTGTATCTTCCTATTCACGTCCAACATATTCAAACATTAATCCAAATATATTACTCATTCCTTATTTCATGTCTTCTTCTGGTGAACCAATACTGAAATGGCCACAAATTGACTCATCAAATTGAATCATCTTTTATTTCATCTGAGACTCTCGCCACCATTTGGATAAATTTTTCAGCTCATCGGCTAACTCGCACGTTTTACTCTACTTCTGATAATTTGGGAGCCAAATAAAATGAATCAATCGGAGAGAGAAAATAAATTGCACAGAACGTATCTGAAACATAAAGATAAATTCTCGAAAAGCAACAAAAATTCTCGAGAAACGAGCCGAAAATACAAATCAGGAGGAATTAGAAGCGACAGACGACAGTTGCAGAGAGCATCAGGCAACAAATTGTCAAAGGGCTTTCAACCCTTGACAACCAAAGAAGGTGTTTTAAGTAAGTTCCTACTTTGTATCGTTGCTATCACGAAAATTTTTAAGGATTCATAATAACAATGAAATGCAATTTATATTGTCTCTCATGTATATTGTATGTCGCTTGCTTGACTAGACTCCTCACTAGTGTTCAATGACTTTCCATTATTATTATTGCCTCATTTCACATGAAATGTTCAGTATGATTTAATTTTCTGCATGGAGTAATAAGCCGGAGTACTGTGGAATGATATTATTGATTCCAGCCCTCTATCTTGATTGAAAGTAATTTTAAAAATAAAAAAATGAAACCACTGCACAGAACCCAATGCTTAGCATGGACCACCAGGGGTGGGGGGGGGCTTTTAAGGCCCTGAGTGATTTTTAATATAGCCTATGATACATCCAAATACATGTTCTCTCAACATGCCAAATTTCAGCTCAATCGGTTCTGTAGTTTTTGCGTGATTGAGCAACAGACAGACAGACACCATTCAATTTTTATATATTAGTATGTTGATGATTTCATGTTATAACTCATGGTAGTAGTCATGGTTTTCGGTGTCCTTGGGGATGTCCTATTTTTTGAACCTCAGTACAGGGTCAAAGGAGCGACCACCGACTGGCACGAAGGCACCACAAGCGACGATTTTTCGTCCCTTGTGGTGCCTTCCTATCCGATTTGATGGAATCTTCTGATTCGGTAAAGATTATAGGTAATGAAAGTTAAACAACGTTTACACGATCATATGCTGTAAACAAAAGCTACAATATTATTTTATTCGGTTATGTGATTATTTTATTCCCCAGCCAACATTGGTAAGCTCCACGGAAAGAGTGCAATAGAATTTACAGCCAATCGTACTTGGGAAGCGTGTACATTGTGACTACCGGATTTCTAAAAAAATTGAAGACTTCGAAGCGCTAATATAATAAAAATAATATACAAGTTAAAACTACCGCAAAGATGTGGAAATTGATGAGTCAGTACCACCTCGTTCTAAAAGAACTTTTTCATCTATAAGAAAAATGACTCCTGCATTTAAATAACAACTGATACATAAACACAAAGATTTTCATCTATCTGGCGAATTACTTTCTGTTGCCATATTAAATTGTGAATAAAAAAATGTGAAATTAAATGTATCATTCTTAATTGTGTCCATAAAAAAATAATCATATCCAATAGCCGCGATTACGCTAATTTTCCATATGAAATAATAATTTTCAAGGGCCGCAACACTCATAGCGCCGTAGGCCCTCTTCGCAATAGTTACTGGAGAACCTAGTACATTGTGATTATAGAGTTTCTAGTGAAAGGTGAATATTTTTCGGAGAAAAAAATATAATTTTCAACTACCTGGGTTTGGGTAAACTATTTTGTTAGTACTAACTCATTTCTAAATAAATTTATTGGCTATGGGGGATTCCATGGTAGAAGTCATATTCTCCAAGTAATCTACACTCCAAAGCAAATAAAAAGGAATAGAAGGCAAGGAATTTATGAAAAGTTGGAATATTTTAATCAAGCCTTTATGTATTTTTTTATAATTAGCATAACTAAATAATTTATTATTAATATTCCAACACTTACACTGTTTTATTAAATAAGAAGTTAACTTCTCTACGGCCAATCAAAGAGCACTGATAAAGTAAATCTGTTTCAAGTTGAGATTTCAATCACCGTCAAATAGTTCAGTGCTTAAGGGCTCCCTTTTTAAATTTAATAGATGAAAGTTTGCTGTTCCCTCCAAGAGAAAATACTGCACATTCCATAACAATTAAAAATGACTAGAGGGCAAGAAATGTATGAAAAATTAGATGTTTTTTCGTAAATTCAAAGAATAGAAACATTAAATATAGTAGAGCAAAAGGTACTAAAATTATGGCTCATTTGCAAATAATCATTAATTTGAATTGGATTAATTGAATGTACATCCCTTTTAGTTAAGAAGCAAATAGATGAAACCATACGATAGGTCAGTAAAAGGGAACATTAAAGCCACAAATATGCGTATTCGACCACATTGAATGGATCATTTATTCACCTAACATACAAAAAACATAGATATTACGTGCCGAGTAGTCAAGATACACAGTCAAGTTACCAACTAATCTTTTTTAATGCATGATGCACACTTACAATCAATGAAAGATATACACAAATTAAGGGTATCGATTTGCAACCTACCATTCATAATCCTTCCCTTCCAGAGATTTCCTTCAAACGTTATAAACTTTTATACCTATTACTCTACCATTTCTACTCTGAAAATTATCTGTGATGGAAATATAAAGATGTTCAATCAACCACATAACGTATACTATAATATTTATGGAAGAGCTACTACTGATATTAATAATTAAAAACTTAAGTCTCATTGCGGAATTAGAATTAAAATATGGGCAACAGGTTTAAAAGAGTTAAAATAGTAGAAAGAAATGTTAAAGGAATGTTGAAATTCACGTGTCGGAGCAACATCAACTTCCCTGTTTCAAGCTCAGCATGATGCCTCAGAACTCTTCAACATGAAATCATTTCCAAACGATTTTATGGTGAACAAAACTCAAAGGGAAGCCACAGGGGGCTGGGAAAAGGAAACAGAACCTCAGACCCCAATGTGCAAATTACAAACACGCTTAACAACTTTGTTCATCAAAAGGTAAACTCAACAGCAAACACAGCCTTGAAAGCTGTGACTGAAAATTTCTCCACGAAGTGGCTCGAGAAAGCCACTGAGAGTCTAGAGTCGTTGTTTAATAAGTGGTAGCAAACGATCCTGCGAATAAACCTTCATGATGGAACAAGATCAAAAGCTATTAAGTACCGAATACCTGAATTAATTAGAATTTCACATACTCAGGGCAACATAAAATGGTTTTGGAACGTCCGATTATCGTTTCAAAAGGCGCATTTTCCTCGTGATCGATTTCAGTTTAGCACATCAAAATGAGACTTGAAGAAGTACAAGTTTAATTAGCAAATAGAGCTCTCATTGAAAATTTTCAGTGCAACCTCAGAATTAAAATAAAAGGGACACATTTTTGACTTGGACTTGATTGATCATGTTTTTGAGGGAAATTAAAATAATTAAAACTTCCTGATCGGTTTTTCTGGCTCCTCAAGAAGAACTCGTACTCTGACCAAAGCGTCATGGTATCCAGAATCCTGCAGTTATTATAGTATACAATTTTTTTGCCATCCTTAAAATACTGGCTTTCGTAATATGATCTTTGTATACTTTATTTAAAAGGAGTGCCAAAACCATTTAAAATGTTGATTATCGCAAAATTTTCAATCATAATAGTTTTTCAATCAATTTTCAAAATACTCTTATGTTTTACCATTTTTTTTCTACAAATACATTTTTACGTAATGATGAGTAATTTAGCTCCGTTATCGGCCTTTACTGACAAAATAAATTCATAAATGAAGCCACTCCCTGAAGATTTTCACAGGTTCTAGCTAAAATTGTTGGGTTAAATATTCTAACTTAATCAGGATTCAGGAATTATTAGAGATTGTTATCATTACACTTGACCTACTGGTATTTATAAGTTTATACGGAAGTGGTATTACGTATGCTAATCTTGAAATTGTCTCCACACATAATTTTACTCTCTCTATATCTCTTCCATAAAAATAATTTTCTCTATCTTCCTCTCCTTTGCTTACCCTGCATTCTCCCTCCATTACAATCTTCAGCACCCCTTTGCATATCTTACTTGTTCGGAATAATGCAAGCGTTTCTGTCTCACATCTCATATTTCTAGCTTTAAGAGAAAGTTATTGAATGGAAGATTATAAAGGGGAGAAGGAAAAGAGTTATGTGGCGTGTATTACTCGCAGCTTACCTAAGTAGTTTTATTCTAATAACATGAACGAATGAATGCAGAGCGTCTCTCTCTATCAAGATGCTTGGCTTTGTAATTAGGTTGGTAACTCAGAGAAGATATTGTTGTCAAGTTCCCCGGGAGTTGCCTTGCCATTACTTTATTGCATGATAACGGCAAAAATGAGATCAATTTAATTCATATTGGTTATAACGCACAGGCACACGAACCTGGTCAGAAGTGACGGATTAATAATAAGAATTGTATAGAAGGTTAGTTATTGAAGTGTTGAGGAATGAACAGTTCGTGTCACTGTGGGCCCTTTGTAAATTAGAAGCATTTTTTTATCATCTGGTAGCTTCTGCGCAATCGAGAACGTTTACGGATATGCGGTACACTGCGACAAATAATCAACTTTGTTTTGAGCGGAGATTGAATCGCTCTTAATTGCATTTGAATTACGCAAACCATTATGTGAGGGTTGAAGCAAATGAATAGGGAGGCAAAAAGGAAAAATAAAGCTTGATTTAATTTTGACGTATCAGAGCAGAATTTTACATCGGACTTGCTGGATTTTAAATGTCTCACTAAAGCCAAATAGAGTGCTAATTTAATGTGTAAATCATGCACTAATATTGATGAAGTCTCTTAAAAATCAAACGTCTTAATAATTAAACTTCAAAAGAATAGGTGCATGAAAGGTTATTTTCTCCTCGAAGAAGATTACATATTAAAAAGTACATACATCACGTTCATACGTAAAATCGAAAAGAATAATCCTTTGTCACAACCAGATATTGTTTAAACATGCATCTAATAAAATATACTTTTATTCAATAGTACTTTGGAAGAAAATTATTATAATTGCTTGGCCATTGGATGAGGGTGGTGTTTTCCAGCCGAGAGAACGTAGCTGAAGTTCATTTGCCAATCTGTTCTCCCCTCCAATAGCGAGCCCGTCCAAAAAAGGCTCGCCGTTTGAAGTTTCACAATCCACTCTGAAATTTTTGGATAAGTATTCAATTGCCCACTTGGTCTCCCAATGCTCACTTCTCTCGCTCCAGAAAGAGTGCGGTCGCGGTCTTTCCTGCAACAGCTGTCTCACGTTGCACATCTATGACATTTCGATTGGCGTGTTCCCTTCATTCTGCCACCTCATCTTCTTTCCACGTTGGCTCACGCAACAAAGCGCCTCTTTCCAAATTCAGAAAGCTTAATCTTAACCTTTAAAAGGCCAAAAGGCTACAATGCTGCTAAACTCTTCGTTGTGCGAAATACGTGCATATCAATCACACCGTTCTCATCCAGGGTAGGCAAGGTTTAATGACTTAGTAATTCCTTTTAGTCCTAGAGAAATGGCTCTCTTTTAATAATTCCATCCACAATGTCCAATTATTTCTTTCCGATGTTGCTACTGATACACTCATGCATTGCTCTACACACTCTCTCCTTTTAGCAACATTCCGAATTTTCCAACTCTTTAGATATTTCTTACATCCAATTCACCCATGACTTTACCAGTCTATCCCTTCCTCTCATAGTATTCACTATATTAGCATATGCATATCTCTTTCGTTATATGACTCTCATCTCTTTTCTCAACACGGTAAAACCAAAAATCCTACTTTATGTTTATTACTGTAGCATACTAACCACATTTTTCTTGACCCACTCATACCTATCCCTATACGCAAACCTACTTTTGCCGCAAGCACTTCTCAGGTATCCCATTTCCACTGCATTTAACCTACTCATTTGCTTATTCTGACATACCCAATGTAAGAAATTTAGTAAAATGATGCGGAACGTCATGGCACTAAACGCAGAATTGCATTTAAGTTAGGTAAGGAAGTTTTTGGTGAACTATTGCAGAGTGCTTCTGAGTCTTCTTTAGTATTCCAGAGAAATATACAACCATTGCAACTCAAAGTAATTTCCATAATTTCTTTCATTCATATTTTAAGCCTTTATATTATCATCAACTTCATTTAAGACATTCTGTAATACCTTCTTTTTATTTGAGGTCTTAAATATCCAATAAAACTCTATGTAGAATTCTTGTTATAATCATTCTGTCTACTTATTTCTCCTACGCCGTATTTTTATTTATCCTCCACAAGAGTCTTGTCTCTCATTTGCTTGCAATTGAAGTTTTTGAGACACTAAAACATATTATCCTATTAGTTTAAACTAACTTCTTATTACATTAAATATAGCCATGCTCCTTGGTTCATGTCTTCCGTTTATATTCTAAATGGAATATATTTCCCAAATCAGACAAGATGAGACATCTCACATGATATGATAAATCCAACACTTTCGTCAATATATTCCAGAAACTTCTCCCTGTATTAGAAAAAAAAATAAATGAGTCAATCTTTAACCGTGGCATAATGCATCACGTGCTGACGGTAAGGTTATGGCACTATCTCCTCTAATCGCAAGAAAACCATAGAGACTAGGCAGATATTGGAGTAAATATTAGATCAATGGACATTGGAGTATTGTCTCATCATTACATTGAAAATATCTACTTTTTTTGGCTTTTTTAAGGTTCATTGATGCTCAGTTTGGGACATAAATCATCACCGAAATTTAAAGAAAGAAGCAGACCCTTCAGGGTCGGTTAAGAATTTGTGTTTTACAGCGGTAACGATGCACGATAAACAAGGGAAATTATCAATCATTAATCGATCGCATGTTTTGTATTGCAAGAACGATATCCTTCGGGCCAATATTTAATCACGGCCAAAACAGACATTGCTCAGAGAATATATTACCCATGTGGGAGGTTCAGATGCATGCTCACATTGATACGTTTAAGCGAAGCAATAATCACTACTCTGGTTCAGTGAACCATTTATGATCCACAAATTAACTAGAGGGCTACAAGTCGCATAATTTGAAAGGATCACGTTCCCTAACTAATCTCGCTTCCAGTCCCACTTTAGTAGCCGATCTTTCACTTTCATTTATTTCAAATATGCAGTCGAAATTTAAAAGAGATGTTTGCGAGGCGCACCGCCATAGTTGGTGAGGTGTAATCACATGGTAATGCGTGATGCATGTCGATTTTTGTAAAATGAAATGTCGATGTCGATCTGATTAAACATTTTTCCTACAATCTCAGAAAACCTATTGAATTCAGCATGAATATATATTCTCTTCATGGCTTACAATATGAGAGCAATTATCGGTACATAAGAGAAGAATAAGCGGTCAATAAAATTTAATTCTCATCAAAGTTTTTAGCATTTAACTTGTTTACGGAAGAATGTATTCAATGTAACCTGTTGCATTCATTTTCATCTGCAAGTGCACAGAATGGGAACATATATCTTATGACGGAATAGGGATTCCTTCGTTGCCTCTCCTCATGAAGAGTCGTTTTATTTCATCGATTAATCTCCTGGCATACTACATACGCTAATAAACATCCCCTTCTCCTTCATGTTCCTCACTTCTACCACCTTATCTTGTTTTAGTTAGATGTTTTCCGCGAAACCGTTTTGTTAGTTAATACTTACGCTCTATCCGTACATGCTAGTTTCGATATCATCAAATATTATTGTATATTTCATTCGGTAGTTCTTATATGCCGCCACTTTAAAATTTCCTTTCTGTTTATTCTTGAGTGTATGCGTTGTATTGCTAAATGCTTCCGAGGAATGCAGTTTTGTTTCGTTTTGCCACTTTATTCTCGAGAGCGATCAGCCAAGTACCCCGCTTGAATGGTGTTTGCTTTCACTTCTTTGGGTGTGAACATCGGCATTATTACATTTTCTTGGACTGATGCAAGACTGTGGTAAAATAATTTTTCACAGTACAAAATTTCCCATTTCCCATGGTACCTATGTCAATTTGAAGCATTAAGGATGCTTCGTTGACCAGCAGACATTAAAATCAATTTTCAATTATAATTAAAACAATTAGGATGTTCCTGATTATTCTAAAAAAATTAGAAGAACTTTTCTTGATTTCCGCCGTAATTCATTTCCCCGACCCGTTAACCATTGCCAAAAGATGCCCATGGTCACCCACACATTTTTACAGGCGTTATTCCTACACAATTGATAAAATGTTCCATCTCAACTCCAAAAAGCACCGAGGTGTTACACTTTCCCCATATACCAAGCGTTAATAAAATAGATTCCGGAATTGTTAAACACCTTAAGAATATTGTGACTCATCGCTTTTTTGACTACGTGAGTTCTACGTAATTGTAGCTAAGACAGCCACTAGATATGCCATAGTAAAAAAAGTTCAATTTCATCAGCGTTACAAGGGTTTTCCGCTAAGAAACTCTGACACAAGATAGGTTGCCTCATAGGTATCCACCGTTTGCTCCTCGGTACTTTTACTTTCTTCAGGCACATTTTAAATTTTATTTCTGCATTTATAGTGAGACAACCAAGCTATTGTTTGTTTAAAATCTATGTGACCTAGCTGGGAAAAAATGGACTGATTGTGAGATGTGGCTACTTGAGCAGTCGATCCAAATAAGAACCGAAAAGGAATGGAATGGCCTGGTTCATTGAGATGGGGAGGAGGAAGTGGGGAGTTCTTTCTGCGGGGAATGCAGTGGAGGAGGTGTAGCTGGTCCCGAAGCTATGGAGGGAATGCCTATATGCAGATGATATAAGGGTGGTAATAGGTTGGGCAAGGACTTGGACAATGAAAGGCGAATGCTCTACAAAGACAGGTGAAAATAGTGTGACGGGGGAAGTTGGGAGAATGTTAGAGCACGCACATAGACGCGAGGCATCCTGGGAACGGTGGAGTGGTTGATGGGTGGTGGTGATAACTCCTTACGGGAAATCACAGCTGACTCATCTCTTTATTTTTTATACGTAGCGACTCTTGGTGGGAGAGGGATGGAATTTTTATTTTTTTTTAATTTCAATTATTCTTAATGCTTCCCTCAGTTAATACAGCAACCATTTCAGCGATATCATCTCTTTCTTAAGACAGATGAAGACGGTAACAAATGATTTCCTTTACAGCAGTAAATTAATTCCCAGACGACAAGTTTTTGTCACATAATCGTCCACATTTATGCGCAATATCCGAATATAAATGCCGTTTGCAGCTTGATTTAACGTTCGTCCTTTGCAACTGATTATCAAATGTTGTGGCCAAGTTTGGCACATTCATTTTACTATAAAAATATTAGTAAATAGCTGAACACTAATTACTCATTGGCAGAGCTTTATCCAATTTAAATACCCAGGGTGTATTTACAAAGGCTGTTGTGATTAAGGTGACCATCTACGTTGATGATATGCAGTAAACATATCGAATGCACTTGGGTACTGACCTTTCGAATATTTTGGTTTTGGGAATAAGATACATTAACCTAAATTCCTACACTTCTGGTTGTGAAATTAATATAAATATAAAGGTAAGATATTTTTGTTGTACATATTTCACAGGGAGTAAAGAAGCCTCTTTAAAAAAAATCAACATAGAACTTGAAATACCACCACACTAAACGCATCGTAGGGGCAACAAGGAAGTAACCCGATGCCTTCATCATTCAACACGGCACTAAACGATTTCCTCTAAACCTAAGTTTAAAAAATCATGCAAATAACTACAAACCTATCGATTAAATAGGATGTAAATCGTTCATTTATTATAGCAAAATAGCTTCTGAGAAACGGAAGCATTTGATCAAGATTCAGTGGTGAAGTCCATTTGTCAATTTTCATTCTGGTTGGTAACCGGAGTATGAAAATTATGTTTCTCTCAAAGTCAAATGCACCACACTAATTTAGTACAGAGCACAAAGTGAAGTAGACCAAAAACCATTCCAACTTACGTGGCAAAAATGCTACTGAGTGTAGGTATGTTACTTATTTCATTTTTTTCAATCTTTTTTTTAAGCATTTAAATGTTTCCATAGGTTAAGCAGTAGTCCTCAATGCTTAGCTTAATGACTTTAGTGATAAGCCAAAGGCTTAGCATCAAAGGCTTACGATGAATGAAGATGCACTGTAAATTCAAAGATTCACTATTGACATTAATGCCGCTTGGTTTTTCATGCTATACTTTAATAATTAATTTATGCCTTTGAAGGGCCTAGTAGTTACTCAAAAGATGCTTTTTTCTTTTAGTAGTTTGCTTTTTCAAACTTCAAAACTCTTTTCACTGAGTATATCATTTGCATGTTTGAAAAGCGACGGAACGAGTAATATAAAAGAAAAAGAGAAGCGGAGTTCAGGCAGTAAAATTACGGCAATGTATAAGCTCATGCGGTGCCACACAGGCAATTGTTTTAGGACTCACCCCCATCCCCGTTCACCCTTGAAAAGGACGGTAATTAATGCTTTAAGGCGGCCATTCCTTCTAAATGGAACGATACCGAGGGATAAAAGAGTGTTTTCTGTTCTTGGAAGAATGACTCAATTTCTCCAAGCTGAAAAGAGAAACAGGATCACGTTCTTGCCTCCAACTCCCTTGAGTCGTTTAACCGCCATTTCCTGGAGAGATATATGTTGGTGAAGTGTAAGCGCTCAGAACTATCACATTTCTCGGAAATTGGCTCATCTTTTCTCTAAAACATTTTTATGTTTACACTCCCTAACACACGCGTCTCTTCAAAGTGGCTTAAGGACTAAGTTTCCCAAATTGGATAACGAAATAAGATTGCTTGAGCATCTGAAGTAATCCCCTCGTTATATTATCGCATTTACGTCCAGCATTTTCTTTCCTTTTCGCTTGATCTCAATATTCAATTGAAGTTAGGAAAATAATTATCCCTGACAATGCTTAAGGCGTTACAGGAACCAAAAAAATAGTACTATTTATAGTAAATGATTTCAACCCGTAGTTGAAGCTTTTAATTGACTTAGGAAAATGCTGTTGTCTTTATTTTAAAATAAATGATAATTTAAAAAATCATTAATCAAAATTTGCAACATGATGCAATGAGACGTTGACCAAAAATGACAATATCATATCAATATAAAAACTAGTCTTTAACTGGAAGGGCAGTGTGATTATGAAACATAACCTCCAAATCCCATGACCCAGTTATAAGGGTTTGTAAAGGTTTCACTCAAATTGTACTCGAGGATCCTATAATTTTAACCAACCAATAAGGGCTAATTTGACAACTTTATACAGATAAAATATTTAAAATTTCAAATACTCTATATCTTAATAACACATGTTTTAAACAGCGGTCATTTGATGAATGCTAAACAAAATTAAAAAAAAAAAGGATTCTTTCAATAAATGCATATCCATGTCCAATGATATGTCATGGAATAAGTGAATTGGGGACTAAGGTAATTCACATTCTCCTAAAAATAATGTTATTCATATACTGAACATGTAATCTGTTCAAGAGTTAGCATCACATCAGATTTCCACTCCAGTGGAATAGTGCAAAGTATTTTATCCTTTTCCAACATCAGCTTTTCCGCAATCACTATTTACTTCAATAATCATATTGAGGTGTAGAATCGGTAGTTACATGTTTCATAATGTAATGACAACTTCTCTTTGTAAATTCACTGGTCTCTATCTTTCCTTTGGCCAACTGCGGTTTTCCAAAAATCCTCTATCAGCAAGGACTAGACAAAGGTTTAATCCCGAGGAAATCTCTCCTCTAGCTAGATCCAGCTTTCCTCAGATATGCAGCAAAGCTAACTAGTTAATGCTCTGATGAAAAATAAAAATTTAAGAATATGAGGTGGAGAAGGAGCCTGGAGCCTGTGGAGCCTGGTGGAGCTAAACCTGGAGCAGGTGGTAACGTTTAATTATAAGTGTTACCTGATAATAGGTTCAAAAGTAAAGACAGAAGCCGACAAATTGCATGAGGTAAGGAATTATTCACGAAAAGATATGAGGGGAGATTTTAACAAAGGCACAAGAGAAATATTAGTCAAAGCGCTAATATGGAGTAAAGCATTGTGTTTTTCAGAAAGGTGGTTGCTGAGGAAGGAGAATGAGCATATGCAGGAGACTTCTTTGATTTAGATATGATTGTTATGTCTGATGGGTGGTGTGGATGGCATATGAGGAAAAGTTTGAAAAGTTTGGAGTGGAAAGTTGACGAGATTTTGTATGCCACCATTTTTTTCACATCTTCAAACAGCACCATTAGCAGTGGATATGTTAGTTAAACTTAGTGGTGGCACTAAAAGAACACAACAGTTCCACAGCAACTTTTCGCAACCGAAACAGTTCCGTGCAACACCCCGTTGCGGACAGCATATAAAGGCACACCAAACAACAGGCGATCGATCGGCGCTGTTAGAACATGGCTGGTAGTCCTGTATTCTATTTAATAAGAAATATTTTACTAAAATAAAGTAACAAATTCATTTGAATTCATGAAAGATAGGTACTTCATAGTTCCAATTCTGTCTGCAACGATGGGATGACATGTGCTGGCTGAATGAACCTGCAATTGCCTGCAGCACATTCAAATACAACAGATTGTAGCTTATAACCGCAACGCAGCCACTCGTGCTGTGCAACTGGAACAGAATAGAAGACGAAACGGTCAGCTTCAGTAGCTACTGCAAAGCACAGAGCGCAACGACGCGGCTGCGGCACGATCACGAAACTAACCTGTTGTTTGCAAGTTATTTGAAACAGTTGCCTGACCGAACAGTTGCGGCTGCAGCCGTTCCGCTCCGACAACGCTTTATTCCACAACTACTCCAAACCCTTGTCTTAAATGGTTTGAGCGAGATGTCATAATGGAGACCATATTCGAATACTATATTTTAATTTAAGCGTCTGTAAGAAGTGTGAAGTAGATATTTTAATATTAGTTTTGCAAAAATATAGTTATGTATGACCAAAATTCTCAGTAATTAAATAAATATATCCACATAAAACTCTAACTTGAATTTTTTTTTCTCGCCGTACGGCTAAAAAGTCTTCAAAAGGGTGTGGCCCGACCACGAAACTAACCTGTAGTTTGCAACAGTTATTTTAAAAGTTTTACGACCGAAACAGTAGCGGCTGCAGCCGTTTCGCTCCGACAACACTTGATTCCACCACTAGTTCAAATGAAATGTTTCACTTAATTGCCGCTATTCTTCTATCCTTTATAGAACACGGCTTAAGTAGGCATGGTATAACCAGAGGTTGACAGCAGTTAATCATTGTAAGCATGCAATATCGACGCTGATGAGTTGTTCTCGGGTTTCCCACCGAGTAAGGCTTTCTATGATTGCCGGCGTTTCGGCAGGAGACATTCCTGCCACTTTCAAGGCTGTGGACCTTGCCTTCCTTTCCACAGCCTTGAAAATGGCAGGAAAGTCTCCTGCCGAAACGTCGGAAATCATGGAAAGCCTAACCCGGTGGGAAACCCGAGAACAACTCATCAGCATCATTCGCCGGTAAAGCCTAAAATCATACACACAATATCGACGTTCATTTTTCCTCTAAGGGAAGGTGTTATTTCATTAGAAACGCAAGACCTGCATGTATTCAAAGAATATCGCCCGTGAAATTCAGTCATAGATAAGTGTTCATGAAAGGTAAACTTTTGTGACTTTTTGATTATCTTAATTGACTTCATCGCCACATCAAAACTTAAGTTTAAACAAACAGAGTAGGATAGATTGTAAACTTCCTTATTTTTTCACATTGGTATTAATTTATGACGCGTCAAACGTTAGTCGCATTGGAAATGATTGACGGACAAATAATTCAGTATCCTTCACCGAGCGAGATTTTATGCGGGGAGAACTCTCTCACACTCCTACTTGGTTTATCGTGACCGTTCAATCTCCATGAAATCGGCGGAAAAATAAAATATTTGCATTCTATAAAATATTTTCCAAACCTGTAAATACCGGGAAAAGCCACAGTTTTACGGAGTAACCCAAAAGTACATAAAGTAGCGATTATCCTACAGAGGAAAAATCATCCACCTTGAATGGGGCTCGAGCCCAGATCCCTCGATATCACGCCGTTTGCTTTCACCACTTAAGCAACCAAAGCGTCCGTTTCTCTCGTTAAATTTTGTGGGCTGTAAAATAACTGGATATTTAAAACTGCTGGGCATTAAATGTCAAAGAAACAGTCAAAGGGTACGCTTGTCGACATTATCCACCAGGTAAAAGCCAAACTTAGGACACAATGAGCTCTTTTTGATAAATCACCTGCACTCGAATCACCCACAGTATTAAGTCATCCGCAGACAATATTGTTTTCTTATAAACGTTCATTTCAGTATGCTTATAGTGGTGTAATATTGCCGAGGAGGCGCTTTAATTAATCTCCAACAACTTCTCACCCTCATCTCTTGGGACCGCTTTATCAATCTTCTACTTGCACTAGCCCCATTTAAAGCTACTCTTTACCAAGTTCACGTTATGAAAATATTTAAAAAAACGATGAAGATAGTTAAAAATTTAATCATTGTGGAACTAAAACACTGACGCCACGTCTATGTATATTAGCACTGATTGGCCGAAAATCATAAATGAAACTTTGTCTTTCCATCGGTATGATGTAAGTTTACTTAATAAATAAAGTTTCACCGTAGTAATAGCCACTTTATTTGTATTTACTTTAATTTTTTAGCTTTATCAAAGCAAAAGTACAATGGAACAATGGAATTTGAGACTTAAGTTTTTCTTTTCTTTCTTAAGTTTCCTTTTCTCCCTCATATGTGCGATGAACAATCTCAACTAGCTTGACGATTGAAATTTCACTCTGAACTCCTTATGCTTCTTCTGGTAAATACGAAACTTCGAGTCTCCAGGGAAGTCTCGCAGAATTATTCATCACCAATCCAAGGAAGGATGACATCCAAAAAGAAGAGCCACTTTTTTAAAACGAAAAAAACTCTTTGGCCCGAGATGTTTGAGAATCAAGAATAATTTAATGATCAAACTTTTAGCTTTAATACTTAAGGAGTTTAATGAACACTTTTTCTAAAACGATAACACCTTCACTACTAGTTTCAAATATCTTGCTAAGCTTAGAAAAAGGTACTAATATGGTTTGTTAACGTCTCAATTTTTCACCAAGTTGCTTCTTCGTTTCCTTGGAGTGAAACAATAAACAACATAAAATACTCATTTAATCATTATGAATTTATTCTAAGATACTCACATGGTTTTAATAATTATAATTTCAGACTAAATAATGTTACCTGAAGCAACAACGTGGAACCATGCAACACACTGAGAATTAAAAATGAAAATGAAGCAGCTAGAAAAAATGATATTTAAGAAATAGAGATAATTCTCTTGCATCGTTCTTTTTATTTGTATTACTTAATTGTTATTTACTTTAAATTAAATACGAATTTACTCCTTCATTGTTGCAAATTATTGCCTGATGAAGTAGGCAGAATGTTCAACGGAAGCTCACGCTTTATTGAAATACAATCAGTGCTACCGAAAGCAACAACGTGATATATCTTCTTTATGGTCGGTATGTTTTCATTATTGATTATTTTTAATCTTGATATTCTGCAGATTCTCCTCATAAAATCCATCTATACAACATCCAGTCTCTGTTTATCTCTTTGGATTAATTCCCATGTTTTATCTTCATAAAAAAGCCCTGAATGACTGCTCGATTCACCCTCTTTCTCAATTCCTTCATAGTTGTTCCCTATTTCCAAGCAGTCACTCCTAAGTATTCATTTATATACTCACTGCATATTTCAATGGACTTTTCTTCTATATCCAAGTTTGTTACATTTTTGTCGATTACCATTAACTTTTTTTTGAAAAATTTATCAGACCAGCCTGATTGTATACAAATACCAATATCCTCATCATGCACTCCGACCACGTTTATCCAAAGTGATAGTAATCTGATCATCGGCAAAATTAATGTGTTAAGCGAGCCGCTGTCTTTGTTAAATCATATTCCATCGCATTAGGTCCGCTATTCATTCAATATTTTGTTTATATAAGAATTAAATTAGAGAAGGTGATAGGCAACACCTTCGTCTTAGTTCTTTAAACGGTTATATTGAAGAAGATAATTTGCATCCTACTTTTATTTTTTACATTCTCGGTTTTGGTAACACTGAATGTACTTTTATAAAGTACATGCTTTCGCCGAACCTTCAGCCGGCTTCGTCAGGCAATAATGACTATAATACAGTCATTACCTACTGCCTGACAAAGCCGGCAGAAGGGTCGGCGAAAGCTTAAGTTTTTTAAAATATACTCGTTATTACCGAAAGCAAGAATCATGCAACGTAATGAAAAGCTAAAATCCGTACTTATATTTTTTTCCGAATTTTCATAAAGATTTTTTCTACAGTGTGCTTGCCACTTACCTACTTCCATATAGTATGCGGTAGGGAATTTTGATAGGAATTGTATCGTAAGCCATTTCTAAATATATGAATACCAAATGGGTCTCTCCGTTTCTTGTTCTATTATTTTCTGTAAGTTGTTTCAACATAAATAAGTATGTTATGAGCACAGGATCGTCCTGCTGTAAATCCACTTTTTTTCTCCTCAATGTCCGCTTCATGCTCTAGTCTCTCCTTTATTGGACGTCCATAGTCTCCCGCAAGTAGCAGTAACTCTGATGTCACTATTATTTTTATAACGTTTTCTCAAACCCTTTGTGCGGATTTATGTCAGATATGTTAGCTTCCACTCATTTGGTGGGTACTCTTCGTTAATAACTGCTAAAGATTTAAGTTTCTAAGTTATTTTAAGAGTTTTAAGTTATTAATTTCGGGGAATTTTGTCAGAAAACACTTGGAAAATCACCCCAAGTGTAGGTATTCATGGAAAATTCCGAGCGATACCAGGAGATACCAAATTGATTACATTATGGTAATGCAGAGATTGGGGAAGTGTAAAAAACTCGTGAAGCTATCCAGGGGCGGAAGCGAACTCAGATCATAACTTAGTTATGATTAACTGTGGTAATAGATTCAAAATGCTTTGTAAAGGTAGGAGGATGAAGAAGTGGAACGTGGAAGTATTTAATGAGTTGAAAAAGTAGCTTGAAGGGAGAAAGAAGGTAGATTGAATGGATCTATTGGAAAAGAACATAGAAGAAGCAAAGCGAATGGAAACAATCGATAAAAGATGGGAGATTATAAAAACAAGCATAGTAAGAGCTACAGAGAAAATAATAGGAACAGTGGAAACTAGGAAGGTAAAGAAGCAGTGGTTTACGAAAGAAATTATTATGAAAATGGAGAAGGATTTATAAAAAACGTCAACAACGACCAAGGCAAGAGGAAGTACAAGGGATTAAATAATAATCTCCGGCGAGTGACCAATTGGACAAAGGAAAACTGGTGGAAGGGGCAATGCTATGAAATGCAAAAGCTGCAGGAAAAGGGGTAAATGAGTGCTTTGTACGCTTAATGGAAAATGTTTATTGGCAAGTACTAATAATGCTTATAAGTGAAGGCAAACGATACCAAAGGTTCAGAACAAAACAAGAAAGATATACATCGAACTGGAAGATATAAAAGATTTGCGATTATGTATTTTTACACTAGATTAATCATAAGAAAACAAAAGTAATGAGATTCTCTAGGACAAACATAGCGAGGCTAGTCATAGAATTGGGAGGGCACAAACTGGAGAAAGTAGAACAATATAATTACTTGGGTAGTACGCTAGATGAAAATGGGCTTCTTTGACTTCTGCGATTCTTACTTCTGGTACTTATCTCTCCATTTTTCTTTCAGATTTTTATGCTGTTAAATTGTTTTCTGTCCTATAAGAACATTTCTTTGTAGTATTTAATCCATTCACCCATTTTATTATTTCTATTTCAACAATTTTTCAGCTCTAAGTAAATAAAAGCAAGCTTGACTTGAACAAACTCACTCCGGTACATACCTATAGCCGGGGAATTAAAGAATAGCCGTTCTAACTAATCCCATCAAAACTTTCCAAGAGCTCCGGTTAAGTCAGAAGGAATGCACTAATAAGGTAACTGAATCAAGGACTTTTTCCATCGATTCCGTGAACATAATGATGATTCTTGTTTTTTTGGCAATGGAATTTTTCATGAGAACCAAAAAGAATAAATAAATCATGCCCAAATTTAAAAAATCTATTTTCAGAATTTTAGGGATGATCAAACTGCATAATAACGTATGACGAAAGAACGAATGCCTTGCGGATTCTGTCAAAAAATATACATATTATTTTTGCAGCTTAGTGCAGTTTCTCGCATCCACGCCAAAAACGCCACTTTTTCTTTATCACCCCAATCTCCAGGTTTTAATCCTCTTCTTTTCATTTCCAACTCAATATTTTCTTTCCATTTTTTCCGAGGTCTTCCTCTTTTATTTCTTTCCACTGGAGTCCATTTCCAAACTATAGATGGTATTCTTTCATCCTTCATGCGATTTAAATATCCGTACCATTTCAGTTGTTTGTAATTTATTGTTATATTACAGCATCTCCTCTAGCATTACATTTCAGCCGATACTAGTCCCTGAGACATATCTTTATCTAAAACCCAAACCTCTGACCCGCACGTCATAACTGGTTCAATCATTGTTTTAAAAATATTTCTTTTAGTTCCATGTGCTATGTTCTTGTTTCACAAAATTGGATGCAACATTTGAATAATAATTTTTCCTTTGCCTACTTTCTTCAATATGTCGCTGTTGTCTCTTCCTTCTTTATTTATCGTAACTCTAAGATAGTCGTAGGAATTGACTTTTTTATTTTCCACTTTCTAGCTCTGTATCTTCACCTTTACCTCCTATTACAATGTATTGCGTTTTGCCTGTATTTACCTGTAGGCCCCATTTACAATATTCTTCCATTAGTTTGTTCTGCATATATATTTCATATCTTGTTGGTCTTCTGCCATTACTATTTGTTCATCCTGTCAACAATATTTTCAAAGAAGGTGAATTCAGTCTTTCATCTCCTACATCCTCAGAATTCTCTTAACAGATTCTCCGTCAGTACGCGGTGGATTAGAATCCCAAGGCTAGTGAAGAAGTGGTGAGGAGGACGTGGTTCTGGGAAAAGATATAATTCCATGGTCATATGGCGCGTCTCATCTCTTCTGCACCTTACACGCCGATGAATCTCTTTTGCATCGTGTTCCATCTGCTGGGCCACTTCTACAAGCCATCCTCCCATATTCCACTCTCTCACTCGCCGTAATACTATTCATAGAGGACTTAAACTTCTCATTTTACCCCGTTTTTAGATGAACCCCTCCCGGTTACCGTTCTCCCTTTCCAAGCATCCCTTTCCCACGCATCAAGATGTTTTAAAACATTGATTACGCCGCGCCGTCTCAATCACTTCCGCAGCGCAAATCATCTTCCATCTACCATCCCGCAATTTCCAAGTGACGACTCGGGCATTAAATAAGTTAGTCAGTTAAAATTTAGGCTAAATCTCTATAAAAAAGTTCCAAGTAGATCGATGTGGATCGAAATTCGATCGAAAGATGCCAAGAAAATGTTGCAAACGTGGTCTCACTAAAGCTGGTTACATGACAAACATAAAACCGTGTAATTAGAGTGCCAGTTTTTTAAATTATTTATTTTGATTGAACGATTGCAGAAAAAAAAGATGCCACTAATACTTAAACGAATAAGAGGTGTGATAAAAAATAACGGGAATTTTTAAGTTTCGCGGGCTTCATAGTTCCGATTTTCAATAATTCCGAGTTCCTGCTACATGGTCGTACTGTCAATAAAGAATACTACCTGGTAGTTATGCGCCCTTTGCGTGAAGCAAACCAACGAAAACGCCCAGAATTGTGGAAAAACAACTCATGGAAATTGCACCACGATAGTTCTCCCGCTCACACCTCACTTCTTATTCGTAATTTTTTGGTAAAAAAAAGAAACCTTTATTTTTCCTCAGCCACCATATTTGCCGGACATGCCCCCCTGTGACTTTTTTCTATTCCCGAGGCTGAAGAGAGCCATGAAAGGACGACGTTTTGCCACCATCGATGAGATAAAAACAGAGTCGCTGAGGGAGCTGAAATCTATTCCAAAAAGTGAGTTCCAGATGTGCTTCCAAGATTGAAAAAACCGCTGGCACAAGTGTGTTTTATCTAAGGGGGATTACTTTGAAGGGAACAAAATTGACATTGATTAATAAATAAATATTCTTTAAGAAAAACGAAAATTCCCGTTATTTCTTTATCACATCTCGTATGTAAAAATATTTTTTTTTGCCAAGCGGTGCTTAGAGTACTTCTTGCATGCTTATCGTGATTTCGTAAGACTTTTGTCTCTCTGAATGCCAAAATTCATAATTTACTATAACGGATAAAACAAATATTTTGCAGCATTTGATGAAGTGCGCGTATTAATGAACGTTCTTCCCCAGCCAAATACGCGTTAAGGAGGTTTACAGGGTACTGTGTAGACAGATGGATGAAGGCTCCAGTCGTATCACCCGCCCTTGCTCTCTCCCCTTTTCCCAAGTCTCGGGATCTAACGCGCGTCAAACTTATATGTTTGGCAAGGAGGACTGGCAATCAATACAAATATGAAAGCAGTGTTCTCTGTATTTCTCCTCCGTCTCAACTAGGCTCTATATTATCCCTCATCTCCACCCACTAAAAATTCCGCGAAGTTCCTCATCGTGTTTGCTCCAGTGGAATTCCCATAATGGTTCACTTTCACTTCTGGTAGGAATATGCGCTCCTTCAGAGGGACTCGAATAGACAGGGATCCTCTTAGGTCGTCTTACACAGCGCTGCTCTCCGATTCCAATTGATGAATCGGCTTTATGGATTCAGGAATTAATATATTTGTGATTCATGCCTCTTCATTCATCTCTTGCTTGAAGACACACGCAAAATGACATAATTGATACGATTTCATTCAAGTATTTTACCAGCTGATTGGTAGGTTCTTGGACAGTCCCCATTTTGTATCCCAACCTAATAGAAATTGTCTCGCTTTCCCTCCTAAGGATGGCCCGTTAAGAACCCGAGAAGAACTCATACGAGAGTTAATCCCTTCTTTCTAACTCTTTCAAACTTCTATGACAGGTTTCTTTTGTGAAATAAATTTTTACATATCACTACGCACAGAGAACTGCCTAAAAGTATGGTCATAATATATATATATATATTTTCCTTAGAATTTCAACCCTTAATCGCCTTTTATTAACTCATTCAAGACAGTCGTTTGAGTCTCAGTTGCTTTTTAGGGATCCCTTACGTTACTTGTTAATGGTATATAATTGCCGAAATCATGGTTGGTTTTTAGAAATTAAAAGTAAACATTAAAACCAAGTCTTTTATAAAACCCGTTTGATACCGCACGGCAATGATTCCTTCAATGCCGCCTTTCCCATAAATCCAATAAAACCTGGTGATAAATAAGTGGAACGGAGCAGATATGGCGGTGAATATACTTACATGCCTATACTCTTTAAGAGAGAGACTCCGAAGGGAACCCTGAGCAAAAGTGGACGACGGACTGGGTGAAAGGAAGGCTTAAAGGGATTGGGAAATATTGAAAAGCCTAGGAAATAGAATCCATTTGTTGAAGACGAAATTAAGGCAGGTGGATAGGTGCCATAAAAAGGGTTGATTGTGAGTCTAAGGATGTAATTTTGTATAAGTCTTGTTCTCATTCATTAAATCAAGAAAACTCGAGAGTATATGAGGGCGAGGAAGTAACATTCACATAAACCACAACAGGAGTTTTCTGGTCGAGAGACTGTGGTTGGTCACTGGCGTAGTATTGCTTTTTTTCCCGTAAACCAACAAAGCAATTGTGGTTTAATTTTGACGAGTGGTGCCAATTTATTATGGCCATTGGAGGTTTTTATATATTGTCACTTTAAAAGTCCGTAGAGCTCAAGTTCCCTTGATTCAATAGAGTATTGTGGATGAATCTGGATTTTTCGTGGTTTGGATTTGGTTCTAGGGGGAAAAAATGCAATTTTATCCGTCAAACTGAGATGAAATAATCAAAAACTACATGGTATTTCTGATAATGTTCCATAAAGCATGCATTAATCCTGTAACTACTGCTTTGAAACCTTAATCATCGGGGCTTCCTAATTCATTGCCAGTCGCTGCTACAGATAATGTACCAAATGCCAAGAAATAAATCACAAGGGGAACATTTCTCTGTTATTCCGTTGATACTTCACGGTTTAGCTATCCGGTATAGAACCAATACGAATTCCTTCCCACAATTATGAATTTCTTCCTACCTTATTAAATTTACGAGAAGCCAATATTTCAAAGCGGCTGAATTAACGGCCAATCATGCCTCTGATATTATACGCTGACCGCAACTAATTCCAACACAATAAATGTGTGGGTATGTGCGTGAAGAAATTTTCCTAAAACATTTTCTCTTAAAAACTCGTCTACTGACCATAGAATATTTCCTTCCCTCAATCTAATTATGCATTTTCTTGAGGGTTTATGCGAGTTCGCGAATACATGAATCGTGTAAGCAGGCCTTAAACAATCGGCTGATGTCAGGAGGCACGTGGAAGAGAACCCAGAAATCACCAAATAATAAATTTTTCTAGACCTGAGCCTACCTTTGGTTGTACGTTATGATACCCCTAGATAGTATACATACATTTCAATACGAAAATGGAAATTTTCATTTAAAAGTACATTTGAATTACTTATTAATTCAGTGAATTAATCTGTGAGCTTTGGTCAATTAAAACACCTTTATTTCACTTCCAACGTTTCGGCAAATTTATTGCCATCCTCAGGGCTAATTGAAAACCATTAAAAAAATTAACAACATATACAGGTAGAAACAGAAAAATAACAATTTTTATACAAACATTGGTGATAACTACACTGTACATTTTTTTATCGGGTACACTAATTTAACCAATATCAGCAAACCTGTGAAATTTTAATTAAAATAACATGATGTCAACCATTCCAATTTACAGGGTAGATATAAACAGTTTCTTGGCAACAAGAGAGCACACCAGATTACACTAAACATTAATTTAGAAAAAATCATGAAAATTGCTTATTATAAATACAATTATAACAACAACATCAATTTAAAGATACAAACATTTATCACATTTTGTATATGTAAAACACTATTAAGAAGTATATATTAACTTATAAGTAATACCATTACATTTATTTTATAAGACTTATGTAAGTTCTACATAATTTAATTTGTTGGCAGTGAAATAAAGGAATTCTAAATGACCAAAACTGAATAAATTAAAAGAAGAGATTATATATACGTGGTAAATAAATACATTAATTAATCGGTGAATTAAACTATTGTACTTTTAAAAGATCATTCTTTATCTTGAAAAAGTCTAGAAAAGAGCCCAAGAAAAACTTAGTTCCTCACCAAAAGCCCGAGGATATTTATCGTATAAGATAGCTCAATGTGCAGCATGCACGGTGGGATTTATCCTCTTATCAAACTTTTTGCCGGCTTCCAAGTCACACGCACTATCCTTATGAGATAGCACCGGCTGAGGGAAAAGTGACCAAAAATGTTATTTTGAAATTAAGGTTTGGCGCCGAGCCCAATGCCGATCAAAGCTGATCTGAAATCATAACTCGGGTAGAACGGTAAATAGATTACTCCACGTTGATTGGAATATAGTGAAGCATGGAGGAAGCAATAAATGGCCACGGAAAGAAAAACATTCACGTGAGAAGAATGAACAGAGTAGGAGGACAGGAAATGTGCGAAGATAAAACGTTGAAAGGTGGATTAATATAAAGGAAAGGATGAGGAGACGGAAAATCGGGGAAAAATATTTATGGAGAGAACTCCCCAGAAGAAAGAGTCCCTGAGAATAACACCCCCGCATTTAACCCAAACAGATAAGTCTGTCGAGCCGTCTACAAAAAGGCGAATAACGATGGACGGGAAATAAATCAGGGATAGAGTGTAAATTACGGAGTATGCATAATAGGTAGAAGGAAATCCAAAGACCTATTTAGGCCGAAATACATATGGAAAACTAAAGTAAATGCCAACAAAAATGGAAAAAAATAAAATTTTCTACGGAGAATAATTAATCGCTTGTGAAAAATGCATAATTCCAAATATGTAAACTTATTTAAAAAGAAACTACGTTTAACTTGTTTAAATAATCGCTTTTGACATGATACTATCATAAAATATCTAAGAGCGTAAGACACTATATCAACGCATAGGAATAAATTAAATGCACACATTTAAAAAAGTTACCTTTTTTAAAAAGCGGACAGAATTTGGTAAACTAAAATAATAACGCAATACTGACAAGAGCAAAGAGTAGCAGTCAGCTGAAGACGTAAAGCATTAATACTTAATATATTAAGAGGAAAAAATCCATGTTGAAAAAAATAAACTTTATAGTTTTAAGCGAGTAGGATCTACATAATTTGTTCGTTCAATATTGGTATCGTTTCCTCCGCATTCAGCCTTTCATAAGTTTAATTCACGTTTACTTTAAAAAAAATATGATTTCTGGTTCAAAACATAAGCCGATACAAATTATATCTATGCAGAATGAAGATTAGGTGATCTTGGTATTGAGGAAGATGGTTGAGGAGGCGATAGATATGGTGGGATAGGAAAGTAAGTTGGTGGAGGAAATTCGGAGTAGACAGAAGGATAGAGGACGGGTTGAGGTATTTTTGAATAGCGTGACAGAGGGACCAACGCTGGGGAACCATGAAAGAGGAATGAAGAGGATAGAAATTTTGAACTATACAAAGAAAAGTAGAAGGTATGATGGATTAAAGATAGAGACCCTGAAATTGGGATTTTAGGATAAGGACTGTCCAAAAACCTAATAATCAGCTGGTAGAATGCCCAAACAAGAAATTCCTATCATTAAAAAGCTTACGCTTCTTATAAGAGGATTAAAATCAGGTGGCTCTCAATACATGAAAAATAAACTTTGAAAAATATTCTTTAGATGTCTGTTGATTACCTTCCTTTTCATTTGAATTCTTGTGTCTCGGTCTAAGAAACATGGTGCACTCTTGGTCATCCTCTTCTTATCCATTTTCCTCAGATGTTCATAGTGGGTTACTCTTTTCTACCTCATTGTCTTTTATTTTCTGTTTTTTTTAATGAATTTCCCCGTTTGATAATAAATTTTCATTTATTAACATACTTTTATTAACTCTTCCACATTATTTTATTTCTCGTTTGATGTGACGGAATATTTTTCGGCACTGGTTTCACACAAGCCAGTTACATTCCAAAGATGTCTCTCACCGCCAAACTGTTCTCAATATTCCGCAAGGGGCTCATCGGGAATAGAATGGACTGCAAGGTCGATAGGTCGATCAAGAATCACTTATTGAAACATCAGGAAAGCCGAAAATATGGAAAGTGAGCTGCTGCTTGCATTCAGCACATAGCTGCGTCATTTACGACCTTATCCCTTTCTTTTTCGAATTATGTAACGGAATAAATGATGGAAAATGGAGTGGAAGAAGAATGACGTAAAACTGCGATCTCTCTGAGGTTTTTCGCCTAATATCACACGTTCTATTTCACGTGCAATATTAGACGATATTGCTCGTGCAATTTTGTCCTCGAATCCGAAGCATTTCCTAATTCTTTCAAATACAGATTAAGTATAGCACGCCGGAGACCAATCACAAATCGTGTTCTTCCACGCACTCCAAACCATTACGCTCCAAGTGACAATTATATCAGGGCTATTTCTTCCTGGGTGTCAATTAATCCCACGTATGAGAGCGCGAGGACTGCAGCAGTGACAATGTAGTAGGTGCATTTTGAAAGCAAAGCCCAATTTAAAAGAAAGATAGTGCGTTGAAAATAAAAATAACCTAACTAATAATGAAACCACCGCTTCAATCCTAGGGTTGCTTCCATCGGCAAAGTTAACACACCCAAAGATTTGTTTAATATGCTTCTCGGGGGAGAGGAACTTGTTCTATTACCTGTGCCTTAAGTGGTTACCCAGTAAAATTTGGTGTAATAAATTTCAAACCTGGGGTTACGCTCAATCTTCCCAGAGCCTTGTAATAATTTAAATGAATTACTTTCCAACAGACACCTAACACTCAACCTAACTGGAGCTGTCATTCAAATATGGATACGTTAAAATCTAATTAAAATAATTTTATTTTAATTGTTCTCTATAGTCGCCGTCACGTGTTTCATATCGCTTTGTGTCTCCATAGTTTTTTTCATTTAGCATTTGCGCCAGAGGTCTTAAACTACGATGAGACGTGCTTGACAGTTGTCAGTCTCTTTCAAACCGCTGTAGAGAGATAAGTATCTTCAATGGCTATCGTGTCTCTTGTGGGTCGAGTTTCAAAAGAACAGTCTCATTCGGACAGAATTAAGGAGGATATCTTTCGTATGATTGAAGCAGTTAAAGTTAATTTTCGATGTAATTGATGCGGTTTACTGTTTGACTATATAAATGGAAGTAAAACGTAGACAATAACCGCTGCAGAAAAAAAGCGTTACAAGGAATGGAGATGTGGAGTAATCGATGAATTATAAAAATCAAATGGCTTGAGAGAATGGCCAACGACGAATACCTGTGAAGAGTTGGAGAGGAAAATAAGTATACTGAAATGTTTTAAAAGAAGAGGAGAAATATTTATAGGACATATTTTGCGACACCAGAGCTTATTGAAATCAAACTGGAAGAAGAAATAAAAGGGAAGAATTACAAAGAGAGACCAACAATGGAATATATCCGAAAAATCATGGAGGATGTGAAAGTGAAAAATTATGAAGGAATGAAACGCTTGGCTGATAGGAGAGTGGAGTGGAAAGCTGTAGCAAACAGTTGTTCAGATTGAAGACTGCTGATGATGAGTAGTTTTCCCGATCCACCGAGTGCTGTTGCCCCTGTCCACACGTGGCAGACAGTATTTGCGAAATTACTTTAGCCGTCGAAGCACGTTTAACAAAAATACGAGTGTTTTTACCCTCGATTAGTTGCACTGATGACCAAAGCCATCCAGGGCCATAGAAATCCTCGCTATAGAAATCCTCACAACACCAAGCCAATTTTAGCTTTGGTTCTCCGGCTCCCTGATACTTTCTTCCAGAGAACGGAACTCAATATCGGTATGTTATTTTTGCTTTTAGCCATGAGTGATATCTCTTCAAGACTGGATTCCACATTTAGCTATGCATGCAGTCAACCACGTACTTAAGTGTATTTCAAATAAAATATTTCGGGCCTCTCTTCATTGTCAGGAATCATAAATTAGGACATATAAGTTTATCTTACATGCACCTGATTTAAAAGCACGATTATCTAAATCCCGAGTAACCTTGGTCCGTATTATTCGAGATGAAGATCCCTATGTTCTTGCTGTAACAAGCCGAATTATCTAATTGTAACGAACGTGGTAACTCGGCAATCACTTCCATTATAACAAGAAAGACAATTTACAAAGATAATATACCCCAGCCAAGTCGAAAAACATAGAAAACCGAGGCATAAATATTGAGCTTTGTCTTGTTTAATTTTCGTACTAAAGACTTAAGTATTATCCAATGTGGCCTCAGTACACATTACCTTGGAAAATAGAGATTTCACAGTATATAAAAATTTATTATATTTGTTTGCAGCAATGGTTGGAGAGGAAGTAGATCAATTAAAGGACTAATGGTCAAAGTGGACCAATATTTGAATAACACCTACTTGAAGTTTTATTTAATTTCTTTCAGTTAATGATGGAATTTGCCCACCTAATGTTCGTTTCCTGGTTTCCGCGGCGTTAATCAGATGATATCAACATATCGCAGGTTGCGTCCGTGTATGCTGTTCAACAGTTTTGCTTGCAGAATTGCAAAAAACTCTGGTGTTTCTAAACAAAATACGCTGACGCTACCCGAAAAATGTTGATATAATATTAAATATGCAATGTATTGAGTTCTATGCCTTATTTTCTAATTAGTTACGTATTAAAAATAACATTTATGTCTGAAACAGGGAATGATATTATTTTATGTTGAAACTCAAGTGGATGACTCATGCCATTCATGGAGCCTTTCTCGCCATAAATACGAGTAAGAGAACAAGTAGGTATTGTTGAATAGCAGGACAACGTATTCACGCATGATTGTTGATCCTCGGCCAACGGTGAGCATGACGCATCCAAAAATGTCCTAAGGTCAACGGAAACGAATTTCAGAGTGTTCCGGCAAAGTCTATTCTATTGAGGCCGGAGGCCATCGACCGCCCGTCGCCTGTATGCAAATTCATTTACTGCCGTGGGGTTCACCTAACATCCGAACGGCAAACATGCACTTTTCTCGCATAAACGAGCCGTTTTCTAGCTCGTCCTTCCCCGATCATTTGAAATCACAACACGGAAAAGTGGCAAATACCGCTGCAACATCAACAAAATGAGGACGAATGGAACAGGTGAAGGAATTGAGAGGTCTCACTGCTCTTGCATTCCGGCTCTTGTTAGTGTAGTTAATTGGCAATTAGAACAGTTGATTTCGGTGAAATCATCTTTTTTGAAAGGCTAGAAGAACTTCCCTTTGAGGTCAGCCCTAATTGGTCGTTAGTAAGTAGTAAGTAAGTAAGTACGTTTATTGCTTTCAACAAGCAAACAAGTTATTAAATTAATTTAATTACAAATTAAACAAAAAAGCTGGGTTGCCTCAAAGGTACAACCAGTGTCGAGGCAACTTTCATGACTTTATATGCATTGCTAACGCTTCAATGAATACATACAAAAGAGAAGGAAATTAACAATAACAAATAATACTATTAGCATATGAAATAATACCAATATGAATGTAAATACAGAATAACGAGTAATATTTCTACAAATAAAAGCTCTAATAACATTTTAAAAAATTACAACATATTCCAAAGCCAGTATCCATGACTTGGATACATTTAGAAATTTATTACAACTTTTAACATTTTTTGTTTTCTCAGGTAACATATTATGTACCTTTGGACACATGTAAACAAAGGACCTTTTAAAAATAGTTAACTTTGGCTTAACTAATGGGACACTTCCCTTTCTTTTCTTGTGCTTCGATGAGGTACATAGGTCAATTAGGTCGTCAGTATATAGCACTCAAAACGTTCCTGGATGAGATAAGCGCGGCAAGGAGGGGAAGTAGAATTGAAGTGGAGGCAGTGAAGAGAAAGAATGGAGGGGAAGAGATGAAGGTAACAATAGCGAGGCAGGAAAACCAAGCTACTTCGCGAAAAAAGCACGAGGCGAACACACGTAATGTTAATAGGGAATTGTTTATAATCATCGATCGATAAGACTTTACTAGGGACCCAATCATGAGGTCTCATTGTGAAGTGAATCGGAATGGGACGACAGGTAGTGGTACCGGTGAGTCATCCCGCTTCTATGAGTGATTGCGCTGACAGGATTTTTGAAAGGTTTTCTGTCTGACCCCTCCACCAAAAAACCTTCCTCCACCTTTTCGCAGAATTTTGAAAGTTCCGTAGCCCATCAATCAATATCGTCTCCTCAAAGTAGCAGGAACCTTCCAGAGAGCTATACTGTGGTATGGGAATCATCAGCCTTCGCATCCGGCTGTGAATGTGTAGAGTACAAGTGTTCTGATGGATAGCGATAACAAAAAGGACTAATACGTGCGGATTGCCCTGGAATTGATAACGATATTAAACATCGGACGTATCGTTGCATAAAAAATATGAGTTTTCTTTGGAATAGGCTGTTCCTGCTTGGGCAGAATTTTGGCTGGTTTGTTGCGTTAAAAATTTATCAAATTAAAAAAGTTAAAATTAAAAAAGGAAATGCCATTTTAAGATGAATGGCATTCTGGGTCATCATCATGAATCGATTACAGGATGGCTATCTAAGAAGGTTGGTTATGCAATTCGACTCGCAAATGGAATTTATTTCGGTACCCAAGTAATTTTAGTCAGTAATTGCTATCGACACCCTCTACGCTAGGTGCATCCATTACGGCTTACGATTGAAAACAAAGGAAATAAACTAACAATGAGCATCATAAGTGAAGCTGAACGCTACGGCTGATAGACAGGCAGTGCACTCGCAGGCATTACAAAAATTGAGGACTGGAGTGATGGAACTGTTTCACGATAATGGAAAAACACAATCGTTGCAGTTTTCCACAAGTATTAGGTTTATTTTACGAATAGTTTTGAAGAACTACGCTATTATCTAGAAAATAACGTTTTAAGTCACTTAATAATGACATAGTACGTCAAAACTAGTCATGAAAGTAACTCATTACTTATGTAAAACTGGAACATCTATGTTTTACTTTTATCTTATGCTATACGATGTGATACAACAATGAAAACCGTAGTACTTGAAATTCCAAAGTAACATGCGCTACTAGCACTCTATATTAATAGCAGCAAAATAGTATTAGATGAATTCTTATCAACTGAATTTTGTTATCTGGGGTGCAGGACCACCAGAAATGGAAGAAGCAAGAAAGACATTGTGAGCAGAATAACCCTAGGAAAGAAGGTATTCTACCAAAAGAGGAGTCTACTGAAAGCTGGTAATACAAGGCTGAAAGTCGGATAGTACTTTAATTAAACATATATTTGGAGCATGCTCTAAAGATACATGGCAGTGAAGCCTGGAAAATAACATCAGCAGAGCAAAGGAGATTGGAAGTAATTGAGACGTGGTGTAACCGAAGAATGATGAAGATTAAATCGTCGGGGAGAATCACTTACGAAGAAGTCCTACGAAGAACTTATGAGAAGAGAAGCTTAATGAACACTCGGCTTAGAGGGACAGACAATTTTACCGGACATAATTTATGACGCAATAGCTTAATGAAAACAATACTGGAAAGAGAAAGGAAAGGAAATATTTATCAAGCAAGGCCAACAATGGAAATGCATCAGATAAATTATGAAGGTCGTCAAAGTAAAAAAAAGTAGGAATGAAGCGTTTGGCTGATATGAAAGTGGAATGGGAAGCTGCTGAAAAGCAATCTTCGGAGTTATGACTGCTGACGATGATTCTCATAGCCTAATCTACCGTAAAATGTAGGGTTTAAAGTATATTTGACATATTCAGAGCATTACCGGCTTGGAATTTACACAAAAGATAAAGCTAAAATTTTAACCTGTGGTGTGAAAGCAGATCGAATCCTAAATACGTCTCTTAAGGTGGGGTGTGAGGGGAAGGAAGGGACGTACAAATGGGATGGAAAGGCTGGATGATAATACAATGTTTGCGTCCGTGTGATGCGATACCCGCTTGACACGTGCTGTCTGGCCTCTCTCGCCTCCCGTTTGGGTGGAGGGTGCGTGACAGAGGGTGATGGATGATATCGAGGTGGACGCGTTGGAAATGTGTGCAGGTTGGGTTGGGAGGGGGCGAGATAGAATGTGAGAGTGCGTATGCTTTGGTTGGTTTTGAGTGAGAGACGGGGAGCGGAGGATGCATTTACATTGAAAATGCTTGGACAAACTTCCACCCAAAATACCGTAAGAGTAAATCAACTGAACCTCCAGTATGGTTTACATTATCTCTCTGCATTGTTCACGTAAGCCTCATTTTCCCCTGAGATATTTGACGGTCAATTTAAGCATATATCCCGCTGCTTTTAGTCATACTAAAAATTTCAGTTTTTAGTAAACACATTAATGCCGCTTAAATGCATAAACGATAACGGATACACAGAAGAAAATTTTTTCAGTTTTATTTTATGCCAATATCCGAGAAGTTGAAACATATCTAAAATTTCACACCCTACTCTGTACTTCTTTTCCCCTATTCCCTTACTTCTTTTAAATTGATTTCCTCATGCCCCTACCACACGCCGCACGCTTTTGTGATGACTTGCAAAGTAGACATGGATAAAGAGGAGATTTTAAGCAGCGTTTCATTCAAATTTAGAGGTAAAATAATTTTGCTGATATAAACGGATCAAACATTTACAAAGTCTCAATTTAGGCGTGATTAACTTTGTCTCCAATGGGAACTTCATCTAAATTCTCCTCAATTCCGAAAAAAATCGACACCAACGAATTTTATTCTCAAGGGTGAAGTCATGCAACGACGTCGAGACGAAATTTTATAAACACACATATGGTCACTTTCAGAACCGTTAGAAAATAATGGCATTATTCACGAGATGAATTTACAGAAAAATCAGTGGATATTTCTGCATTGAAAATATTAGGTAGAACAGGATTTAAATAGGTACCAACGGTCATTCTGTTTCATGCTATAAACTTAAATATTAGCACACATTTCCATTAAGGGAAACAGTGAGCTCAGTGTGTCCAGTGTCATGTCCAATTATGTAAGCTAATGATATTTCACAATTAGAAATTGTGATCACATGCAACCAGTTACTCCACTTAATACATTATTTGTGTTTATAAACGTGTTGCATCCACAACGCATAAATGAATATTTTAATACAGCCTTTATTTCTCTGACAGTTTCACCATATCTAATGCAGGCTAAAACCCATTGTATTTATGATAAATAAATAAAATGACCACCATCTGTAATAAAGGTGACAAGAACGTATGTTCTTTTGCACAAACTTCAACACGAAATATTTTCCATCCACTATTCCATAGTCTATCGTGCCGCCGAAAATACCTTTACAAAATGAACAGCTGTCAACTCCGCTTCGTAAGGTTACCCCGAACATGGCGGGACTTTTGTGACACCACTGAGTTCTGTTTTATTTTAATGGATTTTAAAAATATATTATTTACGCAACAGAATACCACAATGTTGACAAAATGCAAGCCATCATACAGTGGCATAAACAAAATGTGAATCTGTGAAAATTTAATCATGGAGAGAAAATTTAAAAAATCGAAAACATTATCTCTTTCTCACTATACCTAGCCCCCGCGTGTGGACTTTCTCTTTTCAATGCGGGCGTCGGAAAAGCAGCGTTTGCTGTGCGTCCGAATTTTTTTCTAAAAAAACTCGGTTTTTCTCATTGTTTTCGGTGTACTAATAAAGATTTTACTTCTCGCCCTACCAAAGCTAGAATCTACGCAATAGCCAAAATCCTTAGCAAATAAAACCAATGAGGCTCTGCAACTTCGACCATTGGTACCCGTTGCCTGGAATATATTTACACTCTTTTCTTCACCATTGTCCTTCCTAACTGGCTAACTCTTTCACGCATTTTTTAATTTAGAGTTCTAGATCTTGATTGAACGCCATTCCTGATTTTAACGGCCCAAGAGATTTCACGTTGGCCGTATCCATTTTATAGGAAAACCTTCTTCCGATGATTTAGCTCGCCAGGAAGACGTCCAGACGAAGAATCAGGTTAGAGCATTTTATTTATAGTAAAATGTAAAAAAATCTTAATTCAGCACCCAAAATGATCCCTATAACAGAATATATGAAACTAAGGACATTCACCTATTAAGGCTAATGAGGTAAAAAAAATGGCGAGCAGAAGTAGTTACAAGAATAGGAAACTCGCAATCGAGATATGGAGGAGGATGGGAAAGGTGCGGCGGAGGTTAAAGAAGACAAACGAGGAAGTGGGGAGGAAGAATATATAATAAATGGAATCTAATCATGTCTTATTAATCTTAAAACCTAAATGATTCTCAGATTTAGCTTTGATAAGATTATTAGGTATTATTCATAATCAAATTTTTTCTTTCTAAATGCAAAATGTGCAGGCGTCTCTTTAGGCAAGAAGCTTTAATATTTGCCATGAACTCCTTTTCATTTATATTCTAGCTCTTCTCAAGCTAAGAAAAATTTTAATACTGATTTCCCAGCACTTTATAAATGTATGTAAATATTATGAATATGTTTGAGGTTTCAAGCTGCCGTACAAGTGGCAAGCATAGAGAAAGATACCGATAAATCTCTTCTAATCCTGTGTTGCTACATTTATTACTGGTTACCGCATGTTGTACCTTTACGCAATAATTTTTGCTGCAAATAAATCCATTTACCAAATAAATGCAGCCAAATGAAGTAAATAGTCGTAATATTAAACAAATAATGTGTATAACTTATCATCAAATCGTCTTCATTCATAATTAACAGTGTATACCCAATTTTTTTTTCAGATTAGAGATAAAGTCATTGAAAAGAATTTGGTTAGTAAATAATCCATAAATAACTCATAGTTAAAGTAACCGCTCCTAACTTCAGCCATTAACCAAAAGCCGCGTTAAAGTGTATGAATGAGATTACGTAAACCTGTATTAAGGAATTTGATTTTGTTTTCATATGGCTTATATATAGAAATAAATTGTTTTTAGAGTGGCAAAATTTTATTAGTCAGCACATGATAAGAAAAGGGCAATTTAGAACGTTTTATGAAAGCGCGCTGGAACACCAACCGAAATTATTAGGGTCGAAAAGAAAAAAAATCAAACAAAGACGTACTTGGTGAGCGTAGAAAATGGCATAAGGGGTATCAAAAGGAACGTAAAATAAACAAAAAAAATTGTTTATTTATTCTGAGACCTTAAAGTAATAAAGGAACCATAAAGTGCTTTTTCTTTATTTACGGTTCTTGATAATTGAATATTTTTAAATTGTATAAAAGCTTTCGTATCTAGAAGAATTATAAAAAATCTAAATGCTTCCCAAAAATGGAAGAAAGTTTTTGTTTACATTGGGGAAGAGTGTTTAAAAAATAATCGACGGTTGAATCTATAAATGGCCTTGTTATACTGACCTCAAGGGAGCGTGGTGGCCTAGTGGGTAGAGCGCTTGGCTACTGATCGAAGGGTCCCGGGTTCTAATCCGAAGCCTTTGGACGCCCCCGAAATGCGGAGTTCGGAGTGCGAGGTGACCCAGGGAAAGAAACTAGCCCCCCTTCCCTGAATGTGTGAAGTTCACACACCTGTCTGCGGCTTAGTCCGGGGTGAGCTCTAGACTCAACTATCCAAACCAACCTTCGGGTTGAACCACTGAGTGAGTGATACTGTCCTCATCGTATTCAACTACTTATCCACGTTAACATGACAGCAATGATCAATTTATGTCGGCACATCTGGATGTCTGCACTTATACTGTATAGGGAAATCCGTAGCCTTAGTGATAAACAAGCGCCAACTAAGGACCTCGAGGCAATACAGGAGTGATGCGATGCGTGGCAGCTAAAATTAAATTTGAAAAAATGCATCATGATGAATTTTCGGAATCAGAAAATCTCTTCTTTTAACAGTTATTGCATACATAACAGCAAATTAGAGACTGTAGAATCAGTTAAATACCTCGGAGTTAAACTGGCTAATGATCTCTCGTGGAGTAAAAATATTCGGGAAATACCGGCCAAGCTAATTGTAAATTTCTGATAAAAATCGGATTTGTTAAAAAAGTACATTGGGAAGTGTGACGATAAAGTTAGGGCAAATAGCTACTTCTCCCTTGTTAGACCCCTCTTGGAATACGCTGCCAGCATTTGGGATTCTAATGAGGTAGGCTTAAAAACTGGGTTAGAACGCGTGCAGAGAAGACCAGCAAGATACTCTGATAATAATCTCGTTCGTGTTACTGACCTTTAGCAGCAACAATTTGTTGGGAATCGCTTTCAGCGGCGATTGAAATTTAGATTTAATCTATTATGTAAGTTACAAACCGATTTATTTTCTGACGACGTCAATAATATTTTATGAAATCCGACATACTACGGGAGATCAGATCACGAGAATTAAATTAGGGAACTAGACTGCAGAACGGACAGATTTAAAATGCCATTTTCCTTCGAACGATGAGAGACCATTACAGCTGCCAGTGAGACTTTTAACTAAGTTTATTGATAGGTAGTGTAGCTCTTAGTAGTCGTAGTACTCCCAAATACTTGAATCCTTATGTGCTACCTAGTATTTACAGCACGCCATGCATGTTTTCGGCATAAATCTTGAATCTCTATTCGTTTATGTAGTTTCAAAATACATAAATACTAATCCTTCTAACATTGGCAACATAACTATATTGTAGTGCATGCTTGTGAGGCTTTGCCTGGTGACAAGCATTAGCGATTTATACTAATGCATCAATTGTCGTAGTTACACTAACTTTAGGCTTTAGTGTAATGCATGTTGGTGACTACTCACCCCTTGCCACACACCCTTGAGGTGGCTTGCAAGGTATTTTGTAGATGTAGATACCACGTACGTACTTAACAGCGCAAATTCAGCGTAGTGGAAAAAAATTCGGAAATCGAAGTTATGCAATAATATGGAATAGATAGAAGGGTTGAGTACATAAAATAGAGCTATGAAATAGATATGGAGAGTGGGCTTTAAGGAATTGCGAGAAAGTAGATTGATGCATAAAGGGGTAAACACTGTCATTTCCATCCCAATCCCGACTCCAATGAAACTCTCTTCGCTCACTGCAGCTGCAGGAAGATGAGCAGACAACACACTGAGGTGGACATCTGAAGAAGCAAAGAAAGATGGAAGCGGTTTCCGGAGAGGCCGATGTATGTCCATTAACAGGAAACAGGTTGGGAACAGGGGAATGGGGTTGGAGAATGTGATGCTGGGAGCGGAAGGGATGGCGATGGGCAGGTGGTGAAGAGGATGAACAACAGAGCATCACCATTCGTTACCGTATCTCGGCAAGCACCGAACATTGGTCGCTCCCCCCTTCTTAAACTCCTCCTTTACTTTCAATCCCATTAAATATTTCGAGTGGCAAGCTTCGTGTACCAAGCACAGTGTGATTTTTCAGCACTCTCCCTCACTCCGCTTAAACAATCATGAAGCGTCGGCAAAGTGTCTCCAGGGAATACTCTTGAGACTGAATACATGTGAATGGTCAGTAAAAACTTTTAATGTAGACAGTGTTACGTCATCCAGAAGAATACTTGTAGAACGTCAGTGATTGGTTTTTAGGTAAATGAGTTGATGAATGGTAGTAAACGCGATTATCGAATCCAGCATGCGTAAAATAACATTTAACGGTGGCTCGAGTCTCAGAAATATGAAAATAGGTGGTCTTCAAAAACTCTGAAAGTGCAACTCCTCATGGCCTTGAAAAATTGATGTTCCACGTCTAGCTATTATCATAGTTTAGTCTTGTTAATGCGCTGAAAAAACTAAATTAAGTACGACTGTTTTCAGTACCCCTTCATAATGTGATAACTTTGACAAAAAATATTTAACTGATATTCAAATAAAATGTACCGGATGCGGAAACTTGGTTCTTCGACCACGAGATCGTGTCGAGTGGTTCTATTCATGTATTTAGTTTCACGGAATCATCCACTCCTTCCACCATTAAAGGTGATGGCGATTTGTAGCGGTTGAGAAACATATCGGGAAAGCATACACTCGTTTTTCAAGGCTAAAGTCGATATTTAGCCTAAAATGGACGTAAAAACAATTGCCTTTCCCCGAAAGAAAATTATTTTTCAGCACTAACATGCGAATTCCCGACCTTAAAAATTTGCGAGTCTGCCAAGCAGGTAATGGAGTGATCGAGGCTTATATCACTAATGAGAACACGTATGCAGAGTTTCACCCAAACTTGTTTGCAAACAAAAATCGTTCCCCTAGCCTTAAACTTCGAAACCAGGAGGGCTTTTGCAGCGGTCTCAGTGGCCGGAATCATCCATCGAATATGCGGGGTGATATCCCGCTGAAGTGGGGTGAAGTGAATGGGAGCAAGTGGATTGGGCGGGTCGAGATGCGGGACCGGGCAGGCCGCTTTTGTTCCCTCAAGTGCCGGGGCCGCACACATCGGATGGCACTTCATTATTCATCGTTCCCCGCACGAAGCGGACACTGTCACGTATCTGCTATTCCGATTCGAACGCTTTGCATTCGGAATGTGATTTGGAAGAGGGGTGCCTGGCAAAAGCTAAGATATGGACGGAATCTAAAACTGATCCGCGAGGATTCACTTTCCGAATTCACGTATTTAAAATCTCAAGCAAATTAAAACAGCAAACAAGCCAGCGCGCACCATATCCATGAATCAAAATTATTTGTTTTTTAATTAAATCCATCATCGATGGCTTAAAGAAATGGTGCTCTTATCCAACCAGCTCCATCTTTAATACACCAATCTAAACGATTGGGATTAAAGTGGGTTTGCATGGTGATAAATTATATCGTACCAAATGTTCTTTTAAACTACATACTTGATTACTCCAAAAAAGCTCATTATCAGCCACATTTCTAACTCACGGATTAATAAAAAACATTTGCCAACCATGTCTCGTTCCATTACTTATATTCACGATAGCTGGAATCCTTAACCAATTCAAAATACTTATTTTTCTTGCATCTTTACAATAGGTTTACTGTCATATTTACGACAAAGACTAAATTAAATCCCAAGCATAATATTGTAAAACAATTATAACACTATATAAGATCCAATGTTTTCCCAGCAAATAAAAAATTCTAGAAGTTCTCGGGATTCACACCAAGTAAGGTAGTTGGTTGCTGCCAACGTTTCGACAGACAACTGTTACGTCGCCATCAGGGCAATGTTGATGACGGAAGAGTATTCTGTCGAAACTTCGGCAGCAGACAATTGCCTTTTCCGGTATAAATCCAAATAAAACCTAACAATTTCAACACTATTCCCTGGATAAAAAAAACAAAGTTAACCATTTTAAAAGGTAGAAAGTATATGGATAATAATTTATTTAAAAAGAAATTTCACCTTAAATAGCCATTTTTGAGCTGCTGTTTGAAAAATGGTAAATGCTTTCATTAAAAACGTTACTCCACAAGGATGTTACAAATTTGGTAACCCATCAAAACGTCCTCTTTCCCTAGTTTTTTACTGTATATATTTTCACAACGGGTTCTGGATTCAACTTTTCGAACAGCAATCCAATTATTACTATCTTTACGAGGAGATAAAATTTCTAATGACTCCGTTGAGGAGATAGTTTAACATTGAAATATCAAAGACACTCACCAAATGACAAATGAAATTATATCAGCATCGTGAAATCATCCCTTGCCATCAGAAAGTAGAAAAATACTTTTAAATGGTCACGCCCTGGGATACAATATTGTCCTAACTCACAACTTATTTTGGAGCAAGGCCCCAAATTTTCTCCGTTTCCAAAACGATTCCCTTTATTCAATCATTCCCGGGCGGTTGCTTACCGAATACACAGGCGCTACCCAACAACCCATTGCCTTGGCACAATCACTGCACGTCCCTAAACACCAACCAACCAGCAAGATCGACTTCCGGCTACCTGTCCATCCAAACTAACTATCGATGGCTCCCATACTACCCTCCGACATATCCTTGGGAAAGCCCTCTCTCGCTCGGTTGACAAAATGAAACAACTCCCCCGAGTATGGTGCTGAGGCCGAAGATCCCATGAGAGCGCCATAAACGCACGGAATGGAGGGTGAGATGGTATGGCTCGGCATATGGCATGGTTGGCCTAGTGGAGGTGGAATTATGCGCTAACGGGGTGGCAAAAGGTGGGAAGGAGATATTCGCCAGTCGCCTTGACGACGTCTACGAAAAAGAATGGGCGAACGAGCGATATAGGGGTGGATGTTGGAGAGTTCCGAGATAGATAGAGATTTGGTGTGTTGAAAATTCAAGATCACGATTAGTTGTACGGAGGTTGAAAAGATAATGCAGTAATGATGAATGTGGTATTGTATTCAGCTGAGACGATAACAGTGTGAAAACATGGAGTATAACAACTGGATAAAATAGAAATATCCTGAAGAAGATTCTGGGACCAAAAAGATGAGGTGACAGACGGGAGAGAAGATCAAAGAACGAATTGTATCAGGACATGAAGATGATCTCGAAATAAATTAGAATCGAAAGAACAAGATTTTCTAGACATGTGATAAGGAGGGACATGGACAGGTTGTCCAGAAGGATATAGGAGACAACGGGTAGAATGACAGTAAAGACGGGAACATGGTGCGTATTTAAACTCATAAAGAACTGAACCTAGACGGGAATAAGGGTTGACGGAGAGGAAAACTAGGGAAAAAAAGAACACACCAGCTAATGTGCCGGAAGTTAACGACAAAAAAGGACACATGAACAGGTTAGAGTAGCAACAGTGGAGGAAATTAGTGAGGAGGATACTAAAAATCTCAGATTGATCGGGGGTGGATGGAAAGGATGAAGAAGTTCGGGAGCAGAAGAAAAAAACCCAAACCATGACGAAGCTACCCGTAGTCGTACTGAAGCCATAATAAGAATAACCTTTTCCACCTAAACCCAAGTTACAAGGGCGAGAAAAATACCACCAATACATGAACTACATCATAATCCAGTAAAAGTGTTAAGGCAAAGAATAAAATATTACGTATTTTTAAGAATAAGATGTTTAAATTTAGTCAGTGGAAAGACGTGGAGATCAAGGGGTTTTCGGCAGAAGGGAATACTACTTACGGGGAGAGTGCATGCTATTATTTCATCGACATCTAATAACCAGCATGCCACTGCAAAGGCGTGTGGCAGGAGGTGATACGACGCCAGCAATGAAAGAGAAGGGATTACGGAAAAGGAGGGCGGATAGGACAGAGATGAATTGTATTATAATGATTCGTCCTATGTTAGTGTCACACCATTTTTGTTGTAATCACTAACGGTGCGTGGAAAGATGGAATTTTTGTACATATCAGTTCGGCAGTGTATCTTTATCATTTTGTCACTTCTTTCAGTTCTACAGATGTAGCGTGAGGTCAAAATAATATCCTCTGTGTCGCACAGAAACACACCTTATCTGAAATTTTCAATTAATCTTAGACTTGCATGTAAATTCCTTGCATGAGTATCTAACGGCTCCCAACCTTACGTATTGAAGTAATATTTGGGTTGAGGATGGAGTCGTCCGCCGTTTGAGTCGATTGGGTTGAGAATACACCGCCGGGAAAGCCTGAAATCCTACATTTTTATCTCTTCATATCTTTTTCGCAATCGTAAATCGACTTAAAGGCTGCCAAATTTCAATGAAGTTCTTAATGCAGAGTGTTTTCAACCCACTTTATATAACTATGTATATATGTAATATGCGCAACCAATATTTTAAGCATTCATATACCTTCATATTGGACTCTTTCCTAGTGATACCATTCAAGTCATTACCCCTGACGAGGTCTCCGGCAAAGGAGAAGAAACGTTGGCATTTTCAAATCCGGACGCTGGTTACCCAAAAAGTGCTGGACATAATATAAATATTCGTTATTAACACCGATTTGATACAGTGATATGGTTATTAGCGCTTTCAAAGAAATTAACTGTGTTTAAAAAAAACAATGCAGCAACCATATAATGAAGCACGCGAGCAAAAGATCTCAGAAGGATTTTGAGACGAGTTCTCAATATGAAATAACACTATGATGACGTAATTCTGAAGCGAACTGTTTGATTGATGTTGACTTTCCACCAATTGTTTCTCTTTTGTTGGCAAGTGTACAGGAACGCGCATTAAAAGAGTGGCAGGAATATTACTCGTCAGCTACGGTATCAGCCTAAGCGCTTTGAGGTAGAAAGAAGCCTATCCATCTTGCAACGTTTCACCCAAAATATTATTCTGTTTGTGGGAGTTTTTTTCATGGAGTGACATGTGGTATTAAATTACTGATATGTTGGAATAAATAGCAACTCAACTAGCACTAGAGTTAGCCACGTATGAAAAAACTCACACAAACAGAATAATATTTAAGTGAAACGTTGTAAAAAATGCGAAATCGAAGGTCAATAGTTCACCGCGCATCTGTGTGATGCATGATTGTGAAATATTTTGCGGCCACGCCCTTTTGGCTCACTAGTAAAGATTGAATTTTTCAAATATGTTGCCACTGTGCTCTGACCCCTGCGATTGATAGCCATTATGTGTATAATGAGTAATTTTTCCCCGTACCCCGCCACGCCCGCGAGCTAGTGCTCGCTTGAGAGGCGATTCCCCAGGGTACTACGTATCTCTTCAATCACCTAGTGTGTTGCAAGAGCCCTTAGAGGCCGACGACGTACCGAGTGCTACCTCCTCTCTCTCAATCGAGGTAGCGTCCGAAGCGGAAAGCAGAGTAGAGGAAGGCAGAGTAGGTGACGCAAGAGAAGCAAATAGCCCGACGACCAGGGTAATCGAATTAAGTGATTTGGAGGATAACTTAGCAATGACGACGGTGCAGAGAGATTAGGAAGGATGGGTGGACTGCATTTGACACCTTCAATATTAAAAGGGTTGGCAGGGGAAGATCCAGCACATTACTTGGCGCACTTTAATAAGATCGCCAATGCTAATGGATGGGAGGAGGAAAATAAACTCCGGCTGTTTCCTTGCTTTATCGAAGGGATGGCGCTTAGATAGCTTCAAGCGCTGCGCGCCTATGATGCGGACACAGGGGCGTTCACGAGAAGCTGAGTGGACTTAATAGCCGCATTTAAGAACGCATTTAAGGTAACGGTGAGCGATGAGTTGCGGGCTCATCGCTTAGGGGAAAGGATACAAGGAGCAAATGAGACGGCCGAAAGTTATTTCTATGACGTTCAGGCATTATGTAGGGAGGTTGATGCCACCATGATAGAAACGGAGCAAATTATGAATATTATAAAGGGCATCCGACCTGCACTGGTTAGAACAGTGATGCCAATGCAACCTACTACATGCGAAGGACTCTTGGAGTACATAAAAATCCAAAAGTCCACTATGTTGGTTGCAGAAACAGTGCAAGAAAAGGCCACACCCAAGAATGGCACAAGAGATTGCGAAGCAACCGTTAGCCGTCTGGAGAAGAAAATAGCTCACTCCGAGTGGCGATTGAAAGAGCGAAGGATGAATGAACTGGGTACAGATCAGGCGGGTGGGTAACAAGGGGAGGGCAATCTCAGTTAGCAAAAGGGGAAGGAGGGGAAGCGCAAAGTAGACCTACTTAGAGATACGTGTGAAATGTAGTAGGTAAAATGCACAAAGTTGACATACGGCGTTGAGGCGAAAAACAGGAAGACCTCCCTCTCCCCAAAGGAAAGAGGGGAAGGGCTGCGCCAGTAGCACGGACCAGTGCTAATCGCCGATTCTTAATTGAAAAGGATTACAACCTTATTTTTAGGACATTGGCAACCCGCCTTTATCTCTCGACCTGTCGCAACCCACCCCCCAGCGCCGCAGCCGGAATATAATTTTATAATTAAAAGATCGCGAACTTAAAAAAAACACGCAAATAAGATGGTTCCAGAAGAACCTCCTTATTTGGTGAGGGAGAAATGGCAGTGCGTGTCTCGATCTACACTACACTATAAAGGGCTCGCGACCGCGGCTAGTTGCTCTCTCGAGTTCTGACGACCGACCAACATACGACAAGACGTTACTACGCTCGCCTCTGTGACCCCGCCCAAGTGTCGACCACTCCAACCAGCCAGCCGCCAGTGCCTGCACCGCCCCGCCGCCGTCGGAGGACCACCGACCCTCGACCATCCACATCAATCCTGTGGTGATGTAAGCCAGCGCCGAGTATAATAAATGGAGTACTTAGGATTTGGGTGTTCTTATTGACTCTCCTTTCTGCCAACAAAGCATGCAATCCTTTTGAATGAGTTACGTAACCCCGTGACCCTTGCAGGGACACAACAGTATATTATATTTAATTAATCAGTTTTTTTAGAAATTTTGAATCCTGGATATGCTGGAAACAGAGTAAAAAGTGTGAATAATCCAATTTATTTAGATCATACACCTCACTTCCCACCATGTTGTTCACTTTGTTTTTGGGATTACTTAAAAGTTTGGAGAGGTTAAAGGGTGCGTCAAAGGAAACTGCATTTTTATCTAGGGAATCTGTTGACTATTTATTTTCACAGGCGGCCGATAGACGGGATTCTGCATCAACGTTGAGAGGCTGGAGTGGAGGGCAATGATTGGGTTTTCTGTTATGTCTTTTGTAGGTTTTATTTTGAGCTTCTTGCGTGTTTGATTGTCTTTAGGTCTGCACTGTATCCAATGTTGACGGAAATACTTTTAATGGTATTTATATCCTTTTCATAGTTGGATTTAGTAAGTGAAATGATGAGGAATCGCTGCATCTTGGAGTTCGAGCAGTCTAATTTGTGTCCGATTGGGTGTAAAGGAGTCAGCGGGTACAAACTGGTCTTTGGATGTGGGTTTTCTGAGAACTGGAAACTCGCACTTAAGGCCTCAATTTTAATTTCCAAAAAGTCATAAAAGTCATTTAAAATCCAAAAAGTTTACTGAGGATGATTTTCTGATTTGCTTGTGAAATCTACATTTATACATTGTGCGAGTGTTCTGCTTCTGTCACTGTGGAACGAATCCACCATATCACACCGGAATCTGTATTTTACATAATGAGACTCTTTCCAATTTTCTATATTGCTATATTTTAATCATCAATACTAAGGCTATATTTCGCAATAGTGGTGGTCTATAATATAATTAACGGTATATAGGACATTAGAGTGCTCAACTCCAGGTAAAAACGGATGTGTTTTAGAGGAATCGTAATACTTTTTTGGGTGCTCATTGGTGAGACACTCAAATGGAGAACCTACTCTGTCGATCGCATGGGACGTTTAGGCACTCGGCGTCTTTCGTAAAGAGGAGCCTATCACTCTCCGGCAGCACTTTCCACCACTCTCCGGCAATCCCACATATATTCTACCATAGTGATTCTCTCCCATCTTGCCTTGTTGTCAAATGATAGTTTTCGGTTCCTTCCCTGAATAGCCAACTACGCAGAGGAAAATTACTCATTATTTGTGACATCCCAATTTATATCACAGAGGGAAAGCCTCCTTTTTGAGTTAAAAACTCGGCTTTGATAATCAAAAAGAAAGTTAATAACCTCTCTTCTCATGAAGGTAGATTTACATTGCGAATTTTCAACATGTAATTCCTAATCTTAGAAGCAGTGTCCACCCCGTTATTACGAAAATATTACATAAACAAATGCGAGATCGACATGATAGCACTGATTAGAAGGGTTCAATATTCAAATGTGGATATTTAAACTGCAATTTTAGTGGAGAACAGGTCATAAAAAAAATTCACTGAAATACAGTTTTGTGCCAATCTTCCTCTAGACAGGACATCAAACACAATTTACTTTTCATCATTGCTGCGCTGTAGATTTCCTGTCGCGTTTTTCTATTAATTTTTGCCTCTAAAGCTTTGGATTTGGGCTTCTAATGTAACTTATCTCCATCGCTGATGTTTTGACGGACAGATTTTTGATTTATGCTCACAGAAATGGAAAATCAATACACTATCTTTGAGTAGATTAGCCGTCTATATTCTCGGAGAAAACAATTTTTTACCTTCAGACATGTGCCAAAGTGAAATAAAAAAGATGATGTTGCCGTATTCCTCGAGAATATTTGGGGTCATAGACCCATAATGTGAGCTTTCTGTAACTGTGATTGACAATATGATTGATACGGTCCTGTGGCGCTCACTTCTAATAGACCGTTCCTCTTTTTCCTCCATATCTGCTCTTTCTTCTTCCAACCAACCACCTAAAAACTCCTGACTTCGAGCCTTATTTGACAGATGGAGCTGACGTTCAAAAAGAAGGGCCAGTGGGATCCAACAGGAAGGTTTTAGGTCTCTGTGGAGGGAGAAGGGATAGAAGAAGGAACTTGAGGTCCTCGGAGGTCAGCATTCCCATGAAAAAGGAATAGGAAATGGACAGGGACTAGAGAATGGAAGGGCATAGTTTAATACTCATTAAAATGTAGATGTACGGGTAGCGATGTTTGACGCGCACGTAATATTGCATCCATCTGCCAATATATGTGGAATAAATATGGGATGGGTAATACTCCATATCAAATATCGGCTCTATACAAGGAAATACTCGGAGGCCATGGGAAACAGGATGGAGAAAATAGGATATTTCGAGGGAAAAGAGATATATTTCGTCAAGATGGGGGTGAAACTGCTAGGTAAAAATAGTAGATCGAAGAAAATTTGCAAAAAAACTATTCCTCATCACACAGAGAATCCCGCGAGAAATATACAAAGCTAATGGACAATAAAGACCAAGGCTAAAACCCAGGATAATAACATCTTAAATCACATAGCCAATATCTACGAACGGTAAAAAGCATGTTTAGGTTTTGGTGGAAATTGAGACAAAACATGGGTTCCATGGGACATTTCGAGGAAATGGAGAAAAAAGACTGTATTATAAGGAAATAATGCTGTGTAAAGGCCCAGATGCGAGAGTACAAGTAAATAAATTTGGTCAATCTGTTATGTATGGGAACGTCTGTGAAACCGGGGGTGGCCTGAGGAGGTGACGCTGGGAATGCTGTGTCCGGCGGGAGATGGAGGGTGAAGGGAGAAAATTGCCATCATATGTCAAGGGGTGGAAATACTGAGGGCAGAGAAAGAGGTGGACGAGGAAAAAGCAAGGAGGGAAAAGTAAATATAGGCAAGTTAAAGCTCGTATTTCCATGCCCAAGCCAAACTTTACATACTTTAAACGATTTTGTAAGCATTTTGGAGATAGATTTACAATATAATGGCAAATTCATACGTTAATGCAAAATCTGAAAATACAATTTTTAAAAGATCAACATTCTTTCATTTTTATTTAGAAAAGCTATTTTAAAAATATTTTATGATAACATTGTCAAAACATAACTCTTATAGTTATGTTACAACCTAGTGCCAGATTCATACGTTGATACAAAAGCTGAAAATACAATATTTAAAAATTTAACATTCTTTCATTTATATTTAGAAAAGCTATTTGCAAATTATTTGATTATAACCTTGCAAAAGCATAACATTTATAACTTTGTAACTTGATATACGTAGGTAATTATGAATTGAAGTAATGCTGAAATTATTTGTACAAGAGCTGTATCTTTATATGCTACAATGCATAACAATATCCAATAGAAAGTAGCCTCAATACATTTCCAACTACAAGGCTGCCTACCTAAAGTTACTTTTTAATTTTTCGCTATAAATGTAAGGATTATTAATTTGGAAAGTTAATCATTGTTATAGACCATAATGTAAGTGCAGAAAAGAAGGAATGATGGAAAGAAAGTAAGAGAAAGGGAACTGCGTGAGAATTCATGGATAGAGGGGGAGGGTTTTTTTATTTTTGTCGTATGAAGGTTTGGAGAGAACAACCCCATGAGGGTGCAGTGGAAGGGAAAACAAGGGAGTCTGCAAGGATTCTGATCGAGCAAAAAAAGATTTGGGGACTGCATGTTTATTGAATTTTTTTTCTTATTTACAGGCTCAGTTTCAGTTTAGAATAGGGAATTTATCAACGATTCGGTGATCTTGAGCACGTTCGATTCAATGGTACAGAGCATACAGTTCTGAATATCCAAGTGGCTGAGTACCCTTGCTCCAAATCACAGAAAGAGTCCCGTGATTGAGTTCTCTGGATGAATAATATGCATAGACTGAGAATTTATTCCACCAAATTAAAGAGCAAATAGTTTTAATTCCAGTTTCATTAATAAATAACACAATCAAACTCAATTCCCATAAAAGAAATAGCGAAATGGATTGGAATGCAAATGAGGCTGGTAAAATCAGTAATGGCATTTTCAAATACGAGGATAGCACATAAAACCTATTGAAATACGCATTTATATGCCGCTCTTGAAAAATAAAAATCATGGAAAAACTCGAATGAACAAATATTAATTTTTATGTGTACAACGTTTTTTTCTGAAAATATACGGTTTTTCGGTATTGATATACCATTATGTAATGCATGAATATGATGGAAATTAATGAATTACAGATATTGCTATAAATATTTAAGTATTTATGTACAACGATACCATGCATCATAATGTAAATCATTCACATCATCATCATTTTCATTTTCTTCAAGCAACGTTAGAGTGTCAAAAAACGTCGAGAACTGAAAAATATTGGTAGAAATCTAAGTATTAGGTATAAATTCTGGATAAACGTGTTAAAACTATGTTATTCATCCTGGCAAGTGGGATAATTCCTTAAAAGTTTCTCTTTGAAGAGAAACAACTTCAGTTCATATAATCAAACACACACGTTACGAAAATCACACTCAGGATCAATTTGACAAATATTATATCAAATCCCAGCATTTATCATATAAATATATGGAAGCACAAAATTATGTCCAGTTATAATTATAATTGTGAACATATGTAGAATAAGGTGAAGGATTGAGTAGTAGGCATGCATAATTTCCGACACGCAATCTTGATGTTTCATGAATGGTATTTTTGTCACATCACAATAATAATTTGTTTCACTTTTTTGCCGTCTGTTACATGATATTTCAAATCCATTAACTTTGGTAATCATCGTGGTTTTTACCTTACTCTGAATTCATGAGTATCTCTTGGGATCTCCATAAATATTACATTCTCAAGTATCTTCTCATATGTGAATGAATGGTTTTCTTAAGATAGTGACGTAAATCTTGATGTTCCGCCAAGTGAAAGCATAAGCAAGAGTTAAACTATTTATGTTTTCTTTCAATAACAATGAATGTTGGAAACCTCGATTATTCTCTTGTATTTCCTTCCTGGCTGTATAACATTTGAAAAATCAGTCAAACGGTACCCTGGAAGCATTAAATCAATGAATCTGGTCGATGCAGAATATAATTTTTGAGGCAGTCAAATAAGAAAACTCGACAAAATATGGTTATAATAATTACTATGGTGGCCGATATAAATTCGAAGGCTATACGCTAGGCCCAAATTACCTATAACTTTCAGGCCAGCCGAGTTGAAGCATAAATATAACACGGAGGATATCATCACGGCACAAAATTATATATCTCTATAACTGGTATAAGTGACAACATAAAAGAGAAATATTGCTTAATTAGTAGGAACAAAAATTCGATATTTCCACGTAGGCTCACGCAGTGACTACAGCTAAAATGGAGGGAATCTAAGACGTGCAATTTTTTTCACATTTTTCCTCTCCCTCTTGCTATTCCTATTCCATATTCCCTGATATTTGTATTGTAAGTTCCCTTACACCCTATGCCACGCTGCCCTGTGGCAGCTAGCACGGTCGTATGCAAAGCTACATCATCCCAATATATTATGAAACTATTGTAGAAATGAAGACAATTACATTTATTTCCGTAGGAAAGCAGAAATCCCATTTCGTCACATCAATTTATACCGTGGCACAATAGTCAACTTCAACAGTAAATTGTAAGTTCTGTCGTAATGCAGTGCATTGAAAATTCCTCTACCTTTGTGAAGTTTATTTTTAAGAATTCGTCATGAATGGTGCAAATTTAGAGATAGAGGGAACTGGGAAATGGTTGAAGGTAGGAGTCTGCTGGAAAGGAGGGAGAGATTGAAAACACTCTCTGCATGAAGGAGAAGAGAGGGAATCCACGAGCGAGGGTATTTCTCCTGGAGAAGGGGAAAGTAGATTGCGTCTTGAGAAGACGGGACCGTGGCTGAGTGCACAACGTCCGCACTTGAGTACATGGAGCCACGACGTAGAGTAGCGAAAACTTAAAAAAGAAAGTTTGCGCTTCTGGAGACAATGGGGACCCTATGATAATGCTCCGCGTATCGCGAGGCAACGGAAATCGCATGCGGAGACAAAGTCAAGAGAACTTGGGTTTAATCGCAGGAAACGGCAAATCAGGGAACTAAGAGATGGTTTTGTGGATTCCGAAGCATTCAACTGTAGTTTATTACTCCCGATACATCTCAAAAGGTGGTTTGATAAGGCATACACTGGGAATACGCAGGCACAATACGTTTATGGAACAATTTGCGACTGAAAAAATAAGATTGAGAGCAAGCAATTATATCCACTTTTCATTTTTTTCCAAATCGGTAGGGACACAAAATTCCACTGCCTAAGATATTATCTTCCACGTCCATAATTTGCTTTACATTCATCCATGGATTTGTCTAGTCAAATTTTCCTGGCAAGCCCTAGTTATTTTCTTTCAGTAAAAGGATTACATTGAATTAATCAACAACTCTTTTTCACCATTTTATTTTGCTAATATTTTTAAGGTCTTTTAGGCTTTCAGGAAAACAATTATGCATCATTGGTATTTTTACATTTAACCTATTTTTCCATAACTGTTTTAATATCTCGGTAATGATATCTGGGGTTATTCCTAGAGTGTGTATTTTCTTCATACTTCAGCATTTTTTTAATTAAAATAAGCAGGTGGTATAGTGTTAGAAAAGAGTGAGCGGTGATAGAATGTGGAATGGATGCTCTAGTAATGGGTATGTATGAAAGGAGCATGCTTCGTTGGTTTGTCCATGTTGAGAGAATGGAAGAGAGCTGAATAAATAAACTGATGTATGATAGTGGATTGAATGGGTAGACTGAAACCAAAGAGGTACGCAAAGATATGGCAGTACGTAGGAAATTATTAAAGCAGAATTAGCTTTGTGGCTTATCACAGATAATTATACTTTTTTGAATGTACTTACCTCAAAAAAGAATGAGTCATGGGTATATGTGTGTTTGACTCATAAATAAAACCAGGATAGTGTATAGGTGCATGCTGATGTAATTTAGAATCACTAGGCGTGCAAAGGCTCAGTGATAATATTGAAATACCATCCGGTGGGAATAAAAAAAGGGGAAAAGGAGAGAAACACAGCCTCCTGAGACAAAGCGACGCTTGGAAAATAATTTAAAAACGACGGGAGAGGCAGGAAGTATACGGAGGAACGGAAGAAAGAAGCTTATACGCACAGGAAGAGAACCGAAGGATAGGAGGATTGAGAAAGAGAGAATTGAGTAGATTTATATGAAGAAAGGTACGGAAAAGGGAGAATTGAATATTAATAGGAAATGAAAGGGAAGCCTTGGGCTGGAGGCTAGAAACATCTTCCTGTCTGAACTCTTTCTCTTTTCTTACTAACTAAATGAGGAAAGCTTTTGTGGACGTTTTTAACTTCGTCTGCATTCATTGGTGTGTCAAGGTTTTAAAGGTATTCCAGTTAGAAAATTTCAACTCATATTAACTAGAATTCACTATGACAAAACCACAGTCCAAAATTCCACTATTTATTTTAATACTGTCGACCGGTTTCGACGTCTAAAGCGTCATTTACAAGACTAACAGTTTGTCTTGTAAATGACGCTTTAGACGCCAAAACCGGTCGACAGTATTAAAATAAATAGTGGAAGTTTGCACAGTGTTTTTGTCTTAATGAATTCTATCTTCAATTTCCACCAAGTATCGCTACAATCGATTAATTTGATAATATTAACTAGTCAACAAGTTAGGGATAAAAAGAGAAATCACAATTAAAATTCTCCTCTAATGTGATATATAATTTTAGTATGATGTGAATAGGAAATAAAATGACAAATTCCGCAACACTAAGGAGTCAAAGCCTCACAAGAAGAAAGGAAAGTGTAGCACGAAGCTGAGGGAAGTAGCAAAGTGAAAATAGGGGAGCAGCACCGGGAATGTTGCTCATATATAAATCAGACTCTCCTCATGCATTGGTAAGTCAAAGACTAGAAAAGAATATTTCCGCGTGTGAAATTATGGAAACTGCTCAGTATTTTTTTTCATTCTCAAACTTTCTTCTGGTTTTGGAAAGAGATCAAAACTGTTGTCTGGAATTCCTAAAGCCATATTCTCTCTCTCGTAGATCCTGCGAAATAGGTCGTAAAATGTTTGTTTTCCGATATTTTTTAAACTTTTTGCTGATTATAATAATGTAGAGGTATTATATTTACATAATTATGAAGGGATATTACTTATCCCCACATTTTTCATCCATTTTTCTCTCGTAATATTCTCTCTGTTCCACTGTCTAGTATCCTCAATCCCAGGTTATCTTCACATCTGTTCTCTCTTTCTCTATATTTAATTCCATAAGTCTCTCATGTTCAATATTATCTCCGTCTGATTGCTCTGCCACGTATTTATACCATCATAAATAGATTGTTTCCGTTTGATTAAAACCTTCCCTCTTCGGTCATTTGGTATATAGAGGATATTTACTCTCATAAATATCAATCTACTTTAACCAGTAGATTGCTCTAATAAATGGTACAGAGTTGTGGTACATATGCTCACATCGGATAATGGAAGAAAACGAGTTTGAATTCATGTACCACGGAATAGAAAGGAGAGATAAAAAATACCACAGTGGAGGAAAACTTGATATGTTTTGAAGAATGAAATGCTTTATATAAGAGAACAAAAACGGTTAGACTAGGAAATCATGGTTTGGTATATAGAAATAATAGGAGAGCAAAAATAAATTTGCTCTGAATCTAAAATAGCCACGCGAACAAAACATTTTGGTTAGCAACAGCGCTCGACATAAAGCCCATACTCTTCCCCAAATATTGAATGCTCAAAATGTTCCATCACACCTTACTCGCTCATCACTTAAGACCCTGAGATTATTGAGCTGGAAGTTAGCCAACAAGGACTGCAATATGGGATGAAGTCGCAGCATAAGCAATGTGGAGGCATTTTAAGACATTGAATTTGTGGCTAAGCAAGCGGAAATGATAATGGAGATCGACAGTTCTCAAGGACGTTCCTAAAGCCTTTCTAAATCTGCTTTCTCCGAGCTTCATGGCTGTCAGAATTTTAAGCGGTATTTTCTAATTTCCCAAGCCCGTAAAGACCGTTGTCACCAGTGATTATTTGGCACTCTGCCGAAGCAAATTAACAAGGAGGCGCTCTCATTGTAGTGTTGATGGTATTCGCTCGCGGACCATCTTTCCGTAAACAGTTTATTCCGACCCGGCTCGTGGAAAGAGGATTACCCGGCTTCTATTCGCAATCAGAAGATAAATCAATGGAAATAGGAAATTGGATAAACAAGAAGCATTTGAGAGTTATGGGAAATGTCCTGCTATATAGGCTCATCGGTATTTAACACGTGGCCGAATAAAACGAATGAATTAGTCACGCATTATTTTTTTTATATTTAAGGTCACCACTGACTTAACTTTCTTATAACCTTGAGTCTATAGTCGAAAGAATTGGAAAACAGTACACTAAATTTGACACTTCCTAGTCCGTAATATTCTTCCTTTGGCTAATGATATATGCTCTAAGAAGAAGACCGGATAGAGTGACAGACCGTAAAAGGGGAAAACGTTATCAGAACATCTGCTGGAAATAATGAAAGAGAAAGTCCCACGAGCACGGCTGAGGGATGAGCTACTTGTAAAAACAAAGATGGAGACGAGAAAGAATTAAGTACAAAGAAGTAGAAAAGACAGAAAAGGGTTGAGTGCAGGGATTATTTTATACACATTTAATCCGACGAGGAATTCTGGAAGAAAAATATCAGTACAAAATGATATGAGAAAGGAGAATGATAGGGAAGTAAAGAATTTAGAAAGAGATAGGGATCAAATAAAATTAAAGAATACAAATTACAAAGTGGAAAGAACGCGGATGCCAGGAAAGATAATTCCAAGGAAATCCATAGAATATATGCATAGAAAGCGTCTATACAACATACTCTCCAAATAACACCTGAACAATGCCTAGGCTATATATTCACCCCATTCAGTCTATTAATATCACTAGTCGTGGAATAGAAAGCCATTTGAAATCCAATAATTCCAAAAAATCACCCGGTCCTGATCAAATTCCCGCTCGAGTTTATGAAGAATTAGCATAAGAAATTGCACCGTACTTGAAAATAATATTTGAAAAATCTCTTACACAACATCGAGTTCCGTACGATTGGAAAATCGCGAACGTTACACCAATATTTAAAAGCGGTGATAAGGAAGAGCCCAGTAACTATAGACCGATTTCCCTTACGTCTATCTATATTGGTACATAATAATAATTGTCAGTTCAATTATGGGGTATTTGGATAGTCAAAACTTGTTAATGAAAAATCAGCACGGATTCCGGAACGGCAGGTGTTGCGAAACCCAGTTGGCCCTCTTCCTTCACGACATTCTTTCCTCGGGAGAAAAACTTGTGCATGTAGACGCAATATTTCTAGATTTCGAAAAAGCTTTCGATTAAGTCCCTCATTCAAAGTTACTCGTTAAGTTGGAAGCTTGCGGAATACACCACGACGTAATATGTTGGATAAGAGAGTTCTTAGCCGGCCACGAACAGAGGGTAATTCTAGATGGCGTTAGTTCAGATGTAATGAAATTAACATCAGGTGTACCCCAGGGAAGTGTCATCGGTCAATTATTGTTTCTTTTGTATATTAATGATATCACTGCCGTTGTTACGAGCAAAATTCGTCTCTTCGCAGGCGAAACAGTGTTGTACAGGGATCTAGGCAATGAATCTGACATGCTTGCGTTACAAAAAGACCTAGATGCTATAACTGAATGGTGCAATACCTGGCAGTTAGAATTGAATTTTAAGGAGTGCGTTGTTATGAATTTTTGTAAAAAGAATAACTCGGTCAAAGAAACGTATGCAATTAATAAAACCAACTTATCAAATTTAGAGTCAGTTAAATACTCAGGTGTGACCCTTACTCAGGACCTATCTTGGGGGAACACGTCCGGGAAATCTGCGGATAGGCTAGTCGCAAATTGGTGTTTATTAAAAGAATATTAGGAAAATGCGACGAAAAGGCTAAAGAACGATGTTATTTTTCACTCGTGAGACCTCACTTGGAGTTTGCCGCAAGCATATGGGACCCTTACGAAGTAGGACTAATCTCTGAAATAGATCGAATACAACGGAGAGCAGCAAGATTTGTAAAAAGTTGTTACGATAAACTTAGCAGTTTACCGAATTGTTGAAGGAATTCTGGTGGGAATCTTTAAATGATCGAAGAAGGAAATGCAGTTTAAATATTTTGCGCAAGTTCAAAGCAGACAATTTTTTTCCGGCGTTCAAAATATATTGCTAGAGCCAACGCACTACGGTAGAAGCGATCACAGGAATAAGATAGAGGAAATTGACTGCAGAACCGATAGATTTAAAATGTCATTTTTCCCACGTACAATAAGGGATCATAATAGTTGCGATAGATCAATCATATGAAAATCCCACCCTCAATAGGTAGAGTAGAATTTTCACTTCTGTTTAATAACATACCATCATTACTAATACTTCACATTGCTTGATATGTCCGGCATTTTATTTTGTTCTCTGCATGAAGTAGCATCTCGTAGCATTAATAAATTAACATTATTAGTAATATTAACCATTGATGTGTCTATATAATTGTTCTGCATGTTTACATGTTCATTTACGTATCACTCTCCCAGTTTCCACTGTTCTCCTGACTGCTTTTTGGTCTGCGCCTAGCGGCCGGGGGAACGTGTGAGGTTGTGATTTGTGCTGGGACGAGTGCTGCATGCCTGGTGTGAAATCACCCCGTGCCACACACCCTAGTGGTGGCTTGAATGGTACCTTGTAGATGTAGATGTAGAAAGCCATCAGGTAAGAAAAAAAATAGGAAGATCAAGGATCAGGTTTTGAAAGTGAAGTCGAAACAGGATTACAGTCTAATCCTGGAAGGAAGGAGAAGTTAGGAGAAAATAGAGTAAAATACCAAGTAGTCAACAGTGACTAAAATAAGTAAATATAGTACTGTGAAGCATGAGCAATTTGGTTCCAGCAACCGAGTAGGCTGGGTCAAAATATCAGGAATTATAATGCGGATGAACTGTCTTCAAGAGCGTTCGTCGCTTCTTCATCTTATAAGCACGGAGGTTAAAATAAAAGTTGACGAAAAACAATATAAATCAATGGGAATAGGAAGAGAGAGAAATGGAGATATAAAAAGAGAGAGAGAGAGAGAAATGGAGATGAGAAAATCTGGAATTGAAATTCAACAAGGAATACGACTCGACGTGGACAATAGTTCACCCACCCACGCCGGATCAAACAATTAATGTGCCACTTCGGTTGGAAGGGTAGTGGAGGTTAGAACGTGAGGATTTTGATTGTTAACCTGAAATGGGTGAATGGAGGTAAGGGGAGAGAAGGAGGGTGAACCGTCCATGTCAAGCACCAAAATCCTCTAATTCGCAGATTGGCAGCCATCCAGTTCTGATAGGTACCCAGGAGTAAAGGAGTACTTGAAGGGGAAGGCTGTAAAAAGGACTGGGGAATTGAGGAGGCGGAAACATTCCACTGGGAGGGAGAATGCTTTTCCTTAAGAGGAGAAAGGGACGATCGGTTAAGAGTCAGAGTTTGGGAGAGCAGATGGGTGGAGAGAAAGTGGAAATTGTCTCAGCCGAATCCTTTCGTTTGATCCTCAGATTACCAGACGATGGGTTTAAAAGGGAGGAGAGATGGGTGAAAATGTTCCTTGGCTGGTAAAACAAAGGAACTTCCGTCACGGCCGTAATTTCTACAGCGTGATTAGTTTCTATCACCACGAGACGAAGGATTACAGGAAGAGGTGTTTAAAGAGAGGCCAAACAGGTTGCGTGTCATTACCGCGTTTTGATCTCTCCTCATAATATCTATCGCAGAGCTCTTTCAGGGACTACATTAATTATGCCCCTGGTGTGAACATCTATGCATTAAATGAACGCCCTGCAGTAACTCTGCCGACATGACGTGGTTCATGACTCTTGCCTTTTAGCCACATGCTAAAAATAGGGCCTTGGTAAATCAACTGAATTCTAGGGCTTTAGGGAAAAACTTAACAAACATGATTATTTATCTATACTATATTTTTAAGCACGGATATATCATTAATTATAAAGTTGTACATAGACAACATAAAGTATAACTACACATTACATTAAAACTCTGCAACCTGCTGCATGGATTAAGATGTGAATATATGTTGGAGTTCCGCAAGGCAGTCTTCTATGACAACTGTTATCCCGACTATTTATTAAAGATTTGAAATATTATTTCACTTAATGTTCTATTATACAATGGTTTACATTAACGGGCATAGTCCAGTTCAACTATTTAGACAAATTATTAGGTATTTAAATCGTGACTTCTTGCAATAAATAAGTTGAGAATGAATGCAGAAAATGCTTTAGGAACGATAATTGGCATTCGTTCTCAATATTTTAGTATCAAAAGTAAAAACTTAAACGCTACCTTGAAAAAATGTTGCGTATAATTGAATAGAATATATGAAGAACTCAGATAATATAAGTAATAAAGAGTTTAAATTTAGCAACTATATTGATTTTCCCGGAAAATATTTCAATCATTTGGGTGTTAATTATTGTTCAAAATTATCATATTTTTAAAACATTTATATAAAACTGCTTGACAACTAATCTGATATGATGTTTTAGCCAAAAATGTGGATAAAATGGGCTGAAAATGCTATATAATAAAGATATTACACTAATATTTAAATGTGACATAAATATTAATATTGAATCATTTCTCAAAACTTGATTTCAATCAAGCTTTAAAATACAATTATTTCCTTTTTACTCGTAAAAAAGGATGTAATGCCAAATTATTTTACATGAAATTTGTGTTCTCATTAAATGAAATACATGATTAAAATACTAGAATAAATATCAATTTTTAGAGTCCTATGAGAAAAGTCATCTCATTGGTCACTTTTTTATCGAGGACGTGCATTAATACACACTGATAACTAAATTGAAAGACACGACATATCCGGGAGCATTTAAACATAGGCTAAAAGAACATTATGCATTAGGTCTTTAGTTTCCTTTTCATTTTTGACAATGAAATATTTTCGGTAGTTTCAACTTAGTAATTTACTCTATTTAAAACATTTAGGCATACTACTCAACTTTTATCTTCAGGATAATAACTTCTGCAAGCTACAAAAAGGTGGAACCATTAGGTCAACGCTACTGAATTTGGCAGATGAAGTGCCTGCGACGGCCGAATGCCTCTTCTAATGACGCGCATGAGGAATTTAAGTCGCATCAAGTATCTACCCTTTTAGGACTGGGAAAGGAAGTTGACAGCTCTTCCTTAAATGAGGCGAAAAACGAGACAGACTCGAAAAAAGGACAATTTTTCATAACGAGTACAGGGAACTTCAAGCATTCAAGTCAGAAGAAGCATTTATGAACGGTGAAACAGAAATGTTTGCTCTATCACATTTTAAAAGACAATTACATGAATGTGACGACCATTTTAATGAAATGAGGCTGAAATGAAAAGTCAGTCATTAAAAGAGTCAAGTTGGGAATTCTTGGAATGTCATTTCTGCCCAGGGAATCGGAACAATTAATTTTTAACGCACGCTTAGAATGGAAAGTTGTGCCACAATTACCCCTCCTCCCACTCTTCCAGACGAACCACCCTGCCAGAAAAACCACTCCGAACGCCAAAAACTCGCAAACGTCGTCGCGAATATCACCACTCGCATCGATGTCTCGCGTTTCGCTGTCTCGCGTTTCGCTGTCCGCGATGTGACAAGGAACTCACTTTTATACTGAAAGATGCAGTGCTGAGCTCTATTTCGAGCGACTTAACTCTAGCACCATTACCTCCTTCACAACAAGGACAAGGATTTCCCCCACTACCAACAACTCCTGCATCGGTCAGCTGACTCCCCTTAATCGCCAACCGCATCGACACAGCGCGGCGCTCGACCTCTATGAACCTGACCACGGCCGGAGAAGGACGTAACTGCTTGGTTCCAGTTGTAACTTGTGTTCGTCTTGTATAGAACGGTATTTAGCCTACGGGCATGTTTTCTATTGTAATAATTGTGGTTATGCAAATGCTGTTAATTGAAGTTAATCAAATTGGCTAAGGTTGTTGTCATTTTTCTCTCGTTTCCAACCACCAATCGCAGTCAATTCACTCGTGACGTCAAGTTTCAGTGGCTTGCGTTGCAAAGTTTTATTTTCTTCATTGTTCCTGATTAACCCGGCTGTTTCACTGCGGCAATTAGGACACATGCAAAACAAAGTCTCTGAACTATCTGCTCTCTTTTTCTGGGTCAAGGGTTTCTTCACAAATGGAAGCTTCTTTTTCTTTTTTTATGAGATGGAAAAATAGCTTATGGATTCAAAAGTATAAGACAGTCAAAAGAAAATTTCGAAAGACGCATGGAAATCTGTTGAACAAGCGATTGTAAATGGATACATCATGATAGGAATTAAAATGAATGGAAAAGCAAGAAGAATTTATGCACGATTCAATAATGAACAGATTTATTTTCAAAGAGCAATAAAAAATAAGAAATAGTATAAAATGAATGGAAATGAAGAGGGCGAATGAATAGGAGTAAATTGTATTCCCATTCTATTAGCTCAAAACATGTTTTCTTCTACGGCAGATAATGCTCGATAAATTATTAGTTTTCATTTATCCCATCTAGCAGATAAACAATGCCTAAATTATTTGAAACTTTTCACCATGTGATTTCAAAATCTTCAATTCAAACTTTTAACGGCATAGCAAAAAATACATTTGATATGGTCAAATATTATGCATGACACTAAAACGGAAATACGATGCAATATACGGAAAGCCTTGAAATATTACTGGATGCAGCACCCTAGCATCTTGAAAGCCTTCCATGGAATTTCAAATAAATACAACCAAAAAATGGTTGAATGAATAATATTTCTGCCATCCGTTTAGTTTTTTTGTTTAATTTTAAAATTTGCTTAATTTTTAAAGCATGTTATTTTTACTAACTTTAATTTCCAATTGCACAATCTTCCACTGTGTTGAGGTTCTTCCCTCACCTCACTTCAATATCCACTCTACCACTTTCATGTACGTATAATAGGCCCTTATCTGCCCAAACATTTATCCATTTAGTACAAGAAATATATGATTCTGGATGTGTTACGTACCCATTAAAAAGAGACGTATTATGCCGTTTATAATCCTAATTAACGCTTTATGTGAAATCATTTGAAATTTTATGATCAGATATATGTAGCTATGTATATTAACATAGTTGCTTGATCATAATAAAATGCATGTAAGTTCTCTTAATTTTTTTGGGTAATAGATGTATTTAGTAATGCATTGGTCATCACAAGAAATATATATTAGTTAAGTATATTCTATTAAAATGGAGGCACTTTATACTTCTATATCGTATGTCTTTAAAAGGACCCAGACATTTTTCAACGGATATTAAATTAATTAGGACAACATAAGTCATATTTGCGACGCATTAAAATATAAAATACGAATTGCAGAAGAGGAATACATTTTATGCCTTCTATTACATAACGTCGTATATTCGCAATTCTTTTTCAAGGCTTAAAAACGCACATAAGAACATGCAATGCATTAAATCAAGTTGATAAGACATGTTGATTTTTAGTCAAGGGCTAATTTCTCACTCTTTTCACCTCAAAGCTATCAGAAATTAGCTTTTCAGTGCCCAACATCATGCACTCGCTTCAGAGCAAAAACAAACATGACCTAACGTGGTTACCTGACAGATCCTATCAGTCTGGATAGTAGATTGAATATGACACCATTATGCAAAGAGCAAGCGTTCATTAGTGCTACGTGAATAAACTGTTATTACTAAAACATCATCCTCTTCAACACTACGCCATTTAATTTTACATGAGTTTCTCAAATGCCTCGAGCCTGATCCTATTTTACGAGACCCTGCTCCGGTTGAAGATAGCGTAGTCGATGAAGCAACGTAGAGTGTGCCGCACAATCTTAACTGCTATCTGGCACGAAAGGAGTTAATTGCCTTGCTCTTCGTGCTTCACGCTCCTTTACAGCAAGTCAGAGGCCAATTTTCCTCCATGAGTGACCTTATTAAAAAAACACTTTCTGAATACCGTCACAGTAACATATTATACTCACCTTTAAAGAGGTACGCGTCGAACGCCGCTATAACATACTAAGATACAGTAATTTCCTGGCCAAAGCTTCGTGAATGCCCTGCCCAAAAAAACGAAATAAATTACGATAGGAGGTTTTTCCGAAATATTTTAACTGTAGTTGTGTGATTCGATTTACGATTGACCATAAAATAAAAATTTTCTTGGTGTTACTAAAATGACTTAATCATTGCGAATTTTACCCTTTACTATTTCCCTCGCATTGGTCACTTCGTTTAAATTTCAGCGGAGCTAAATATTCTTTGGTTCCTACTAACTGTAGTCAAACATACTCGTTACGCGATCGTCATTTGGCTGCATAAATGACATCAATGCACCCTTTGAAATACTACTTTTCCCATGGTTGTAGCAAATTAAGTATTAATTTTTTATTATGAAATATTGTGTTTATAGAAATATCGATCGATATTAAATAAAGTGAAAATTAATTGGTAAAAAGATAACTCAATTAATAACATTTACCACCGTCCTTGTAACATAAGTGAATGAATAATGATCACAATAAATTTAGATAGGCATTTCACTAGACCATTCTTTGGGTAGGCTTTCATTCATTATTATTATGTGTATTAATAATTATTATTTAACAGTTACTAAAGAAAACTTATGATTATGTTCAAACATGTCTTTAGACCTGACAGTGTTGAGGTACCTCTAAAGCAAATAATATTTAGGCGGTCCCCTTTACGAACAAAATATACCCGTGCTTTCGAAACATGTGTTCAGAAAACGATTGTAGAAAAACAACTTCCTGTAATTAATTACTCGCGTAATAAATATCACAGGATTAAAACAAATTCATCGATAGAGAAAATAAAAATTTGATTTGTAAGGGGAATATCAGATGAAGAATGAGGGGAAATCTTAAAAAATAAATTCTGTAAGTGGAATCGAAGAGTTGTTAGAAAGATTGGAGGATAAAATGAACTAAAGTGAGGACGGGACATGAATGTCGAAGGAAGGAAGTTGTCTTTCTACTTCCTCCGATTCCGTCTCCTTGCAGAAATGTCTTTTTTCCCCAAAACGATTCTCCTTCCATAATCTTCCGGAGTCTCATTCTTGTCTCACTGTAATCTCCGCGTCTCTCGAAATCTCATCTGGGAACCCATTTTCATTCCGCAGACGCCAAACGAGTTAGGGTATATTACTAGCACCACTGATAGTAAAATTGGTGTAATCATAAGTGTCGGAAGTGATGAAATACTCCAAATCAGCCACTGGACTCGACTCACATCATGTAGACCTTCAAAAACTGGTAACCGGTTCTAAGTAATTTGTGTATATGAGACGAATCTGTGCTGTATTCGTTCATTAAAGTAAAACAAATGAAAAGTGCACAGGGGAAATTTTGGTGCTGCATGATCACAAACTTTTATTCGAACTTTTACAAAAAGTACTGAAATCTATGGTTTCTGCAAAACTTTAAACAAAAATTGAATGCTATCAAACAATTCAATGAGGAAAAATAACTAGTGCCACAATGTATAAATTAAGCAGTATAAGATATAAAGTTACATGAATCGTAACAGAATATAAAACTTAATTGACATTTAAAGGTTGGAATAATTTTTACCAAATGATAACTTGGTTGAAATAAAATATTGCAAAAATGCGATGTGAAGAGCTTGTGAGCAAGACGTTACAGGTTTTAATTTAAATGTTCATCAATGTTTCAGCCCATAAACAGGGTTATTATATATTTTCTGCGTCAAAAAAGAAGTTAAATCGATTACAATTGGCCGCAAAATCGTTATTAGGTAAAGTTCTCGTCTAGGAGTACTACTCGTATGTAAGAACAACTTCAAAGTACAAACAATTTACAATTATAGATTATATACTTACGCCCTCCATTTTGCAAAAAATATAAATAAGTACAACTGAGAAAAATGAAAAACTGCACGGTAAAATTTTAACCATGGGCAACGCAGCAATTGCGAACTTAAGGAATGTTTCAAAAGATTATATCAATTTTAATGTAAATTCTCTTCTCTTGGACTACAACCTTGTCGTGGTTGAAGGGCTTGCGTGCTCCGATGACCCCTAGAGCTGCACTGGCGGGAGCATTGCTCCTGGTAGGGTCACCCATGCCAGATTGGTCGAAGGTTAGGAGACAGACGAATGGTAGTCCGCGCAGCGTCTGTACCTCAGTGAGGCGGCTGCAAAAGGCGTCTGACCCCAGTGGGGCGGCCTCTGAAGTGATGGTGTCACGTAAAAAACACTATTGAGTAAGGCCACGGAATACTATCTCAATTAAAACAAAAGCCTTGAAATTATGGACAGTTCTCAATTGATAATGAATCCTGGCAACTACGGGACTCGGCCAAGAGGGCCGGGTGTCGTGCCCGGCAGCGGTGGGAGCAAGGCCCCTGCGGTCGTCATCACACAAAATCCTTGCTCAGACGTAGCAGCAGCAGAGGAAAAGAAGATAAAGAAGAGGAACGAAACTATCAGAATAGGCACGTGGAATGTTAGGACTATGCTGAGGGCGGGGAAGCTAGAGAATATAAAGCAAGAAATGGAGAGGGTGGGTGTAGACATCATGGGTCTGGGTGAAGTAAGATGGAAGGATGACGGAGATTACTGGAGCGGCGACTATAGAGTAATCTATAGTGGAGGGAATGAAAGTCAGCGCGGGGTTGCATTCGTAATGAATAGGAAACTAGGTAGAAAAGTAGTGTATGCAGAGCAGGTGAGTGATAGGATAATAGTCGTGGAGCTAAAAGCAGAACCAACGAATTTAGTTATAATCCAGGTTTATATGCCTACCTCTAATCATAAAGAGGAGGAGGTAGATGGGGTGTACGATCAGCTAGAGGAAATAATTGGTAGGATACCAGGAAGTAAGCACCTGGTAGTAATGAGGGATTGGAACGCGGTGGTGGGTGAAGGAAGAGATGGGAGAGAGGTGGGCGATTACGGGCTAGGAAGGAGAAACGACCGGGGCGAGAAAGCTGTGGAGTTTTGCCGCAGAAATAACCTAGTAATTACGAATACATGGTTCAGACATCATCCTCGACGTAGGTACACTTGGAAGAAGCCGGGAGACACAGATAGGTTCCAGATAGATTACATAATGGTACGTCACAGATACAGGAATAGTGTTAAAAACTCGCATACTTATCCAGGAGCTGATGCAGACACAGACCACAACTTATTAGTCATGAAATGTCGGGTAAAACTGAAAAAGATAAGGATGGGAAGGAGGGTACGAAAGTGGAATACGGAGGCATTAACTGGGGCAATGAAGAAGAAGTATCGAGAGAAAGTGGATGAGATAATGGGTGAGGATCATGGAGTTAGATCAGTGGAAAATGAATGGGGAAGTTTGAAAAATGGAATTGTAGAAGCTGCGAAAGCAACGGTAGGCGTAGTGAGTGCAACTAAAATTAGAAAACCGTGGATCACGAAGGAGATGATCAGGGAGATGGAGGAGAGAAGGAAATGGAAGAGCGTAAACTCAGAGCTAGGTAAGAGAAAGTACCGAGAATTTAATAACAGGCTTAGAAGAGAAACAAAGAAAACAAGAGAGGCGTGGTGGAGTGAACAGATCGACGCGTTAGAGAAATACCAAAAAGAGGGAAGAGCAGATGCATTATATCGGAGAGTAAAGGAACTGACGGGTGGTAATAAGGGAAGGGGAATTACAACGATAACAGACAAGACGGGAAAGGTGATCGTAGAACCGAGAGAGATCCAGGAGAGGTGGAAGGAGTATGTGGAAGAGCTGTATGGTAAAGAAATAAGGCCCAATAGGTTAGATATAGAAAGGGAAGACGATATCGACAGAGATGGCATCGGACCAAGTATCCTAGATAGCGAAATCGAAAGAGCTCTACGAGACATGAAAAGGAATAAGGCGGTGGGAATAGATGACATACCTGCAGAGTTATTAAAGAGCATGGGGAAGATCGGAAGGGGAAAACTTTTTGCGCTTATTCGTAGGATTTATGAGGATGGAGTGTGGCCGGAAGACTTCGCGAAGACTGTACTAATTCCTATACCGAAGAAGAGTAAGGCAAAAACTTGCGAAGACTATAGGACAATAAGCTTAATATCCCACGCGGCCAAAGTAGTTCTGAGGATTCTAAACAGAAGGCTAGAGAAGAAGGCAAATGAATACCTGGGTGACGACCAGTTCGGGTTTAGGAGAGGGACGGGAACGCGAGACGCTATAGCGGTGATGAGGACGCTAGTAGAAAGAAACCTAGAGTATGGGCAGGATGTTTTTGCATGCTTCGTAGATTTCGAGAAGGCGTTTGATCGGGTGGAATGGACGAAATTAATGGGAGTGTTGAAGAAATTAGGGGTCGATTGGAGGGACAGGCGTCTGATTCGAAATTTGTATATGAATCAGACTGCGCAGGTTAGGGTAGACAATGGAGAATCGGGATGGGCCACGATAGGACGGGGAGTGCGGCAAGGGTGCCCACTATCGCCGTTGCTTTTTAATGTGTATTCAGAAGAAATGGTAAGGGAGGCATGGGGGGAGGAGGCGGTAGGAATAAAGGTAGGAGGGGAGCTGATAAAATCAGTGAGATTTGCAGATGATCAAGCATTGGTTAGTCAGTCGGCCAAGGGGTTACAGTCAATGGTGAATGCATTAGAGGTGCAGTGCGGAAAGTATGGGATGAAGATAAATCACATGAAAACGAAAGTAATGAGATTTTCTAGAAGTAAGAAGGCGGGGCTGAATATAAGGGTGGGAGGGCAGAAGATAGAGCAGGTCGAGCAGTTTACGTATCTGGGTAGTATTTTGGAGGCGAATGGGTTTAGTGGTAAGGACATCAGATGCAGAATTGCGCTAGCTAAAGAAGCATTTTCGAAGAGAAGGGAATTGATGAGGGGGGGTCTGAGAAGAGACGTAAAGAAGAGGCTGGTGAAAACTTTAATATGGAGCGTGGCGCTATATGGGTCGGAAACTTGGTCTTTGCGAAGGGAGGATGTGCGTAGACTAGAGGCGTTTGAGATGTGGGTTTGGAGAAGGATGGAGAAGGTTAGCTGGATGGCGAGAAAAACGAACGAGGAGGTATTGGATATGGTCGGAGAGGAGAGGAAGCTTGTGGCAGAGGTTCGGAGAAGGCAGAAGAGATGGATGGAGGAGGTTTTGAGAGGAGAGGGCATGTTGAAGAGAGTGATAGAGGGGAGAACACTGGGGAAACGTGGGAGAGGAAGGAAGAGGATAGGAATTCTGGACGAAATAAGAGGAGGTAGAAGATATGAAGATTTGAAGAGGGATCTAATAACGGGCCATCCTTAGGAGGGAATGCGAGACAATTTCTATTAGTTTGGGATACAAAATGGGGACTGTCCAAGAACCTACCAATCAGCTGGTAGAATACTTGAATGAATGAATGAATGAATGTAAATTATCTCGAAAAACTTTTAGAGGATTTTTTTAGAAGAATTTTTAAAAAGATATTGCATTGAAGGGAATGCAAGACGTAAGTATAGACGTATAATGCCGTCGAAATAGCAATGGGAAATCAGAAAATGAGCCAACTCGCACATCTTATGAGACATTTTTTACTTAATGATTGCTATTCTAAATAAGAGATTTAAGATCTTAAGTATAATTGTCTTTATAGCATAAGAACATAATAGTTAATATGGGAGAAGGGAAAATATATAGGTACACGTAAAGACGTAATGTGCAATGGTACAGCTCTCGCAAAATTTCCTCTTACCGTGCAGTGGACGATATTGGGACACGGGCTACGAAACTTTTAGTATATTTTGAAACGGGGGAGGAAAGTGGTTTAGTATAGAGGTTCATTGACGAAACCTTTCTAATTGCTAGCTTTGATAAGTGGGATGACTCACCATCACCCTTTCCATTTCGACTCATCTCACAATTATACCTCAGGATAGGGCCTTTGGTAAAGTCATAGCGATGGGTCATTTTAACCACTTGCTTTGCGTGCCCTTTTTCGCGAAGTACATACAATGGCTACTCTGCCTCACTCTCCTTTGTTGCATCCCTCATATCCCCTCTATATTTCCTTTCACCCCCATCACTTTTATCTCCACTCCTTCCCCACCGTTTCTGCACCATGAACTTTAATGGTAGCAACAGGTAAGACATTTTATGTGACACATCGTGAAATTTCGCGATCAAAGGGACGAAGCGTGGTGATGAAACTGGAAGAAGTTGGAACCAAACCATCAAATTTGGAGCTGAGTAGCTGAGCCATTAGTATACATATGTATCCTAAACATGCCCCCAGTGGGTGTTGCCAAATATTCCGCATGTACCGAAAAACCAGGACCAAGCTGATTGTAGCGCCGCCACTCTAAAGAAGGTGGTTCTAATGAGGAAAGGTCGTGATTCGAATGGAGATACTGTAAATAAAGGAACCGGAATTTTCTTCCCTATTATCACCGGCCATTTTTGAGACACATAAGTGAACCATGCCGAAGGAAAGGCCGTGATTCAAATAGAGATATTGGAAATAAAGATACCGGCATTGGCCTCCCAATTAACCGGACATTTTTGACACACAGAAGCGAAACCATGCCGACTGCAGCGCGACCTATCTTTTACGGAAAGGTAGGCACCATCTTTGCCCGTACAGTGGTGCCAAAGATTTAGATCCCCATGTATATTCATGAGCTGAGCGAAGCAAGGAGGTTAGAAAAGAAATGGAGGCGACATACCACTTGATTCTTGAAGCCAATTCCGCCATTGAGGTCGGCACAGTTTAGACCTTCCTCTGGCTTACGTGTCCGGCGGTCGCGTTCGATTTTCGTCAAATATAAGTGAAAAACCACGGGCAAAATGATGTTTTGTGACTGGTTTGGCCACACCTACTCGGCACAAAATCCTTCCCAAACACCCCTATTCTTGCTTCAATTTCGCCCATGAGCGTTCACGGTCATGCCTCCTCCATTTCATTTTAACCTCCTTGGAGCGAAGGCCACAAAAGAGAAGGCGAAATAACATTAATATCGGCTTTATTTTTCGAGCAAATGTACGACCGGTCTACATAGTCCTATCAATAAACAAAAACTCACCTATGTAGGACTCAAACCAGCGACCTCAAGGTTAGTGGACAAGGACTTTACCACGTCGCCGCCGAGGCAGGCAATGGATACAATTCCGCGACCGTGATAGAATGCGAATAAAAATATAGAAGATCCTTTGAAATTTGAGGGAAGTGAAGGTCAGGGTGAAAAATAAAACATAGGTAAATTTTTAAATTGCGAGGAGGAAATTTTAAGTCATGAAAGGATCCTGAAAGAATGCGATAACTTTAAAAGGTTTTGATGAATTAGGCAAGGTTCTCTCCACGTTCAGCTTCGCTTTACAATCTTTATCCACTCTAAAGCACTTGAATATATATTGAGCGTTTAAAAACTGCTTGTTGATGAAACGCAGATTAAAAATAGGTGTCTGTGTGCATGAGGAAAAACATATTTTATATGGAGTATGGTAAAAAATGTGATATTTTTAACGCAGGCAGAGCTTGATATTTCTCTTCAACTCCGACTCACCAATGAGCTAACTTCTACTGACCATGTTTGCCACATTTTCCTCCTCCGTAGCTGAAAAGAGCTTAATGTATTACTGTGTAGGATTAAAAGCTATAAAAACAAATGTATGTGTTTTTCTACTTTCATTCACATTCTATTTAAATTTTCAACGCACATCATATAAGATCTTGTAAATAAAAAGAAACGAACAACTCCTGATATAAAACACTCGCAGAATGAGTGATAACTAATAAAATGAACATCATTTGCATGACATTCTGAGGCATTGTCTTTCCTTTTATACTTAAGTGTAAGGCATTGTCACTTGATAAGTATTGCGGAAAGCTATAAATTCGGTTTATACAGGATGGCGCTCAATTACGAAATACATTGGCTATCCTGTGCAGGCTCTTGCGACAGTGAGAATTTTCGGCAACACGGAGATATATCCTCTCTTAATCAATTAGCAGAAAAATCCGGCCTTACTTGATTTAGCACTCAAACACTGTTATGAACTCAGTGAAAGAAGCAAGAGAATTCGATAACTCAATCCTCATCTTAGACGCCATTTCTCTAAGGAGGAAATGGAAAGAGCTCCTCTTTGCCAGAGATGCACAACCCAACGTGCTCCTGGTGGGCTAGGTGAAGCACAGGTGCTCGGTGACAGTAATGACTGTGACATTCCATGAATGATACTGTGGGACATGCAACGAGGAAAATATTCCGACAAATAGCATCGATCAAAAAGACTTCACTATACAGTACGAGATTTGGATAACATATAAACTGCCTCAATAAAAAATTCTCGGTCTCATGTCAGATCTCAAGAGAAATAAAATTTTATGTGGTGGGGAACGTAAAAATTCTGAATGAAATATCGAGGTTACACTTAGTATGATTAAATTTAAATCTGCATTAAATTGGGTGTTTTTAGAGGATGCAATGTAAAGAAATATTATAGAAAAACGTGCTTTAAATCAAGAGAGAAATCAAATTTTATAAGGGGCGAATGAATCTAAAGAAAAAACTGCCCAAAATTATTTTCTCAGGAAACGTTTCCTTTTTTCAACTCTTTCTCTCTCTCTCTTTGAAAATCCTTAAGAATATTTCTCCTAAAATTGATTGAATATGATTATTTGTAATAAAGGAAAAGAATTGTTCCCTTATGACGCTGATAAAACCAACGAATACCAAGAAAACGTCGTAAGTGCTTCATTAAAATGAGACCCGCAGCACTGTGTCCAAAAAAGTCTCTTCACGCCGTAAAAAGTATCATAATAAAAGTTCCGAGACCGAGAAGAAGGCTAAACTGCATTGCAAAGAGGAGATAAAAAGCAACAAAAAGGAACGCAGGGGGGAGCCCTAACTCTCATAGCAAGCACCCCGGCTATAAAACGGTGCCCAAAAGCAGCTCTCATTCGCCGGGCGAAATTAAGATGATGGGACCGGTGGAGCTCGGGTTAATTAATAACCGCTCTTTCTCTGAACCTTCAAGGAATAGAATTACGTATTTGAAGCCAACGGCACGGAGTGTTTGCGTTCGAGTTAAGGAGTCATTTTTCCGCCGATATTTGATTTTAACATCACAAATTACAATAGTAAGAAATGAAAAAATTAACATAACTAATTCTGGGTGACTACTAAATATTTGAAATTTTATCAATACATAAATACAGCGGTGTTCAGTTGATCCTTGATATATATGAAAAAAGACTTTACGAATATCACTTATAACATTTTATTTACACGACCCGGGTTTCGACACTTCGTGTCATATTCAGCTGAAAATACATATTTTGGTTTGGTATATTCACAAACTCATGGAAGGGTGGGAAGGAGTTTGAGGGAGGGGAGATGGATGTGAGGTCACTAAGGACGGGTTGGGTGATTGGGAGTTGGGCGATAGCATGTAACATTTCAAAATGTAGGATTTTTTATGCAAAGTTGCTGCGATGGTAGTTGTCCCTGAGGCGGTTAGCAAACATCGAGTCTTGTTTACAAATTCATGGATGTTGGAGGTGGGGGGAAGGCGTTGGAGTAATAAGAGGTTGATATGAGGTCACTGGGGACGGGTTGAAGGCAATGTCACTCGCTCTTGCACAATACTATTGTTTGTGAACTCACTTCTTCTTGAGTAATTTTATTCACTACACTATTAGTTGAGATAGAGAATATGGGAGAAAGCGAGGGGAACACTTATTCGTTTTATCTATCGGGACGTTGTTTAGGTAGTGTTAAACTACTTCAAGGGACTCTAGGGCGTCTTAATCTTCTTCCATCGTTTTCAAAATGTGAGTAAACTTGGTATACACGCTTAGCTACTTAGGGTTAGATTTTTGCACGAGATACTTCAAGCACAGAGAAAAAAGTCTTCATCTACTGTGCATTTCCCAAACTGTATCTCCTTCCACGGCCTCATGGACGCCAACAGTTACAAAGAGCATCTTTGCATTCTGCCGGGAGATCAGTGACTGAATTTCTTGCACTATTTTTAAAACTATTGAGTCATTCAGTAATATAATGCAAATTTTTCGCGATGATCATACTTAGTTGCTTATTTTAGAAACACACTAGATGCACTTCACTAATTATTTGACCATATAGTTTGAATCTGGACACGGTATTAATGATTTAAACTTCAACTACCCTTTTGTTTATCGTTTAAGGGTAAATCTGCGAGAAGTGGGGTGAAAAATCTACAAAATGGGGTACGATCCGAACACCAAACAAGCCGCTGGCATGTTTAGCCCGAGAAATTTATATCCCAGATCCGAACACGCTCTCTTTGGAAACAAATCGCATCATCGTTCTTTCACTTTGGAGGGTGAAAAAAAGGATAAGTAGTCCCTTCAACCAACTGTGCTCTAAATTTTCACCCAAAAGGTCAAGCGCAAAAGCCTTTCCTTCAAACCTTTCCCCATCTCTTCTCTATCTATGAGGGTGTATCTCTCGGGGAGCAGCTCATCTTTTTACGTGAGAATCTGGGTCGAGTAAAGGCCAGCAGCAGGCGAAACCCACTCTCTTTCAGTCAAAGGCTCTCTCCCTATGCTCCCCCTCTCCACACCAGGGTCCGCCACTCGACAATGGGCTGAGAGTGGGCGCTGCTGTCGTTTTAACTTTCCCAGCAGTTCCCCCGCACTTGAATCGTGGGAGGGAGAATGGGAAGAGAGACTAAGGATGTTGCGTTAGAACCTGGCGGACATCCGGTCAGGTTGATGAAAAGTTATAACGTAAAAAAATTACAAAACTAAAAACTTTAGCGTTGTCACTGAGAGATCATACCCCAAGAATGTTGAAATATTCATTGGTAGGGGGAACGGAGAATTTCGCAGGAGTGGAGGAAATGGGTGAAGACACATCACGCAAACGGAATTACCCTTAGAATTATGAGTTTTTTAAATGAATTATCCAGCTCTTCTCGATGAAGAATATTTCAATCGCCTCTAACTCATGTGCAAAATGCATGCAACGTAGATTCTCCGCGACGATGAAATTATGTCACATTGGCGATTCCGAGATCGGATCACCTGCAACTACCATGAGCCGCCATGTCAACTCAATCGAAATGGATGATGAATATTCATTGCTGCGATCATTAATCCTAACTTAAAGTTTCTCCCTTTTTCAATGGAGAGAGGAATGAAGTGAAAAGTAAAAACTTGAAAGAGATTTTTGAGAGAACAGAGGTAAATTCATCAATATTGGTAACGGATTTCGCGTATTCCTCCACGTTGTCTTGTATAAAGGCGAAGGCAGTTTATCCATCCATCCTGCTGGCGTCTTCAGGTCAGAAATGTCGATGCGTTGAAATTGGCCGTCTTATATAGGAGCTTGGGAGGTCGTAGGTTGGCTCTGATTGGTCGGGTTAGTCCTATGGTCGCAGGTGGGCTGTGATTGATCCTTGATTCTGAAGACCCTTTTCCAAGCGTTAGCTAACGTGTAGCTCTCTTCTCTGTTGTAATGTTCAGGACCAATCACAGCCCACTTACGATCATAGGATTAACCCGACCAATCAGAACCAACCTATGACCACCCAAGCTCCTATATAAGACGCCCAATTTCAACGCATCGACACTTCTGACCTGAAGACGGTAGCAGGATGGTAGGAGAAACTTTCGTCGCCTTCAGGAAAGACAACGCGGAGGAACGCCCAAAAGCCGTTACCAATATGGAGAAACGCCGCGGAAAACTCAGATAAAACGAAATAAAAAACCATATTCCGTGGTAAGTCAAGCTAGAGTTCAAGTTCACCCTCATCCTTTACTGAGAAAGCATCAAGAGTTTCACCAATGCACCGAAATTTTGTATCTGCAATGCGAAATAGTTAAACATTTCTCAATACATATTCCACCCCTCATGAATTTCAATATTTGTTTATCAGCCTCATTGAAGTAGTAGTAAAAACAAGTGGATACTTGGAATGGGAATAATATTCCCCAGGCGCATTTTCAGATATATGGTCTTTTCAATATTAGATAGCTTTAATTACCGTTGATACACCAAAAATAATGGAAATGTTTAAGTGAAAATTGCTATTTCGAATTTTTTAAAGCAATTGAATTTTAAAATCCTTGATTCACAAAAAGGAAACTTATATCCTTTCGGAACTCGTATAGGCCTCCATCAGCCCCAACAATGACTTGAAAAGGCCTAGCGTAACATGCAAAAAAACGAACGGCAACACTCTTTTATTTACGTCTATTTTAAGACCCCCCTCATAAATTCCCTTTTATTTGAAAATGCTTCTTTAGCCAGGGCAAGTCTACATCTGGTGTCCCTACCACTAAAGACATTCTCCTCTAAAATAATTCCCAGATACGTAAACTGCTGGACCTGCTACATTTTGTGCTCTTCCACCCTTATATTCTGCCCCACCTTCTTGCTTTCAGAAAATCTCATTCATTCACCTTCGCCTTTTTATGATTTATCTTCATCCCTTACTTTCCTCACTGCCCCTCTAACGCATTCATGATTGATATATCCTTGTCACCCCTTGGCTGTCACCGCTTGGCTGACTGACAAATCAATGCTACCTAGATCATTTGAAAATCTCAATAATTTTCTCAGATTCCCTCCTACCTTTATTCCTACCTCCAGTTCCCCCCATGCTTTCCTTTCCATTTCTTCTGAGTACACGTTAAAAAGCAACGGCGATAATGGGTACCGCTGCTGTACTTCCCGTCCTACCAGGGTCTGATTCTCCATCCGCTACCGTAACCTGTGCCGACTGGTTCATATACAGATTCCGAATGAGACGTCTGTCCCTCCAATCGACCACTAATTTCATTAACACTCGCATTAATTTTGTCCAGTCCACCCTATAAATTGTCCTCTCGAAATCTATAAAGCAAGGACAAATATCCGGCTCACACTCGAGGATTCTTTGTACAAGCGTCGTCATCACTCCTATATCTTCTAGCGTTCTCGTCTCTATCCTAAAATCTAACTGATCCTCACCCAGGTATTCATTTGCCATATATTTATAATTAACAGAAATACTTTGGCCACGTGGGATATTTAGCTTATTGCACTATGGTCGTCACTCGTTTTAGCCTTGCCCTTCCCCGATGTAGTAATTAGAATTGCCTTTACAAAGTCCTACGGCCAAACCCCATCCTAATAAATCGTACGAATAATCGTAAAACGTTTTTCTCTTCCGTTCTTCCTCATTCATTTGAGATACTCTGCAGGTATGTTATCTATTTCCACCGCCATATTTCTTTTTATGCCTCGTATAGCTCTTTCGATTTCGATATCTAGGATGCCTGATCCGATGCTATCTCTGTCAATGTTGTATTCCCTTTCTATATCTAACGTACTGGGAGATATTTTCTTTACCATGAAGCTCTTTAGCATATTCCTTCCACCTTCCACGGATCTCTTTTGGTTGCACGATCTTATTCCCTGTCTTGTCTGCTATAGTTGCATCTCCTAGTTCCATCCCATCAATTCCATCCCTTAATTCCTCGACTTTGAAATATAATTCATCTTCTCTTCCCTCTTCTTGGCATTTTTCTAACGAGTCGATCGGTTTTTGCCACCATGCCTCTCTTAATTCACATGTTTTTTTCTAAGCCTGTTGTTTAATTCCCGGTATTTTCTCTAGCGTATCTCTGAGTTTGCGCTCTTCCATTTCAAAAAAGTGAAATCAACGAAAATACATTAATATTTGTGTTCAGTTTTCCCTCATTATTGTAACCATTATGTAATGAAGGTTATGAATAGAAAATTTGAGATAATTTGTTCCTCTGCTAAGAAAGTAGTGACAAAGCCACACTCTCTAATCTGCTAATATGAATTTTAGACATTCTGACAAATATAATTTGGAAGGTTTTCAACATTAACGGTAATAACTATGATAAGTGTTGACAATTTTGACCATATTCACTTTTGAATACTTGGTTGTCCAGCTCAAGACTTCAAAAACCTTATCCCTGTCATTTTAGTTGAGGCTCTGTGGTATGGTAAAGGAATCCAAAGCAAAAATATTAGACGGATCGGAAGACCGACCAAAGGGTTTGTCCCAATTGAAAGAAAGGAGTGGTTGACTGACTCAGTGAGCATCAATGAAATCTTCGGGTGGATGGAACATACAGAGAGAAACAAAAGAGAGGAAGCAAAATAAATAGGCCAACTGCGAACTTGAATGAAACAAAGGAGATCATTGAAATTTACCTCAATGAAATGGACCCCACTTCAATGGAATGTTTAATTACGAATACAAATAAGCTCAAACTAAACGAGTAGGGGGCATAAATTTGAAAAGATTAAGGCTGAGTAAGGAGACTGCACCAGGGATTTATGAACATTTAAAAAGGAGTAACGGGATAGTTGAAAACTCATCTAATATGACTGAGAGGTACGTAGTGAGACAGTTTGCAATGAACAGAGAACCTTGGCTTAAGAAAAATAGAAATAAATGAAAACAAAACACCTCTATTCTCAGTAGCAAAATTTAAATAAAAATATAAATATACACAGGAGCAAAGTCGCAGTTTTCCGGTTTCGAGAGCGAAACGGATCTCCCGCCTTCCCGCAAGGAGTCATATAAGAGATGAGATTTCAAAATAACCCCCCTGGTCGGCCAATTCGGTGAAACAAAAATAAAACCTTCGTTCATATACACGAATGGGATTAAATTTGTCATGAACATATCGTTTGACTAACCGGGATTCCAACCCGGATCTCCCAATTGACGGTCGGGGGTGCCATCTACACCTCCACGCCGTCTTAATTCAAAGCAATGGTTTTTATGAACTACCAAATAACCATTGAAATAATTTTGCATAAAGAGTGCACGATAGCAGGGGAAAAGAAAGCATTTCTTACTCAGGTAGTCTTATTTTCTTGAGAGTAACATAGTGGAAGGCATTTCAGAATTATTTTAATAAAATGTGCATGCAAAAATATCTTCAATATTTAGTATCTGACTGGAGTATAAATATGAAACACAATGAGTTCATTCCTATGTAGACCTTTTTACCTTTTATATGGGATTTCTGTAGTAAAGTCTTTCATCATCTAATGAAACATCGATGTTTGTGAAGGATTAGGCGCTCATAAACCAGCTAACGAGAATAAAATATCGGTGGATGTTAACATACCAACTATGCTGAATAGAAATACGGACTTCAGGGCGGCGTTCCACAACGTTTACCTGGGAGAATAGAACTTTCCCTCAAAGCTTTCAGAGGAGACAAAGGTACTGAGGCGATTCAAAATACAGACTCGTATTTCAGAGTGTTAGAAGTCCTCAAAACGAGATAAACCAAGATTGAATCAGGATCGCTGTATAATGTCATTGATAATTCAAAACAAGCACCAGCATACCCATTGTGAGTTTCCATATGATAGGATGGAAGAGAGGGAGAAGGGCTGAACACGACGTTGTGGTTCGTTAGCTTCACGCCCCAGTTGGTAGGCCGAGGAAAATCACAGTCACCCCGTTCGGACAGGGTAGCAGGCCGCAGCAGCAGAGAGTGACACAGGGGCGAGGGTTCGCTCAGGCGATGGATGTTTCCGAGAGAGTGATTGTATATGTTGGCACAGGAGACACGTTTTCCACCGTCGCCTCTAACCAATATTTGTTTTGAAATTGGGTGAAAAAATTACATTGACGTTGAGCATGGTTGAAGAAACACTAGCGGTGTAATACACTCGCACCTGCGAGTTCCACTTTCCAGTTTTGTGGTTTCCTTCAGGACGCAATTCTCGCCGCAAGTGGGTCGAAAGTTACTTCATACGGGTCGAAAAGTGAACCACCATCAAATTCGGAATTCTCACTCGAATTCATAATACCCACTTCTGTTTTTTACACCCTGATGTTCATACCATTGACTATTTCAATGCGTTATTATAGATGTTTCACGAATATTTCAACCTTCTATGATCAATGTTGACGAAAAGAGGGAATATTTATTTGGGATGTACAGTTGGGTACATGATCACCTTCCAAACGGAATATTGATTAGATCAAGAGCATAATTAAAACAACTTAATCGAACTCTCGAAATTAATTTTATCAAAAGAATTGAAAAAATATCATATTTATAAATTATTAACTTTTCATTTTTTGTTTTATTAAGCAATATGAAAAGCAAGATACGAAATACGCATTGAATAAATGTAACTATTTTGCTAGTTCAACGATTTTCACAGCGGTAAAACTTTTTCTGAGGAACAATTGGTACCACCGTTAAAATAATAACCTATATGATTTTTACGTGCGACTAGTCTATGGATTAACTTATTATTGGACATCCAGAACCGTTTTCATTTACGATTACTAATTAAACGATGTCAACCATTTGTGCACGGTCGTATGCTCACTTGCTGCTACTTATTCCACGTCCTGTAATGCTTATTTAAAGGATTTTGCTGAATGTCTAGTTCTTTTACATCGCTGTAATGGATAAAATTTCGTAGTTCACACGAGAAATGTTTTCAACCAACTACCTTATTAACCTCAAATTGATTTTTATAGGCAACCATCTGCGCCCAACTTAGAATCAGCCCATTTTATTCCCCCCCCCCCACACCACGACTGTCGGATGCGAACTCTAATTCCACAGCTCCACGATTGTTTCCACAGCCACTGCTCAAAACGAGGCATTCTGTTCGGTAGATGGATTTGGATGGTGGGATTCTAAAGTCTAATGGTGTATCGTTCGTCGAGGTTCGTCGAGGTCGAGGTTGTCGAGGATGGAGAATTCGAGGAATACTTGCTTCACCCAACCGTTCCCTTCATGCGCGGACTAAGGGAAATATATACGGTTTCCACACCGTCGAAAATCGTCAGTTCGCACCCATTTCCCTCTCTCTCAGTTCCCCAGTTCTATCCCAGTTGCCGTTCACTTTTCCTTCTTTCATCTCCTGTCCTCCCGCCGCTTTTCACCGGCGCACGGTCTTCCGCCTCAAAGGCCCTTCGACGGCAGATCCACGTAAATGAACCCATTGTACGAGAGGCGGGCCCTTCCTCTACTTACAACAATGGCACTCCGCCCTCCCCAAAAGGTAAAATGTAACGCTGAAAATGAATCTCACCATTTCGCCCAAACATATTTCGTACCAGTCGTCGCTACTTGGTACCCTGAGAGAGGTTTGTAGCTACGATACTTCATATTTTTTCTTGGTGCCCGGATGAAGCATATTTCACTTCCCAGTTCTCTATTGAGGCATGTGAGAGTGTGGTACTTACTTCTCCCAAAGATTGGCTTACACTGGCAAATCTCTCCCGCAAGTTACTTCTGCAAGGGGTTGCGGATAATTTTACTCGGACGAAACATTTGTTACAAGTTAGTGCAGAGCAAGTTTGGTTGCTGCTTGCACTGCCAGCAATACACTTAAGCAATTGACTTGCAACAACTTCAAAAAGTTCTGCAATATGACTTTCATAAACGTTTCCAGTTGCACTTCATATCGAATCGCTTCCTGAACACAAATTGTGCAGTAAACTTGTCAATATTAACCCGCCTTAAGCATGTTCAGTAGGCATAAATACACTACCTAAGAATGGGAGAGCTAGTTGATAATCATTTTCCTTTCATTTAAGTGTTTTAACGACACCCCTGAGCAATCGTCGTAAGGATAGTGATACTAAAGCCATTTTCTCGTACTTGTCTTTGTAATAATGCGTGAACTTAGATGATTACGAAATTGTGGGTCCATTTCGGACACCGGGTGAAATAATTTTCTAACGGCCTCAAAAACAAGGATCTCATTGAAGATTAATAGTACTCCCCCAACTCAGAAACACCGCATACAGGGTCAAAAGTAGCAGGCCAACCTGAGACTTGTAAAGGGTGCCTCCGATCTCTGTGATTGAGGATTTTTGCGGAGAGTGGTTGCAAAGATGAGGGAGAGATACAAGCAGGCTGGGGAGGAGTGACTTGAAAAGAGGCAAGGGAAGTCATGGCTGGATGAGTGGTTTTTAAGCGGATGTCCGGACGCATTAAAGGGTATTCTACCGACGCAAAGAAAGGGAGCAGAATGCCCGTGGTTGAGGGAAGAGGTAACTGAAGAGTGAAAAATGGAGAACGGGAGAAATATTGTGTGGAGCGAGGCGAAGGATAAGCGAAAAAGCGCAAATAAGATAAAAGGTTGAAGAGTAATGAAGGAGTGCAGGGAGTACTTATTCTCTAGATAGATAGGTTTATCATACTCTGTCATAAGTCCCCTTAGGGCAAACAAATATACCAATATTCGATTAAGAAAAATTTGTACGCCCTAGAGGGATAAAAATAAATAAGAATAGTCATAAATATAAAGAACATAATATGATGCTTTAAGCTCAGTCACACGCTTTCGATAATGTGCACTATATAAGGATGAAAACATATATTACACTATTTAATAGAAAGACCACACATTTATAGTACAAATTTGGGTTGGGACTATTTAATCATTTTTTTCAATTAAATACTCGAACAACATTATTTTTAATGAGTTCCTGGGTTTAGCATTATTTATTTCTTTTAGCAATGAATTCCAGAAATGAAGGGCTAAGGAACAGTAATGTCTGAGTAATTTTGTATTCCGAGGTATTTTGCAGTAAATAATTTGGATCCCTACTTGTAAAAATGGTCCTGACAACTGGCCTTTGAAAGAGCATATTGTAAAAATATGGAGGAGATATATTATTAAGAAGTAAAAAGAGTAATGAACGAAACAAATTTTTCTTCAAGAAAAAATTAATGTTTATACGAAATTTTTACGTGTATGGATGGGAAAGAGATTTTTTATGTGTTTTTAGTTGATAAAACATTTTATCGACCCTACAGGAAATTTATTGAATGCAGAAATGCCTTAATAAATTATTGGTTGATGAAAGAAATAAATTTCAAAAACGTTTCGAGAATTAGATGAATGTGAACTTTCGGTACTAAATAAAGGTTGATTTACGCGTTCTACTCAGAGAATCCACATATGATTGTTTTGGTTTTAAAGGAATTGAGGAGATATTCTTCTGCTCACGCACATATTTCTTAAATGGCATCGCTTGGTATAATTTAGGGAGCGAGTGAAGTGATAGATGTAGGAGATGGATGGAAGAACCGATTGTACCCGATACCCCGGCTCGGTTGCGAGAGTATGATTGGATGTGAGTGAGGCAAGGGGTGGTTGGAAATCAGACGGGCAGCAGGGGTAATGCGACGGGACGAAATAAGAAGCGGAGGATGAATGGATGGCAGAGAGATATATTAACGGGTTGGTTCTGAGGAACACGGAAGCTCTAGATGAGAAACTTAGGATACATATTTACCTACATTCCATCTCTTTGTATAGTTGGGTTCTACAACTGCTATATTTTCCGATGAAGGTTTTCGCGGCATTCTGATGGATTTTTCGGGTTTTCGGGCTTTCTTCCGAGTTTGCATCATAATGATGGCGACGTAACACCTATTATATCGTAGGTGACTTCAGCCTGACCTGAGGACGTTGCCATCATTATGATGAAAATTAGGTTGAAATGTTGCCGTCATCATGATGCCAACGCGGTGGAAACCCGAAACCCCGAATAATCCAACTGTTATAGTTGTGAAGACAAATTAAAAACCAAAGGTAAAATAGACTTAACATCCTAAGCATCAATGTACTATATCAATGAAGGAAGGATACACATTAGAAGAAATTGCAAACCTGACATGTTTGGTAGAAAATCTTCTATGAATCTTTATCCATTAACATCAATGTACTTGTTTGTCCTAGCTGATGTAGAAATGAAAATTTCCTCTCAAATTTAGCAGATGGAATTGAAGAAGTGGTATTGAAAAAAGAATGAAAAAGAAGTGATATCCTGCTGATATTTTACTTTTGTATAGCAAATCGATTATTGGCCTGAATAGCTGCAATCCTTCACCATTTCCCTCATCAATATCATCATCCCCCCCTCAGCACTCAGCAGTAAGTTTTATGACTAGGTTATAAATAACCCATGGCATTTAATATTCAAATTATCTTTTGCTAAAAGACATTTAAAAGTTAAATATGGCTAAATTTGTTAGAATCTGTATCAGAAATTTATGAATATAGTTAAATTGATAATAAATGTTATTTTATTTTTGAAAATATCTCTAATATTTATGTGTTTGGATCCATGTGAATCAGTTATGAATATATCTCATCACTGTTACAGTCCATTGACCAGACACACATAAATGGAAAAGCACACCATAGCAGGAGAGTCGTCGATAGTGCAGGATGGTGAATCCATTCAAATAAATGTCACTTCATTGTTCCCGAAAATGATTGCTAAAACCGATGGAAACTATTAGTGACTAAATGGGAACGAGTTATCCTTACCAACTTTAATCTAAAGCATCAGTAAAAGGCAAGGCTGGATGCTGCCTGGATAATTAATTATTTTAAAGTTCGAAAGGTGTACACGGGCTTTCGACAGAATGGCGTTATTAGACAATTTTATGTGTATTGTAGGCATGTAAATCATAATTCAAAATATTTTAAAAATTTAGAATAAACAAATTAGGGGAATTCTCAAAACTTTTCCCAGACACCTCCTTCTCCTGTTCACATCGGCATCACCGAATGGAAAATTCTGCTTTGTCTGGTAACTAAATTATTGCAGCCAGTAGCTCATTCCGACTACATTTGAAGAGGTAATGGAGATTTAGTCGGCATGGTCCTTTGGAAATGAGTGACCTAACGGCCACAAATTAGTATCTCAGTTGGTTCGTTTACCCATTGCCTTCAAAAGCAAATCGTACCACCGTAAAAATCGTTTGTTAACCCCATGAAAACCACCCACTCCCAACAAAACAGGAGGAAAATAAATATGTATGGATTCCAATGAATGAAATATGAATCAAACTAAAGAGGGCAAACGGTTGAAATCCACGTGTGAAAGCGATGGACAAATTAGAGGGAGGGAATGAGGAAAGGCACTTAAGCGAGAAATGTCCCCCGTTAAAAGAAATGGGGAACTGGTGAGAATGGCAAACTACTCATGAAAGGAGAGGATCCAGAGACAAAGAGAAGGAAGAGGTGCGAGCTGCAAGAAAGCGCGAGAAAATCGGAGAAAAGGAAATCTCGGAATGAAGCTGACAATGAAATGAGAAGCAAACAGAAAAGGGCCGAGAGGCGGCATTTCCCAATCTCATTCATAATTCGGAGAGCGGAAAAGCGGAGTTGACTTAAAAATAAAAAGGAAAAAAGGACTTCATAGCAACCTTTGAGGATGAGAAAATGGTAAATGACTAAAATCATGACTGAAAGCTTTGCTTGGATTGTGACATTAAAAACACGTTTGTGGTCTTTCCAATGGTTGCACAAGGGTAACTCAGGGCAAAAGCATACTTTAATGTTTTAGTTTAACCTATTAAATAGTCAATAGCTTATAACATGGTCTAGTTGTGACATAAAACTGGGAAATTTGATAGAAACATGGACGTGTCAAATTATGACTGATCCGTTAATATTTTCATCTTTTATACCCATAATGTTTGAACTAAATTTACAGCGCTGTTTCATGCTTCAACATTTTGTAAATTCACATGGCATCCACATGACCTCATTAAATATTTGTAGTTTAGAATTCTATGTAAAAACAACTCACTGAGGTAATGTTTTACAAACACTTATAATGATTTAACCAAACATTTACTTTTGAGTTACTAGAATAGATTTATTCTACTTGATAAATAGCTAATTTGATAAACTAAAAACTTTACTACTAGTGCATAAATTATAACAAGGATAAATGATAAAGTGCGGAGTGTAAGTCACCAAAGTACAAAAGTTCTTCTTTCATTCAAAATAATTGCCAATCTCGATAAATATTTTATATTTAAAATATGATCCGAGAAAACTCTCTTGGCATGATCAAATATCCCATGGAGGTTGGGGTGCCATATAAATTTAAACTCATTGACATTTTTTCTTCCTTGTAACGCTAGTGGCCAGGTATAAAAAAAGTTCAAATATATGATCTAATGCTTTGTGGTGTGCCCGGTGTGTGGTGATGTTGGGGGATTTTCAACAGAGACACAGGCTACTTTCTGAGCAAGGCCTGGAATCACGCCTTGGCAAAACTTCGTGAAGCCAATGAAAGGCGGAGTTCTCACAACCAATCGTAAAACGCTTGACGCCCCGACCCTGGGTATATTATACTTTCCAGTTTCCAAGCCTCGATATCAGCCCTTACGATGTAAAGCGACTCGTTCTCCGAAGCGCCGGCAGGAATGGATAGGGAGAGACCCAGTGGGAAACCCGAAAATCACCCAACATTAGTTCAGATATGTACTTTCAGCAGCTGATTATTCTGATTTAACAGTCATCCCAATAGCATTAGCAGGGATAATTAAAAAGTATACAGTAAAGCTTTAAGAGAGAGAGATACACAAAGGTCATCAAGAAAAGGATAGGAATGCTATGATAATGAGTAGGCAAGAAATGAATGACAGAAAGAAGAAGATTTGCAAAAATGAAAGATCAACAGAAGAATAATGACGGAATGAAGTGTATCTAGAAGGTAGCTAAGCATAGTTAGTCAAAAATTGTAATTAATATATTAAAGGAACTTCAACTATGAATCCGAAATTGCCATACATATAAACAAATACGCGAATATGCAACAAATCGTTTTCGTAAAGAAATGCTAAGTTCACCTAGGAAATGTGTTGCAGAGAATCTTTATGGAAGGGATTTAGAAACTATTGCACATCCGAGCAAGAAAGCAGCAACATCTGCTTAATATTTCAAACCTGATACAGTTTTTTATGATGCAACAGTTATCATAAAAATGATATTAGAAGGCGGGCACCTGGTATAAAAGATGTTAATTACTATTGCGAGCAACGATGTAACAAAAACCAAAGAACAAGTATGTAACCTGCTTTTTTCAATCGAAAAATACATACAGTGTAAAAATTAATCTACCATCATCATACAGTTGGTCTCAGCAAATTCTTTGCATTAAGACCAAGTAATATCCTTCATAGCAGTACAATATCAAGGAATGTTTATGTATGTTGCTCAAGGCTTTCATGTATGTAATTGATTTAAGTATCTTCATAAAGTATTTTCCTCTCTTCTACCATATTCAAAATAATATACGTTTCTATTTAATGGATAAGTGTCTCATTTGTTTGCCCCAAAAAACAGGTCGGTGCATCTGCAAAGCGTAAATACAGCTTCCGTAAAATTGGAATGAAGCACACGAAATCTGTTCCTGCATGTAAAATAATATGGTAGGACTGATGAAAAGAGAGCAGGCTAATAAGAGCTTTGAAAGACGGCCAATAACACGAGCTAGGAAATATATGTTATCATTTCGTCTAGCATTCTTGAGACATGCATACAAAAAATGAGAACAGAGTGCAAGTTACAGATTAAACCTTTAAGCACTGGGTAAGGATTCAGAACCTCGCAAAGCTCTATTGCATGTAAACTTTGCTGAAAATTATTTTTTTATAGGAAAAGATAAAACTCACCGTGTGCTTACTGGAGACAAAATCAACGTAGTGAATTTACAGCATCTCTAATACATGGATGTCAAGAGCTACCACTTGTAATCATCTCACCTCATAATTTGGAATCAATAATGAGTGTAAAGAAAAACTGCATGAGTCATCCCAAGAAGAAAATGGATTAATTAACTAAATACGAACTGGAAGAATAAACAGTATGAGGTTAAATTAAGGAAAGAGGAGGAGACCAATATATTTACCATATGTCTGAAGGAGTCTTAAGAAATCTACCAGATTAGTCACTTTAGGTGGAACAGATTGCTCGAATGCATCATTGTGTCAACCTTTAGGTCCATAATTTACATCAAGGCAGCCAACTTAGACGCAATTACTTCCATAAGAAAAAAAGAGAAAATGCAGCCAAGGAGGTCCGGAAAGGAACTTGAAACGAAAATCCAAGCTCTAAATTTTCGAAGAACCGTCGAAACGGGCGAGACGAAGGATGTAAGGGGGGAAGAAAAGAAACTTACGAGGCACAGAGTAATAAAGTTAGATGGAAGAAGGGGATGAGACTGGTTAGAGAGTGCGTAACTTGAAAAGAGGGCAGAACGAGGAACCATGGGTTGAGTGGTTGTTCTTTAACAATCAAAAGGGGCGGTTTATTCTTATCCATGGGAGACAGACCATATGGTTATCAGCGCAGTGGCGGGGACATTTCACCAAATTATTTCTGTTGGTTTGAGTAATAATTTAAGCATTTTGAGAAAAATAAATACCCCACATCAGTGTTTAGCAAACCAATTTCGGCATAATCTAATAAGTCTAAATTGTCGAACATGATCGATAAGCAGTTCTCGGGCTAGTGATACAAAGTTTTCCACGTGGTTTGGTAAGTCCTAAAGCAGTCGGCAAGTAATGGTTTGAATGAATGTCAGTTATGAACGGTAACTAATGTAAACAGAACGTCGGAGATGATTACTTAATTTTATAGAAATGAATAGGATTGGTTTTTTACCGATCAAATGTAAATTACAGAATTCAACGTTACAATAGGAACGCACATGATTAAAGATTGCCATCTGATGGTAATTTATTTGGGAATAACAATGGAAAGAGAATTGCATCTTAAATTAACTACTAAGGGCATTTCAGGCGCAATTTGCTGCTTTGAGAACAATATCTGACGAAGATTCATCTTCGTCAAAGAAATACCGTGGAAGCCATGGTGTGTGGCACTTATTGATATCACTCCAGGCATGCATCTCATACCAAACCAAAATTGAACCCCGCACGCTTTCGAGGCCGATATGCTCAAACCAAAAGCAGTCAGAAAAACAACGCAGGGCACACCAGAAACTAAGAGATTGCTATGATAATGAACATGCTAACATGCAGTATCCAGGGAAGTCCTACACACTGCAAGATACTAATTCATCCAGACATCCCAAGGAGGGAGAAATTCTAGTGATGAAAATGATTATAAGTCAATAAAAACAAGTACAGTTCTAGTGTACCCAGAGAAACATGGCATCTCATTAACATAATGAAAGCTGATAAAAAAATCTTAAAAACAAGGCTACCTATCATCAACACTTACATTATTGAAGGCTCGTATCATGATTAAGGACCACAATATGTGGTTCCTTATTGTGATCAAGAAAAAAAGACATTTTATATATGTCGGTTCTGCAATCTATCTCCATAACTTTATGCATGTGATCAATCCTACCATAGTAGCAGAGAGTTTTCAATTTTTTTTACTTCTTCGTAGAAATAACAAGCCTTTGATTTCCCCAAGAGTTCCTGTTCTCCAACATACACAGGGAGAGCGATTTCCATCCAAATTATTTCTAAAAGTAATCAAAAGATTCTCTACAAATCGTACAAAAGGGCACTACAAAATACAAGCCCTCGTCCGAGTTCAATGAAGGCAGTATGTACGTTCAAACGACAACCACTGATCATGAATCGGGGAAATGGCCAAACAAAGCTTTCCTCTTAAGGTCTACACTGAACATGGTTTCCTCTGGCATCATTTATGTGTTATTTATTCTCTATTTAATGAGTTCCATGCAGGAGTCGCATATCTCTGTTCAATTAGTTCAGAGTTCAAAATTAAAGTCTGCAAAGCATTCAGTCCACTTGAGTTTGTGTTGGCATTTTCCCGTTATACCCAAAGGCTTCGATTCCCAGACACTTTCCTTTGATCTCCTTCAATTATCACGATATCTGTCCATTTTTCCTCTGATTTCATTCCACTTTCCAACAGCACCACATTCCTGCACCACACTCCACATCCACTTTTTTCAGCTGTTTACCATCCAGGATTCACATTTGTAGAAAAGTAACTCGCATATTGGTAGAGTACTTCTATATTTAGAGTTATCAATCGTGCCTTTCCTCTGTAAACTTTCTTCAAACAGAAAACATCATGCTTCGACTCGTACTATTCTATGTGATATATGTACCAGAAATATAGATTGATTTACCACCTATTTGGCCAAACATCTCATGTCTATGAGAAGGTAAAATTTTGGCGTCAATCAAATCACGCACTGCGTGGAAAAGTACACTTAAATCAAACACAAAATAAGCACAAATATCAAGAAAATTATAATATATATCAGTGTTTCCGCAATGATTTTTGACATGGATTGAAATGCTGTAGGACGGTAAAAACATGTTTCAATGAACAATGAATTTAATGTGAACATTGATTGGTTCCTGAGTAATGTCTACAGAGAATTAATTTTTTTGGATTCTAACTAGTTATAACATGATGTCAGTCACTCTGCTAGTATTTTAGTATCGCAAAGGAATACTGTTTCCCACTGCACTAAACGCTTATCTATGTTTGCCTCTACATGAAAAACCACTCATACATGTATTCAAGTACAGACAGGACGGAAATGTGAAAAAGAAGTTTGATTGACTTCTTATAAATCTTTATTTTCCACTTCCTCATATTTCTACCAAACTGTCAACTAGATATTAGCACATCAATGACCAATGAAAAGATATGATTTGTTATGTTGTGCTAATAAACTACGCAATCTCGAAAAAAATCTTAGGTTTGCCACAACATTCTTTCTTTCCCCCGTTACCACGGAAAATGAAGATGCACTGTGCTGTTTTAAGCAGAAAAAGAGGGAAAAAACGAATTGCAACGAGCATAATATTGATGTGAAAAGAAGTAATAAAACAATACATGCCTCTTAATGATAACTGGAAAAGAAAAAATGCTGCCAAATGATTATCTGAGAAGAACTCAGCACTACCACAAAATGCACGTAATTTATGGTACTTCGCATTCCACTACATTATTGGGCATGTTTCGTGGAAATCATGAGGCCAAAAGAAAAACAATTTCATTTTCAAAGAGCGGAATAAAAATGAAGTCGGATGGTTGTGGGACGGGTAAGCTGTGGTCTAGGGTGTGGATTCGGAAGGGTTGAGAACCAGAGTAAAAGGTGGTAAAAGACCTCTGATGGCTCCACCGAATGGAGAGCAAATGGTGAATCGGGTGCTAATTTCAGACAGCTCCGGAAGTGGATTACCCACTTGCGCGTGCAATAATAGTGCTGCTAGTTCAGGTTGAGAGTGAGCTCGTGCCTCTGAGATTGGGATGTGGCCGTAAGGGTTGAAGTCGGTTTGATTTTCAAAGCGCAGGAAGCAGTCCAATGTGTGAGAACGACATTCATTTGCAGTATTTTTTGACTGAGTTACTGATGAGCATGATCGTATCCACTCCGTGATTCTGACAATTTGTACCCTCTTATAGTTTTTTATATTAATTCTAGAATAGAGTGAAGTTTCGCGAGTGATTTGTGCTAGTTGCTAGATTGCCTAGCCTACCTCTCCTCGGCGTTCTCATAACCTTTCCGTCAAACCCAATGAAACAGGATTGCTTCGTTTTTTATCAATTATTTTTGGAAATTTTAAACATGTAGACACCATTTTTCGAAATAAAGCTGTACTAATATGTATGAGAACTGGATAAATATTTATTAAACTTTCTAGTGCTCGAATCCCTGAGCGGCAGCGAGCATTAGTGCATGTACTTTAAAATAAATCACCATGGGCTGAGAACATTCGCAATTATTTGAGTCTTTTTACCGAAATCGTCTAGAATATACTAGATTCACGGAAGAGGGTGTGCGGGAAAGAAACGTGTATACGATAAACCCTTGCTCCTAACTTAAATATCACCATAACGAAGAAGTGAGCTCTTACGGATATATCTATTTATTAAAGGTTATATAATTTATAATATGAGGCCTAGGCTTACTTATAGCCAAAAACATTACCTTCATTACCTTAAACATTCGTGGAGAAGGGTGGTTAAAATTTAAGAGGGGTTGTTGAGAGATTTACGGGGGATTAACCCACGTCACTGATCAACTCTAAGGACAATAAAGCGCTCATTTATCAACTCTACAGGCAATAAAGCACATTCACGCAACAAGGAAGCGGAACTCAATGGCACGTTAGTGTTCCTCACAAAAAGAGTGTTTATCTCCTAGTCAGAGTGTAACACTAACAGGTCACCCTCATACAAGAGGCTTACGGAGAATTACCCCACGCCAATACCAGTCCAACCAATCACCAACTTACTACCATCACACTTCGCTCCACAAAGGGACTCACGAGATTTTTATTCACGCTCGCCAACTTCGTGAAGAGCAAAAGAAAACACAACAATCGCACAACAAATTACACAAGGACTCAAATTAAATGGCGCTCGTCACAAGTCAAGGGGTAAGAAATAGTCTCTGGTCGCAAACGCTTTACAAGTTGGTGTAATTCTGACGAGGAGTTGTTAACCCTCGTTCAAGATAAATCCAAGTTGTACACAAACAAGGAAGCTGTTTACGGAGATTTACTCTCACGCCAGTGAACAACTTACCACAGGCCCATTCCACTCCACTAAGTGGCACCCGAGGTTTAAATTTCACTTGATGTCTTCATGAAGGACAAAGACGCACACAATATTCACACCAAACCACCAAATGGATGGCTGAGAGCCATAGGTCAACGCCCAAAGAAGGGGAAGAAGAGTAGGCGAAAGGTGAGCACGATTACGTTTATTTCGGCCTCGAAGTGTCCCTCTTCAGCGTAGTGAAGGGATATCGTAAAAAAAACGCAAGGTTGAAGTGGGATCGAATCACGTTATTCTATTATAATCCGTTCTACTCCCGCACTTTACACGCACCTTCTCACCAACCGAACGACTAATTTCTTCTTCTTCCCTTGCAGCTCTCATCTCTCTTCCCTCAAATAAATTTTCTTTCCCCTCTCCACTCTTTCCAATCAGACTAGCACACAATGAGAATGCATTTGTGGAGGGACAGATTTGGCTTTAAGTGGGGAGAGGGCTCTTAGAGCTTACAGGAGGGACAGCGACGAGTTTTACATCAAGGCGACCAAGTGAGATATTAGTGGATAGCTCTCGCAGAAGTTCCTAGCGCAGAATGGCACGGTAAGGAGAGGAGATAGAAGTGGAGGGGGTGAGGGGAAAGGACGTAATAAAAGAGAGATTGGCTACGAAACAGATGGAGACATTGGAACAGAAATACTTTCAAAAATAATAGGTAAGTGCGGGTTGTGGTTAAAATCACCCATCATCATAACTTTGCTAGGGATATTTTATTGAAGTCTAATTTTGAAATCAGTCGGGATGAGACGGCAGTTAGTGGTGAGTCATCCCAATTTTCGATGAGCTTGTGTTTGCAGTAATTAAAAAGGGTTTCTGACTGATCCTCCACACTAAAAATAACCTTCCGCCCCAGTTTCACAGGATTTTGAGTGTTCCATAGCTCACGTCCCAAAATCGTCAACTACGCAGCACCAGAAACTTTTAAGAGGAAAATGCTAACTTGATAAGACCCCAGCCACTCCCATCTCTCTTTCTTGCAGAATTTCTCTCCTAACCGTATCCTCCTAAAGTCTCATCCCTCGTTCTAACCCCCGCTGTACACCGCACACACACGCATTTATGCCTATCCTTCTCCCAGACTAAACAACTTCTTCTTTCCGACTCCTCCCACTGCTCTTCCCTCTTCCTTCCTGGACAAAATTCCTCTTCCCTCCTCTTTCCAAGCGCACTCACTGGAGACAATCAACTTCCCTGATCGCGCGCCGAGTCAGCTTCGTCCTCGCAAACGAACCACGCTCTAAAAAGATGAGGATGCGGGAGGGAAAGGAACAAAAAGTAATCTGCTGGGATAAGCGAAAGTAAAATATGATGCATTTAAGGAAAAAAAGATACCTGCCATAGTTCCCTGGATTGGGGAGAAAAGGTTGGAGGGGGAGGCAGGATATGAAGAGGAAAAGATTCAGGAACTAGAAAACTTTCCTTTATTGCGAGAACTGAGTGTAGGGTTGTAAATACAATAAGCTGTCTCCACTTTATCCACCATAGGGTAATAAAAATATCTTACAGTGCTAGTGAAACATAGGGGCAGGCACCCGCGTGAAGTTTTCCCAAAATCAGTAAAGGTTCGTGCAAAAATTGTCGGCTAGAGAGTGGAGGGGAGAAAGCAGCATATGGTGGGAAAGGCTGCCAATATAACTGATTTTAAATTGAGAGGTCGGAAAAGTGCCACCAGTGCATTTGACGACAATTTTAAAGAATTCAAACAAAGCTGGATAAAAATACGCAGATATTCTTTGTAACACATCGGAGATCACCATCGAAACAATAGGATTAAGAGCCATGAACAGCTATAAATTTTATGTGAATGACAGATTGATCATTCTGATGTTGGCAATAAAGGACTGAATTCATTGGAACTCTGGCAGATGAGCGTAGATATTACCTTACTTTTGCTGAGCCAGTTCATAGGGAGTTGACTCTTTCACTGAAAATGGCTTACTGTGCCACTACCACGCTTTCCGCAACTATAATACCGTGTTTACACTTCTTTATGAAAATTAAATGAACAAAAACATTAGAAGGAAAAAATATCATAGAAGTCAACATAAACAGTTTATAAGTACATGTTATTTTCTCTTTATGTCAATGTAGTCCCATCCTCTTGGAGTAAAATATTCATTGTGATAACTTGAGAAAAAATGTGTTTCAAAGCCATGTAAAGAGTATAAACATGGTTTTTTCCCAAAAAAAAGAAAAAGTCTGAGAGGCGAAAATTACGGAGTAGTTAAATTTAACACGCGGGAAAAATAGTGCTCAGCATTAATAACAGAAGGTAGGAGAAGAGAGCAAGAAAATAATTGGGTGGCGACTAGTTCGGGTTTAGATCCTTAACTTTAAATATTGAAAGGCATTTATTACCGTGACCAATGCATAAAATAGTGAGAATAAGATTCTTCGATATTGATAATTTGTAAATGTACGATATTAGCTACAATGACGCGAGAATAATGCAGAAAAATTATTAGAGAATAAATCAGCTGAAAACATATTCAAAATATAAAACATTTCCTAGACTAACGGAAGGGATGCTCGCAAAGGGATAAAATGCTACACCATAGATCATTATTTTTATAATTTAGCCGAAATTATTTCCCTACGTCGTTTAGCGACTAGCAACAAATGTTGCCTCTGAGCACCATCATTTGTCAATTTTTTCTTCACCAGAAAATCCCTTATCAACTGAATCGCTCTCTCTGCAGTGTCATTAACAACTCTAACATGTTGCACTACAGATACGCCCTTCTGATAGTCTGCATCACTTATCCATGTAGATGGATCTTGCGACAAAAAAGACGGCGAAATACCAGTGATTTTGAAAAACTTCACAGAATTGGTCGAAGCAAAGTCACATTGGTCAGCTCACTAATAGGCCGGTTAGGCGGAAGGGTCGCCCGGGGTGCGTTATCATCAGACCTCACATATTCTGTGATTGCCGCCACAATGTCTCTTTCTTGTCGTCAGAAACCATTTCATCGAAGAGGGCCAAACAAATCAGGGTTTCGGAAAGATGCCATAGATTGTTGCAAAACTTGGCCAAAGCTGCTGCGGAGTGGGGTTCCTTTTTCCGAGCAATGGTTTAAAGCAGCTCACGGTCCATTCTCAGAGCGATCACTGCCACGGTAATTTTGGAAAAGGCGTCTTTGTGGCCGATGTCAAACAGACGGTCAAGCACTTTGGTGTATTCATATCTAGCGGACACTGAATTTCACTAGTTTTTTTTGTCCTTCCCTAGGGCACGGTAGTGTTCGTAATCTGTCAGGAGCTGCTCGGACCTCCTACGTGGGAATATTAGCCTTTCCCAACCCAAAAAGCAACTCTTTGATCGTAATCCTTGCTGTATCTGCCACTGAAATCGATCCAGAAGCACAGTGTAGATTGTAGAAGAAAAACTTGAGAATTTCCCGCAGCGTTGGGAGTACACGTTGCCAAGCAAATGTTCGCACTCAATGCCCACCAAACACACACTTGTCGCACTTCGCATAACCGGCGTACCCTTCGACCTCGCGCTCATTCTTGCCACCACCGAACCAGCCTCGACCTCGGCAAACACAACACGACCTCCCCAGTGGTGTGTGATAGACTGACTGACTCAGCTGTGATACTTTGACCTCAAGCAGCGCGATGTGCCGAAAGCGCAGAGCTCCAAGATCGACGCGGTGGCGCGGCGGCGCCGTGACATCAGCGCGTTCTGACCTGTCGGCTGCCGGCTGCCGGCCGCAGCAGCGAGCGAGGCGTGTAAACACACTGAGTTACGTGGCTACGATACTCACCGTGGCTCAAGTGTCATCGTCAACGACTATGGAGCTCGAAGTGATGGTTCGAACTTAGTGTATTATCACACGGGCCCCTGTAGGGTAGGCAACATTGTATGAAATGCTGAAAATCGAAATTTCAGAACTTTGAAAGCGTTTCGGCAGTATTGTCCGATTGTATTATTGTATACGGCAGGCGTTTCGGCAATGTTGCCCGATTGAGCTGAAAATGTTTTTGGGATGTTTTTCATCCATTCGCAAGGGAAAATGGAAATGTCCCCTCAACTTTCAAATTTTCTGTTTTTTTTGGGACACCCTTACCACAGGTCTACTAAATTCTTCAAATTTGCAGGATAATTGCAAAGAAAAGACCAAATTGTGGTAGAGGACATTTTTTATTGAATGAAGTGGAATAGGATGGAATGAAAAATTTCCCTCTACTCCCAAAATAGAATGGGTTGAATGAAGAGGGAAAACGACGAAAGAGAAAGATGTTCAATGGGAAGTTATTTCAAAGAGTACGAGGATAAAGTGAGTGAGGAGCCTGGACGCAGGAAGGAGAGGGCCGAGGGACGGCGCTCATAAAAAAGTGATGGCTGGGAGAGAAAAATTGTATGAGATTCTTATCGAGTGTAGATCGGGAGATATGGAGAGTGCCAGATAGATGAAGAGGGAAGCACCATTCTTATACACCACCTTCAATGCAAATAAATGCGGAAAGGACGTATTTCTTTCGAACCAACTCACACTCTCACTCTTATCTCTTCCTTCATCTCCAACATGGAAGTCTCTTTCTCATTTCGTCTCACTCAATCAACCAAAATAAAAATATTCCTCTAACCTTTGACCACCGCAGGTCATCTTTCTCCTCAGCGAAACTGTGTGAAAATCGGTTTGGTTTGGTGACTACAGAGTTCACATTCCATGGCGAAGTATCTGGGTTCGAATCCCTCCAGAGGCGAAATACTTAAAAGAATTCTGGCACCTATTTGGGTAGAAAGAGCGAAAAATTTTAATTTATGCCATGCGTCCATTCGATACGACGTTTAACAGTGGGCTTCTTGGCTCCTTTCATTGAAAGGTAGGCTAATTCTTTCACCAAGATTATCTACATTCTAAATCCAATCCCCATAGCAATAGTCCTCTACAGCCCACATTGGTTTGCCTCATCATTGAAGACTCCAATGGTTTCAGTTACAGATCAACTTTCCATGTATCAAACAAACCTTGAAATGCATATGAGTAGGGCATTAGGGTGCCTCGTTTTGCCACTTTTTTCTATGAGCGAATCGTAATACCCGGAAAAAGTTGCGTACCCGGATGGATATTACAGATATGATTTTTTCCAAATCGGATAATATCTTCTGCTCGCAATATTGCCCTAAAGTTTCGAAAATTTCGACGAAAAACGCTAAAATTGTCAATAATTTAAATTTGGTTTGAGCGAGCACACTTTTTTTGTAATAAGATAAAACCTAGGACTGTAATTGACATTTAAGCGCAAGTGTGCCAAGTATTGCACTTAATTATCGAGCAGATGACCTTTTACGGTGCCCTTGAAAGCGCGGTTGCGTGGTAGGCAACCCGCAACGCACTACCGAATTTTACGCGCTGCCTGCGAAAAATGACGCGAGGAAGGCATATTTTTCGGTCAACGTTGTGGAAATCATGTTTGGAATTGTCTAGGGTAGTCACAATGATAGGAGGTCCCTTCATTATGTCATACATTGTCTCCTAGTGGGCAGCAAAAGTGGTCAATTCAGTATAATTGTTTTGTAGCTATTTCCATTTTCTTTTCCTTCGCCTGGTGGGTCGTAAAAGGAACGGAACATTATTATTAGCTCACAACAATGTTGTATCGAATGTTTACCGACCCCTTAATCATCCACCTGCACACAGCAAGTAGCGTCCTCCCCCATTCTTCCACAGTCAGCCTTGCATAAGGAGACGAGCCGGACGATTGACGTTCTTGATTTACCACTACGTTTATCACTAAAAGTCATTTGCAACTCATTTCGCTTCTTCAGTTTACCTGTTTTAGTGGATGTTTTGGTGTCCCTCTACTTAGGTCACAAGTGATCTTTTACTTCTCACCGATTTTTATTTCCAAATATTTTACTGAATTTCTGTGTTGTGTGCTCTGGTTTTGCGGTCATTCAGTCTGCAGCATGTCTCTTTCGAAGTTCGTTCTTCGTGGTGCAAACGTTTGTCGGATTTTTACTGAGAACCCCAAGGATGAAACTTAACTCCCCACAAAGAAGGATGTTCTACTTTGTTATCAAGAAGTTCGGCGGCAAATTGGAATAGCGTCACGGAGTAACAAGTAGCCACCCTTTTCTTCTATTGCCCGACAAGTTTCTATCAAGGTATGTGTCATTTGGGATAAAGCGTCTATTCCAGCAGTTACACAAAGCAGAGTAATTCAACTTATCTCACGCTGGCATGATGAATACATAAGGATAAAGAAAAACCTAAGTGCTAAAAATGTACTTAAAAAAACAAAATATGTTCAATTGAAGAATTTTACTGATGAGGCAACGAAACTTTTTGACATATCCTTCTGCAAATGTGCTGACTTTTCCACATGTGCCTGTCCCAAGGAAAAAAAGATTCCTGTTCTTGAGCACCAGTTCCTCCTGGATCAGAGAGGTCCAAGAATTGGCCGTATTGGATCTTTTGACGTATCTGCGACAAAAAATTGCGTGAAAGGGGTGAACGTAAGCCTATAAGTAAGAGGCTTAAACTTGAGAATTCCATTACTGAGCCATCTAAATCAACTATTTCCCCATTGTCTTTTTTAAATGACAGTCAATATTTTGAGGATACTCATGGTGATGAGGAAAATCCTAAGGACTGTTCCCCTAAGGATGTGACATTCACCAAAACCAGGGACAGAAATTCCAAGGTTAAACTTGACTTAACTGAGACTGTCATAATTTCTCAGAGATATAACAAAAGCGAGAGGGTTGCTGCACACATCACATCCACTGTGCTCCACGCAGCTTTAAAAGCTGGAATTATATCTCCAGAGCAATCTAATGACATAACGTCTGCTTTGGTTGTAGACAAGTGCAAAATTAGGCGTGCAAAACTTAAAGTTTTTCAAAATTTGAAACGCAGTTCTACGGATAATGATCCGATCAAAGGCATCTACTTTTATGGCCGACTTGATGAAACAAAAACACCCACAGGCATCATTAGGGAAGAGCATTTATCACTTGTGGCCGAACCTAATGCTCAATACGTCGGTCATGTCACGTCATCTTCCGGCTCTGCACATGATGAGGCTACGGCTATTTTCAAGTTCATCATCAGCCAACTCAATGGTGGATTCGATGAGATTGATGTTCTTGGCTGTGACGGGACGAACACCAATAATGCTTGGAAGGGCGGCGTCCTGCGAAAATTAGAAGAAATGGCGGGAAAACCTATGAAATGGGCTATTTGCCTTTTGCATTTCATCGAGCTGCCGTTCCGAGTTCTCTTCACTCACATTGACGGCGCTTGTTCAAGCCCGTATTCATACACAGGTGCCATTGGTTGAAATCTGCCTGAATATGAAAAGCTTCCAGTGGTGTCATTTCATCCCAATAATTTTGACTTGCCAAACCACAGTACGGAAGAAATCTCGAACCTCAATAAGGACCTGAAATACTTACTGAAGATATCCCAAGCCATTGCCTCTGGAACATGTCCGGAAGGGCTAGCCACTATGATGCCTGGAAAACTAAACAAAGCCCGTTGGTTGACCACAGCTAACAGAATTCTTAGGTTATATATTTCAACAAAAAAACCTACCAAAATATTCATCGCAATAGTGACATTCATATTAAAAGTCTATGTTGTGATGCAATACAGGATCAGGACACAATCTTCTATTGCCGATGGTGCTCGTCACGTATTTGAGACCATTCGCAGATGTAGATATTTACCAAGGAAATACCAAGCAGTAGTTCATTCGTCCATCCAAACAAATGCGTTCTTCGCACTCCCAGAAAATATTCTTCTTGCGATGATGACTGATCATCGACTTACTATCCGCAAAGATGCACTAAATAAAATCTTAGTGCTCGAGAAGAAGAAGCAGGCAATTTACGTCACTGTATTAGATACAACATTGTTCCCCAGCTGAATTTTGAGGCCATGAATTACGAAGAAATGATTCATTGGGAAAGCACTGATGTGTCTGTTACCGTGCCACCAGTTGTGAGGACTATAAGAGATCAAATAAATAACTCGTTGATAAACATTCAATTCCTGACAACACTTTGCCAGAATAGCCATTCACCGTATATCGGTTCCACACGGTCGCAGTGGAACGGACAGTGAAGTTAGTCACCGAAGCAGCCTCCCGTGTAAGCGGTAGTGACGCCAGGGATGGCGTCATCAGATCTATTTTAGTTTCAAGGCAAGTTCAGCCAAAAATAGCTGTCGCTAGCCAGGTGAGCGAGGAGCTGCACATTTGCTTGATCATAGTAGATTTCACACTTTTCCGGCCGCAGAGGAGGCATCTTTGACCTTCGAATTGCACATAACCGGCATATTGAGTCCCGAATGTTAGGTTCAAGTTCAATTGACATCTTCTTACCCGAAAATAAAGTGACTATAGGCGGCGATGGCATAAAATAGCGTCTATCCCATTTTGGTGACTACCCTTGACAATTCCAGATATGATTTCCACATCGTTGACTGAAAAAAATGCCTTCCTCGCGTCATTTTTTGTAGGCAGCGCGTAAAATTCGGTAGTGCGTTGCGAGTGGCCTACCACGCAACCGCGCTTTCGGGGGCACCGTAAAAGGTCATCTGCTCGATAATTAAGTGCAATATAGTTGGCGCTTTTGCGCTAAAATGTCAATTACAGTCCTAAGTTTTATCTCATTACCAAAAAAGTCTGCTCGCTCAAATCAAATTTAAATTATTGACAATTTTAGCGTTTTTCGTCGAAATTTTCGAAACTTTAAGGCAATATTGCGAGCAGAAGATATTATCCGATTTGGAAAAAAAATCATATCTGTAATATCCATCCGGGTATGCAACTTTTGCCGGGTATTACGATTCGCTCCTAGAAAAAAGTGGCAAAACGAGGCACCCTATAAGGGCATTGCGATATTAATTATATGTTAATTTAAAAAGAGGTAAAACCCATCATGAATTATACTCAATCAAACAGGATATAAAATGCACCGCTTAAGAAATAACTGAAACGCACTCAATTTCTTTCAACACTAACGCCACCTCACATCATACGATCATTTCAGAATTTGTTTCATTTAGCCTTTCATCAGCCAAAGCCTTCCATCGAAACGTCGGCAGAATTGGAGAGCCTGACCTGGTCGCAAGTCTGTGAGAAATTCACAACGTAGTATTACATACTTATTGTTCATACGCTGTTATAATGGTGAAGAAAATGGCTCTTATATTTATAGTAAACAAGCGTCCCTAACATGCATTGGTACTCTCACCATATGGGGAGTACAAACGGAAAGAAATGATTTATAGAAAAATCTTCTTAAAAGGGGAGGGAACCAAGACATGTCCTCGCTACTTTTTTCAATGAGAGCCCTAAGAGGAAGGCGGGGATGTGTTCTTTTATATAAACCGTGGCAGCACACGAAGTTGAGGCAACGAAGAATGAAGACAGATAATACTGGCTGTGGAAGCCTTTCTGAGAAGAGGAAGGCGAAATAATATATTAATTCTTTAGGCAGGTGGGGTACCCGAAGAGATAAATACACGAAGTAGTGAGAGGGAAAAAGAAGGTGGTAGCATAGATCTCTGCATAGTTGTGCTCACGCACGGTATGTGCCCATTAAATATAATCATTACTCACATTTTTTGTCTTGCGCAAGCGGCCAAAACAATCGTGGAAGGATAATAAGAACGAGTTTTCCAGACAAAATAAAAACATTTTTAAAGATGTCACTAAAAGCATTTTGTACTGAAACTCTGGGAGATATTTTTTTACCAATTCCGTGAGTGCACTCCATCACCGAATAACAAACCTTAGTTAAAAAGGAAACCCATGAAAAAAAGAGCCTCTGAGGAACGGAAAATAATAACATAAGCCTCTCAGAGAGTAACACTCCGAAAAATGGATTATGGAAAAAACGGGAGAAAGAGAAAGATTCTAAAATTTTGAATGGTATAAGTATAATAATATATGTATATACTAAATTTGCTTCTGGGATCAAAGAACCACTGTTATATTCCACTGATCTTAATATGACATAAAATGCAATATTTTAGCTATTTTAAGTCGGAGACCGTCACTGAAAAATTAAAAGATTACATGTGACTATTATTTAACAGAAATTATTATCTGAAGGTGTGCACTTTGAAAAAATGCTGAATTGAGCATGTAAAGTTCAAATTGGCGGAGTTGGAGGCGAAGTTTACTTGAAATATGGCCACCTGGTAGCCCGCACATCTCATCCGTGAAATTACCTCGTCATCCACATTTTGGCCGCAAGCGCAGTTTCATGTTACTGTTCTTCATTTGCATGCACTCTCCTAGGCGGTAAGATTAACCCCGAGTAACCCACTCGCGTTTGATCAGATTGGTGAAAAATAAGTACAAGGAAAGGGTGTCATGAAGTCCTCCCCGTGGAGTTTTAAATCGATTCCTTTTGTGGTGCGTGCTTTTCTCGCCTGCCATCACCTCTGCTTTATGCTGCCACAACACCCGTTTATACATCGGCACTATTAAGGGATCGTGGCGAGATGGCTGTAAAAGAAACTAGGGCGTCGTACTTTACCCAATTACTTAACTCTAATTTCACCCAATTCATAAATGTCTACAGGGATTAAAAGCCGAAAAGAGTTGCCAAAAGGCATCTTTTTACAGAGCTTGTTTTTCTAACATATTAATTGAAATTCATTCATTTGCAAAGTTGAAACTGGGATAATAATCAAAGTAGCAGCTACACTGTGCTATAGTATTTATTGTGTTAATACTTTTATTTTATGCTATTAATTTTTATCTATCAATTTTTATCAAGGAGTTTTGCCTGCTTTGCCACTCAAACGGATTCTGGGATAAAATAACGAAGGAGTCCATAGAAATCCGTCTAGCCAACAACAACTTCAACAGAGAGCAGGGGTTGCATCTGAGCAGAGCATGGAATCCCCATATTAAAAAATGGCGGGAAATATGATACTTGGCTCCACCAATTACAACCGGACTGACCCACCGACAACGGTATATAGCCCGGTACTTGATTATCCGGCATCAACTAGCCCTGAGGACGATGGAAAAGTATTCCATCGAAACGTCGGCATAAATGGAGAGCCTGACCCGGTCGCAAGCCCGAGAGCAACTCACCGCTATTATTCGCCGGGAAAACATCAAATATTTCAATATCAATTTACTTTTTTCATGGGGTGGTATTAAACACATTTCCAAAACTAAATAATAATTAAAGTGCGATTAATTTTCTACCAAGGTGATTTTTTCACAGCAAAGAGCAAATAAAAAATGAGATTATCCGTCTCAGTGACGAGCTGGAAAAAGCTAAGCTTTGAAGGATAGAAAAAAACGAAATAAGACTATCAAAATTAATACGTCAAGTCACATAGATAACACATGAAATAAGGTTTTTTGCGAAATTTTGTGAAACATTCAGCATTGATAATATGAAGTAAGACTTTGTTCGGCCCACCGTTTATTTGAAAAATGAGAGTTTCGCACCATCCTTGTGCATGGCCAATTTTAAAAATGACGTGACAATAATTTTATGTAGCGATTAAATCACACTCTGCCAAGTATGAGTGGCGTGTCTTCATTTAATTTCTCCGAGGGAACAACTTGAATAACGAAGAACTCCTTTATCTTAATCTTCTTCATCCGTTTAAACCCTTGAGTTGGTTGACAGGAGACCTCCATTCATCTCTATTCTCTCGCTTTCCGTTTCAGGTCGTAATATGTTCTGCATTTCATACCTCTCATAAATTAGCTTACATTACTGCTAAATATACTAGCACGGTGTACACGAAAATTTGATGGACAAACAGGCTAATATTATGAAACTATCTATTGCCAAAAATCGTAAAAAAAGTTATTTGCACTCAAATACCTATAATTTTCTATACCAGAGATATTTTATTCCAGCAGCCATTCCTTAGTGAACACAATTGAATTAGAAACTTCAAAGGAGGTAGATTTCGTCATTTCGTGATAATATATTCAAATGGCTTTCAACGTTCACTGGATCAAACTGATGGACCGACCTTTCATCCTAAGACATAATGGGAAGACGCACGTTCGGGCATTCTTTCTTCGAGGCTCACTTTTGCCTTCCCTGTGCCGCACTCCCGCTTCAAGCCTTGCCTTGCCCACCATCCACCTAAAGAACCACTTTACTGCTCGCGTCTTCACCCCAGCCTTATTTCTCCCCTATTATGCACACACAGCTCCCCTTAAAGATCCTTGAGGAATAAACATGAAACCACTTTGCTACCCGTACACTTTGGTCGATCAAATATATTAATTCATTTATGACTTATTTTTCAGACTCTCCCCGAACAAAAAATGCCAAGAATTTTGACTTCTTGAATACATTACCCTGGGAGTGATGGAGCATGTGGTTTGAAATAAATTAGAGGGAATAAATAATGCAACCATTTTTGAACCCTGGATATCGCCTCCATTTAAAATAAACTCATCTTGCAAGACAATTATGACAATAACCAAGAGACAATTAATCTTATAATGAGTTATATCCATCCCATGGCAAGGGCCTAGCCAAGTTGAAACACCGGCTCCCGTCAGAACACCAAATTAAGCAACGTTGGTCCCGGACGGCGGTTGGATGGGTGACCCTCCTCCATACCTCGACCAGGCTTGGATGGAGAGGCGATACTCACTCCAGACCTATACCGGGAAGCTGGAGGGAGATATTCTCAGATCGGGAAGGTTAGAGGGTGGACAGACTCTATACCTGGTACTGGGGTGAGGCAGGGGGAGGCCAATCCTCCATACCTCTACCGTGGTGCTCTTGTCCCCTGTCCGCAAGTGGCAGACAGGCATGGAGTTGGCACAATGGACCAAGAAAGGTCTAAGTGCCCGGGCTCCTGTCGAAGCCCTCCCCCCCGACAATTAACCAATCAATCAATCAATACATCTATCCCAGGAAGATAATTATAAATATGATACCGATAAATATACTAAATATTGGCATCTTTTATTTAAGAATTTTAATTAGTAATTAGTAGCAAGCTTTCAGCTTTAAAAAAATTCCCTTCTCATGCAAATAAAGAGCACCTAGTAAAGTTGTTTGCATGATCAATATTTAATAACATATTCCTTTATCAAAAATAAACACTAAGAATAAATGCGAGAACAACATTTTAATTAAAGGAGCAAACTCCATTCGCCCAAGGATCAATAAACAAGGGAATACCATGGAAAGGCTGGTGGGAAATATGTGCATTACGCTGAGAACTTTCCCCCAAAATTGAAAAGAGAGACGAAACGCTAAAAAAATGAAGTGTCACAATTCGTGTCTTTCAAACACTCCTGGCAATGGATCCTTTTTCTGCGCCATCATACTCGCGTTGTCATCTGAAGTGGCGCCCGTGCATGAGCTGGTGGGGGGAAGAATGAGAAAGAAGTGATGCAAAAGAGAGTAGTTTCGAGACAGAGCAGACATCTGGAAGTATCCCCTTTAAACGAACCATTGAAGGGACGCGCCTTGTGAAGCCGTAATCGCGGAGTTTTCCCTCCTTTTGGAACAAAAGCCGAACATTGCCTTGAACTCACGGTATTGTTGCTAGATATGCGCGAGATTGGTCACGTAAGGCAAGGAGAAAAGTGTGAGTGAACTACAAGCTTCAAAAAAGCGTCTGATCTCGACAAAGAAAATAGGAAACTAGCCATTTTCACAGGAGAGTTCTAAAACATCCCAAACTCCAGCTACTGAAAAGAAGGGACTATGAAGCTTGACCGGAAAAATATCCCATACAAAATAAGACGCCCAGCGCGAGTTACGGCGGGTTTTTTTCCTAGGGGGAGGAGGCACACTTGCAGAAAAGTCAACAGAAAACGTGATTATATTGGGAAATATGTGCATTTGCAGCGATGCGCCGGGAATGTGAAGGAATATATCATATTGAGAAGTGTATTTTATTCCCCCCTAACCTGAATTTATAAAGAATAACGATTTTTTTCATAATCATAACATCCTAAGTTGTTTAAATATTATCATAGGGTAACTCTCTTTTGATAAAATTAGATTGATTGATTACAAAAATCTATTTGACTGGTAATTTGATTGACATAAACTTTTACGTAACTGGCTCATGTATAATTCCAGAGGAAGCAAGATTCCCGTCCCTCGTGCACTGGCTTAATAAAACTGAGGTAAGGCTCCACGAAGACAATGAGTATACGGACCCCAGCAGAAACATAGATACGCCTCTACGGTCCCTTCACCTTCCGCATTGCCAGCGTCGTTGATATACATATGTGAGGGCCGCGAAGACTGCAGTCCCTCTTAGATATCACGACGAACACCGAAACCGCAGTCGCGCTATCTCACGCTCGCACATGCATACCGAGTATGCCGTCTTGGTAGCTGCAAAGGCATTACGCTCTCATCTGTCACACATTCTCTCGTTCCCGACAAATGGGGTCGCCAAGGCTGCTCTGTATCACTCGCGACACGCAAAAAGAGACCTCAACTTCCGTAAGGGAGCTCCTCCTTTGACCTCCAACCCGTTCTCCTCCTGCTCTCATGGTGCGGAGACTGCCCGCCACAAAGAACTAAGGGTGGAGGAAGAAGACAAAATAATAACCTGGGGGCAGCATATAACTCGGCGAAGTAGAGGGATGACGTTTAAGGAACACAAGCGACGTAAGATGAAATTATTAAGTCAGGGCAATGGGATGAAATAAACGGAGGTAAGGTATTCTGCGGAAGAAATTCAGCTCTAGTTCTTATTCACGAGTACTAGACTTGACTGGGATACCTCCAACATTTTGAAAAATATTAAGGCTTTAAAAGGCCTGAAATTTATGAGTTAAAAGGCATGCCACATCCTTCCTTAACCTTAGTGGATTACCCTAAGTTGTCGAGGTCTCTATACTCCAAGGAATTATAAAAGTTGATCTTGCGTCTTCGGACATCTTGGTGACAACATGTCGAGAATAATATGCATATTTGTATGGCTATCAAGGGCTCGATATTTGGAGTGATGAGCTTATTTTTTGTATCTTCCAATGCGGCATCATGAAGAATGCCATGCGTTACGTCGGGAAGTGAAAATTCTGGCCAGAATTTCCTAAATATATTTCCTTTAGATGGCTCTATACCGGGGCTAAGAAGCTCGTTTCATACGTTTCCCGCTAACCCAGTTACGGCTTTACCGTGACAGCTGGAGACTTGCAAATTTTGTCTTCTGTAGATGAAGGAATTTTTTATAATTTGTTGATTTAAGCGGAGTAACTTTATCATGAAGTGGTTGTGTTTTTTAGTAAAAAAAATAGCAAAATTTTGGTTTTTACATTCGTTTTCGGTAATATTACGGGGAAAGTTGCGAAGGCTTGATTCCGAAACGAGGATTTTCAGCCCACTTAAACCAAAGAATCGTCTTTCATAAATGCAAAAAAATAAAAACCATTGATGCTTTTTTTGTATTAAGGCTATAGCAATGTTAATCGTTTGAGCCTACATTGACAACGGAGAAGACCTCTTCCATCCCCACCCAAGGATAATCGCTCCCCACTCCGTTTTTGTCAGCGCAGCATTCACTACCTTCTTCTACCACCCCAGTAGGTGAACACTGGCGGCGACCGTTAAATTGAGGCGGCTTGGAAGCATAGACCCACCTTAAGATAGGTATAGTTTAAATTCCCCATATACACTTTGGAATTATTGGTATATTTGGAATGGCATGTCATTTGTTGACCTCCTATAGTTAAAAAACAAGGTTCAAAGTTGACGAAATCTCCCAAAAACGCCTTTATTCAGTTTTAAACGTAAATATTCTAAATTAAGTTTATGGCGAGGTTGTGAGAGGAATGGAATTTATGAAATAAAAAACAATATGATATGTCAACATAGTGTCTTGAAAGTCATATACCTCAGATTCAGAGATTATTTTTTTATGTCTGTGTGCAATTGCACTACCAAATGGCGAACGCTGTTTTCAGACGAAAGTTTACATTAAATTATAGAAATGAGTGATTTAGGACACTTAAGTACACTACAATACAATAAGTCTACTATAAGTATACTCATGCCGAGCTGAAGTGAGGTCGATCCGATATTTTCACCGTTTTTAGATATCACCGCGGGAGAAACGAAGCAAAAGCAGCTATCTAATCCGGATGAACACCACGATAACGTGTGAATGGAAAATTTAAATTTAAATTTGAACTTGTAGGTATATGAGTATGCATTTACGGAAAAAAAATCATTCAATCTACATGACGCATAGTCGGATTCCGTAAGTATATCTTAAATCAGCATTTTTTTGTCATATGTTCCGACTGCAGCGGAATATGTTCCGACTGCTTCATTTCTACGGAACTACCGCAGTTTAACTTTAATTATCACAGTTATTGGCTAAAAACTCACAAAATAAGGTGGTAGGATACCTATTTTTATTTTTATTAAATTCATTGGAATTTCCCTTCCTATAAACAGTTATTCGCAAAAATGGCACTTATATTATGTGGAAAATACTATTTCCCCCATGTTTATCCCATTCTCGCACTTAATGTAATAAACTGTAATAAACACGCAAATAAAATTGTAAGTTCTATTTGCGAGAAAAATAGCATGAAAGGTGGGATTTCGTTTCGTTGTTCATATCAGATGGTGGATGTGTTTTTCTATAAGTAGCCAGAATATTAATGAAATTATATTTTAGTCATTTTACGGTGTTTTGCTTTATTATACTAACCTAGTGAGACATTTAATCCTAGTCTATCAGCTATTTTAATTGCTGCGGACATCCTCTCGCCGTCCATAGCTGTTTTAATAGCTACGGATATCTTCTTTTCATCACCACCGCTCCGGGGGAGATGCGGAGTGTGTCGCTACAAAGTGGTCATCCACGGGACCTTGTGTTATTTTTTTTATCTTTTAAAATTAGTCGGAATAGTAACTACAGAGGTGTCGAAAAAATAAAATTTTCAACTTCCACACATCAAAGTATGAATAAAAATGAAGGAAAATAGTTCCGAATCTACCCCCAAAATGAATCCATCAAGAGCAATGATTGGCGTTTCTAGCACAAATGTCTGCACAGAAACCATCGGTACACCACGAAAATGTCTCATGATGAAGAAAAATGAATCGCATGAACCGTGTCAAACGCAAAAAGAGTGAAAAGATTGAGTTCGGCACTGCGATGCGTGAAATTTCCTCCAGTTCATAGTAGGAACTGACGTAAAAATACAGTTATTGTGGCAATGGTTCAATGCAAATTTCTGTTAGGATGCGTTTAGATAAAGGCTTGGGCCAATATTTTTAAGGTGTTGGCCAACATTTTTAAGTTATTATTTAAAAAAGAGATTGGACTCACTCAAGCGTTTGTTACTGTGGTTGGTCTTGTCTTGTGAGTGACACTTCATCCCTCATGAGAAGAGAGATAACTTTGCGATGGGAGCGGTAAGAGTCAAAAAAAGTTTAGGCGAGTTGATGTCGAATCCACGCGTTCTCAAAACTACGGAGAGAAGAGACGCTAATAGTGGGAGGGGCTGATGGCTGGCATGAGAGAAAGTTTTTTATTTATTTTTATAGCAGGTTTTGGAAGAAAACACTTTCAACCGTAATTGGAAGGGTTTAAATGTAGTTTCAACACAAGGGAGTGCAACGGACTTGTTCAGAATAGTCTTCAAAGATATATATATATAGACTTACAAAGTCGCCATCTGCGGGTGCCACCAGCCCCACCGACCTCCATAGTCCCGTCTACACCCACCACCGCTGGAAAACTCAACATAAACTTCTCGTTTCCTCCACCTCCGGGTTGCCTCTGTTTCACCATTCCCAACCTTATTCCTTTTCCACAAACACCAATTATTTCCCTCTCCTACCCATCTTTTCATCGTTTTCTTCGTTATAAAATCCTCTACTTTCATTTTCATCGGTTTTTGTCTCCAAAGCGTTAAAGGAGCAGGCCAAAATTAGAAAAATGTCTATAATGAGAAGCTGATATCACGGAAATTCCTAATTTTTCAGGCCTCCTCCTCCCTAAATTTATATATTCCAATCCAACTCTCCCTGTCCCTATCCCTCAATTGTGAAACACTTTAAATAGTTAAGCTAATTAATTTTATATAATTTTTTCACGGGAATTTCACCAGGTAATAGGTATCATATTTATACATCAGATTCACCGGGAAAATCTTAGATATTTGATTACTTTTATTATTAGTTTAACAAACACTTCCAACGTTCCTTAAAACACTTTGGAATTACCTCACGGAAGAAAGAGCATAAAAGAACTATAAGACAAAGAAAGGACTCTTAGCATTCGGAAAATAACCTAAGTAAACATCTGCTTCCATTTTTCTTGTCCCAAAAGGGATTCCTCAACAGTGAGAGACGATAGGCAAAAAAATCTGAATATAACCAAAATAAAGCCAGCTACATAAAAATTTAAATATGTTTTCTTACTTTCCTCATGAAGAGGCCAAAATTGGAGGGTATTTTAAAATACATTACTCGTTGAGGGACACTTTCTACCATTCCAAAACATATTGTCAAAATTATGAAGTATTAGCGAAAACTTGCCATTTATTTCTGCAGCTAATACTGCACAGAAAATTTGACAAACAATATTTTCTTTTAATGCTACATACCTCGTTTACGTCATCATTATTGGACCTGTGAAAAATGTGAAAAACAACTGCTCCGTAATTTTATTGCTTCACGGGAAGTTTAAACCTGTAATTTATTAGTAACTAGCAGAAGGTACCCGTTGGAATGGGTGCAACGGGTGTGAAAAACATTAAAATTATTTTACAAGAAAACCACAAAGTCTGAAGAAAACTGTCAGCGTGATCATTTGAGGAGTTCGTAACCTATCTTGTATGTTGTGTTCGTTGTAGTAGACACGCTTGCCGTTTTCCAGATGCACGGAGAGATGAGTGACTTTTGGTCCTCTTTCATGCACGGGAAACCGAAAAATGGGCAACGCAGGCTCATTACTATTTAAATAGCACCCAGGTTTATAGATTGTCACCTCGTCCTTTCGGTTTCCTTCGGCCGTCTTCTGAGTGAAGAACAGCTTGATCGCTTCCCTTGTGTGCATACATATATTTGCATTCAATGACTTAAATGAGTTGCACTATTCTACTTAGATGTATGCGATGAGTATCTTAATACGAATTGGAGAGCAGGGTAAATTCCAGCGGTTGACAACGACAAGAGGAGTAATGGCAGCAGAAGCCATGTTTATTTATCTATGAATATTCCATCACCCAGAATGCGCCTTCGGCATATAGGGTAGTCATAATCATTGGTTTGGGTTGCTAAATAAAAAAATTATGGTGATTCTTAGTGCAATTGCCGACTTTTATGCACGGATGTGTTTCATTGTGCAGAATTTCCATTATTTTTTCGGGTAAGAAGCAAGTAGTGACGTCATTATAATTTTTGCCATCTTAAAACAGATAGAAGTTTCGAAACAGATGGGACTATATTTGAACGAGATTTACAATTTTTTTACATTTTACATTTACATTTTTTATAATTTAAATTTTGAACCAGATTTACAATTTACATGTATAGCTGGTTACCCGTCTGTACAGTAGGTTGAGTTAGGATGAAAATTGTGCGGTTCTTAGCGTAACCCGAGAAACCCCACGAGGAGATGCTCATAATACGCTGGTGGGCATGTCTTCGAGCATCGAAGTCTAACCTTAGTCGTTTTTCATACAATAACTCATTTTCTCGCAAAGAAGACATTCCTCTTGCTTTAAAATATTTTTTTTTCTGTCTTCTTTTAAGTCCAAGGAGGGGAAAACAGCGGCGAGTGAGAGTCTTGAATAGACAACTCAATGATTGAGTGAATGTAAGTTAACTGCACTTAAACACTTTTAAACATATATAAATAACTTGTAACGTTTATGATGTGGGAATTGGTCTAAAAACAGTTCACAATCGTAATGAGAGGCTGGTGGTTCCACTACATGCAATACATCTGAGTATTAAACGATTATAAACAACGCCGTGTTTGTTGTAGATTCAGAGGCATTATTACCATTACTATTCGCTGCACGTAAACATTCTTGTACGTTTAATTCCTTTATGTGTATCGTTTACTACGTAGGTGTTCTCTCATATACATGCAGTGCCCTTATGAGAGCTTCTTTGAGAATAGACATTGAAAAGTACACTTGTTGTAAATATTCATTGAATATATCGATTAACCCCCGAAACAATCTATCATGGTATCAAATCTCTGATTATCAGGGAAACATGCTATTGTTGATTTCAGAGAAAAATGTGAGATTTTTCACCTTGGAACTCTGGGCCGTTCTTATACTGATTTTATTTCTACATGCTATCATGGGCCTGCAGGAAAACCTGTTTATTAAATGCTAGAGGTGTGAATATCCTTTGAAAATCAAATCTCTGGTTATCAGGGAAACATGCTATTGTTGATTTCAGAGAAAAATGTGAGATTTTTCAGCAAAATACATGATTGTCAGACAAATACGAAGCGGAAAAGAAAAAAAACCTAAACATTCAATTAATTATTAGCGGGCTTTGTCTTCATGAATACATTTAACTTACACCTTCCCCGGAATGAAACAAAAATTTCATCTACAGTAACATTTTATGGAAACAATGCAGTATTTCTTGCAGTTTTTGAAGGACAATTCATAACGTACCTAAGAGATGCAAGAATATATGCCCCATTCCTGTTTTTATAGTCATCAGAACTAATTAAAAGACTAAATCAGCGAAATATATTGATGAACATTGCTGCCAGACAAATAGACCTCCTAAGTCAATCATCTGTATATAAAATATCCCCTATATTTTATTTTCCTTATAGATAATATCCAGTAATTAGCAGTAACAAAAAAAACCTTACATATCCTCGGTAGAATTTGAACGCTACTGTTTAAGTATTCTTAGATTTTTTTATTTCAAGCCTCATGAACACATTGCACTTGTATGCATAAAAATTAATTATTTCATCTGAAATAAAACGTTGAAGGTATTCTTCATTGGACTTTGAGAGTTTAGCTAGTGAATTAAGGACTGGTCATCCATTTACAATATTGAAAATACCATTTGAAAGAGACCAATTCGTACTAGACTTCCTAGTCAATCCTGTGGGTACGTTATCTTCACCGCCTGAATAAAGGCTTTCCTAGTCACTGTCATAGACTTCCTTATCTAAACTATCTGCTTCTTCTTCAGTATTAAATGAGAAACGTTTCTCTAAGTTATCTTTTTCTAATACTTCTAATATTGAAGATATAATCTGCTCTGGGGTTTTCATGTATATTTCTTTGCAAATAATTATTCATTATCATTCATATTATGAGCATTGGAAATCGTCTTACTGGATATGTAGCATATTAAATATCCTACTATATAACTTTACATAAATCTCCTCTAGCTTGAAATATAAGGAATTCAGATTTAGAGAGTAAGTTTTAGCGGATAGCGATGAATTTTGTTTATAACTCTAAAATATTGGAGATACAAAAAATGACATACGAAAAAAATTCCATTTAAAAACTATTAATTACTTAATTAAATGAGAAATACATCTTTAGGCAGCTCTTACATCATCAGTGGTGTAAGAACGTGATACCAAAGGACCTCTGAATCCCACTCGGACACCATAACCAACGACCAACAGCGAAACCGCGACCATATATTCGAAGAAAAAACTATGGTTCCGTATGGTTCCATCTATTTTCTTCTTTGATGCATTAAGAAAATAAACGTTTAATCCATTTATTGCAACAAGCATGAAAAAAATCGCTTATGCCTTAATTATTTCATTCTTACAGTCTCGAAGAAGATGCGCTCGGGCAAGTTTTCAATTTTGTCGCATAAAATTGTAGGCATTCATCACCGAGATCTGAAAACACGACGTGGTCTCTGCAGAGGTACATTTTCCGGGAATTTCCTTCCACTGAGAATTATGCATCCCAAAGAATGAAACCATTAAATGAGGCATCCTCACGATGAATGTTCTGAAAAAAACAGTACAGTGCTCATGGAAATATAAATGTCATCCTGAAAGAATGCATTCGTTCGAGTTTCACGAGTTACTGAAACCTTAAAAGAGGAAAGTAAAACGTAAAAATTGCATCATTTCTACTTATCTCTCTGCATGTTAAATCATGTGGAATGATTGTATAGGTAATCATAGAAGAGCATATATTTATTGGTTTAAGTTCTTGATTGAAATTTTATTGCAAATAGTTATGCACCAATATTTATTGAAGAATTTATTGTGAGATAGTTGCCAGTGGAATCACATGATTTAGACATATTTTATGGCAGGTTTTATGTTCTATACACAAAAGGTGAAAAGCCATGTCCAGTGAATAATTGAGTAAATAAGTGCACACAGTCTCTCAGAATAATTTCATAAATAGTCACAAGAAAGGAAACATTTCCGTCCGAAGTCAGAAGTATTCATTCTTCTACATTCAGACTTCTACTAAAATTTGACAAGTCGCCATCTATGGGTGCCAACCGCTCCATCAACCACCAATTCTATATCCACTGTTCTCTGCACGCACCACTGGTGATAAACTCGGCATAAACATCCTATTTCATCCACCTCCAAGTACATTCTCTTCCACTGTTCCTACTGCCAACCCTTTTCCTCAATAGTGACCCTAAAACCATGTATTTCCCTTTCTACCCACGTTTTTTCTTTCGTCTTCACCTTACAACTCCCATCCTTGAGTGTTAAACGAGACCGGCTGTTGTCTCCCACCCGTCGTAGGAGCTGCCACTGTCAGCGGAGGAATATGAGGACTACTTCTTTAATGTAACATGGTTATCTCGAAAATTCCTGCGAAAATATTTCCTATCACCTCCCCTCCGATCTCATCCATTCCAATCATATTCTCCTCCCTGTTCCCTTCTCTCCTTTGTCAAACGCATTAAGGGACAACGCGAGGAAATGGAAAAGATGCAGGAGGAGAGGGAAGTGGGCGCTTTTTACGCCAAGGTGAATATGTTATCGGTTAGTAAGAGAGGGAAAACGATACCAAAGGTTTAGGGCAAAATAGGGAATATATTAATCAAACAGGAAGATATTCAGGTGGAGATAATACGTAGAGGATCTATATCACAGCGGGAATAGACCCTTTACCCTAGATCTAGAGGACTAAAGAACAATGGATAAGGATAACCTTGGACCAGAGTTACTTGACAGCGAAATGGAGAGAGCATTAAGGGAGATGAAGGGTTGAAAAACCGTGGGAACCAATAAAATACCTTCGGAGATACTGAATAATATAGTTACTAAGGGGAAATAACCCTTTTTCAAACTTATTTGCAGGATCTACGAGGAAGGAGTATGGCCAGAGGATTTCTTGAAAACAGTAGTAATACCTATCCCGAAGAAGAATAAAGCGTCAGAATGCGAGGAGTTTAGTTTTGGTTTATCAGACAATCAGTTTAATTTCGCACGCGGCAAAAGTTTTACTCAGAATAATAAATAAAAGGTTTTAGAGCAGAGCCAACTACTACTTTGGTGATGACCAATTTTGGTTCAGGAAGGGGAGGGCCACCAGCGACGCGATTGCGGTAATGAGGACACTTATAGATAGAAAGATAGAGCATAATCATGATATTTTCGCTTGATTTGTAAATTTCGGAGAGGTGTTTGACAAAGTAAACTGTGAGAAACTAATGCAGATAATGGGGAAAATAGGAATAGATTGGCGTGAAAGGAGACTCATCCGAAACTTATATATGGGGCAGAGGGCTCAGGTAAGGGTAGCTGACGGTGAATCAGGGTAGGCAGTTAGGTATAGGTCGCGGGGTGCGACAAGGGTGCCCGTTGTCGCCTTTACTTTTTGACATATATGCTGAGGAAATGGTAAGAGAGGCATGGGATGAGCTAGATGTGGGAATGAAAGTAGAAGACCAGTGGATAAAGTCGGTTATACTTGTATTCGCGGACGACGAGGAGATGGTCAGTCGGTCATCGAAAGGATTGCAAACTTTAGTGGATGCATTGGAAAAGCAGTGCGAGAAATACGAGATGGATATTAATAATAAGAAAACAAAAGTAATGAGATTCTCTAGGACAAAGAAAGCGAGGCTGGTGATAAGAGTAGGAAGTAACAAATTGGAGAAAGTCGAACAATTTAACTATTTGAGTAGTACGCAAGAAGAAACAGGACAAAGTAGCAAAGACATTAGGAGGAGAATAGCGCCAGTGAAGAAAGCTTTCATTAATAGAGAGGAACTTATGACGGGGACCTTAAATAGGGATTTAAAAAAGAGTCTGGTGAAGAACTTGATATGGAGTGTGGCGTTGTATGGAGCAGAAACGTGGACCTTGAGAAAGGAATACGAAAATAGGCTGAAGGCCTTCGAGATGTTGGTGTGGAGGAGGATGAATAAGGTGCGCTGGACGGAAAGGAAGTCAAATAAGGAAGTGCTTGACATGTTGGGCGAGGAGAGGAAAATTATGGGTGAGGTTAGGGGAAGGCAGGACAGGTGGCTGGAAGCGGTAATGAAGGCCTTGAAGCGGTAATGGTTTGCTGAAGGCCTTGAAAGAGGGAAAGATGTTGGGTAAGCGGGGAAAGGGAAGAAAGAGATTAGGTTTTATGGACGGGATGAAGTGTAGGACTCATGGTGACATGAAGAAGCTTACCTCTACCATACCTTTAACCGGTAGTTTACTCTGACGAAATGAAGTGAACATTTTTTTGACGGTGCAAAAACGCATATTTTCAATATCAGAGGCATTTCCAAAATATATTCATTAAAGAGTCTGCTGTTGACAGGATTGCAGAAATGATAAAGAAGTGAGTGTGAAAAACACTTATTTACGGGTTTCATTTTACGCATACGTAGAGAATTTTAACCAATAAAAAGCTTTATTTATGTGTGACCTCTAAGAGTATTTATTCTACCAATTATATTTTTACAAAATAACGTTCTAAACCTCTCTCTCCGAAAGACTTTCCCCAAGTTTTTTCTGATATTTCCGGCGTAATAGGAATAAATATCACTTCTTATAAGCCTCGGTCTCAAACTTACGAAGTGTTTGCTCCAACGCTTAGCGTCGGCTGGATCGCCTTGTTCGAGTGGAATGGTGTCAGCGCTACGAGTCCGCCGAGCTGGAACGGGATATTCAGCCATAATACCCATGTCAAAGAAGTAGTTGGAATAAATCCTTTGTCTGAGTATTTCTTCGGCAGCACCTGTTGAATTTCAGCTACGGTTACAGAAGCCGATATCCATTCTCGGGATAGAGTAAATTGCGCACAGGGAGAGAACAGATTCCAAAGATTCGAAGCCATGATCGGATTACAAAAGTTAGACGGAGGAGAGTACCATAAATTAGGAATTGTTTTCGCCAGAGAAAGATTCAATAAGTTAAAGCAAACTGTAGTCATCACAATGGGGAAGTTTCACTGCTATAAATTTTTAAAGGAAATTATTGTTTGAATGTCTTCCTTTAAGTAACATTTTACATAGTTACGGAGCAAAAATAAAACCAAGACAGCAGAACTCACACATTGATTACCAAAACGTCTTTTGCTCTTATTCCAAAAGTGCGGTCTCAACTCTTTACGTCTGCTGGATTGCTTCGCTCAATCCTAGGAAGTTCAGCACTCATAGTAAGTACGTCGAACACGAAATTATGCGAGGGGCAGCAGTAGAAAATTTCTAAGATTACCGTGAGAAGAGGAGACTTTCCGAATGAATCGTAAATCGGATGTCTCATTCATGTGAGGGCCTTACCATAGATCTTTCTTAAATTCTTTCGATCGGGAGAAAAAATATAACAAAGAAGGAGACGAGGATGGTCATAATAAAATGAGCGGACCATGTCTAATTCTTACCTTCCCCTGCTACCCACATTTACCCACCCTAAGTCCATCGTTACCGGTGGACGAGCGAAGCGAGAAAATTGGAATCAATGCAAACTTTTAAAGTACTTTAATCTTCGGAAATATAACAAATAATCTTGGGTTTAAAGAGAGAAATTACCTTTTTCAAAAGAAGATAAAAAGATTTTTTATTGTACCTCCAAGGTTTCAACCGGTTACGTACTTTTCAAGTTCTTGAAAATGACGGATACTCGTTGAAACCTGGTTCGGTTTATTAAAAAAAAGTTTAGATAAATACAAATACATTTTTTTTATTTTCTAAGGACTTATGTCTGTTCAAGTAGAGGCATGCAGAGACGAAAAATAATTTGTCAGGGCAAACAGTTTGTCATTAGCTTACCATGAATCGCAGCAGGAGAACTTGCGAAATAACCTCACTAGCGTACACGCACATTGACCAACAAGCCCCTTTAGCCTGACAAGGCTATGAAGTAAACATTTTTTTCCTGACGTCTAGTTAATGACGTGGCTAGGAGATTGGTGGGCAGCCAATCCTTCAGTATTGGCTCGGGAAACGCGACTCAGTTCCAAAAGATATTGTTGACTAGTTCAGTGTGTTATCCAACGCCCGATAGCCTACTTTGTCGTTCTCTTTATTTAAAAATATTTTAAAAACTCAGAGAGTATATAATCCACAATAATTAATTTTAAAAAACCGACCTAGGTTAAGACACGTTGTGTCACCTCGAAGGTGTATTATTTGGAAGAAGGCGCTCATAAACTTAAGGTTCTTTTCTTCCCACATACAATATTTAATTTAAGATCATTTCCTGTTCATTTTCTTTATCCCCGTTCCCTCATACCAGACTGAAGTCCAATCAACATTTCCCCTTCTCTGACATTTCACCGCATTTTCCTGCCTTTCACTTTAATTACGCCCCTACCATGGATTTTATCCTCCCACCAGAGCCTCTCATATTCGACTACTGACCAAAGATGAATTCAACCCCTTCCACAAATTTCCTCAGCCTTAACTCCTCACCAAAAATCCATTTTCTCCGTATTACTGCTGAATACTACCAGATTATTATCTTAGATCGCTGTGCAGCGGATGTTTTTCATGAGACAAGGTAAAAACCAACTCAGAAATAGCTGTAATTCAACGTATGACATTCCATTGAATGTGTAAAATCGAACTTATGATTATATGTGTAATGGCAAACAACTAAGCTAAATCGTAAATACTTGGAACTAAAGTCATAAAAATAGGACCTTACTGAAGAAGTAAATTATTTCAAAGAAGGTATTGCATGGACTAAGTTACTTCCGCTATCGCTAGCATGAAAATTTAATCCAGTAATGGCTAAAAAGTAAAACATTTCTAAAATTTAGGTTGTGATATCTATTAATCAGTTTGATGACCTGTATTTCATCCAAAAGACAGTTTAAATAATGCTGACGCAAGCTACAATTAGCTTCCCCGTTGATCATATCCCAGGAAGCGAATACCTCATCTTTGTTTCTTGGTTTAATTTGTTTTCTTCTTTTACTAATGAGATCTATGATCTCAGTTGTGATCCCTGGCCATTTGGTCTGCAGTCTCATACTCAATAGTTGCTATTCTGCAACTTTCGTCTTCTTTGGTAGGTTCTTTACTATCTTTATCCAGCGCTGTCTTCTTATCTTACTTCCAGGTTTAATTTTTTTTGGTATAACCTTCCTCACGTTCGTTTTTCTGCTGGTCCTTCATTCTTTATAATGGTTGTTTTTCATACTTTTAAACGTTTGTATCATTGACGGAAATACATTATCACTAAATTGTGGTTCCTGTTTAGATAATCACCTGGATAAATTGAATCATTTGGTTCCAATATCTCACAATGCCAAGTATGAAGTATCTTCTGTATATCGCCATATCCCCAGTCATTTTCCAATCACCCATGATGATTGAGTTCTCCTTTCTCGTCCCAATGCTGGGAACTACCACTAGTAGTTAGAATGCTTCTGTTCCTTGTTCTCTACGTTTGGACATTGGCATGTTTACATGTACTATTACTGTGTCCGCGGGGTAATTTTAATTTACGGAAACTGAATTTTACCGTTAAAATTTGCTGTAATTATGAATACTCCAGTGAAATACAGCATACAAGTATGAACTAGAAGTCAAATAGAGCTTTTAATAGCAAACGTATATGTATTGTAATGGTATGTTTCTCAGCTCAATCACTTTTTCCAGGCAGCACTTTTAAAAACATAAATTCATCAGAATTCTCATTCTCAAAAGTTTTGTATTCACATTAGTTCGATGGTTGGATTGTAAGTTGTTTTATTTCTTTATTTCTTGGCGAAAAATTAATAATCCCCATTTGCTCTTACCTGAATGCCATCATCTATAAATAGAAGTACTTGGATATCTAATATTTTTATGCTAGTAGGTTGATTGATGTCGCCTCTAACTGGATGTGTGTTTTGGCCATGGTCATGAACAGATCGTGATCGCATGACTGCAACTCCCCTGTGGAGGGAAGTTGAGCCCCGCATTTATGGACGTTTTGGTATTGTGAAGAAGGACAAGTTGATAAATGAATGACATGATTGAATTTATAGCATAAATGAAAGCTTTTTTATTCTCCTGAACTCATAGCCTAGAAGCGTACTTGCATTATTTGTTTAATTTTGGAGGTAATTTACTTTCACTGAATATGTTCATTCATCATCACCATCAGCAACCAATAATCCAAAGATAGGTTTTCCGCAGCTCTCCGCTCCAATCTCCTCTCCTAGAGCTGCTTGATTCTAACATTCTTCTTTATTTTGCCTCCTTCCACAATTTTCCTGATTTATTTAATTCTTGGTCTTCTTGTTGATTTTATTGTTCAGTCCTCACTGGCATGTAAGCTTATGATCCAACTTGGTACTTGATATTGACACAGCACAAGCTGGTACTTCAGGGTGAATATAACTAACTGATCGAAAGGAGAAATACAGGTTAAATCTTTTGAGCAAGTTCGGACCAGACAGTTTTTTTGCCGGACGTTCAACATATATTGCTAGAGCCAACGTACTACGGTACAAGCGATCAAAGGAATAAGATAAAGGCTATTGACTGCAGAACCGATTGATTTAAAATGCCGTTTTTCCCACGTACAATAAGGGATCATAATAGTTGCGATATATCAATAATATGATACTCCCGCCCTCAATAGGTAGAGTAGAATTTTCACTTGTGCAATAACACAACATAATTACTAACACTTCACACCGGTCGATTTGTCCGGCATTATTTTATTTTGTTCTCTGCATGAAGTAGCATCTCGTAGCACTCATGAATTAAGAGTATTAGTAATATTAACCACTATATGTATGTATAGCATTTTTCTGCATGTTTGCATGTTCATTTACGTATCACTCTCCCAGTTTCCGGTTGGACTACGCACTGCTCTCCTGAATGCTTTTTGGTCTGCGCCTAGCGGCCGGGGGAGCGCGGAGAGGTTGTGGTTTGTGCCGGGACGAGTGCTGCATACCTGGTGTTGAATCACCCCGTGCCACTTACCCTAGTGGTGGCATGCACAGTACTTCGTAGATGTAGATGTAGGTTTTAACTCTTCAGCTGCGGACGCAGGACACAGTCAAACGTATAGGAACTTTTATCCCGCAGTTTCCCGTGAATACGTGTATGTACGTTTACCGTAGCCTCCGTACATCCACTCTTGTGTAACTAGCTATTGTAAGAATCCTCTCTTGGTAGAATGATTTCTTTGATTGGGCTATAGAGCTCTTCATGTCTTTCTTGCTTTTTTCGTTCGTTGGTGAATTCCTACTAACAAAAAATTCTGTCCTGAGAAAGAAGAATCAATATCTATAGTGTGTTCCAAGATCTAACTAATGCGTGTGATATTTCATTCAGGATAGTGTAAAACTAGGGAACGTGAGCTCTACGGCCTCTTAATGTCACAAGGTATAAAATTTTCCAATGGCCGTAATAAATTGGCACCACTCGTCAAAAATACGCCACAATTGCTGTGTTGGTTTGCGGGAAAAAATGGGGGGAAAACCACGCCAGTGACCAACCACAACCTTTCGACCAAAAAACCCCTGTGGTGGTTTACGGGAATGTTACTTCCTCGCCAGTGACAACCACAGACACACACAATCAACCCGAATAGGGATACTTCGCTGGGCTAATGGGACCTTGCTAAGGATGCTTGGGTTATTACACACACACACACACACACACACTCAAACCAAAGAGGGATTATTTGCTGGGCTAAAGGGACCCAACTAAGGATGCTTGGGTTATGAACACAAACACACTCACACGCACTCAAGAACTCACTCACTCACACACTCAACTTCTGGGAGAATCTAGCTCAAAAGAGCGTAGTCAAAAAACGGCACAAAAACAAGAAAAGACGAGGGTGTGCGTCGGATACGCGTATTTCGGCCACAAGGTGGCCCTATTCAGCGAACTGAAGGGAGAAATCACTTGCAACGCAAGGTTGTAAGTTACTGTGTTGCTCTAGTGGACACGTATTTTTCGCCGCGCCGAAGGCGCGAGTGTAGGGGCCGTACCGGAGAGCATACTCTCCACAACCGGTGGGTGGGTAGGCGCATTTAAAAAAAATAACGGGAGTCTATTGGCAGTGTAGTGATGGTTTGTGAGAAAAAGAAACCTAATTCTATTTTGACGCAAGATTATTCTAGTGTTATCAAGTGGTATAGTGGAACACGGGCCGCTATTTTTTTAGTCACTCCAAATTTCCCTCCCATGTTTTTGTACCAATGTTTTAATGCAGTTTTTTACGATTTTGTTACTTGATAACCAGAAGGAATAAAATTATTATTATTATATCACGCGGGATATCAAGAACTCTACTTGAGGACGCGACCAGTCATACATTTTGGGGAATAAAATAATTTACAATCCAAAGATCGCGATTATACTGAAAAACCAGAACACCAAATAACACGACAAAATGAAGATGTAAACATTTGAGCAACATTGAGTTAACTCTTCTCGGGTTCTCCACTAGTTAAAACTATTATAACTGCCGACGTAATTAATTCTTACCTTGAGAATGAGTGACGAGTCGTCTCTCAAAACTTCGACAATAATGAATAGTTTAAAGCGGTAGAGAGCCCGAGAAGAGTTTACTCATTAAAGATTATATACACAGGATAATAATTGCTCATATTATTCGACGGGAAAGTGTTATACTTTTTATAAACAACTTTACTTTCAATCATAACACAGGCATCACAGTTTTCGCCATATCTACGCCATCTGTTGAATAAAACCAGATCGAAATGGCTTGATAGTCTGAATGCATTTAAGAACAGGTTTTATTTTCCGTTCAGTCATTCATACATTCGCACAAGCGTTCGAACAATTTTCCGCTTTACACGGTACAATTTCCTGATACATGCGTTCGCAAGATAGATTGTACAAAGAAATGTACCGTGTTAAATGGCCTTTAGGGGTCTGGCTCGCTCACATCAAAGATTCATCATCCGAATGTAAAAGCGAAGAGCCTCCACGTGTTCAAGTCTCCTGCTTGTATGGGAGTGGAGGAGGAAGATATAGCGTGGGGATATATTCACATGTCTCTTTCTCTTGCGTTGGACAAAGGGAAAAGTTTGGCAATAAATGGATAAGATGGTCTAGTTCATGATAAGTTTCCAAGCATCTCTCATAAAAATACCAGTAATTAGATTTCTCAAAATTTAACATAAAGGTGCTCTTGTTCATAGAGGATCTTGATATATAGCATAGAGATACTTTTCTTCATAGAGAGAAAGATTTTCTCCAGATACGCTGATAAAATGTATGTATTAAAGGTGGAAAAAAGAATGTGAGAATGAATAAAAATTGAAGAAGTGAGGGCATATTGAAAAGGATAATAGAGTGGCGAACGCTGAGACGGCGGCGTAGGAGAAGTAGGAAGAGGATAATATTTCTGGACGACATAAGAAGAGGCATAGCGCATGATAAAAGGACTTATTAGTCATATATTAGCCAAGGGATGTGCAGATAAGTGAAAAGATGACCCAGAAGGGTTACGTTGAGAAGGGACTGTTCTAAATCTGCCAATCAGCTCATAGAAACTTAATAGTTGTATCTAAGAGTGAATTAAGAACTTTTACGGAACATAGTCATGTATTTACACTTATTTTCATCCAGTTAGTTTTGCTCCCTCTTCATCAGTTCCTTTGACTACCAACGGGAAATATATATCCCAGGTAGATGTGCCGTCCCATAAGTACCAGTGGGACATATGTCTCCCGTACCAATGGGACATTTGTGTCCCATTGGTACTTATGGGTACTTAAAAAGGAGAAACAATTGGTAGCCTAAGTGTCAAAAAAAAGACCCACAATGGATTTTTTCTCAATGTTTTCAAGGATGATAATGCATTTAGGGATGGTCTCAATATAACTTTTGTAGTTTAAGGATTCACCCTGGACTTTTATGCTGTCCCTAACCTCCACCCTCATCTTGCTCTCAACCCTAAACCCCTACTTGCTACGAGAACCCACTGAGTCCATTAGAAAAAATTCTTTTACGATGGCTTTTGCGTCGGCATAGTCGGTGAGTACCAGTTTTGAAACGAAATATTGGATGTTTTAATCTTTTTCATTGAAGCTCCAAGAGGCTTCCCAATTTCTCCCACACACTCGTTTTGCGTATGAAATGATCTTTAGTAAAAAGCTTCGGACCATAGGCTCCCGTCTTCTTTATATTCCTTGGGTTGTCGTCGCATGTCCCTCCAAGAAGATCTGACACAAACATCGCTGGCAAAGTCACAGGAGGTTGGTTGCGGGGGAAATGAAGAGGCAACTCATCCACAAGACTGCGCAGTCTCATAAATGAATTCCTGTCCGGGGACTCGGGGCAATGGTCGTAGTATTTTAAATGAAGGAATAAATGTGTAGGTAATTTGTTTTTGACGCCAGAGAGTATTATGTTGGCTTATTATTGTTTTTTGCATCAATAATCTCACTGGATAGAGCATATAATGTCGAATAATTGCTTAAATTATGACTTGCTACTTGCTACTTGTTTAACAATACGCATTCAGCTCTTTGGTATTATGTAGTTGGCGGTGAGCGTTAAATTCACGCAAACGTGATGTCCACTGGAGTGAATTCAATGAAAGAATGAAGATAAGACAAAATGTGTTAGTACAGAAATAATTGCAGCTGTATAAAATATATGTGGAGCATCATTAGTTGTTGACCATCCACCTTGGGATGAAACAGGCTCTTGAGTGTGAAATATATAGGAAGAATTACCGAGAAAGGCCAAGCATATATATACACGAAAAATTACGAAGGACGTCCAAATAAAAATTTTGGCAGGATTTAAAGCCTAGAGTTGAAATCAGCATCAAACTATTCTTCAGATATATTATGATAAACCGTCCTAACCAAATGGAATTTTAGCTACATTGTATGCTTGTACCATTAGCTACATTGTATTTCTTTTATGATAGAAAAGTCACATTTTTATTGAATTGATATGACACCGTACCCTTTCAAGTAGCATTTTTTGTTCATTATTTTCCCTGTGAATTATCTGATAAGTTGTAATCGTAGTTATACCTACTATGGATTATTTTTATATTAATTTATGGTCCTGATTTTTCAATTGCCTAATATTAGATCCTATGAGTTGAAGTGAAGTTGAAGTAGTTATTGTTTTCCACATTTTTATTACCTCAAGCGTCAGTAGTTTTGTATCATAGCATTATCATATTTTATTTATTTAGAATAGTCCAAGTTTTTATTGAATTATCTGTTAAATTTTGTAATATAATTTAGTTTTTAGACACAATAAATGGTTTTTTATTTACTCGCTTGCAAATAAATGATTCCATAATCTAAAACAATAGAACTTTTTCATGCATTATCACTGAGGATTTCAACACAAAATCTCACCATATGCTTAACCTAAGCGTTTTCGAGGAATTTGCGTGTTTGAAGTTTAAAGTTGGGAAAAATGTCAGCGATTTTGGGCTAACAAAGCTCACCAAATTAGGACGAATTATCCTGCAAGCCTGCCTCTCACCGCTCTTTTTTCCCTTTACTTCTCCCCTTTACATGGCAGCTGTCCTAACACACCCTGCCATACGCCTCTTCAGTAGCTCAGAGGGTAGTATATAGATGTAGAATACACTGAGCTACAATAAACGTTTTTACAGCTAAGAGCTTTGCAATCCATTTGTATAAAAATTCAAATGGCTTCTTATGTGTTCTCCAGCGTCAGTGTATGCAGTGGGTAATCTCATGAATGTAGTAAATATTTGAGGAGCCTTCAATCAATGTTTGGTCACTTGCGCAGATGATGGGTAGACGATTGACTAGGACGACCCAAGGGTTGTGATTTCTGTGAAAATTGTTTAGCAAAAGTAGTTATAAATGTGTGATGGCTGATGGAAGTCGGCAATCAATTTATATTGTCCTGCGTCAGATGTGAGGAGTTATACGGGGAAACCTAATTAATGTTTGCTCTATGTGTCTGTTTGATTCTCCAGTAATAAACATGGGAGGTACTTCTAATTAAATACTGAACATTTAAATCAATAATATAGTTTTGACTTAAGTTCTCAATGGTGTATAACAGCAATAGCAATAATGTGAAGAATATGGGAACATATAAATGGAGACTATATAGTGTAGCGTATTCACCCCAAAGCATAGCAAATAAAGGTTATTCTACAAACGGTTGCATTTTTAAACGATGAATTGCTCTACGCAAAAGTACATCGCTATATTCCCTCGGTCTGGTCCTCCGCATTGAGTTATTCATTTGCTTTAAAGCCTAGCGGTGACGGAGACCAGTTCAATATCCTAGATTCACATTGACATCCTTGCATTGACATAGATGTCAATATCCTAATTGCACCTCCATGATACATCTCCGGCTCCTAGAAGATTGAGTTTGATGCCCTTACCGTAGGATAAAGGGAATATTTCCTTATTGTCTATTATTGACTCACAGTCCGCCTTAGGGGAACCAGAAATAAAATGAGCACTGGAATGAGAAGGAATGGAGGTAGAAATATAGTTCCGCATTGCTGAGAGGGCGTGAGTGGAATGGTGTACAAGGCTATGGTGCAGTGGAGTGTAAGGTATGTTCACCTTTGGCGCAGAATCCCCGAAGGGGTTGGGTGGGGGTATCACGGAAGTCACCGGGGGGAGGGGCAAGCCATCCGTCGTGAGGGAATGTACAAGGAGGAGCTGCCCTCACCTCATCCGTTGCGATCAGGGTCGTAGATATCCGGTGTAGCTTACGATAAGGCTGGCGATAGCCCCACGGTCTCCTTTATCTACCATCTGATTCTTTCTAATCACTTGACATTGCGATTAGGGATGAAAGCCGAAAAGAAAAAGGGATAGGTGAATCATTAAAGAAGAGGTATGTACGTGGAAGATAAAATCCAGACGTAGAAAGAAGATTAAAGAACTAGGAGTGAAGAAGGATTATTGAAGACCTTCCGACGACGGGGGAAGACAGAAGAGCTCCTGTAAAAGAGCATTGCCAGGTGTGATCGCAAGAAAGCTCGATTGTACAAACAAATTGTGACCCGGATACATTATTGAAACATTTTAAATACCTTAATACCACTACCACTTAATACCACTTATTCACTTAAGTAAGTAATTGCAGATATAATTTATAAGAGGAAAAGAGGAGTATACAAAAAAATTCAGCATTCTACTTAGTTAGTCCCTGTTATAACATCAGCATCGTCCACATTCAGTGGTATTCAATATTTGGCGAGATTTTGATGTCTTGTTTTGAGTAGCTCATATCATTGGCGTCAGACAAGTAATTAATGAAGTAACGGCGACATTCTTGGCATCATTAGGTTATGACAATCGGTACATTTTTGTGTTCTAGTACATTCTAAGTGTATCCATTGTAAAAACATTACAGACAAGATTTAGTGCTACTAAAACTTTGGCGTCACAGAACTTGGTTTTCAACGTCTCTGTTCTAAATACGACCATATGATGGCACTCAAACTACGGTGATAGGGTTAACGTGTTTAACGCCATTCGATAATTACAGTTTATCCTCGAAATGATTGCATACGTAACGTGAATCCCACTTGAATCTACTCATTTGGGAATTAATTTGTGAAGGAAGTTTACAGAGAGTATCGAAGGGACTTACTGATCAGCGATTGGAATGTATTATATTTTTAGCTTACAATACTCCGGTAGTACTTCTTTCTAAAGAATATACTCCTCGATTTCAATGAAGAGTATTAAATATCGACGGGGAAAAGTTTATCGTGGACAAATTGCCACTCGAGTAATTGCCCTTTCCTCTCCCGAACCTCAAGCCTTCATTCGCACGGAGCTATATTGGCCTCTGCGTGCTGACGTCACAGCGTAGTTCTCGGGCCTTTTACTTTAGATGGCGTTGGTTGGGCAGTAATCGTTGCCACGTTTGACGTCCATCGGATTATTATTATTATTATTTTATTTTTATTACTTAATGCAACACCGCAAACCTAGTACCAATCAATTAATTAATCAGATTAGATAACCACTTCTTTAGAAGAATACCAGTTCTGACGTGAAACTGCCTCACGAAGTCAGCATTTATTCATTCGGAGTAAAACGCACAGCAAAAGGGGCGATGACCTCTGAGAGCTAGCATCTCCCACCCGAAGTTTGTTTGATAGGCTAAAGTTTAGATGAACTAGGTTGTAGGGCGGGCAGATTCGTAATACCTTTACGTATGCCTCCTGCGGCTTCCAGAAAGTTTTGGAGCCCATAAAAAACACAGCGTGAAATACATTGGTTGTGACTAAACTTTCTTGCCATAGCTCTACTAATAAACACTAAGATCAAGACTCCACAGCATGAGTTAATATTACAGACTTAATGCACATATTGGCTCCTCCATTAGGAAAATGAATCGCAGTTACCACCTCTGAAATCACTTTACTGAGGAATCCGATCACTATGCAGAGGTATTGTTAAAAATAATGTGTTCAATATCGAGCAAACCCAATTTTATGTAAATGCAAGTATTTCACTCATAAAAGTAATTCTTACAATATTTAAAAAGATTATTATTAACAACTACGCAAAGATTAAAGAACAAGCTCCATCATTTTAAACTGAGAGATATTCATTTGTCCCCATTCAATTTCCTGATAAGGATTTTAAAAAGTGATATGTGCACGCATGTGAAGGGAGGAAGTTAATGTAAACTATACTCTCAAAGTAATTTGGAGAGCCGCTCATATACATTTCGTATACACTTAATAATATAAGAGGATAAATTCGCCATTCAAATGTGATCTAGCCATTGTTCCTCCAAAGGAAAAAACCGACCAACTCCGGCAATTTTATCTAAGGGCAAAAATTTCGAAGGGAATTAAAGAAAATATAGTTTCAGATAATATTCAATCATTTTAGACAAGTAGAATTTTGAAAAATGACTTCGTTTCAAATGCTAATTTATAAATTAGTAATGATACTGGTAGTAATGCATTTATACTGATGAGTAAATATTCTGTATGTATTGAATATTTATTACATGATATTTGAAATTGCATGAAATAATCTTTTAGTTTAAGTTTTAAAGTGACTATAGCATGTTGTAAAAATATTTGAAAAAGTAAAAGAGCCTAATAAATCTTTTCGATTGATTACTTTATTATAATGTCGCATTTACTGAAAATGTGAATGATATGTAACATGAATACTGAGTTTCTTCTAAATGAAATATAAATATACGCGGAAGCTGTTTTTTCATATGGTTTTGGGTGAATATTTAACAAATAAAACAAATTACAAAATATTCCCATACATGTCTACCGTTTTCACTCACAGATAAAGAGCTACATGGAAATATTGCCACAATATTTATCGATCACCGACAGAAGCGCAATAGCCCCATATAGAAAATAATAATTTTATCTGAAGTTACCTTAGATTTTTGTTCGCCTAAAGAAGTACTCGGCAAACCGCGGCTTACGAGTCACATGCAGCTCTTAGGCCCTTTGGGTGGGGCTCTTCTACAAAATACCACGTGCGGGCTCGCACATACAGTGCGATTGAAACTTCGTGACGACTGGTTTTTTTATTTCTGTTTTTACGTACTTAGTTGGTATCTATGTCTTTATCTTTAGGCTAGTGCTCTGAAGCGACTTTGAGAAAACATTTATAGGTAGATGAAATGTCAACGCGTATTGTCAAGAGGTCTCTTTGCATCGTGTTCTACAATGCATTACTTCCGAGCGCGTGTCCCCGTAGGAACGACTATAATTGTAGGTAAAATCCACACCCCTGAGGTCGGCTATTCCACCTGCCCCTGTCCGAAGCGCTTTGCCTTCCCTCCAAGATTCCCTTACCAGCGTCCTTTTCTGCGTCCGCCATTCGTGCGCGGGTGACAAGAGTAAAGTAACTGTCATTGCATGCAATGCTCGAAACTACTCGAAGCATAAAGTTACCTGTATTTTTCCAACCAGCTGCAAATCCTACAGGTATTTTTGTCATCAATATAAGAATTGTAATTATTTTGTATCGATGGCTTTACTATTATAAAACGAAACAGTTTTTAGGTTCCCTGTTTGACTTGGCTACAAAGAAGATGCAAAGAAAAACGGAAGGCGAAAACCGTGAATTTAAAGTTGTATGGACCGAGCATTTCGCGTTGATTAAAAACTTAAATGGACTTCCGACCTGTCTTAATTGTCAGAAAAATTGGCGCTTAACAAAAAATCAAATTTGGAGGCATACTTTACACTAAACACGTGCCATTTAGTACTAAATATCCTGTCGGTGATGCAAGGAAGAAAGCAGTTGAGGAACTTCAGAAGAGTCAAGAAAAATAAAGTTCTCTTTTTAATTACTGAATGTAATTTTCCAACGACGTTAATATTGCAAGTTTTGTAGTTATTCAAGATATTGCTTAGAGAGGAAAATCATATACATAAAAAGTTGTTTTATAAATGCATCGGAAGAGCTTTTTAGGGATTTTAAGAACAAAGCAGAAATTACAAAGATAAAGGTTTACCATTGTCTGCTTAGACAGTGACAGAAACTTGGTTGACAGTGACAGAAAGGGGTTGAAGATCTTAAATTGGTTTCAGCTTTATGAATAGCAGTTGACAAGTCTTGCGACATAAATGATACAGCGTAATTTTCTCTTTTTGTACGATTTATTTCATCTACAGGTCCTAAAGAAGAACTTTTTGGACTGTTGCCATTCAAAGGTTAAACACGTAGAGAGTATATAGCAAATACTGAATTGAGTGCATTGAAAAATATCATATTCCACTTGATAAAATTATCTCAATTTCAACACACGGGGCAAAAATTATGACCGACATAAGAAACGGGTTTGTTGCTATTTTGAAAGAAATTTTAATCACGAGATACCGACTTACCATTGCATCATTCATCAAGAAGCGCTTTTCACGCAGACATTTCCAAAATAAATTTGCAAATTTATGGAATTGGAGATTAATATTATGAACTCCATTATAGCTAAAGCTTTTAATCATTGCCAATTTAAAGTATTTTCAGTAGAAATTAAATCATTTGTCCTTGAGACGAGTGTTTACTATCCAAAACTAACGAATTATGAGTGGATCCAAAAATTTTATTTCATAGTAGACGTTACGTCTCACTTTAGTATGCTTAATCGTAAACTACAGAGGAAAGAAAACACAATTTTTTCGATGTTAGAAGAAGTTATTTCATTCTAAAACAAATGATCTCGGTTAGTTCATGATTTTTAAAGAGAAACTTCAATTCACTTTCTAAGCCTGTTCAAAGATCGCCAAGAAAATAATTCTGATGTTGAAGTTTTCTAATTAAAAATAAACACTTTTAAATATGAAGGAAGCTTTTATCAGCAGGTTTCAACAATTCAGAAACAGCAAATCGACGTTAGTCTTTGCTAAAAAAAACTCAATGCTAATGTAACAGAATAACATTTTTCTCCCTTTAATATTGACAATGGCAACTTTGAAATACATTTGCTGAATTAAAAAACAAAGGATTGTGGAGCTCTAAATTTGAACTTCTTTGTGCTGATATGGAAATATTGTAGAAAAACAAATGTTAAATAAGTTCATAGCTCAAGTAGTTTGCTTTGAAATACCTGGAGAAGGAAGATATGTTGATTTATAACATCTGGAATAGTATTGCTGACTCATATAATCAGCTGAAAAAACTAACGTTAGCTGTGTTCACCTATTTGGGTCTAAATACTCATACGAACAATCAATTTCAAGCATGAACCTTATCAAGAGTAAATCAAGGTCGTCTTATTGATAAAAACCAGGAATCGTGCCTAAAATTAAAAAGAACAACATATTAACCTGGTATACCTATACTTTCCAAGGAGATGCAGGGCCATTTTTCACATAAGAGTTTTTCTGTCATTGTCATGATTTAATTTTATGGATACCTTAGAACTTAATTTTATCAATAAATAATATCGTTATTAGGTATCATATCAAGTTTTATCCAACACTAATACTTTAAATATGACTTAAAGCTTTAAGTAAATTTCATGAAGTTAATTTTAGGGAGCGTTGTGGAGTGAAAAAAGATGTAGTGTCGAGGATTGAGAAAGCTATGTTGAGATGGTTTGGACATATAGAGAGAATGAACGAAAGGAGATAGACAAAAGGAGTAGGTATACAAGACGAGTATAGGTAGAGAGTATGGGAGAGTTGGAAGGGGTCGACCTCAGCAAACGTACTTCAATCAGATTGAGGACGTTTTTAGCGAAGGCCAGCTTATGAGTACCCTAATTAAGATAATAACAATGTAAATGCCTTCCTATATAGTTTAATTTAATAAAACTTGGCTCTCAAAAGAAATCTCATTCCTTGTACTGCTGATATTTGGCTCAGTTGACTAATAAGTTTGCCAACGACTGGCCTAAAGCCAATAGAGACCCAAGTTTATTAACCTGATGCTGATCCGATTACAATTAAGGATTTCCAGATGCCCATGAATGTATTCCAGTTCAACCCATGGAGTCATTGTTAAATACCAGAAATAAGTGAACTCGATATTCTCAGGTGTTACTTCGTAAAAATCTATATTGACAGAATCAATACAAACTTTGTAAATTTCACAAAAGGTACATTTCTTCAGGTACATTTCCTAGTCACGCACAGAATATATCCCCACACCCTCCTATTTCATGTATATATATATATATATATATATATATATATATATATATATATATATATATATATATATATATATATATATATATATATATATATATATATATATATATATATATATATATATATAGTAAATATTTCGTTCAAACAGGTGGTGAAAGAAAGAGGATAGAAAACATATAATAATATATATATATATATATATATATAATATCTTCTGAGAAACCGCACTCGGCGAATAAAATCACAAATATAAATATACTTTTAAAACACAGGCACACGAAAATTAGAAGGACACTCACAGAATAATTTGCGGACGTTTCGACGGTCAAGCCGCCATCGTCAACGACAAGAGACTAACTAGTGGTCTGTTACCTCGGGTGGGGGGGGGAAGCGGAACCGGAGAAGGGAAGGGGACTGGTGGGGAGCGGGAGCAAGGGGTTGCTATTGGTCAGTGGGCCAAGTTAAGCCCGGGCGATTCAAATGCTCTTAAGCACCAGATGAAAGCCATCTCGCGAGTCCTCAGTTCAATATTAGTTGCTGATTCGGGGAGGGCTTCTAATATAGAGAGAGAGAAACATTTATTGAAGGTCTTACGATGGGAAGCGGTATGTTTAGGAATGGGATCAATGAAGGGAGGACATGTGGTGGAGTGGCGGTGCCCATTCATTCGTATTGAAAGCGGGGTAGTACATTCGCCAACATAAAATGCCGGGCAGAAATTGCACGAGAGACGGTAAACGATATTTGTGGAAGTACAGTTGGCTGCTGAGGAAGATTTATTGGAAGAGGGCGTAGCAGAAGAGCGTAGGAGGGAGCAACATTTGCACCGAGGACGGTTGCAAGTTGTGGAGAGTGGTGGAGAGGGGGCGGTCGGTTGAAGGGAGGGTTTAGTAGATTTTAAGATATCTCGCAGGTTTGCGGGACGCTTAAAAAATACTGTGGGACATGAAGGTAATAGGAGGGCAGTGGAATTATTATTCTTTAAAATTGGGTATAGATCGCGGAGGATGTTTCTGATTTTATGGGAGCCAGGGAAGAATGTGGTGATGAGGCTGAGTCTGTCAGGATGGTGGGTTTTGGCCCGAGGGGTGTAATTGGCAGAGGGGGGCAGGATTTGATTAGTAAGAAGCTTTTTGGGGTACTCGCGTTCTCTGAGGGAGTGATATAGGTTATCGGTGTATTGTTGAAGGGAGTGGGCGTCGTTACAAATTCTGTGGCCGCGGACAGAGAGGGAATATGGAATGGAGCGTTTGGTATGTGGTGGATGGCAGCTATTAAAATGAAGGTAAAGGTTATGGTTAGTGGGTTTTTTATGGACGGAGGTGATGAATTTGTTGTTTTTTAGTAGGATATTAACATCCAGAAATGTGATGGAAGAGTCAGAGACGGAAGAGGTGAAAGAAACCGAAAAGGAAGAGTTTAGCACAGAAATGAAGGAAGATAGAGATTCACGGCCATGAGGCCAAAGAACAAAGATATCATCAATATAGCGGGCCCAGAAGAGAGGTTTGAGGGGTTGGTTTTTGAGGAAAGTGCTTTCAAGATGGCCCATGAATAGATTTGCATAAGAAGGTGCCATGCGAGTACCCATGGCGGTCCCTTTGATCTGAAGGAAAACTTGATTGTTGAAGGAAAAGGCGTTTTTAGTTAATACTAATTCTGTTAATTTAACAATAAAGTTGGTGGAGGGAAGATGTGGTTTAGGGCGTTGGGAGAGATAAAAACGGAGAGCTTCAATTCCTTCATGATGGGGTATACTCGTATAGAGGGAAGTGACATCTATTGTGGCCATAAGAAGGTCAGTGTTAGTAGGGATAGGGATGGCGTGCAGGAGGTCGAGGAAGTGGTAGGTATCTTTGATGAAGGAGGGGAGAGACATAACTAATGGTTGCAGGTAATGATCAATCAGTGCTGAGATCCGTTCAGTGGGGGAGTTGATGCTAGAGACAATAGGGCGACCGGGATTGTTGGTTTTGTGAATTTTAGGAAGCATATAGAAATGGGGCGTTTTGAAGTTAGAGGGTGAGAGGATGGCGATTTCGGAGGGAGTGAGGCCTTCGGCTGGTCCGAATTCCTCCAGGAATAAAGTTATATCTTTCTGGAAATCAGCGTTTGGGTCTTGGGGGAGGGGAGTATAAGAAGAGGGATCATTAAGTTGCCGAAGCCCTTCGGATATGTAGGCATTTTTATCCAGTACGACAACTGTTGATCCTTTGTCTGCCTTAGAGATGATGATCTCATTGTTGTTGGATAATTTTTTTAACGCGAGTTTTTCTGGACGGGTGAGATTACTTGGTGGAGTTAGTGATTGGACTCATCCTAAACTTCACACCTTCATCTATCGTCAATCTTTGGAATGCACTCGCATCATCCTTTCCGAATATCAGAGTCTCTACAAGAAGCACCTTTGCGACCTCCTCTCGCTCGTTAAAATTATATCCCTTTCATCCCCCGAATCAGTAACTCTCCTTAATGATATATTCTCTTCTGCACTGCGAAACCAATGTCGTAGACGTGCTACCCACTTGCAGAAACTTTCCACCATTTGCGTTGCTTTTTTGAATAACGGCATTTCTTTGCCATTCACTGAACTGATGCCCCCTCCCCCTCCCAAGCCCCCTCCACTCTTTCTCTTTAAGCCGGACCTTTCCACCCTCTACAATCTTCCACCCCCCCCACGTGGCCCTCCGGTTTTCCCAAAACGCCGCCCCCAGCCGCATGGGGCCCTCCCACCTTCCGCCCCCACCGCTGACCGCGAAGTGTTAAACCTTTCCTCCTTCCCCCTCGATGCAAACGAGCTTTCAGTGCTCCAAAAGGGATTGTCTTTTTCCCCCACCCCAAGAGTTAACCCAGTGAATATTCTCACTGACGCCCTTAAGTTCTGCCGAAACTTGAGATGGCGTGCTTTCTGGAAAGCCCACCCTAATATCCCGTCCACTCCTTCGTCTATTCGACAGCCCCTCTCCAAATTTCTCCCGCCGTCTCAACGGGAACCTAAAGCACTCCATGCTAATCACCCAGTTGAGATCTTCATTAAACTCTTCCTAACTAAATTATCCGAAAAGTCATTTCTCCAATCACTAACTCCACCAAGTAATCTCACCCGTCCAGAAAAACTCGCGTTAAAAAAATTATCCAACAACAATGAGATCATCATCTCTAAGGCAGACAAAGGATCAACAGTTGTCGTACTGGATAAAAATGCCTACATATCCGAAGGGCTTCGGCAACTTAATGATCCCTCTTCTTATACTCCCCTCCCCCAAGACCCAAACGCTGATTTCCAGAAAGATATAACTTTATTCCTGGAGGAATTCGGACCAGCCGAAGGCCTCACTCCCTCCGAAATCGCCATCCTCTCACCCTCTAACTTCAAAACGCCCCATTTCTATATGCTTCCTAAAATTCACAAAACCAACAATCCCGGTCGCCCTATTGTCTCTAGCATCAACTCCCCCACTGAACGGATCTCAGCACTGATTGATCATTACCTGCAACCATTAGTTATGTCTCTCCCCTCCTTCATCAAAGATACCTACCACTTCCTCGACCTCCTGCACGCCATCCCTATCCCTACTAACACTGACCTTCTTATGGCCACAATAGATGTCACTTCCCTCTATACGAGTATACCCCATCATGAAGGAATTGAAGCTCTCCGTTTTTATCTCTCCCAACGCCCTAAACCACATCTTCCCTCCACCAACTTTATTGTTAAATTAACAGAATTAGTATTAACTAAAAACGCCTTTTCCTTCAACAATCAAGTTTTCCTTCAGATCAAAGGGACCGCCATGGGTACTCGCATGGCACCTTCTTATGCAAATCTATTCATGGGCCATCTTGAAAGCACTTTCCTCAAAAACCAACCCCTCAAACCTCTCTTCTGGGCCCGCTATATTGATGATATCTTTGTTCTTTGGCCTCATGGCCGTGAATCTCTATCTTCCTTCATTTCTGTGCTAAACTCTTCCTTTTCGGTTTCTTTCACCTCTTCCGTCTCTGACTCTTCCATCACATTTCTGGATGTTAATATCCTACTAAAAAACAACAAATTCATCACCTCCGTCCATAAAAAACCCACTAACCATAACCTTTACCTTCATTTTAATAGCTGCCATCCACCACATACCAAACGCTCCATTCCATATTCCCTCTCTGTCCGCGGCCACAGAATTTGTAACGACGCCCACTCCCTTCAACAATACACCGATAACCTATATCACTCCCTCAGAGAACGCGAGTACCCCAAAAAGCTTCTTACTAATCAAATCCTGCCCCCCTCTGCCAATTACACCCCTCGGGCCAAAACCCACCATCCTGACAGACTCAGCCTCATCACCACATTCTTCCCTGGCTCCCATAAAATCAGAAACATCCTCCGCGATCTATACCCAATTTTAAAGAATAATAATTCCACTGCCCTCCTATTACCTTCATGTCCCACAGTATTTTTTAAGCGTCCCGCAAACCTGCGAGATATCTTAAAATCTACTAAACCCTCCCTTCAACCGACCGCCCCCTCTCCACCACTCTCCACAACTTGCAACCGTCCTCGGTGCAAATGTTGCTCCCTCCTACGCTCTTCTGCTACGCCCTCTTCCAATAAATCTTCCTCAGCAGCCAACTGTACTTCCACAAATATCGTTTACCGTCTCTCGTGCAATTTCTGCCCGGCATTTTATGTTGGCGAATGTACTACCCCGCTTTCAATACGAATGAATGGGCACCGCCACTCCACCACATGTCCTCCCTTCATTGATCCCATTCCTAAACATACCGCTTCCCATCGTAAGACCTTCAATAAATGTTTCTCTCTCTCTATATTAGAAGCCCTCCCCGAATCAGCAACTAATATTGAACTGAGGACTCGCGAGATGGCTTTCATCTGGTGCTTAAGAGCATTTGAATCGCCCGGGCTTAACTTGGCCCACTGACCAATAGCAACCCCTTGCTCCCGCTCCCCACCAGTCCCCTTCCCTTCTCCGGTTCCGCTTCCCCCCCCCACCCGAGGTAACAGACCACTAGTTAGTCTCTTGTCGTTGACGATGGCGGCTTGACCGTCGAAACGTCCGCAAATTATTCTGTGAGTGTCCTTCTAATTTTCGTGTGCCTGTGTTTTAAAAGTATATTTATATTTGTGTATATATATATATATATATATATATATATATATATATATATATATATATATATATATATATATATATATATATATATTCCGTGCTTGACTAGAAAATGTGCCTCAAAATGTCACCAATGCGATGAAACCGGTCGTATTAAATAAAATCCATTGTGAAATTTACAAAGTTTTTATTAATTCTGACCACAAATTATATGTATTCTAATATATATGTTATAAGATATTTGCAACATATACATTCGCTTTCATTTCTGCCATTTTGATAATTACCTCTTTCGCTAATCCATATTTAAGGTAGTTTGAACAAGGTATCGTTTCATATGAAAAGGGAAGTCTGAGATAAGAATAAATGCTATGGGAACGGGGTAGCGGTAAAGTATTCTTGGTAAAATTAGGATGTATAGAGTCAGAAATGAGAGGGTGATGAAAGAATGTGGAACGCATTCTCCAGTAATGAACATGCATGAAAGGAGCATGTTTCAATGGTTTGGCTATGCCGAGAAAATGGGAGAGAGTCAAGCAACGAAACAGATATACAATAGTAGAGAGAATGGTGTGAGAGTAAAAGGTCGATATGGTACAGGAAACTCTGAAGAGGAGGAATATTATGTGTCCTAAGAATAAAAGAGCGTGCATGAAGAGATACAAAAGTGGTTTTTAATGCTGCATCATGTAGAAATTACTCATAGGGAGCCAGTCTTCTAGGGAAAATGGAAATAACTACATTATTTGACTTTGCCTACCACGATAGGGAATGGCGTAATGGGTAGTATCTATGTATAAAGAAAGATAAGGAATATATTTTTCAAATAATACGAAAATATCAGTCGCTTACCGCACTACTTTTCGTGATGTTTTACAAAATATAGACGCTGTTTTATGAAGAATGTGATAATGACTGTGACCTACAGAGAGGCAGTAATAAACATTCAAGCGCACAGATTGGCAGACGGTTAAGTGCAATTTGTATTTTTTCTCAAATATTTTTAAAATTAAACGTGTTAACTATTAAACTAAATAATTTTCATAAAACCACCTAACAACCTGTGGTTTTGAAGGCAGTTTCAGCGCACGGTTTCAAACAAGTCAACCACATTAAAGCCTCAAACGTGTCTTTTTAGGGAATAAATAAGAAGTTCAGTCACATTAAATGCTTTTGCGTTATTAATATGAATATACCTATCTCATGCTCCTTACAGCTGCTCAAATGTTGAGCTGCTCAAATTCGAAAATGATGTCTTTGATGAATTAAAAAATATCTCGCTCAAATGACGTCCAGTGCTAAGAAGTTCTGTTAATACAAAATATCTGACCATGATAGCAGATAGTTAAAGCTTCAAATAAAGAAATTCAAAATCATCGGTTCATTTAAATAATAATAATAACAAGAAATTTATTCAAATACCATATCAAATATAATGAATATTTGATGGCTGGCTAAGAAAATTTCATCGCAACCCAAGCGCTGAAAGTGGTGAATACTTTCATTTTCGTGTCATAGGTATTACTGACTCCACGTTGATGCTTAGTGCAAATATCAAGTTCATACACATTCACACATACACAAAGTTCACGTAAATTCTACGATTGTCTCACCACTTCCGCCTACTGAATATCATGGTATAATGAATGGACTCCTGTTGTGAACGTGTACTTAGATATGCATGAGTTACCGTCCGCAGTATGCTGTAGCATTGGTCTGAATATGTTAGGTGGAGGATGGCATGGTGGATTCCTCGGGTAAGGAAGAGAAGATGAGCTTTTAACATGAGGGGTCTTAAGGTAGAACTTCTAAGGATCTTCGATAACATGCCCTGATATTTTCATATATTGCTGAGAAATTATGCCTTAGTCGATCTGTGAAAAAGTAATTGGATGTAATCGGCTATTTAGCGCTGATAACAGGATTTGAAAATCGTCATTTTCAGCCTCAAATTACATTGCTATTATGGCGGAATGGTGTCGTCCCTCACTTCAAAATTTTATTTCTCGAGATTTTCGGCGGCAAGGCTACCTCAAAAACTACTATATGGTGATAACATAATCAACGGATACAATGAATTTTTTCAGGTTACCTTATCGGCCATTTAATGCAGATATTCATGATTAAAGAGCGATGAAGAGTCTTACTTTCGTTCCGTAGCCGCCATATTGAAACAGACTTGGCAACTATGTTCGAGGAGTAAACAAAAACATTGGAGTGAAACTATGCAAACAAGCAAAGGTGCCGGACCGGAGTGAAACTATGATTTGTTGACAGCTATACAGTGCTGTCGAGTTCATCGTCAGAAATTATATGTAATGCATTTGTTTTAACTACGTTTACATTAAAAGAGGAAAATCACTCACTAGTTCTGATGTTTTAATTCATCCCTAATTTTGTAATCTGGCAGCTTTACTGCAGCTCCAGAGAAAGTTTTTAAATTCCTCTGAGACATTATTCATATGACAGGATTACTTCATTTTGAAGAAAACTCATGTACTCTACAGCCATTTAGATCGATTGAAAATTATTTTCAACTATTATTAATAGCATTTTGAACCATTTTATCGTGTTGCTGTTGAGTTTATCTATGCACTGAAAGTAGAACTTCGAAGCGCAGGTTCTACCTTAAAACGGAACGGTCGGACGGGGCAAAGCAAATGACGAACGAGCGGACGGCTCACCCCACACATTCGCACCGCAACGTATCCTACTTCGTCCACAAAAGAAAACCGTCGTACTCCAGTTTTGAGTCTTCAGAATTCTTGAGGACTCCGTTTCTTTTCTTAAAATTATAAGGCACCCAAGTTAGCTGTGTGAACATCATGATGAAAGACCCCTGTTGTCCTTCTGTCGAGTTAAGTAAGCATCAACCTCCTTATTTTCTACGTTATGCCTGATGAGTTCTCTTTTTGGGACAGTGGTGTAAAATTACACGGGAAAGGTTTAATTTTAAGTGAGAGAAACTGCTCGTGGATCTCTCCTCAGCACAGTGATAGCAAACGTTTGTCTTGCTTCGCGTTGCGCTTTGGTACATCATTGACTTAGAATTTAGTTTACAGACGAACCAAAGGCATTGAGCAATGTCCTCAGGGCCAGAATCCGTCGTTGTCCTTGCGATGCCCTACTTTAACTGATCTACCCTAACAACTGGAAAAATAATACCTAACACACAAAGTGATAGCTATGCTTCAATTTTTCGATGGTGAAACTTTCCACTCCTAATGGCCGACGAACGTGTCAACCCGGACAAAAATACGCACCTGGCAATGCTAAACTAACCCGTAACCTTTCGTGCTGGAGAGGCAAAAGAAATAGAAGGAGTGGGGGCATGTGCCGAAAGGACATCTCCTTACTCGAGACCAGGGTGGAAGGAGCGACACTGCAGCTCTCGGGCTAAGGACACTTCTTCAGCTGGAGGAGATCACTACTAAGGAGTGTCTCACTGGAGTTGAGAGTTTAGGGTATGTCTTGGTACGTGGTTGGTTGTTAGGGAAAGGGGATTGGTTGGAAGGAAGTGCAAGGGGGTGGAGTGGGAAGGGAAGGGGAGGGAGCTAGCGAAGGATGAGTCCGGACGGGCAGGTTGACTTTAAAATGGAAATATAAGACAGCTCCCAGTGGCGGAGCTCTATTATTGGTGTGTCAGGTGGGAGGGCGCGGATTATTTTTAAATGAAAGCAGTTGTTGAAGGAGAGGTTATGCGAGTTGGCGTGCTCGGCTACAGGGACTTTCAACTGTTGCATCACGCTGCTCCTGTGATTATTTACCCGCATATTTAAAGGTGTGCTGGTGAGGCCAATATAGAAGGCCGAGCAGTGCTTGCAGATTATAAGATATATTACATTACTTGAGGAGCAGATTCCCCGAGTAAGTATTTTATATGTGACATTCGTCACCGGAGTAGTGAAGAAACGGGAAGAGGTGTGATATTTGCACCGAATATTAAAAGAGGTCGAGAATAAATACCATTTGAATTATCACAATAATATGATCGGGAAGGTTGGGTGAGATACATTGTATTTCAAACTAGGTACTGCAAGAGGGAAGGAATCACGATATCGAATAATGTAGAAATACGAAGAACGAAGAGGCGAATGAGGATGAAGTAGATCGCGGAGAGAATGGAAAGACGATGAGAGAGATCTTAAGGGACGCGATTCGCACTCTCCCTTCCCCGCTGCGTCAAGATAATGAGGTATAAGACGAGGCTCAGGAAGGCGTGGCCTAATAGGGAAATGCGCAAGGTTGAAATGACTGGTAAAAGGATAGGGTGGATAGGGTTAGTCGGAAGAGAATCTCTTGAAACTTCGTTAACTGGATTATAAGAGACTGAGATGGCGGATAAGAAGGATCTCAAAAAGGTCAATGAATATACACGAACAAAACTAATTATAGCCATAAATATGTAAAAAGTATTAACAGAAGAGATTGATGAGACGATACGGCTGTATCAAAATGTCTTCTTGGCAAAGAGAGCTTAGTTGACTATTATAATGAAAATATAGCGGAGAACTTCTCCTCCTCATTTTCCAAACGAGTACAATTGCATTAGGGAGAAAGTCATCAATGTTCCACAAGGTAATTCACTTTCTTATCGCATCTTCAGAAATTTTGGGTGAAACAATATGATATTATTTTCTTATTTTGCGAGGCTTAATGCTGTTTGGACCCCTCCACCTACCACACTCTCTCCAAGTGACTAAGTTTACGGTGATGAAAAAGGATTATCGGGACCGGCGAGATGGGATGCGGAGAAAGGGAAACTTAAGCAAAAAGGAGAAGAAGAGAGTTGCGTAGGACAACATACGAAAATGAGTCACAAAATAATGAATGAAAGCAGCACGCATGAAAAATATCCAACTCACTGTTGACGTCATTAATTAACAAGGAAGGATAAGGATGATTTTTTAATTGATGTAGTATTAGACCGCTAAAGCTGCATGGCTCGGAAACTTACGGATCCATTCGAGCTGTATGGATTTATTATAAACAAAAAGAAATATTTGTGAATTGAAGGCTATGAAAAGCCAAATATGCCGTCAGGAAATGGATGCATCAAAGGAGTAACAATAGCAAAGTCAGATCGGATACAATACGACAAAAGTAAAAGTAGCAACTGCGAAATCAACAAGAGGATTATGAGAGGATGAATGATTGCATGATCGCTCATTTCAATGCTCTGTGATAAAATATTACTTGGTAAACAAAAATCAGAATATTTCATACAACAGTTGAAATTAACATTAATCATGAAGCAGATCTAAGGTATACTAAAAAGAATTCTGTGAAATCTATAAAATACATTTTTACATACAAGTACGTCTAAAAAGGCAGCGATATGGCCGTGTTTGGAGTTTCAACAAGAAGAAATTTTGATGAAATCTCTCAATATCAAACCGTCAGATATATCAGCAGAAATGAAACGGTATGGCGTATTTTGGGATTTCCAATCCTCGAGAGAGATCCAACTGCCGTTCATCTTACTGTCCATCTTGAAAACGGACAAAGAGTGTATTTCAAGAAACAAAACATACAGGACAGAGCAACAAATCCACCGAACACTACATTAACAGTGTTTTTTGAAATTTCAAACAGATGATTTGCAAGAACTTTGATGTATGCAGATATTTCGACTCTTTACGCTTGGAAGGCAGCACGAAAGAATTTTGAATGAATGAAGAGAGGCAAAGCAGTAGTTGGACAACCTGGAATATTTTCATCAATTGCTTTAGGAAGATTATACACTGTACATCTGAACAACGCTACTTGCTTTTATTTACGGTTGCCTCTGATTACCATTCGTTTTCCAACATGATGTATACATTTACGAACAGTGGATAGAATAGTACATAATACGTATCGGAGTGCGTGCTAGGCACTTAATTTGCTGGAAAACGATGATCATTGGGAAAAGTCAATTGAAGATTCATTCGCCACTTCTAAACCATTTCAAATACGTACGCTGTTTGAAATTGTTTTATCAACATGTTCCCCTCTTACAACCAGTAAAATTGTGGAAGAAATACAAAGACTACATGGCCAAAGATATTCTGCACAGACAGCGTCAAGAAACACAAAATCATGGCTTGGATTTCACAGAAGAAATATACAATGAAGCGCTAATCTTCATTGAGGATATTTGTCTTGCAATGTGCGCCAAGTTTTGGCACAATTGGGAATGACAGCACCAAATCGGTCCATAAATGCAACATTCCACAGACAACTGATCGGAGAGCACACATACAACAGAAATGACTTACAGCTGTTCGTCCAAGAAAATACACCGAAACTCCTTTCAGAACAAAAGATAGCATTTGATACCATCATACAAGCTGTGGCCAACCAATCGGGTAGATTATACTTTTTGGACGCTCCAGGTTGAACTGGAAAAACGTTCTTAATATCCTTAATCCTGGCTAATGTTCATTCAAACGGCCATATTGCGTTAGCCCTTGCTTCTTCAGGCATTGCTGTTAACAATTCTGATTGGACCTCATAAAGGTGAAGACTTAGTACTTCCACGAATACCACTCATTCCGACCGATATGGTGTTTGATTACAAGCGACATCAATTTTCAATACACCTTGCGTTCGCCATGAATATCATTAAAACGCAAGGGCAATCTTTGCAAGTGTGTGGTTTAAATTTAGAAAACGATTGCTCCTCTCATTATACGTCGCATTCTCCGAAACAAAGTCAAACTCCGAAAGTTGGTTAACCGTCTTATCTTTATGTTTATTCAGAAATCGGAAAACAATAAATGTAGTCAATCAACTATCTTTACTGTAAAATATTATTTTCTGTCCTCACATCTTTTTTCTTCATTTCCTTTCGTTCCACAGCATAACCACTGCAACGCAAGGCAGGGTATTGAATTGAATGATGTGTTTTCTCGGTGACTCTATGTTCGCTAGAATGCTGTTATTTACTTTCCCATTCTTTTCATATTAGACAGCCACAGCGAAGCGTGGCCGGGTTTAGCTAGTCAAATATAAATTCAAATACGGTAACAGGTGTGCGTTACGTATTCTCTCAAGACATACAAGTATTGCAACTTATGCGAACGGAATAAAAATAGGCTGAGAAAATAATTCACCACCAATCGTGAACTCTTCACAGCACGACTGTTTTCATGGAATATTTTAGGCAGTTTTTCATTGAAAGTTACTACCTTTTTTATATGGCATTACTTAAGTATATTAGACTAATTAAGTCATTTGCCAGCCAACTATAGAACGTGCCCATTTGGATAGAGCAAGAAGTTTGAAAGGAAAATTATTTTATCCGAGGAAATTTTATTTTTCCATAAATAGCTCGTTATTTCAATTGATTTGGATATAAACTAATAAAAAACCAACAATTTTCTCTTTTAAATCCAGTCAAAGAAAGTGGATGCCCACAGTCATCTCTGACTTTCCAATGAACACGCAAATTCATTGGAAAATTAAAAACACAAAATTCTTCAAACACAGAGCTAAATTAAAAAGATGAGCAACATATTCTTTTCCGCCGTAGCGACCGACGCTTTTAACCCATACCAGTCAGACCGCAAATTGCCCACATGAGGCGAAGAAGAAGAAAAATAGGACGAATGGCTGGACCGAAATCTCGCAATTTGATGCGACGTGCGCTGAAACTCAAAACCGAGAATATATGAGCCGTGAGGCTAATCTGAAATAATTCCTGTGCTTTCCCGCCGACAGATGGTAGCGTACCCTAATTTCCAGGAGCCCTATACACTTTTTTCAAGTGGGAGAGATTTTTGGTCCTGTTGAAAAAAATAATAAAGAAAGCTACGTGATCAGACTTTTACTTCATTGTGCGCGCTACGTTATTCATTTGGTGATGCCGAGGACGAGTTTATTCATTCCTCAGGCACGGTGGAGTATTAATTCATATTTACTCTTCCAGCGGAGTTTCAGAGATAACCCAACTCCCTGTGAACGTGCTTTGTAAAGCTTAGAGCGTCCTCTTGCCCAAAGAAGCGCTTAATTTTTTTACGGTTTTAATTTTACGTTCGCGTTTTTTGAAGTCTTATATATAAGTTTTTCCTTGAGTACCGTACGCATTATGGACATAAAAAAACCAATTGTGACATATACCTGTGATTATAAGCGTATTATAAAATTGAGATAATATAGATACTGGCGTTAGTTAGCCTTATAGGTCTCCCCTGCGGAGTTACACCACTTTCTAGTTTGTTTGTTTTTCACGGACAGAAGTGATTGCCTCAATACTATTTTTGGAAACTAGAATGTTACGATTTTCGACTTTAATTTACGCAATTATTCTAACTTATTTAACGAAGACAATCAAAAAATCTAAAAAGAAGATTAAAGTGTATTGATTGATTGGAGGAAACTTGGAAACTAAAGCGCTGAGAGTGACGCCCTCGCACAATTTTGAGCCCCGAGGACATATGTGTTCCAGGTTGGCATTTAAACGGGGCGATCAAATTTTAAGTCCATCGACGATAGTTTGCTGTCGTTCACTTCATTTTTCTACACGGTTTATCACTTTAATTCCCAAGGATCGGGATTTTAATGGGGACCTTTTGCCAAACTCGAATTCAAATAATTAGTTTTGGGGAAAACTGCAGCCTTGATGTTGCTGTCCAGCTATAGTTGCATAAAATCAAATAAGTGTTAAATGAATTGTGGCAATTTCCGCAGACACATTTTGCGCTAATTTAGTCTGTTACGTTTTAAACTTGGGGGATTTGATTTTTTAAATGAATTTTTGTGTGATTAAAAAAAACTAAATTTAGTGGTATAGTTAGAAATGGCATTTTATTAACTCAGGCTTGAGAAATAAATAAAAAATTTAAAAAATAATATAAATATTAAAATACGGGCAATAAAGAGACGGAGTAGATCTTTTTCTTATCTTCAACGTAACTTCATGGGGTGGCTGGTTTCATGAGGTGGTGTATTTGTAACGAGCTATCAAACGCTTTTCCGCCATAAAAATACCTATCCTTGGTTTTCGGGATCAACATTGCTAGCCTATTACGGAACTCGTTTACCTTAACTTTCTCATCCGCTTTGCCAGTAGGTTCCTCATAAAATAATAACACTAATAATTTGGCTCTTTAACCGGCCACCGCAATCAGCGCTCACGACCACGGACGGAAATGACTTTGGTTTAGTTTCATCGTTTTTAATTCACTATTTGCTACCTGTAAGGATGCCATTATCACAATCGTGTATTCGAGGAGTAAGTGAGGATTTATTCCTATTTTATAAGTCAAGAAATACTGATTGTACTTTTCAAGGTTGTGGTTCATACCAAACATAGGATACGTTTTTCTTCATGCAGCCAGGAGATGAATTAAATGAAACCTGATTTGTGTTGAGGTGGAACCACAGAAAGAGAAAGGAAATGGTTAATGTAGGTATGAAGTGCGCATGCGTTGAGGAGAAAGAAGTGGGTTGTGTAAGGGTCATATATCCCAGGTAACAACTGGGGTTATTTACGCAGGACAGTTGGGTCAGTTGGTAAGGAAAAGGTTATTAAGGGATCGCTGTAAGTATAGCGGGTAACCTTGTGTCGGCATTACCCTGTTCTTAAGGAAAGACACCTAGGGGACCACAGAATAACGTCCCATCCAACAGACGGAGTAATGACACCCAAGTACGTAATGGGATTCTAATGAATATTATTTGCCGTAGCCATGATTTGAAACCCGGCCCCTCGGAATGGGAAGTCAGTATCAAACCATCACTCCAATCCAATTCCCATGGTGTGCAAGGGGGCTAGCGGAACGCGTACCTACTCAGATATGGAAGAGAAGGTGGAGGAAAAGAATCGTTGCATATACAATTCCTCACATGAAAACGAGTGAAAAAACTCCCCAAGGGTCTCTCTCTTGCAGTTATCAATCCTAAAATTGGTTTGAATATAGACCTCCATTCATCTCCTTTCTGAGCTTTCCTTTTCATTTCTTCATAGTATTTTGCCCCAACAGCATGACGAGTACAATGAAGAAATAAATTCCATTTAACCTCCCTCTCCCTTTACATCAGGGTGTTACAGGAGATGGCTTTTAAGGAAGGGTAAGGCTGCAGACGTTAGAGGTGTGGATGTGGGGGAGAAAAAATAATGTGTGGTGGGAGGAAAGGAAGACAAACGAGAAAGTTTTTGGTATAGAGGGTGAGGAGAGGCAATTGCTGGATGAGATTGGGAGGAGACAGAGAAGGTGGTTGGAAGAGGTGATGAGGGAAGAAGAGTTGCTAAAGGACGCAATAAAAGGGAGGATGGACATGTAGGGTGAGTGGGAAGGGGGAGGGAGGGAATAGGTTATGGACGGGGTGAAGAGAGGTAAAACGTACGCTGTGAAGAATAACAACGTTGTCTAAGTAAAATCAATTTATACACTCTACCATTAAAAACAAACTTAACCCGTAGATTATTCAATAATACTAAATCGAGAGCAATCCCATTCATTGAAAAACTCTCTGTAGTTATGAGCATGGAAGGAAAGATATGAGTAAGGGATGGAATAAATCAGGATGGGATGTAAATGGAATATGGAGAGGGCAATAAGGTGGATAAAGAAAAGGGAGATGAATATGCAATGATATTGTCCAATGATTTTAAGGTGATAGCAAGGAAAAGAAGACATAAAGATAATTTTATTTGTACCGAATAGCGGACATAGGGACAGAATTCATGAAATGTTAGCCGTGTGAAGTGTGCCAGGGAATGGGCGAAAAAACTAAAACATATAGGACTCAGTTGAGGATTTATAACTAAGGAATGCAAGTGTACCTACCTTTGAAATATTGAACGGTTGATGTAAAACGAGGCGTTTTCCATTCGGTAAATCACTTGTGTCTCTCGCGGAATGTTTCTCCGGGATATTCAATTTTGAATAAAAGATTATGCATTGTAAGACCTTTCGGAGAAATTTCAATAAATCACGGAAGAAAAATGAAAAAGAGCAAATGTCATAAATAATAGGAAAACTGAGCCAAGTAACATTAATTTACATTCTAGTGCTGAAATGCTTCGGTGGAAAGGTAAAAAAAGATTATGTCAAACTTAGGAATATGGTAACTTGCAGCCATTGTTCATTTTAATCAGTACTTCATATGAAATATGAACTAGATTGACATCAGTCAGACTGGATAAATGAAGGATAAAGACATGGAATGTGAGGTCTCTAGGGGTGAACGGGAAGCTGGAGCTCCGATGATAGAAATAGAGAGTCTGGGAGAATGAATTCTGGGAATCGAGATCAAGTGAACAATGCATACGACCACTGGAGCGGCGAATAACTATTGATGTCTGCAGGAGACAACCAGATGACGCATGACCAGATGGAGACAACAGTAACGGAGATATCATTATGGCGTTTAGAAGTCAAGGACAACCTGTACGAAATTATCAAATATAGCAACAAAAGCAGAAGAATACCGTAGAAATTTCAGAGGCGAGTAATGATAGCGATAACGAAGAAGACAAGAACTGAAAAAGGTAAGGAGTACCAAACCTTGAGGCTGATGTCACATACGTCATTAATGCTTAAGCAAATGATGAGAAGAAGGATGGACAGGAAAACTTTAGAAAACTTCTCGGAAAACCAATGCGGATTTTAGAAGAGCCACATTCTGTCTGAGAGTAAAGGTAAAAAAACGATACATGTGAACAAATTGCTGTATGTTTTATTCGTGGACTTGGAGAAAGCCTTCGACAACGTAGAGTAGAACAACATATTCAGGATATTGGAAAATCTCGAAATGAATCGCAACGATAGAAGAATAATCAAACAACTACCGTATTTCTCCGAATATAAGCCGCACTTTTTTTTCCCGACTTTGGGGCCTCAAAATCGGGGTGCGGCTTATATTCAAGGTGCGGCTTAAATTCGAGAACTTTCTTTAAAAATCATAAAAATGACTGATTTGAGCAAACCTGCCATTCAGATTCACGCGGACGCCAGCTAAAGTCACCTAAGCCACGGGGAAAGTAAGAAATAACGCTGAAAAAGGTCAAATTGGTGCACAATATATCCATATATTAAAGGATAATATAGGTAACATTGTGCCACAGTTACATAGGTAATGTAAAAACATATATAAAATTCTAATGCCTAATACTGTAGGTAGTACGGGATGCACGAAAAAGGGTGCGGCTTAAATTCGCGTATTTACTTTTTTCCCTATTTGAAATCTCAAAAACGGGGTGCGGCTTATATTCGAGTGCGGCTTATATTCTGAGAAATACGGTATACAAGAAGCAAGTCGTCACAATGCTAATAAGACATAGGAGATAGGAGATGAGAAGAAAATAGATGTCTCAGTTAACAAAGAAGTTACACAAGGATGAAATATCTCATCAGCACTGTTTAACATATACTTGAAGGAGGCAATAAGAAAAGCACCTGAGATGGGGTTGAGCGGAATTAAGGTTAACGGAGAGTAAACAAACATGCTCCGGTTCGCAGATGACATCGCAGTAATAGTAGAAAATCGTGATGATATTCTAAGATCAATGAACACAATGGAGCATGTTTTTCAAGAACTTTACATGAGAATAAGAACACTAAAATCCTAGTACATACATCTGGAAAAGAGAAGCTGGATACAGAAGTCACAGTAAGAGGAGAGAAATAAGAGGAATTGGATTCCACTTACCTCGGAGGTACCATCACTTGGGACAGAGGAACAACAACGGACATCAAATGTAGAATAGTCGATTCTAAGAAAGTGTAAATAATGAAACGGCAAATTCTGTGTTCAAAGACGATAGGACTACGAACGAGGAGATAATACACTCTGTGGATTGGAAATATGAACCATTGAAAAATCAGACCTTAAAAGCTTACATACGTTTAAATTTTGGTGTAAGAGGAGGGTTCTGAAGATGAAATGGACAGATAAAATATGAAATGAAGAAATATACAAAAGAGTAGAACAGGAAGGGACCATATGGAGAACTATACAGAAAAAAGAACCAAATGTATTTGGCACACCACGAGGGAAAATAGTTTTTGAAGTATTTATTTGAAGGAATACTACAGGAAAAGGTCCCTAGAGGAATATCAAGGGATAAATGCATAGACTAAGTAAAGAGGGGGGTGCATAATATGAACTACCAGGAAGTAAGGGAACTATGGGATGGAGAGGGATGCAGGGCTGCAGTCGACTAATCTTACGTTTTAACGACCAATGAATGAACAACTGAAAACATTTTCATTCTAATTTCTGTTTTCACTCCAGCTACTCTTAATGTTTCTCTTTTTTATTTACAAGGGATCTTATTCAATAGCTCTTTCTTTTTTTCACAGTTTCACTCCATCAAACCACATTTTCCCCATTCTATCGAAAATCTAATTCGTAAACTTTCAAAAAATTCCAAAAGCACTAATTATTGTTAATACCTAAAAATATTTAAGCTCTCGCTCTCAAGTCTATCGACCTCCATATACCAATTACCGAATTTCAGTTGATAACGCTGTTTCCATTTCTGAGATCAGCATCGTTATTAAATTAAATAAAGGTGTGGCAGTCGTGGAAACACAGTATTGATATGACTGGCTGTGGGGGGTACACAGTATAATGTATGAATAAATTTAACTTATTAATATTCCTGAAACTTTGAATATGAAATTTACATTTATGCATTCATGATAATTACATGAAACCAGTCACCGATGGGAGCAAGCTAGCCCCAGTGGGTGCTGGTCCCAAGCCAAAATAAATTGGTGAGGGTTGGCGTCAGGAAGGACATCTGACCATAATTACACACGCCAAAACAACATGGAATGGAGAAAAAAGTAAAAACGATAACGGATAGGGCGCAAGCGAGTGTAGTACAAGAACAAGTGTGTACAAGATCGGAACAGGAACATAGAATTTAAAATAACATAAATAGAAGAGGGGTTGTAATATAATGAAGCAAAGAAACGAGCAGGAGCTGTGTGCCCAGGGGCAACGTGTAGAGGGAATAAGGAGAGGGCGTTTGTGGAAGGGTACAAGATGTTCTGACAGTAGTGTGGGGGAGATATGAAGGAATGGTGTTGGCATTATCATGGAAAAGGAGCTTAAGTAAGAATAACGTGCTGTTCATAGAACGAGCGACATAATCATGAGCGTCGGGGTGGTTAGCGGTGGAAACATCGTGATGTTTGTATGCACCCACGCCCCGCAGGTTGGATGTGACAAGGAGTAGAATTAAAGGTTCTGGAGATTCCTGGAAGGTGTGATAATGAGAAAGCCCGAAATTGGACGAGTGATATTAGCAGAATATATGAACGAACATATGGGGAGGAGGATTGGTGCGAAGGGCAGGATACGTAGAGGATGGAGTTTTGTGTGTAAGAACACGGAGGGCTAAAATATAATTTAACACGCGGTAGCTTTGAAACTCAAGATTGTCAGCACCTACTTAATGAAGAAAGAGGATCATTTTGTATCCAACAATAGCGTACAATGAATGATCCGATTAACTTCGTACGATGCAGGAAAAAATATCTGAAGAAAGCGAGAAACATCCAGGTTATAAACGGAGAGGATGTGTCAGAGCAGCACAGGCTAGTTGTATTAGATTGGAAAATGACAGACAACAAAGCGAGAAACATAGACCAAGAGAAGAGAAAATTAAGTGGTGGAAACTAAAAGAGGAGGAAGTGCGGGTTTGGGGAATGAGTATAAGGTGAGAGTGCTGAGAGAACTAACCAGAGGATGTGCAAGAATGGTGAGCAGTCTCAATGTGCAGGGGAATGGAATCGAAGTGTCATAAGAATTAGGAGAAGTGCTTAAGATTCCATCAGAAAAGGGATCGACGGAAAAAAAGGAAGCATGATGGTGGTATGAGGAGGAGCCCCCGGAAGTGGAGAGGAAAAAGAGGCTATGAAGAAGTGGGACACCACGGGAACACCAGTGGAAGTTAGGAGCAGTGGAAAAGGCGTGTGAGGAGAATTGATAGGGAAAACCAGTTAATAAGGATAGGGAAAACAAGAGATAAAGCTTCGAAGCACATTCACTCCTTCATTCAGATGAAGGACGTGGCGGGGCTTGTGATACAGGGCCAATAAAAAATACTGATAAGGTGGAAAGAGTATGTTGAAAAATTGCTGAATGAGGAAAATCCGAGAGAAAATAATGATGATGTTAAAATCGATGAGGTTGTAATTCTTGGAGTCAGCAGAAAGGAAGTGGAAGAGGCATTAAGAAGGATGAGGAACGGAAAAGCGATTGAAGCAGATCAGATACAAGCGAAGGCATGGAAGATCCTGGGTGAGGGGGATATTGACATGCGCTGGGACCTGATTTAGACGATTTGGCAACAGGAAAGAAAGACCGTTTAATGGAGAAGGAGTATGCTATTTCCGTTATATATAAATTTACGAGTGATATCAGGGAGTGTGGAAACTATAGAGGAGTCAAACTGATGTCACACACAATGTGAAGGTTTATAAGAAAGTATTATAAAAAATGCAATGCAAGGAGTCAGTGGTGGAACACGATCAATTCGGTTTTATGCTTCAGAGAGGAAAAATAAATGCGATATTTGCCCTGAGTAAACTTATGGAAATATACAGGGAGTTTTAAGCCGAGCTTCGCATAGTCTCCATTGACCTCAAAAAGGCGTATGATAGAGTCCCCAGGCAGGAGGTATAGAGTTGTGTGAGAAAAAAAGAGCACCAGAAAAGCTTTTAAAGAAATTGTGAAGGAGAAAATTAGGGAGCGGAGACGAAGGTACGGAACAGCAAGAGGAAAAGTTACCATAGATGGAAAAGTTACCATAGATGGAAAAGTCTAAGTACCTCGGGTCAAAATCCAGAGCGATAAAAGATTAGGGGCTGAAATAAGCATAGGGTAAACTGTGGCTGGATGAATTGAAGGAATATGAGCGGAGTGCTGTGCGATAAGAAGGTAATCTAAAGGATTAAAGGGAAGATCAACAAGCATGTGGTAAAATCCGCAATGCTCTACGGCGCCATAACCTGCCAGTGACACGGCCCCAAGAAATAAAAATGGAATTAGCTGACATTTGGATGCTGTGGAAGTTTGAATTACTACATCAGAGGGACGGTAAACTTGGAACCACTGGAAAAGAAGATCCAAGAAAACAGATTGAGGTGTTTCGAACATATCCAAAGAAGGGAAGAGGAATATTTTGGAAGAAGAGTAAAGTAGCTGATAGTGAAAAGAATGAGAAAAAGGAAAGATGAGATGGAAGGACAAGGTAGCGGATAACCTCCGAAAAAATGGAGGCACAAGGAGGAGGCACTGGACAGTAAACTTTGGAGAAGAGGAGTTAGAGAAGGGAATGCCGACCACTACTAGTGAGGGATAAGGCAAAGACAAAAAAGAATGAGAAGAATGATAATCACGTGGGATGCATATGAACGTAAAATATGCATATGAAATTACATTATATTTTTCAGTGACAAAAAAAATGAATTAATACGAAGCTCTTGTATATACGTAATCACGCAACGACTCAAAGGTCGGATAAGTGAGTGCGCTGTTCTCTAGCTCTCTCCTACTTAGGCTTATCACCTATACTTATGCGCACTGAGGCATAGCGCACACAAGCACACACAAGCAGTCTTTCTCGTCTCCTCAATCGCTCTCTTCATCTTCTTTATCCGTCCGGGAGTCGGTTGTCTCTTGACGTTTGCTCCCGCTAGATAACCCCCAGCCATAAGAATTGGATTTATTCATATTTTGCAAGAAAAAAGGATTACTAACGTATATAAAAGTACATTAAGTATCATAATACATTGTAAATAGTGGAAATATAATGTATTACATAGGCGGATTTAGGGGGGGGCACGGGGGCACGTGCCCCCCCCCAGACGCTAAAATAATGGACAGGACTGGAACTCTTCAGCAGGAAACATATTAGAAAACTGCCGTTATTATATATGTAACTAATTAATATTTTCATATTAGTGATCTCTATATTAAAATAAAAAATATATTTCGTACATCAATTGTTGTATGTTGTTTTTTAATCCCAAATATGAGAAGACCGTTAGCCCATCAGACCCTTGTGCCCCCCCCAAAGAAAAATCCTGGATCCGCCCCTGATGTATAATGTCGTTCAAATCCATTGAAGAAGGCGTCGCGAAAGTTATTGTAAATTTTATATCCTACATAGCATACGCGAAGACTCGGAAACAATGTAAAAATTTCCTTGGCAACAAAAGTGACAAACTCTTAAAAATTGCATAAATAATTCTCGTTAAGTTTAAAATGTTCAGATCATTGATCGGTAGAGAGAATACGATTGGTAAAATTAAGTTATATGATACATTGGCCTCAATGTGAATCAAGTACCAAGTTTCTTTATTTTTTTTACAAGTTTCAAGTACCAAGTTTCTATATTTCTCAATATTTTATATTTAAATAAACTACAAAAATGTTCCACTCGGAAATTCCGTCCAGGAGTCTAGCGTCGTGTGATGTAATGTTGTGTAATGTGATGTGATGATGTCGTCTTTTTTATATTGTATGACAACCTTAACCACTAAATTATCATATATTTCCGATTATATGATGTTAACCACGATCAAAGGTTCTGTAAATTAAATCAGGCTGTCGGTTAGTTGAGGAGGATCTTATCAGTGGGACGCATACTCACATCAGTTAACATATCGTGATAACTTTGAACCAGTGGTTATAAAATCGGGTCATAGAGTAAGGAAAATACATCTTGTAAATACTCTGCGTTAGAGCTTTTGTTTGAATATTTGTACAGCGTTGCTAAGAAAATAAAATGAACACGGATAATAGTTATAAGATAATTGCTGTTCGATATGTGACCAATTTTTTTGTCTAATGTTGGGGTAATATAATGCTGAAATTTTAAATTATTAACTTTACATTGTATTTGCCTATTTTGTTGGTTGTAACTATTTTGTAATGCCAATGTCATGGTTATTGTCTTCCTACTTTCAGCAAACAGCGAAATGCTGTAACCATAGGGAAATAAAATAAAATGAAATGGAGAGGCATTTCTAAAGAAGTTAAAATAAAATATCCTCTTTGACGAAGATAAAAATTTGACAGACAAAATATTCAACATGGTGAAAATCCGAATCGTGAATCATCTTGCCTCGTCCTTTGCGGTGACACTGAAGATCGATTCTGCTCACAATACGGTGAATTGGACGTAATTGACAGGAGAGCGCACGACCCTTTCAATATTCTCAATGGATGACCCATGTCTCACGTCCAGAACCCGGACAAGTGACAGGGACGATTCTGCTGAGTGGTATATCCATGATTGCGCTATGCAACAAGATTGGTTGGAAATCCATTCAGTCGAGTCGTAACAAATCAATCAAGTACTGAAATGAAAAATTCTCAAGCAATCCTATCAATATTTTACACATAATGTCGAAAATGTTCGTCTGTCCCCCTGTTATTTCAGCATTAGTTTGATCTACAGCTGGGATTCTCCACGGATAAAAAATATAATCAAGGGATTACAATCAGGGTTCCCTCGAAAAAGGACGCATGGGCGCCAGTAAAATATGTAACACTGGAATTCAATTTTAATTTCATCGGAACGAGGATTGATATTCTGTCTAAGAAGTATCAAGTTCCAAGATCAAATTGAATATAAATAGTACACATAAAGTATTTTTGTATTAAAAATTGGATGGGGGTGACTTGGAAAAATGTTTACCTACAAAACCTTCAAAAGATGTTTGATACTTTGAAGAGGTTGTGAAACCCTTATCTAAAGGTAAACAGTAAAGGTTGGGTTTCTACAAGACATATAATTCCAAAATAACTATTTCCACTTTTTGTAACTGTTCGTGTTCGAACCAAGTCGATGCGTAAATTTCTATAAGCTTACACAGGATTTTCAAATTTTATTTACACAATGCTTTTAGTCCCACTGTTAAAATACATACACCAAACCGATTCCGTTTATCCTCACTTTAATGGACTGCTACTTCTCTAATGAAACTCATCATTACGATATCTCTGCAATGGGTGGTTGAACAATTAATGAATCTGAAAATATTTTACGAAAATCTGGTATTTAGTAGTTTTTTCAAGACCTTCCTTGGCAATGGTAGTTGTTTCCCCACCTCAGTCGTTGGTAATAAAGCATTATAACGAAAAGAATAAAGGTCTTAATTACTCGGCATGTTTATTTGTTAAAGCAGCCTGGATTTTGGCAATAGAAACATAAATCTATGAGGTCCTCATTCATTTACGTGCATGCACATGGGAAAAATTTGTAACGGATTTATTAACGATGGAGAATTTACATTTATTAATATTTTTCTGTGAGTAAAATAACAATAAGTAGCACAATAATGTGCATCTCCAATGTCTCCAACCTCTAATTCATTCGACGGCAATATGTGCTCTTACTGGCCAAAATACAGAAGTACCCATTATGTCATCACAAAGCGGAAACACTAGCACAAGCTAATCAAACGTTGGATTTCATTTTCAAAACTTAAAGTATCCATTCTTAAATAAATGATGCTTGATAGTAAGTGAAAGAAATGTAGATATGAAAGTAAAAATAGTTCAAAGCTATCAGGTAAACTTACTAATATTGCATGATACTTTGTAGATATTTTAAAAGAAAAAGATATGGTAGTTTACACCACGAAGAAGAAATCTACTATCTAAAATACGATAAATTGCCTCCCAAAATAAAGGTAATGATGCCATGCATTCCAGTCGGACACCCAAGCCAACTTCTACGAAGGTTTCATGGACCAGGGATTTGAGCCGAAGGAGTAATAAGGGGACGGGCGGGCAACATCAAGACGTCCGGTCAAGGGTAGGACATTGGATTACCCATCTCCTCCCACTCCATGCGTATCTGTTCCCTCCAATCTGCAGCGAGTGGACCTGAATCTCATAACAAGGGACGGGAGAGAGAGAAGGGGTTAAACGGGGCAGGGTAGAGAGCGTCGCGGGTTGAAGGTGTGATCACACGACGACGCAATTGATTGAGGCGAGGGGAGATGCTGGAGAGATGGGTGAGGGAGGAACAAGAGGCTAGGGGCAGGAATATCACAGTATGTCATGCTTTTCGATCACGGTCACCGCGCAGCTATCTCTTAAAGACCTATCGTCTACCGCCGCTGGGTGGATCAGAGTACAGGTTTCGTCCACAAAACGTTTCTAAGTGTGTACACATATGCAATTATGGAGAAATTACAAATATAAAGGTTATGTACAAAACATGAAATACAATATTGAGCCCAGACGAGTGATTTTCTACAAGTATGACTCTGATTTAATGTCAGATTTCCAACGCTGATTTTCCTTTGAATTTACACCACCAAAATTATTTTCTCACTTTTCATTCCGAAAGCAATGTCATTACTTGAAACTGTTATCTATGATTTTTCATGCTCATATTTCTAATTTTCTTCAACCAAATACTGTCTTACAGACAATATAATAGAAGAGCTATGACCTCATATTTACGCACCACACTGGACGCCGCGATACGGACTTTCGCGTGAAAGGGGCACCTTTATGTTACTCATCGTCTCATTTTAATCCCTCATTCTGTCATGGTCCTTATTCATTATGTTGGTCTCTTTCATTTTGTTCATCTAATTATTGGTAGCTGGTGAAGAATATTAAAGCGTTAGGAAATATGGCCCTACAGATAAGAACATGTTGGGTGGACAATGAGACTAATGAAGAAGTCCTACACGGAATGGGTTTTTAATACTCATGTTGCCGAAATCATTTTGACGAACTCATATTGACGAATCAGCGTCAATTGTAATATCCTGCACACGTGATGAGACACAAGGATAAATATGATATATATTATTCTCCATGGCTCCTTATTTTATTTATTTATTCATTTCCTAATTCTATTTTTTGTATTATGCAACAGGATAATGTCATCATTCGATGTCAGCGAAAATTTATTTTCTTGATTTTATTATGGCTTCATAATTTCCATCCCAACACTCTAAAAGGGTAGGTTTGAAGAAATATGGAGCATTAGTTGAAAAAGAATGTCTTCAACAGCCAATCAGAGAATGTGATATTAAACTACTTATGTTGAACTTTTCTGTACTGCATCATGCAAGCAAGACCATCTGGCTTCAGCTAGGATGTGTTCACACCATTTAAGAAATTATAATCGTTTTAGTGCGGTGGTATATTTCCTTCAGTGTAGAGAAATGGGTGCGTTAGTATGGTGTGCTCAACTCCTTTGCGACGATAACTTATTCCTTCCGGGTTATCCTTATATATAATGATCAAGAGGCTGTTGTAGGCTTCATAATGCGTAGCTTATTGTGATTTAAATGTGGCATTCTCTACTTTGCCAGAGAAGAGGTATCGCTAATTCCGCAGTGAATTGCTTCCTCAAACTCTCATAGATCAGGTTCTCACTCAGTTCTCTAGAAAAGCAAATGTTTGACATTACACATTGACATCAAAAGATATTTTAACTGTCAATAACAAGTAATGAGGCCATAAATATTATTTTAGCATTAAACGACGTTAATTCAGTATCCATATACATGGAAATCATTGAGAAATTCCGCCAGAGGCTTTTCAACTAGAAATATTTTTTAAACATTTCAAAGAAAAGAATGAATTTCAGGAAGTCTGTTGGACTTCTGATTGTCCAGATTCGTCGATTCAGTATTGTAGAGCTATCTAATCCTCTCTCCGTCGCATCTCATTAGGTGGAAAATATTTAGCGGTATTTGATCATGAGACACGTTGACAAAACCATGCGAACGATGCGAACTTTTATTTTAGAATAAGATATTGATCATGACGTTTCGATATTTGAGTCCCAGAAAAGGGAAATACCCTTTTTCTATCGCTGGTCCAGAGATACTTTACCGCAGCAATTTCCATGAAGCGTAATGATGGGAGCAAAGAAAAATAATCTCACAGCATCACTTGAAATTCATTTGCCGAAGAGGGTGACAGTAACATTGACTGACTTTATAACATAAAACTGGATATCTATTCTTGCGAATAGAGAAAACGATCTTCGAGTGATGCTATCAAGAAAATAATTCCAATTCATCGAACCCTGCCGATACCTCTCTCCTTTTACTACCCACTTTCATTCATGCGGACGTTATTCTAGCGTTTTCTCCTCCATTGTAGCGTTCAATTACACTTCTACAAGGTCAGAATCGCCGGAGTGGTTACGGCTGGATAGGAGGAGGACGAGGCAATGTGGTCCAGCAGGGAGGGGAAAGGAAGAAACACATAAAAGGGGCGAGACAAAAGCCACTCAGGGACGGTCGTGAAGGATTGAAGGGCGCAGTAAAAGCGAAGCGGCAGAAGGGAAACTTTGCGCAGGGCCGGGTAAAAGGGTATAAAAGGGGGTGCGGGGATGGTGGAAGAAATCAAAAAAACCACCAGGGGGTGGGTGGACCTAGGGTCCCCAGTGGTGTTTGAGCGTGCGTGCGAAGCCATCTGATTGGTGTATGGGATGGGCTTATGTGCTCGTGGATCTCATATGATCCAAGGGATCGTAAAAAAGTTGTCCCCAAGGGGAGGAGTCAGTAGGTGAAACGTGTTTGATGGCGTTTCTTCACGAACAGCTGTCACGCAAGGCCAAATGGTGCTGGAATAAGGTTTGTGTGCTATTGCGCTTGGGTGAGAGGATATGACATATTTATAAAATAAATATACATGCAGTCATACCTGTTTTCAGAGATTATTCATGCCGATATGAAATAGTCTATATATTACCCCTAGTTTCAAAATATAGTCAATTGATCTTGTTTTAACTCTCTAAATATAATGTGTGCATTTATATACAGGTTGATTGAAATTTATTTAGTTATCTGATCTGAACTACCAAAAAGCGCTTACTGTGTTTAATGCCAAAAATGAGAATTCTATAAAAACCTGCTAACTTTGCAATATTATTTACAACCTTACGTAATAATTTTTTCATTCTGTCGACTGTGATTGTCATTAGATAGCTCGCCAAATATCACTAAACAAGTGATACTTTACTTATTACATAAATTATTATTTAGTATAAAAAAGAAAATGCAGTGCGTCTAGTTGGTGGCAGAATGTCGGGCTAAACGGACAATAATGCAACGAAGAAATTTTTCATTTTCATTGTATGCTCCTGTTTTGCATGAATTTTCAGCATCTTCAATTGTAATGTTAAAAGATAAATAATAATTTAAATTTTTTAAAGAGAGATTAACTCAAGTAAAACAGTGTTTCCATATGAATCTGATTTAATTTATTATTATTGGCGCGATAATGTCTTGAGGGAGAAAAATAAATTCTTAATTCTTTCCACTAGGCAACATTTCTTGTTGAACTTGATTGCCGTAACAATTCATGAGGTACTAAAAATGTGCACGATCGAATACATACACGAGTCAGTTGACTATTGGTGCTTTGTACGCATTTCTCACTGAAATTGAGATGTAAAAGGCTCCCCCTGTTAAAGTGATTATATACAGTTTTAGTGTGGGTGCATTTAAATAGAGGATGCAATCCGATTTTAATTGAGCGAAGTCAATTATTTCCCTAAAAACGGCTGCTGTGCGTTCATTTGGTTCATATAGCGTCGAATGTGTACATCGGACGTCTTTTGTAGCTATCATGTGATACACACCACCTTTTTTCATGGTATCAACCATGGAATTCACTAACGATATCTCAATCCTGTATTCAGCATTTTCAACAGCAACCTGCTGATCACTCGTCGCCTGTATCTTAGTATGCCACCAGCACAGAAGAAGTCGTATGATTTCTCCTGACAACTGCCTCGCAAGATTTAAAATAACGTAAGTCCATCCCTAGTAGTGTTTCCCTACTTTAGGTCATTCATCTAAAGAGTCAATGAATTACACTAGTCAACATGATATCAGATGGCTGAAAACTATTAAGTGACAATAACTAACTTTGATATGCTGATTTTAGAACTGTTCTTTCATCTATCTAGTATTCTTCTATCACGTACAGTTTTTTTCAGAATGGGCCCAATTTAACTTCTATGCTTTATTGATAAGTGCCAGTGGGTAATTATTGTGTGAGGGATATTTCTCAATACAAGCTAATGAGCCTTAGGCTGGCCCAAGCTAATGAGTCTTAGGTTGGTACAACTGCTGCTATTGTTGTGTGACCTTGGAAGTGTTCTTCATCCTTCAATTATTTTTGTTACAAAAATGTTTACTGCATGAAGTAATGATAATATAAAAATACTTACAGTATTTAAAACCTTGAAACCATAATTCTTATTTTGTGTAAAATCCTGACGTGATAGAAAATAATGGAAGTCATTTTTAGAATCAGCATAAGAAATTGATTCAAGCATACCTATTTTTAATAAATCATCTGATAGAAAGTTTCAACATTCAGACTGATAAATTTATTACGAATACAAGAATGAATTGCTAATGCAAATTATAATGAGAAAATGACGATAATAGCTCACCAACTGCACGGAATATGAAATAACTGTCGCTATATTACATGCACCTATGCCAAAATCTGCATCCATTTAAAGTTTCTCAAATACATTCTTTCAAAGCTCATCTTGTCATGCCCTTGGCACTTATCACCTTAAAATTTTTTTTCGGTCGTGGTGACATCAGTTAGAAGCATAGATTTACACGCCATCTTAACTTTAACATATTATTAAATAAAGTGTGCCTTAAAATAAAGCTGCAATTTTAGTAATGAAATATAAGTGCTTGAGCGGCCTCTGAGATGATAGCTTCTTTTCACACGAATCGCAAACCTCCAAGTAGCTAGTAGTACGCTCAGTGTAGGCGAGACAGTCATTGGTTCAAGCTCGATTCGGTAACCGTACGTAATATCCAGCTCACTTAACAGCTAAACTGGATAGTACGTAAATATCAAACAGTGTCCATAACTGTGGTTACTACACTGTTGAATTGAAACCTTGATTCGTCCCATCAACAGTTGGCGTATAACGTGCCACTAGGGTAGTTGCATCAACCAAGATAATTCACTTTTAAATGATCCTCATTGATAGTTTAACGGAAAAATCTTTGACGTGTCAGGCATTTACGCTTAGCGCTCATACGCTCATATGAATAACTGGTCAATCAAGCGAACAAAGCTAATGCTATCACTCTAAAATAATTAATAATTTGCACATAATTACTATGGGGTAATTTTAATGCGTTTATGAACGCGAATACTTCAATAGGAAGGCGTTAAAAAATGGATATTAACTAAATTGGTCTAAATTATTTAAATATCACGCCACATTGGAATCGGACGCATTTACTAATTAACTTCCTCATATTGACGCTTCACTAAATTCTTTTCCAGTCTCCTTTTGTTGTGCTTTCCTTCTGAGATAGTTTTTAGTAAAATACGAGTCCGTAATTCTATTTTTTAAATCACAAAGGCCTTATTAATATATATGCCTTGAGATGAATGAAAATATCATCCCTTTGCCGAGAAGCCGATTTCAAACAATTATGCCGCATATTTCAACTCCTTTTGCTTCAAACGTGGTGGCATTTCCTTCAAGTTTCGGAGCAGGTAATTGAATTTTTCTTCCCACTCGCCTGTTTTTTTTTCACTTTTCTGTCCTTTTAGAGATCGTCCTTCGAGGTTGTTGAGGATTGGGGTCGAAAAAGTCGTGACAAATGTGCGTCGGCTTTCGCAAATGAATATTACAATCTCATCCCTCAGTCTCCCTTATTTTTTGTGCGCGTCAGTAATTTATTGAACTTATGTGAGAATTTAATTCCTGCGAATTATTGAATGTTCTGAAGTCATAAAATAAAATTTCCTTCTCTTCGTCGTTAATCGTCTTCCTTACCGTGTAGAAATATCCAATTACATAAATTACATATTTAAAGTCTAGTTAACGTAAAGTTGTGAAGTGTGCCTTTCAAAATACAACAAATACGTTACATCATAAACGCTTCCTCTCCCCCGAAATATCTCTCCCTTCTGACTCCATTTCTCACTCCTTTTATTCATCTTTGTATTCCTGCTACCTGCTTCTCTCTCAAGCCAACTCTCCCAGCGTCTAAACCTCCTTCCTTTTCCGCGCACTCTTTGCGACAAAACTCCCTCCTTTCCATTTCAAACAATCCAGCCGAGGAAAGTGAGACATGTGAAGGAAAGGTAAAGCGAGGAAAAATGAAAGACAAAAAGGAGCCCTCCAGACTCCAAAATGGAGACCCCTTTCTCAACCTTCCTCCTTACCTCTCCATTCTATCTTATTCTCTTACATTGCCCATTCTTATTCCCTCTGGCACTTTGTCGTCGTTTCATATCAACTCCTTCAAGCTTCATCCAGCGTGTCTTTTCTTTCGCAATGCCAACGTCTGCCAAAATATACGGTGTCATCTTGAATCCAAGTGGCGCGGTGGAGACAAAAGACGTAGGTATTCAAATAATAATGTGAAAATAATATTGTAAGAGTTGCTAAGAGATCCAAAAAGTAATCCTCTACGCACTTTATTTTACAGTCTAGTGCCTATCAGGAAACAACATTATCACCGAAAAGAACAATAAATACATACATGAGATTAATAGAATCATATGCAAAATATTTGTAAAATGAATTCCTTATCGAACGGAGGATGAGAACTAGTGATGGGCAGTTTCGTTCCTTTCTCGGACTCGTTCCTTTCGTTCTCGTTCACTAAAAGGAACGAGTTTAAAGATTCGTTCCTTTTTTTCCTTTTCAATTTGCGCCTGGGAATTCGGTAATTAAGGTTTATGTCAATGATATGATTCAATATGATTCGAGCTATTTGCTCTCGTCAATTACTCGTTGCTTCAAATCATTTAAATAATTTACGAACATGATGCTTTCAAAAGAAAGGCAGAGGTGATACTTACTTAACCACGGCCCACAAAAGATCCCATTATGGGCTATAATCACGCTACCTACAGAAGAAAATGAAGGTAAATCTGGCTTTTCGTCACTCCAGCTAATACCTTTTTTGTGTAAAACTCCCGTAAGTGATGAAATTGACAATGTAACTCACTGTCATTGAAAGTGCAAGGAATGCGCATTTAGGAAATGTAAGAAACATACCCGTATGTTGGATAGTTATAGAGAGACAAGCGTTAGGAAAATCAACAATATTTAAGCAGAGTATTCAGAGGTCGCGCTTCGTGAGGCTAAAGAAGCCTCAATAAGTTTCGTGAGGCTTCGAAGCTTATTGGGGCCCCGGAAGTAGCTTCGTGACAGTTACAGAATACGGGTGGGAGCCTATAGTAAACTACCGATAGCTCTCTGCTAGCTCTTTCTCCGGTACCTTCCATGGTAGAGAATATCGATGGGAGCAAGTAGCTAATTGAAGCATCTTTTCGCCACAAAGCTCCGTAGCTTCGAGTTGTATAATAGACCCCCTGGTACTTGCCCAAAATTTCACCTAATCCAACCATGTTTCAAATTGAATTACCTTTTGTCAAAAGACGCATTCAATCTAGATGAGAAGACAAATTATCGTATAACATTTGGAAATGTTAAATAGAACCTAACGGTAGCAAAATGTAAATAGTTACTATTTCAAATTTTACTAAATTGATTAAAATACCGAAAGCATTCCCTGGAAATCCCAGGCCAATGATAACAGTTTAGGCATTTGTTGCTACTTCTCTCCAAATGTTTCATTTCTTCACTACTTTATTGACCAATGCGTATGGATTGTTTTAGCATTTAGCCCAAACCAATATATTTATTCTGCAAGCCAACGTTTATTTTATAATATTTTGCCCTCTCTTCTCTCTTCTTAGTCCTCTCTTTCCTTTGAGTATTTTCGTTCATTGTATTCACTTAATTTAATTGATTGCCTACGTTCATATAATCCTTTCCTTTATTTTATTCCTTTCGGTCCTTTGAATCCTTTCGGTCAAATCGTTTCTTTGGAACGAGAATATTTCCACAACCGGATTCGTTCCTTCTCGTTCTATCAGTGGATTCGTTCCAAAGGAACGAATCGTTACGAAATGGCCCATCACTAGTGAGAAAGAAAGCAACAAAGCGCTTAAAGAGTAGGAGGAGAACATGAATACGAATTCAAAGTTCCAGCCGATTATTTCCCAAGCCTGTTTGAATACGTATTTTACTTAGAAACTTCGTACAGAAATCCATCTCAAATGAAGGAAAAATTTTAATCACGAAGAAGTAAAAATATTGCAAAAGATAAGAAAAGTTTAGTAATCAACAGACTATGAGGAGTATCAAAAAATGTATTCCCATACTCCACGCAGGAATCGCATTAAAAACCATAATGATGAGACATGTATGACTAAGTAAGCTTTGGGTATTGAATAGCACAAACATGTAGCGAACAGGTGTAAGTGGTGCATTCATCTAAAAGCTCGGACTTTTTTCTAGTTTCCGGTCGTCATGGATGGATTTACTCATATGGTGCTCATGAATAAATGCTTACTGGGAGTTGAAGGAGTCCATCTTAGAATAACACCCATTAGGCAGTTCATCACATGAAACAAGGTAGAACGGTATTCGGGGAGTTTGTGTGTTGAGGTTACTTATTTCATTCCCTCAGTTCCCTTCCCTTTGCCAGCATTTTTCAATTTCTTCCCGTGTGCACTGGTCAGGTGTCATGTGATTTGTCTGGGTGGGAGGAGGAATTGTTGTCGCTTTTCACCTTCGAGTTTTGTCGTTTTTGCGTATTTTAGATAGTGCGAGCTTTCTGATATTGCTGACTGCGTAACATGAAACTCGATGGTGATTCGTTTTCTCCAGTCAGATGCAGATGTGTTCTTTCACGACGCGTTTTCAAAATTCTAGAGAGTGGGCAGGGATCGTCAAACCTAATCACATGGTCGTGGTTGTTCAGGGATGGCAGAATTTGCCAGCTTTCCCAGCAGCGAATATCATTGTCGTCCAGCATGGAGGCCCTAACCCTGGGCTGATGATGAGAGGTGGGTTCCAATAGAGCTCTTATAGAAGACTTAGTAACTTAACATCTGCTAGCTTCCTCCCCTCCCCTTCCCTCTCCCACTCCAGCCCCTCGCACTTCCCCTATAACAATCTCTTTTTCCATCAACCAACCCCGTCACCAAGCCAAACCCTGTACCCTCAACTCTAGTGTCACATTCCTTTGTAACGATGTCCTCTATCTCAGGGTTGTCCAACTTGCAAGGCCTCAAGGGCCACAACTCAACCTTTAACATGGTTGCAGGCCATATAGTAATGAATTATTATTTTTTTAAGTAACAATAAGAAACAACGTAAGGTATGAAAATAAAAATAAATTTCTGAATTTTTGTCTAATAACCTTTCGCGGGCCACAATAAATGGCACCGCGGGCTGCATGCGGCCCTTGGGCCGCCAGTTGGACTAACCTGCTAGCTGAAGGAGTTTTTTTTACCTATGAGAATTAGTTGAGATTTCTCATAACTAACCGCTTACATAAAACCTTAAACTGGCTGCATTCTACAATGAGTAAATTGCCATTCAAAACCAGGGAGGGTTTTTTCCATTTTATAATAAAAATCTCGAGCAGCACCAAATTAGCCATTATTTGAGGAAGCAGACTATATTTTTTACATATTTATAGCATATTTATTTAAAGTGACAGCACTAATGGAAGCACCTATGAGCATGGTCATAGCAATACTTGGTGGTACTCATCTCCGGAACGTTTAAGGTCAGTGCTGGTGATTTTATAGTTTATGAGCGGGCAGAGGTAACATAGGACTCTCAAGGTGACCTCTGAATGGTTACGGCCCCTTGACCACATCTTACTTGTAAGCCTCCCTCTTCTTGACGTCACGCTTTATGCAAGTGAATGCCAACAAAGTCTGCTATCACTTTACATGCGTTTATTCGGTCCGAAGCTGGTGATGATGCAAAAAACATTCACGTCATCGCTACTGTACACCATTTATAACTGGTTTGTTGTCCTTTCTAAAATATATCCTTCTGATGCTAGATGCCTATGCGAAGTCTTGATGTGAAATAAGCTTACATAATAAGCATAATGAGAAAACCGCCTTTGTTATTTCCACAAAACTTTATTACGCTGGCACGACGCGCATTTCACCACACTGTGGCATACTCGAGTATGGTAAAACAGTGTGGTGAAACGCGTGTCGTGCCAGCGTAATAAAGTTTTGTGGAAATAACAAAGGTGGTTTTCTCATCATGGATATCCATAATTTTTACGAGGTCAGGCCTGAGATAATCAATTTTACATAACAAGATTTAAAATAATTTTTTTATTACTGTCCTTAAAAGATACTTCGATACGAAAATGAGTTGAACTGAGTGTGGTATTGGGAAAATATAGAACTATCCACTTTAAAATTTAATACAATGCTCAGTTAAAAAGGTGATTTTAACGTATTCAATCTCTTTGCTCACCAAGGCACTTTCCAGTACAAATTAATGTGTCGCATTTGAATATTTCTGTAGGAACTAATTTTTCAGACCATGATCTCGTAAACATTTCCGTTAGGAGCTAGTGGTCATCGTCAAAGATTTATAAAGCATGAAAATCCATTTAAATTGCTAATGATTGAAAGGCAATTTCCGTAGGAAAAGCTCAGCCACTGGAGTTTTAATTTCATTTGTAACGGACTCGAATAGCCCTTCCTCGTTCATCACCACTGACTCGATTCAGCGCTGAATAGCCTTTGCAAAATGAAATGCTTCCACTTAATCGGGACACGCTTATGCTCCTCCATCAAATCCAATATCACACTAGTCATCCACTTACATCATGGGCTCTAAGCCAGTAGTGAGTTCTCCCCATGGGGGAAATCAGAAAGGTTAATGGAGAGGTAAGAGGGGGAATTTAAGAGCGGGGGTTAAGGTAGTACTACTCAATAAAATATCTGTAGATTATATACAATCAGTTTAATATTACTTTGTTTTACTTGGTTTTATGGCGTTTGATGAATTTTATTGAATGCCTTTGATTAAAATCGATTATTTATCATGCGCATAATTCTCATTTTCGTAATTTAATTATTATTTATTATCTTATGTTTTGAACAGGGATCGGTTATGATTCCGAGCTAGGGTGGAAATGGATAAGTGAAGAAAAAGGTTTATGAACCACTCACATACAGATATTACAGACGATTTTCTAATTGAAACCTTTAATTCCTTGAAATTTTTTTACACTTGAAACCTCTTTTCACCTGGTCTTCTCATCACTGAAAATCTATCTTACTATCGCCTATATCCTTCTTTTTCCAACCTCGCCCCCGACTATTGTAACAACTCTCGTCCACTTCAAAACCTATCGAACCTAACGAAATTTTTATGATAAATTCTCAGATGGGGACAGATGGGACGCTATATTTCGTCGATCGTCATCAAATCCAACTTCTTCTGACTTATTGACTCATTTTCTTTTGAGATCCATCCATACATCAATCCAGGGCCGAATTCAGAGACGTGATTTATTATTTGGAATACTCGTGATGCGCTCTCTACGGTAAAATTGCTGTCGCTCATAAAAATGCGGAGCAAAAATACGAAAATAAATAGATGGAAAAATAGCTCTTGTGGAAGAAGTGCATATAAAAAAATGACGATTTTATAGTAGTGGAATTTCAAACGTTGCATTCACATCCAACATAGAAATATAATTACCATTTTATCTTAATGCTGACTGGCAGGCTGAAAAATAAGATAATTTAGTGAAATGTGCGCCAAGGAAGATCCAAGGAACAATTTTTGCGGTCCATTACCATGTGGTAGCATCTAAGCCTATATAAATTTGAAAACTTAAACCCTCGCAAAAAATTGTCAAATGTGGAGAATGGGCTACTAAATATCGCTTAGTCATAATTTACTCATAAATATTTTCTCACTCCTATAAAAGCGACATATCTCATTAAACCACTGCTTAAATGATTTAAAACCTTGTGTGCAACCAAAGGCAAAACTAAGCCTAATACCATTAGTACAACTAGTATGCGCAGCTGTATATCCTCTGAGTAGGGACTCAAAGGTAATACAGCTGCGCAGTAAATAAACCGGTTGAATAACCGATGCACTTCAATCATCATAATCATGTCATCATTGTCATCTCGGGAAACAAAAACTAAGCCCTCAAACAGGAAATCGGTTGCGAGTACTCTTAGTGATAGGTAGTTCAATGAGCGGTGAGGGGACGATGTACACCATCCATAAAGTGTACCCGTCGTTATTCCACCGCCAACCGCCGTGCAAACTCCCTGTCATCTGGGTACACACAATTTTCAATCCGGTCTTCAAAAATCCTCTGAGTTGCCCCCATCACGAGGAAACAGCATAAAAATCAATTGAATGAGCCAATGACAAGATTTAAATTCATGGCGTGAAAATATGGCACCTATGAAAAGATTAAAAATCACTTTTAATTCATGGCGATGAATGAAATTTCGGATGATATTCATTGTAAAAAACATTTCAAGTAAAGAATATTTCTGCACCAAGCAAATTTGTTTTCTTACATGAAAACATTTGCATATGTTCTATGGCAAATCCAATCTACAATTTTTTAGACTATATATTTATATTTTCTCATATTTTCTCGGATTTAAAAAAGTTAAATTCCTTCAACCGAAATACACATAAGGTTGGAAAAAAAATAGTGATCTCATTAAGTGATATTTATTGTCCCGGAATTTATTTCTTTCTCCCACGATACAGGCTTCGCTTCAATATAATATGTTGCTTCACAAAAAGACCTTATCAAATATATTTTCTACAAAATCTCGGAAACAGTTACCATCTCTTTTCTACCTATATCATGTTCACTATTGAACGAGAAATTGAGTTAAAAATGTCATTACTCCAGCGCGGCTCCTGGGAAATTTCAATTGCATGCATCACTTTGTATTAAAAAGTAATAATCCGTTCATTGATTACGGCCTTGAGAAAGACCCACGACCAATGTGAGCCCATCCTATTCACGGAGGTATCCTTGTATTTTCAAAACCTAAACAAATTAGGTCTGCCGGCATGTGAAGCCTCTTTTCAGTCAATAATAAGAATCCCAAAATTAGCATCGTAAGTCTCCCAAGGGGGTTGATTGAAAATCCAGCAATTAGGCTGGAAATTAAAAAAAATGTTGTTGTTACTGTCGTAATTATATGGGATTGGGCAATTTACAGTGATTCCGTAAAAATTCGAAAGAGAAAATGCATCCCAACTTGTGATCAAACCCCAGTCACCATATGGGGTGTACCGGCTCAGCGCCTCAATCCACCCAATCGGGAGAGGCGTGCAATGCAAAGGATTTATTGGGAGTAAGATTCTTCCATAGCGTCTTTCTCGCGAACCCGGATCTAAATGGAAGAAATGACTCTTTTCCCACATTCCCTCTATAGTTTCAGAAAATAATTGCGTCATTTGGATCCCGAACATCAGTCTCGCGATGTCTCCTTTTAAGTGCGTGCTTACCTGTGACAAAGTGTTTTATATTTCCCCGTAAGATTAATCCCCCAGTTTTTCCAATGTAATTGTATGTAACTTAGACTTTCTCAAGCTATCTTGAAGGATGACGACGCACCGCGGGATATTTTGCCAACGAACATTTGCATATTTATAATTTGTAATGATATTGTTGTGCACTTACGGTGCATGGCAAGGGGGGAAAAAGAGAGAGGAAACGAATGGATGATATTGCAAGACACAAGGTATGGAAGATAGGGAAAGTTGGAACACGTCAGCGCACTCGAACCGTGTTGAATGGAACAATGTACGCTGGAAAATCATTTAGTGGCCTGCCGGTGGGTAGTATAATGCGGGTGCACAACTCTTAAGGCCAATTTGTTTGTGCAAAGTTATCGGATTCGTTCTAAACAAGTATTTAAAATTTTAAGCCTTCACAAAATAGTGAGAAAAACTTTATGTTATCCATTTTTGGCACTTTTAATTAAAAACAGCACAAAAAAAATCGCGGATGTGATTATCGAAGTTTATTTGTCTTTTAACACACATCAATTTTGATCCCAATCTGTTTTGATTACCACTTCCCTGTAGGAATGGTCTGAAAATAATGGAAAACAAGGGCGCTGACGTGTTTGTTGCTAAGCGAGCAGCTCAGCAGAACAAAATAGCTCACATTATTAAGAGTAGAAGGAAAAAGAAGCGGTAAAATAAGCTGCAGATGATGACTAGAATGATGGAGCCCGTTGTAATTGAAGTGACCACGGATAAGAATGTAAATGAGAAGAAGATGGTGAAGGCTGGATGGATAGCAAAGATTAAAATTTTTGGAGGCGGACGCAGAAGGATAAGTGATGATCACTAGAGACACGAAGAAAAGGGACGGAAGGCGGTGATACGTGTAAAGGAACTGACGTGGAAAATGAGGCCAAGAAATGGTTGGGAGAGAGGGAGGCTCAAGGAACGTGAAAATGAAATAGAAGGAGGACGATGGACGCCTCAACACCGATCGTCACACGCAGTTCCTGTCCCCTGTTCGTTTCTATTAGAGTGCGTTACAAACCCATGTCAACGAGGGAGCGCTTCACTCGAATGAAAAAGGATGCACGGCCTTCTCTGTTAAAACCAATGAAACATAATATGTAACATTAGATACTCTTTGATACAATTTATGATATGATACAATAGCGTTTATCCATTATTTTAAGAAAAGGGTTACGCATTTGATAAGGTGTCTAACAAAAAGATATGTACGAAATTGCTGAGCTCGACCATAAAAACCCAACAATGCTTATAAACATGGAAAAATATAAACTTTATGTAAACAGAAATGCATTGAACAATATATAGTTTACTCAGAATATCCGTGAATGAAAACGTGCGAATGCTACTTAATACGTACTACCGATCTATTGACCATAGAGCTCAACAAATAACGGAAACAGATATTTGTCCACACTTAGAAAAAATGGTCACCATGTTCATCACTACGCTGCGCAGTGTATTAACGTGGGAAACAATTTTTTTTGTGTGTTTCGAGGTGATCTGGAAAATGCTTTAACATATTATTGTGCCGATATACATTGCGTGTATGTTCTCGTTGCGTTTTTTCAACTTTTTGCACCCCTTCAATTAGCATGTTCCGTTTTTAGGAGAAGCACTGGCTGACTGGAAGCGGGAGATGGATCCTGCTACAAAACGCCAAAGGTTAAACAAGGAAATAGGTGCATACATTTTTCTCCTACCCTAGTGGCGAAGGTGGCGCTAATGCATGAGCGAGCACAGATTAGGGAGATGAAAAGGGAGATGTCAAGGGAGGAAATGTTTGTAGGCAGATAAGGGGATGAGGGGGAGGGAGGGAGGAGACAGAATTGGGGAGGAAGTTAGAAACTTTTTTCGCCCGTTGGCAATCATCAATTGTATCCCTTACGGCCTAAGTGAATATTGGTGAGTGTAAACATATCGTTTTCGAATACATGGGAGCCGCATTAGAGCTTAGACTCTAAATCTAATAACACGTGCGTGTTTAGGAGATTTTAATTCTCCCTGTCGATGGTCACCTGGATGACCAAAATGCATGCATAGGACCAAAGATCTTGAAAAGTATTGAAAACGTATCGCCCTGGTATACGTGAATAGCCGCATAGATAAACAAATCGCTATGAATAACGTCAATTTTTATTGCTAACCCGATCGCGATTTCACCGTCTTGGCGGTATTAACGATTTTACCCACCCATGCGGGACTCGAACCCGCGACCCCTAGGGTGGCAGGAAAGGACTTTAACGCACCACCACCGATGCCGGCATTGATGGACAAGGAAGACTGAAAGTTATAAACAAAGCTTTGCGATTTTGCTAGATACACTATCCAGGAGTCCTTGCGCTTAGTGACACGTGCGTGGAAAAAGGCGATAACCTATCTTTCTCGGGCGTGCGAGCAATGTGGTTCACGAGATAATGGAGACAGGAGGTGGAAGCATCTCTGAGAGCTCGGTTTCGGATTAACAAACATAGATGTCGCTGATGGACACGCACGCGTCAGTTCCCTTCTGACGTTTTTCTCTAACATCCCCTTTATCTCATATTCTCACTTCCCAACAGTCCCCATTCCCTTATAATATTCTTCCCGATCCCGATTTATGCCGATGTGAACAAACATCCGAATGACTACGATGTAAAGGGAAGCGCAATCACTGAAAACGTGGTAAACAAGCTCCGGTAGCGTGGAGTTGAGGCTAAGATTGTCCGGCAATCGCAATGACGAACTACATCCCCAAGCTTGGTACAAGTTTCATTCACAAATGATTGATTCCATTTGCTCAGCAACAAAGAAGTTTTCCTTCCACTTTCATTCCTAAACAAACACACCCTGCCACTCAGATAAGGAAAAGCAAGCTCCTTCGTAAGATTTTTTTCGTCACTCTCGAAAAAATATGCGAATATATGGATATTTGTGGGAATAACCATTCATTCTACACCACTTAGGGTCGTTAATGATGAAGAAATAATTTTAATTTCAACTGTACATGAATAATTCGGTTGAACACAGGTAGAATTATCAACTACACCTTACTAGATTAATGTTGAACGAATAAAGTAGTGAGTTTTATATTTATGATGAGGATTTTTAGGCAATGGAATGCTTTTAGTTTAAATTATTTAAGTATTTAAACTTGAGTATTATATACCAGCACTCACCTCATGAACACCAAAACTGCCATGTATTGCGCGCATATCTTGCAGAAGAAATTGAACTTCAGTACCGTATTTTGAGGGAGCTAAAAAAAATTGTATAATTCAAGATTATTTCTCAATACATAAATTCTTTGAATATCAATAATCTTGTTAAAGCGTTATGTTATCTTCTACTGATAATTTGAATTTCAAATAGGGAAAAATTACTCTATACTTTGTTCATGCATTGTCCTGCTACAGAGGTATAGAATTACTTGACATATAACATGATAGTAGTTGTATAATATTTACATAGGTTGAGGTGTAAGCAGTATTTTACTATGATGGCAACGGAAGGTCATATCCAAATTTTCCACCTTCCCACTTTTTAAGCAGTATATTTCATATCCAGAAAAATGGTAAAATTAGGTAATTATTAAATATTGATTCACATTTGCGAACGGAAATAAATTCCAAACATACATTGCTATTTCATGCAGCGGAAAATTAGACTATCAACTTATAATCGCATTGTTCAAACCACAAAATCTGCCTTTTAATACCTATTTATTTACATTTAGCACTAATGATTCAGATATTTTTCTGTTCTTCAACAATGCTAAAGGTGGAAAAATTCAAGTTACACGAGTTACATGGATTCCGTTTTCTCTTTTGATGCAAAAAGGACTTTCACCATGGATAACAAGGTCTCAAAATAAAGCCATAAAACAGAATTACGCAGCCACATTTCACAATCTCAGCCGAATTCGAGATTGTTACGGTTGTCTTCAAAGAAGACGTAGCGCAGTAAGGCACCGATCCTTAGAGACCTATCAAAGTTCCCATGATTCCTCCCACCAGGATATTCGTTCTCTCCTCAACTGTTCCTCTTTCAACTATTTTCTTTTGGATTTTGTATCCCTTTCCTCTTGTTGACCTCCACTCGTCAGGATGCTACAAAGAGCGAAATGAACGGCACAAAAACTCAATATCAGAGCGGGGAGACGTTCCTTCATGAAGAAGTAAATAGAACGGTGGAGACATTTAAACTGGGGCGGAATGGCTATAAATGGAAGTTGAAACAATATCATCCACATGGTAAAGGCGCAATACTAATACGATAGCAAGGTATTACTATTCAAAGAAAGTTAATATATAAATCATATAATTTATTTCGCTTGCTAATGAGATACTATATCCTGTTCAAGTATATCTTTTAATTTAATACTAAAAAACTCGCTTCCTTAGCCAAAAATGAAATGGCAAGAGCTCTTGAGGCAATACGACCAGCCGATCAATGGTGAAAGATAATATGGTTAATTTCTTCCATGTTGCCCCTACCCAACCTTACCGAAGAGCATTGCAAAGGAAAAATCGATCTTAGTGCGATTGTGACGTCACATTTATGGAAACTTGGCCAACTCGACGGACTTACCGTTCCCCATTGCCAAGACATCGGTCGCAATTTAAAAGGTAAAATTTCTGAGAGAGACAGGAAAGCAAAAAGAAGGCGGGAAGACTACTAAGAAGGGTAAACGTCGATTCCATGCCTTCAAAACTGCGAAGGGAAAGAGCCGAAAATTACGGTATCGCCTGTTAACCAGTGTTCGACGCGAGAGAAAATGTGGATTTCTTTTAGAACTTAGAGGGAAGGAAAACTCGACCCTTATCAACAGGGTCTCAATCTGGTTTTGGCACCAGGGCTTACCACGTGGTCTTCCCTTAAACCAAATTTAAGGCCATAGCTCTCAAACTTCGAAATAAACTTCCAAAACCTCGATTGCCGAAAGGCTGCCTCCTGTTCCGTACGTACCGCCATTCCTGTTTTTGCGCTCATTGCCCACAGCAACCCTCTCAGCCTCATTAAGTAATGCCCCTATAGTCCCTCATCACTTTATTTTTAATTATCTTGTCCTCCTTCCATTTTCTCTTCTTTCCGTTTTTCCGTTTTGTTTGCCGTTGTCAATGTCACCCGTCCGGCGCAAGACCAGCTCAAGCTGCCGCCCTCAGCGGAAGACAATAAGGGCCATTCCATTATACCTCCTTAATAAGATATGGTTACCTCGGAAATTTCTCGTCCAACAAACCATCTCTTCACTCTCTTTCCCCCTCTTTCATCCACGCTCCCCCTGTTCCCCTATCCCCACTATCGACCTCTTAAAGAGCTTCCCATTAATTTTACCTTGGGTTTAAAAAAAATAAAAAGAGGAAACTAATGAGTCCAATAGAAAAGAAACTCCTCGGCATCTCGCCCCTGCCCTCACCCGCTTTTCCGGGAATTCTGTCTTGGAATAGAAGAAAAAGCATACAGAGATTATCTTCTTGAAAAGACATTTCAAATGAAAATTTTCCGCTAATCCTGGCACCCAAAAAAGCAGCAACCCGTCTATAAATCTCTTAATTATACACAACTTGAATGCAGCAAGCATAGAAATTACTTCCCGGGTAAAATGTCATATTCAGAAAGAATCCCGTACGTGTATTGAACATGGTCAATGGCAGTACCGTTTACATTAAGATGCATCTGACGAGGCAGTTACCAACAGCAGTTAATGGACAGGGAGGAGACTCCAAATCTAAACTACTATACAGAAAAACATTTTAATGTATTAGGGCAAACTTCGCTATGGTATGACGGGGGAGTTGATGAGATAGGGCAAAAGGTTAGGGAAGGGGTGCGGCGGATGAGCGGAGAAGAGACTGGAATAATCATCTGACGGGAACCGCGGTCCTACAGTGTGGTGTGATACATGGTGCGAGCGACCGTACGCCACAGAAGTATATCTCATTCATGGAAACCGGTGGAACGTAAGGAATATGGATGAAAATTCCTCGACCCACTTGGACAGAAAGTACTTGGCCCATTTGCGGCCAAAGTTGCGAAAACGCAACATTACCATTCTCCCAAAAAATATGTTTTTCACTAATATTCTTCAAACACATTTCTCATTATTCCAAAAAGAAAGGTCAACAATGATTTATAATGGTAAAATATTGCTGTGTTTAGCAATATCAAATGTTTTACTAACATTTAAAATATCCAAATTTTCAGGCGACAAGACTCTCAAAATAAGTGTTTCTAGAGTTCCCTCCATGAAATACTTTATACGTATCCCTTGATCTCAAGCGCTCAATAAATAATGCCTAGCACTTATTTTTTCGACAGAAAATGCTTTGAAAAGTTTATTATAAAAAGTTGTATTATTTTCAAACTATGCAGTTGATCGAATCATTTGTCTAACGATTAGAGAAACAAGGAAAATCCTGATCATTTTGATTCTCTCAAGTTATCGCCATCATCCTCAACTAGATAAATACAGATTGAAAGGTGATGATGAACGCTTATATTTGGTCCGCAATTTAAGAAGTGGGAATACATTCATAGCTATAAAGGAAAATCTATGCTTGTCAGATAGTTTGTGCGTAGACATTAATGATAGCTTTGCAAATTTGAGACTTCCCTTCGACGATTGAGCGGCAAATGTTTGCATTTTTGCATATTTTACCACAACTAAGCTATCGATGAACAAATGGTACCTCATTTTTGTGTGCCTAAAGCACCTAATGTGATTATATTGGGAGATGATTAAGAGCCACATTACGATTTCCATCAAACCCAGAAAGGGAGACCTACTCAGTTATGCTTGCTCCGTGAAGTTAATAAGGACAAGGTAGGCAACATAGCACAAAACATTTGACTAGCAGGTGCCAGCTATGCTAAAGCCGGGCTTTAATCAACTGTGATAAATGCTGTGTTCCATTGCACCCAAAATGCTTTTATTTCTTTAATAAATTGTAAGTGATCATTGAATGTTTACCTGTTATCATCTTTTTTCCAAAATTAATGATGTGATGATGATTTTCTTCTGAATAAAAAAAGTATTATAAATGAAAAATTTTAAATCAATATGATAGATTTGGAATTTTAGCATTAAGTTTAAATACAGTATTTTAGATGATTCTTCTTCATGACCTCTTATATTTATAGTGTTGTTTTTTCTTCTCCTGGAGATATAGCCCTAAAGAAGCATACATATGAATGCGAAACGTTGGCAAAAGAGAAAAATAAATAATTTATCAAATTATGGATCTATCACCTGGAGAAAAAAAATGATGGGATTGAGGTGGTTATCTGCGGGGCACCAAGTAGAAAATGTGTAAGAAATGATTCCGCGAATAAATTCTACACCACCTTATATAAGCACAGCTGAGAAGAGGCGTAAACGAAAAATATGGATATTGTTGTGGGGTGCGCCATAGCGGGCATGAAAAACAAAACGAATTACGAAATGAAATATTAAGTACGAGTACTAAAAATCCGGGAGGAAGCAGGGGTTTATTTTATCTTTCCATTTAACATTTATTCTTCTCAGTTTAACGAAATATGCGAGAAAATCAATTGAACGGGTGAAAATCACCGGGAAAATTTTGCGTTGAGCTGCAAAGACCGCTCTACCACAAAACATTCATGAAATATTTCCACTCATTGTTTGCTGAGTCGTTAGTACTAAACAAAACAGCGAACAGAAAGAATTTTATTCGAGGCACAAATATATTTTTTTACTCTCCAGACGGTTTAATCAGTGACATAACTGTGTATAAGCTCAACGTTCTCTTCTTTGCGCGATCCACTCTGCGTTCATTTGCCTGCCACTTGTATTTTGCACTCTGAATGGATTCTCCCTTACTCTCTTCCTCAGATTTCTCTTTGTTTTCCTCGCTAACTCTGCTCAAGTTTTTCTGAGCAATGTTTATAAAAAGAATGTAAATATTACACGAATTGTGTGTAGTAAAGCCGTTTCTGCTGCTCATTCCAAAATATTCCCGGTGATTTTTCACTTATGCAATTGATTTTCTCGCACTTTTCATTTTACTGAAAAACATCATTTTATGATGGAAAAGGGAAGAAATCCTGTTTTTCCAGCTGGGTGTTTAGTAGGCGTACTTAATATTTCATTTGAAAATTGTTTGTACTCTGCATGCTTACACAAGCATTTATAGAATTTATTCTTGGAATCCTATCTCGCTAATTTTGTACTTAGTACCCTACAACTTTCCAACTCAATCCCATTCTTTCCTTTTGAATAGCTACACGTACAAAACGCTCCTCTCGGTAGATACGTGGCGAATTTACTTCCATATCGTTGTTAGGTCCGTGCATGAGACAAAATTATGTATATCACCATTGAGGGTACTTGTTAAAATCCCTAAGAAATTTTGTCCGGTATTGCTTTCTTTCCGCGAATTCAAACTTTGTTCTTTACACTCTATGGTTTTAGGTACTTAGCATAGTAAATGCATAGTATCGATTCTAAATTATAAGCTTTGTATTTAAAACTGTATAAAAAATAATAAAAAGTGTATAATTTACAATGGATATTTGTTATTCACACTCATTAAAAGGCTTATTCTTAAAATTAAACCTTCAATGCAGATCCGCATGCCTAATTCAAATATGAAGAAATAAGCTTACCCAGAAGTGACATTTCCCGTAATTAGTATGAAGAATTATCTTCGGCCGAGTATTACGTACCAATTCTACGTATTCCGAATTCCATGTTTAAAACGCTGCGGAGGAAGAGATGCGAAAATAAAACGCATTTATATAATGATATAAGTTAGAGAAATATCTCAGAATCGTATGGTATTTTGTGGAAGCTGTGTTCGTAAAATTCTAACATTTCTTTTGGGCCTGAAGAAAGCGAATAAATATTTTATATGCTGTATTTCTGCCTTATGAGCGTCTCATTTCTGCCATGGCTAATAGCTAGATGATGGTGTCCAAGTGAATATGCATTCTTTTATTTATTCACTAGAAAATAAAACACGTGGAATGTACCAGGCAACTAGAATATTAGCTTATATCAGTTCACTATTTAATTCCACCCTGCATTGCCTTTTATTCTTTCGAATACCCTTTTTCAACATAATCTTCCTTCGCACTTAGAACTCGTTCTTTCCAATTAATCCCCTGCAACCCGGCATATGAATCCCATCACGTTTGTTTACATTGGACACACAGTCTTGTCACTGCAGTCACCCTTGACTTATGTGCTACCCATGTGATCTCCACTAATCAAAATGCCCCAACTTGTCTGAAAATCATCTTCCTTCATATACTCAGGTCTAACTACCCATTTAAGGGTCCTGGGGGTAACAGAAAGGGATAGCGAGGAGCAGGGTACTAAAGTTAATTCAATAAAATCAAATTCTACAATTTGCGCCTGATAACAATGGCTGAGTCAGATGTTCAAAAGGTTTATTATTATTTATTTAGCCTGGTTCGAAACCCGTGAGTAATATAATCAAACTATTCGCTATGATAAAAAATCCTTATTAATTACATAAATATTTAAATAAATTTTGATTAATTTGTATCTTTTACCAAGTGGTACTCTCTCTTTCAAATGAACAGCCATAATTCTAGCTGTCTCGTTTTTCCTGCGATTTAGATTCTCACCGTGTTTAGTCCGTCATTCTACTGCCTGCTCTTCAACAGAGAACATCCAGCTAACCGGAGCTGCAGAGCTCAACCACGGCCAAAGAGTTTAGAAATAAATGGAACGAAATTCCACTTGATTCTTGAAGTCAATTCCGCCATTGCAGTCGGCACAGTTTAAGGCTTACTCAGGCTTAAGTTTCTAGTGGACTGCGTTTGATTTTCGCCAAATCGAAGTCAAATCAACGGGTATTGTTTTGTCAATGTTAGGCCACGCCAGCATGGCACATACGCCCCTGTATATACGCCCCTGTGTTCTTTGCCCACGAGCGTCTATGACCATGCCTCCTACATTACAATTAACTTCCTTGGCCGCGGCCGCTTCCTAACGGGTAAATTAAGTCGACTGTTCGCCACCTGGTGGCTGGATTCTGTTGATATTTATGGCTATACCTAGTGCTCTATTCTTTCAGAAGTATTTTACCCGAAAAAAAAATTTACCGGTAACATTGAATAAGTATAATTTTACGTGTAATTGAGTTTGTTTCGTATGTTCACTCTAGAATTTTCAGGTTTATTTGGATCAAATGATGAAACCGTGTCTTACTCGATAACTCAGCAGGAAAAAAAGCGATCTGCCTTCAAATTCAATGGTAATTTTTGGTTCATTTACGTCTTCTTATTTTAATAAGAAAGATGACAGTTTAGACCACTAAATCAGGGTTGAAACGCCAATTAAAATTCATTAAGATAGGAGTGTGGGAAGCTGCAGACTCTGCTAGCTGTTCCAGCTCATCTCTGAATCATTAAAACTACTGTGCTGGGTTTAATTAAAGAGTGACATTGCCTGTAAGGAGCTGCAGATATAGAATTCTTGGAGGCCACCATTGATGAACAATCAGGTTGATACAAGGGGGTGGCATGGGATCGTCGAGTGATGTTGTCGTTGGATGGCGGCAGTGATAAGACTCCGCGGGTAAGTCACGGACTAGAGGGTTAGTGGTAAGATAGTGTACCTGTAAGACGTAGCGAGTGTCGGAACGCAATTATTTCGCGTATGCAAGTGTGACTCAGTAATAAATGTCTTGTTAAAGAATTGTCGTTCAATTAATTGACCCTCGACTGATCTTAAGGGCGATCGCTAATAATATTAACTTTTACCAGACTTATATTATGTTTATATTTAGATGAAAAGTTATGTTTAAGTTCACACTAAAAATACAACGGTACTTTGAATGCAGTTTAGTAGATATTTTTGTGTACATCCAAAGTCATTAGCAGATATTTGAATGTATAAGCTGTCAAAGTTAGATTTCTTAAGCCAAATTTTCTTAAGAAAACCAAACATTTCACAATAATACATGTGGGCCAGGCAAAAAATGTCCTCGACAGAGTTCGTTTTTCAATACCGCCGAGCAGCAGCAGCAGACCCTGAAATACTTAAAAAGCACTCGCTAAGTACTCCAATTTTGGAATAAGTTATCATGCTGAAAAAATCAGTATTTCAGCACGTTTCCTCCCTTAGTAACGGCCCCGATTTTTCCTGTCGTGGCCATTCAGCTGGATCTTTACACCCTCTGTGGAAGAAGAGAGAGTCTTCAAACAGACGGTGTCACTTGACGCAGGATCAGCAGCATGACATGACCGTATACTTCGCGTTTCCACGGACTTAGCGAACCACTTCTGGAGATCTGTCCTCGCAGTTTCCACATCAGCGTTGCTGATAAAGCAAAACGAAATATGTATTATGTTTGCTGAGGTCCACTCGTACAATTGACTGGGTTTCTGAATTTGCTGTTCATAAGGTCTTTAAATCTTGCACGTCTGGCTAGACGCCTTATTGTGCCGCCAAGGCCGTCACTGGGCCCTTTCCCATGTGATGTAGCATAGAAATGCCATTCGGCTGGAATGCTGAAATCTTCTTCATGTTTTATCACGTTAACCGGTTCTTGTATTTTCCTTCGGCACCGTCTGAAAAGTATATTATTTCATTAAAGTTGGCAGCTTTCGCCTTAAAAAATCCATCAATATCCTCTGGAATGAGTGTAAGGCCGTCGTGTTGTGTGTCAAATGCACGGATATGACCTCGAAATTCAAAGGATTGATATCGTGGAGAGCCCTTGATTGCCCGGAGAGCTTAGATTTACGTACAGTAGAAGACTTGAAAATGATTTGGTCGTGAATTCGCTCTTTAGACGAACGATATTAATGAATCGTAATGCAAGGTAAAGTTATAACGAGCCCTGTTATGTTTCGATGAATAAAAATACGGCAACACGCAGTCATTATTTCCCATCTTAGCTGAGAATGGTAGACGTAATTAGTGGTTTCAAGCATCAAATCATTAATAGTTCGTGTCAACTACTTGCTCATTTCGACTACCATCAATTTAAGATCTTAATTGAATAAAATATGCAAAAAGTCAGCTGCAGTTATTTTTTTTTAATTGAACGATAAAATGCTTTTCCGTTCACCATAGGTAAAGATAAGATATTCCTAACCATTCCATGTATTTACTTTTTTAATTAACTAAGTGGATTATTATTTTTTTACACATCTGACTTAATTATGCCATAAGTTAACACTGCAACGTCCGATGTGCCTTTTTTGATACATTTCAGTTTTCTAAAATGTGGTAAGAGGTTGCTTTGATTTTTAGAACCTTTCTCTTCTGTGACTGATCATTATTTATGTTAATGTTTCAGCTCACATTGTTTCATTTATTTCTGTGCTTGGAGTTTTGCTTAAAAATTCACAATTACCTCTTACGTCCGATGTGCCATTTTTCCACGTGTGTTACGCATTATAAGATAGATTTGGTGTAAACTGTGGCGAGCCTGAGGATAATGTATGAATTGGAGCTCAATAGCTGTGGTAGGGGAGGAAGGTAATTGCATGAATCATTCCCCTCTTTTCCCCTGTACGCAGCCTAGATGGCGCGCTTGCACGTCACTCATCAAGTGCCAATAAAATGTTCGGCCAATGACACACTTTCCACCTGTGGAGTCTCATTTTCCTCAGAATAGATTCTCGCAATTGGCTACTCTACTCTCCCAGAAGTGTTGAAGTTGTAAATCCAGAAAATAGTTTGAAAAAATAAATTCCTGTGATTACCGTTGTACATGTACGGGATCGGGCATCTTACATTGTCTACGAAACATATTCTACCGAAAAATAATTATGCCACAGGAGACCTGAGAATTCTATAAACTGATCGTACTTTCTACCTCCACCTTAACCCACTCAGCCACGGTAGTACCTGATAGCAGGTGAGTAATGCAAAGAATTTACACAGAACAAAATTCTATATTAGCAATTTTCTCGCTAACCCGAACCTACGGGAGAGAAAGCCATGACACTTGTTCTACACTCTCTCCCTAGTTTCAGAAAAACATTAAGTCGTTAGCGACCTCAGCATAGGTCTCGCGATGTCTTGGTTTTAATTTGGCACTTCATAGAATTTAAAAATCATGAATATAGCGTTTGGTAGTGTAAAACAAATCTCAATAACGCTGGTAAATACGATTAATTTTTCACTAGTAAATATGTTAACATTCGTCATGTCATTTAGTATATTATTTATTAAAATGAAATCGCTGATGATGCTAAATGCAATGATTCGCAATATTTTAGCACTAAAATGTTGCTTAACAGACGTGGTTACAGTTCCTTGGTATACCATTCCAACATTCATCCTACGTCTTCTGTGAATTTTAACACGGATTTCCCTGAGTTCAGGCAATGATGAATTTCATTATGGGCGTAAAATATAGACAAGCAAGCGAAAAAAAGGCAGACCTTTAAATTCACCGCACTGTTCTTATGAGGATGTCCTCACTGATGAGGGTAAACTCCCAAGACTTGTTTCGAAGAGGAACTGCCTCACCATCATCCTTGCGTTTCGCCTCCGACTGCAAACCAAAAGTATCAAATTTCGCTTTTCGCCTTTTCTCGGGAAAATCCCCCCTCCTCTTTTCCCGCTCTTCTTCCAATTCATGGCGCTCCGGCTTGTGCCACCCGAGAATCGTTAAGTAGGGACATTAAATACCCAAAGGTGGCCTTAAAAATGCCACCCCTGACTTCGATTTAGAACTAAACCATACTTTCCGATCCTGAATTTTATTCATTTCTTTTCGAGATGCTTAAAGATGCCTATAATATGACCTTGTAAATGCACCGGATCTACATTTGCGATATTGCTACTTTTGGCAATATATATGGTACAGCCGCCATTGACTTGAAATATTTTACCTTACCACGCTTGTGGACACAGTTTTTTTATATAAGTATTTTTTTTAATGAGAATGGCCAACACTGACCTTGTTGAAGTTTTAAAGCTCCAATTCTGACTTTGCGACAGGAATATTAAAAAGCAAAATGCAACAAAAAAGAAATGTTAGGGATATAAGCGCTAATTTTAATATAATTAAAAAAAAGTCATATCGGTTCACGTAGGTGAATACAGATCTCTTCGAGTTAAAAACTTCGTATGCCGGATGGAACGTTAACCTGTTTGATCCCATTGTGATCTTCGTTGAGAACAGGCTAATTCTGTCGCCGGATTTCTGTTCAAATTTTCTCCTTTTCCATAGAATAAAAACCTTTCTGGTCCAAAATACTCAACTCTTGTCAATAACAGTGTTTATTAGGCTCTCGGAATAATACATCAGATAGATAAAATGTAAAATAAGATTCCGATGAAAATGGGACATTTATTTCTATATTGTCTACAAACTCATGTCAAGGAAGCGAGGCACAGTCTTCTTGGAGTTAAAATATCTGACCACAAGAGATAGATAACACGCTTAATTCGGATGGCCGTCACTCCAGTGACTTAGTGCAGAAGAGGTGCTCAGTTGGATATTGGGTCATGGAAACCTTTTTTCCTTCCTGAAAGAGTATAATGACCTGAAATAAGTAAGTGGAGTTTTTGAAATTGTTTTTTAATGAGGGTATTTTCATTTTAAGAGGAACACGTGGTGGCGACACTGATCAGGGAGACCAAGGTACGTAAAACGCATTTGGACCATTTGATGCCATTTCTTTGACCTTTCGTGAGTAAGTAGACCCCTTCATTGACGATCTTTGGCAAATGGAGCATTGTCACAACTCAGCCATTCGATTGGTTCCGAGTGTGACTTATGAGCGTTTATTTTAAATTTTCACATCAAATAATTCAATTAAAATATACTGGATTACACCTTTAGTTAACTACAAAAGAAGGTAATTTAGAACTTAATTTGCAATTTAAAAAAATTAAATAGCACCGTTGTAATTGGAATATAACTGTGGTTCCGGGTGTGAATCACGGAAATGACACTCAATAACATAGACTACTTTAACCTGTAAACGCTGAGAATAGCTTCAACATTAAATATTAATATAAATATCAGTAAGATAAGAGTAATTTTTCTTTAGCTTAAACTAATGAAGAAGTAATCAAAAGCATTATTTTTCTAGTTATTAATTTTTTAACAAGTTCCGGGTGTGACAAGATAAATTTCTGGGTGTGACCTAATTTCTCTTTCTGCTCTCCATTATAAGTCAAATTAAATTTTTCTTTCACATTTTGATAATGGCTCAGAATATTTGATTAATTAAGCTCCAATAAACCTAGCTAGGTCAACATTTTAAATTGTAGAACAAAAACACTTTTTTTATATTTGGGCTCACTTAAAATGAAATGGCTGAACTCATAAAATGATACGAAATTCTTTGCATGTGTCCATCATGAAACGGCATTGTGTAGAGTTCATCAAATATTCGAACCTATCACATACAGCGTTTCAATTTTTTAACATTTGTACTCTCACCACATTTTTTGAAGCTCATAACGCTCTCTGATCACGTCAAAAGCGGAATTTGCATGAGTGAAAATGTAGTGAAAAGTAGAGTGAAAATATTTCTACCCAGATCACAAACTGTGCACTGCGCGTCACTTTTATTTTTCTCGTTCCCGCGGAAACCCAATGAGTTTCACATGGTAGCGAAATACTTCCCTTCCTCTATTCAAGTAATCCAATTCGTAATATCTCCCATACTATTGAACATATGTTAAAAATCACTTCGCCTCTGTACTATCCTATATTTTTACATTACATTGATATCGCAGTGAGGAATATGTGACTGTGAGAAGAACTGTGACAGATATTGGTTAGAGGGAACATTTTCTTTTTTTATTTCATTACAAATGACTATGTATCTTATAATAATAACTAAAACAATGATTCACAGGAAAAAATAAGCATATTTAAACGAAAAAGAAATTCACCTCAGCTGATGAAAATCACGTGAAATGTTCGACAAAAAATCACAGATGATTTCAAAATGGCTTATCATAAGTGTAATGGAAATTAGCAGATACGAGTTCAAATCCCAGTTCCTTATGTTCATTAAAAGAATGAAGAAGCATCAGCATAGTAGAAGTAATACACGTAATCCATTACTATAGCACTAAATCAGTTATATAGAAGTTGTCGAGATCAGAAAATAGTCCTCAAGTCTTCCGCTTTTTCGCCGCATTGATCAGTTTCCTGGAGTTGGAACACGTTAGCACCACTCCAAAACATATTCCACAGTGTTATTAACGGTCTCCCCGGAGGGAAGCTAGCGAACATGCAACAAGCAAACGTTTCTTCACATTGCGAACAAGGATTTCGAGACTGTGTTTCAAATTTTATCCATTCAGGTCGCACTGCTTAGTGCAAGGAGGGCGTGGCGAGGCAACATAGAAATTTCATCCATGAACAAAACTTTAGTAACGTAAATAAAGTCCTATATTTAGTTATAAACAAACTAATAACGATGATAGGGCTAAAGGTAACTGTCTCAGTGGTAACTCTGTGAAAGTTTTTCATTTTCGTCAGAAAATAAAAATTGAAAACATTGTTTAGTATTTATCCAAACTTTTTTATTGCACCAACCCAGGTTTCAACGGGTAACTATCATGTATTTCATACTAGCTGTAGTAAAGTTGTATTGTTTTTGGTTTCAATCTTTCTTGAGGCAAAATATTGTAATTGAATGGTTTCTCAGAAATGCCTAGCCCACGGACAATACCTGGAAGCAAACCGCAGAACTACCCGGCAGCGGTGAAATTCCGTCGGGTGGCACCTGTCCGCCTCGGCGCCCTCAGGAAATTAATCGGTTGCGCGTCGGTACGCCAGTGATGGATGGAGTCGCGCTGTTTCTCGCCCTCTAACTTATCCCCAGCCCACTAAAATCTACAAACTGCAGGTGCCCAAGCTAACACACCTTCTACCGCATTGTCCGAACTGAAGTATCATCAGAATTCCTCGTCTGACCTCTTTTCAAAATTCCCCTCGGCCAAATTTTTCCATCAACACATAGTTATATACAGTCAAGGGTATTCAATGAAATTAAGTGAACTTGCGCTGCGCTTATTAAAGGTCGGAGTATCCGGGACCCTTTCATACGCTGTATCAATTACTTGGTACAGGAACCGATACCGATAATTTTTTTACTATGTTTTGAAACTTTGAGCCGTCCCAAAAAAGACTTTTGCGATGGTTATCTGATGGCTTGCCCTCTTTTAAACCAAATGGCTGGTTCCACGCACTAAAAGTTCTAAATTCTCCATCTAGTTCAACTAGAAATGGCCATGGTGTCCAATGAAGTCATAAACACACTTCTAATTGCACTTTTTATCGCGCGGTTTTGCTGTCGTATGACATGCCACACCACCACTTGATATTATCCATGCCAAAATAGCTAAAGCGGACTGGATGTGACAATTAAGCAATACTGAAATGACGAAATCTTACGATATGTTGCTATTTTCGCATAAAATAAGTAACACGGTGTTCGAGAAAGGACCCTCTGGGCATCCCGATGTTGTACGAGGTGGAGGTTCATGCTGACTTTTCCGAATTTGACAAAACCTGTCTTGGTGAAGTGAATGGATTTCCATGTATTCGCTTGGCCTGGTTCCCTTGAGTATAACTCACTGTCAATATGACTCGATTCTTTCCTTATTCAATCCTTGAGTATTCATATCCTTTTTTCGTAGAATTCGTTGATTAAACGCATAAGACCTGAGGTAATTTATTGAGCAGCCGTTATCCTTCCACCGAATCCATTCTTATAACCTGGCATGTTATATTTTATTCTCAGCCCCTTTTTCAAATTAATAAACTCATTGAAGGGATACGGAGGAGGCAGGGTAGGGGATTGGAACATTGGATTGGGGGTGAAGGGATTCTGAAGGCCGTGATAGAGGGAAGGATGTTGGGTTAGCGGAGAAGGGGGAGGAAGACAACGAGTTTTTATGGGCGGGTTGAACAGAGTAATGACGACAGTATGTTTTGCCGGCGTATGTTGTTAGTGAAGACACTCCTAGGGATCAAACTCTGCCTTTCTGTGGACGTTTTTATGGATGAGTCATACGTCGAAACGTCGCGTCACGTCGGCAGAAATGCTGAGTTTGAGTCGATGGAGAACCCGAATAGTTTTCACTAACAGGAAGGACGCATGCTGGGATGAAGAAAGTAGCTGTTTGGGCAGATAGAGGTATGTCCTTCTAAAATATAGTAAGATTTTACTCACCTCTTTAGGCCTACCATAACTTACTCTAATTACAATAATAATTAAATTCTACTTTGGGTCTAATTATTACAAGTAGCTCTACAATTCACAGTACCTAAATGTTCAGTACTAAAACCTTCATTTTTACAATATATTCCCTATCTAAGTAGCTCATAAGTAAACGCTCAAAAGAGGCACTTGGGGAGAGAAGCACCAGAGCAAGAGTATCTCCACGTTTTATGTATGATCCGACGGTAATTTTACAAGGTGAACTATGCGTGTAGTCTTGAGAGGTGTGTCATAAAGCAAGGACTCATTAAACTAACTCCTACACTGGAGAGAAGGGCTTTATTCCTTTTTGTCAGCAGGGAACTTTGAATAGAACACTTTAGAGTTCAAATACACTGATAGTGGGCCACAATGTCCACTGTGGCTTCACGGTACCAAGAAACTCATGGCAGCAATGAAGAAAAAATTAAAACAATGACCGGAGAGTGCTTGGTTTGCTGTTCGTGTGAGTTCTCGACATCCACGCTAAAAAAAGGCATTATTTCACAATTTTAGTGCGAGTACTGAATGATGTTATAAGCACGAAGGGATGATTATATGTCTCATTTATACTTAGCCTAGTGGAAAAGTTTCGAGGAAATCATTTCAATAGAATGTCCTACATTTAGAATTTTAATCTAGGTAAGTAAATGATTGTAAATTGAAGCACTTTCTTAAACAAAAAAGTAGCTTAAGTTATAAATTGATGGATAAGAAAATGAAGGCATGTTTCAATGCACATTTTCAGTATTTCAATTTAAGAATTAACTAGTGTTTATCTAGTGCCTACCTAGTGTAATCAGGCCTTAGTTTTTTTATAACAGATGGTTTACCTAGTCAAAAATACTCTTAAAAATATGTACATGTTTAATGTATTTTTACTTAAGTATGTATAGAGTATATATAGAGTCTGTTGTCCTTAGCATCTGTTATAATCAGAAAAAAAAATATTGGTACAACCTGGGTGTAAACTAGCCTAAAAAATTTGCTAATGAGTTGGTTTTGATGCAAAAATGTATTTATTACTGATAATCATCAGTTATAGGACCTAATACACCTTAAAGTGAATTTATTATAACATTTAAATTCATAAGTAGGTACATAGACGCATTATCAGCCTTAAAAGTTGGAAAAGTGTTTTTTTTTTGCATATTTGCTCGATAACATAGAGTACAGAGCTACTGCCTCTTGGTCATAAAATGTTTGCTCATGCAATGCAATCAGGGAAAATTACTGAAAACTTATCATTTTGAATCTGTAATATTAAGACTATATACCTATAAATGTTAGTGTTAATTACTTTTATAAACCTCTTTAATTATAGCTAGAGAAAAGTTTTTTTAGCATCAATGTATTGTATTTTTAGCATTTATTATTGGAAATTTAGCCTTTTGTAGCATTAATTATTACAAAATTAGCAAATAAATAACAAAATGTGTTGGAAACTGGATTCTTGGAATTAAAATGGTCACAAACAGAGTATTCGGATCAAAATTATGGTACGCTGTTATGAATGAAGTATTTTCAAGTTTTTCATTTAGTTTTTGAATGGATGTGTTGTTAAAATGTTGATATCTGAAGAGTAAACGCAAAATATACATCCAAGCCTCTAGGTCTAGATCACTCTTTATTTAAATATCATTAATCTTGCTGTTACTACCATAGATAATAGATATTCATAATTATACTTTTGTTCCTAGTTTTATTTATAATAATGAAAATACAATATTTGTCAGGGCTTAAATTATGGACCGGTTCAGTCCTAGGCCAAATATTCGTTCTTGGAGACTACTATGTACAATTAAAAATCAAATAAAGTTGGCCTAGGCCTAATGTCGATCAAATCTAGCTTTCTTCGTCCCACTAGGGCACTGTTTGAAAGAAAGCATGGAACACGTCTCCATTGTAGTGGATTTCATTCTTGTCCGCTTGTCGGTCAAGATCAGATTGTATTTGCTGAAAATACAGTACAGTATTCACGCTGTTAACTGGCGTCCAAATGGTTTGTAAAGCTGGCACTGCAAATAATGGGTTCATCACCTTCATGGCCATCAGTAATCAGGTCCACACTTACACCATCTCGAATCTGACTTGAAAGTTTCCTGTAGAAATATTGGTACCCCTCAAAAAAGGCATCTTCATTCAGCTTTGAGAATGTTGGAAGTTTTGGTAGAAACGCTTTTATTGAATTATCATTAGGTGTCAGAGTCTGCGCGGCAACTGTTGCGTAACCTAGCTGTTCGGCAGTCTTGTGGTACTTGTTTGTCATTCCTGGAACCATGTGGATTGCCAGCTAATATGCATTCTTCTGAGTGCACTGGCACAGGAAGTTTTTTGTGCGCTTTCTTTCCATGGCACTTTAGATCTCCACAACATGAGAGTTGGTCTTGAAGTGGGAAGTGATCATCTGAAAGCCACTTTAAGGAAGCACCAAGTTGTTCTAGTGGATCCCACAGAAGGTGTAAATAGGGATACTTTGATCCCTCAAGAACGTTGACCAGAGTGACAAACTTTTCACATGATTCTTTTTTCTTGCTATTGTTTTTCAGCAATCATTACAAGAGATGCTAGTCGTTTAGGCATTCGTCCTTCTTAGATACTTTTTAAAAACTCTTACGTCTTCCTCATTTGTGCTGCGCCGTTCACATGTTTATTTAGCGTATCTTTTTTTCCCAATCAAGCCGACAATAACAAATCCCGAACAAAAGAATGATTGTATCACTTACAAAAAAACTTGTGATCTTTAAATGAAGCTGCTCTTTGCTGAATGGTGATAGATTTTCCGCGTCCCATTTTTAATGAAGACACACTAACAAAACACACTCTAAGAACACACATGCACTAACAAAAGGAATTCACTTCATAGAGAACTATCCACGTATTGACGATATATAGCAGCAACCGGAATCACGTCACTCAACAATACCCGTGATTGTCCTCTAGGCCGCCAGATATAGCCAATGGAGGCGCACGGTTAACCGTTGTCAGAGGGAGGTTTAGCAAATAGGAAGCAGATCGAGGCAGGAGGCAGCGGGCTGCTTGAAAACACGTTTTTCTGGAAATACCAGGCGCATTTATTTCGTCAACGAAATCGGGAATTAACGATTTGCAAAAATTTATACATTAAAGCAAAATTAGCGCCTATTTCGCTAAATAGCAATTATTCGATCTTAAAGACATTTCGCATTAATTCGCGAAATAGAAAACTACTTAAAATGCTGCCAAATACCACAAAACATAAATAAAATCATAATAACATGTTTTTAAGAGAATTTAGTGCGACAATAAAGAAAAATTGTAGCTCAAATAATCTATTGCTATAGATTAGCTGAAAAACATAAGTTTAATAGCCCACGTCATGTTCTTGGGTACAATTAGTCCACGGACATTACTTTGTTCATTGACAATTCTAATTAACCAATGTTACTAGCGGCGGTTGTAAATTAATAATTATTTGTTAAAACTAATTCTAAAATAATTAAAAAAGTATTTTATTATAAAACTTGTAACATTATCAGAGCTTTCCAGATTACTGACTTGATGTTGTGATCTCGGCCATAGCTACTGCAATTATGTGAAAAAAATAAAAACTTCATTAACCTTTGGTCAACAGCAAATTATTCATCACCAAATCCAATTTGGTTGATTATCTTCTTCTTCTAATAAAAAATTGTCAGCGCTTCCATCTGTAATTATATTTATTAACCATTCATAATCTGTTCGCATACATGACTCCATATTTTTACAAAAAATCTAAAAATATTATATGTATTATTTAAACAACTGATTCGTCTATTACTTGTGTAAATAACGCCTTATCGTCAATGATTTTACGTAAAGATAATTACATATACAATTTGCTAAGTATTGTAAATTAAGTACAGCAACTGGTGTGACAGCCCACGCACATGACTGGTCTGTGGACATTGTTATTTCCATAAACCAATCCCTTTTAAAATTTCTTAATTAATTTTCAATTATATTATTCTACTGTAAAATAATCCAGACTGTTCATAATTATAGTCCTGTTTGTTTTACTGAGACTAACAGTCTGTGAGGCTTTTTGTACGCTTTCATTAGAATAACCTATTTCAAATTTCCATTATTACAGATGTTTATTCTACTCGTATATTCACGTGAAACAACGTTTCCTTCTACTTTGCCAGTGCAGAATTGGTTATTGAATATAAACGTAAAAATTATTTTTTCTTGAACTTAAAATCGTCTACTTAGGTACTGGGTACTGATATCTGGGTAACATCTGGGTACTGATTTCCTCAAAGGAAATGCCCTTTGATATCCTGAGTTGACTCTTAGTCGAAAGCTTGGATAGAAAAATACACGGTAAAGGAAGACAGGGAAATAGGTGAAAGAAGATATAAACTTGAATACCTTTGGCATGCACTTCTCTATGATGGATGGTCACATGAAAACTTATGAAGGAAGCGTCTGCTTTAAGGAATTGTTAGCTTTGCTTTTTGGTACTTGGCTCAGAAATCTTTAAAGGTACTTTTAGTGGTAAATTATATGATAATGTTCCATACTTTTTGCAAAAAAAATCATCACTAATGTTTTTATGTAAAAATAATTATTTAGACAATTTACACAGTCTTGAAAATTAAGTACAACAACTGGTGTGACAGTTTACGGAAATGACTGGTCTTAGTATGTGGACATTATTATTTCCAGTAAAAGAATACCTTTTAAAATTCTCGATCCAGTACAATTTACCTTCAAAATATCTCTAATTCTATTAAAATGTTTTGGCTATATAATTGTATATTAAATTCAAATACTTCGAAAATATTCTTTGGAAGTTTACGGATGGAATTAATAAACTAACTTAAGGATGTGATAAAAATATACTTACCTCAGCTCTTGAGGCGTTTAGTGGAAATTCTCACAGAGGGGTAGAATTTTATATCATAATTTACATGGGGACCACATTTGAAAACAGTTGGACGTTTTTACTATGCTCTTCCAAAAACTCCATCGCTGAGGACTTTCACGCAATTGAGGATTCGACTTTTTCATACGAGATTGATTACAATTCTGGTGATAAATTTAGCCCTTTAAATTATAATTCGGACTGCATGCATAGCGGATTCATTAACGATAGTTGTTCATATTGCATGCATAAGCGTGAAATTGATTAACAAATCCCAGAATATCTCTAATGAGACTCATTAATTTCAGTAATACCACTCTTGCACAGATTGTTTCAATACCGCAGTCAAATTAATTAATCCAACATGGATACTGTAACGTCCAAAAACAATTCTAACTTAGAATATTAAGTTATTTTAATGAATATTCAGGTTAATAAACGGTGACATTTTAAATGATAATGAAGCATGATATCAGCCGCTATAGGCGAATTTGGGTGTGAAAACTTTTATGACTTCAATTCTAGAAAATACTATTATTAGGACAGTAATTCTTTAATCAGGTTCTCAGGGCTTAAGAAGGCTCCATGTAGTAAGGTACCAGGGAAGTTTGAAGGAAGATATGGCAACAAAAAAACTAAAATCATTTCGTGTGAGACCAATACCATTAAGTCAAATACCATTGAGTATTTGCCTTTATATTCAGGTATTCCCATTCCTGGAATGTAAAACATAATTATTTGAAAACTTTGCCAAATGACTTTAACCCTTATTTGATTTGAAGATAATGGAAGCCATCATTAATATGTAGCCGAACGTCTTAGGTTTTTGCATTCATAAAAAATAATTACATATTAAGAATTATATTTTTACCTCGGATATGATAGCCAACTGTCATACCAAAAACATCCCTAAGAAAATAACGTCTTTTGAAGAACGTTGTAAAATAATTTATTTAATGGGGTTGAATTGTTGTAGTAGGTAAGACATGGAAAACATGAGAAGGGTGCATTATGGGAAAATACACACAGATTATATAGATAAATGAAAATTAAAATGATATGAACACGTAAAAAGAATGAAAAATTACCGATAGCCCAAAAATGTGTTGAAATGTGACCAGCCTTTGGATATGATAATGACGAAGATCACCGGACAAAATATGAATGAAACAGGTTGTCTTGGTTGTAAATGAAATATAGATGGGAGAGAAGGAGATAATTGAACGATGAAGAGGCTTATAGCAGATGAAGCGGGAGACGGCGTTAAGCTGCATTAGCTCGCTGGGAAAAACTTATATCTCCAAATACACATTCAAAACACCTTGTTTGTCTATGAGCATAATTCACCAAGCAAATCTAGACTACTGATCCTCGACGCGTCGCAATACCATTAACCTATACTGCGCCAGTAAAAGAATCAAAAAGGCAAAGATTATACCCCAGTTCCACCGTAATGTTGCAAGAGAACACCCAGCAGCAGACTAGTTGTAAAGTTACGACAAAGAGAGTTAAAATGCGTAAACAACCTGATAACCTGCCTTCCATACAGCATCGCAGGGAAAGATTCGCTAACAACTTTCATTATTATTATCCTGTGGATATATTTTGTTCGTAGCAATCAAGTTAAACATCAAGAAGTCGATGGTATAATAGAATCACCACAAAGAAGAATGCTATGTAAGCCTAAAAATGGTCCACTTATTATGATTTTATTCATACTGGACACCATGGTCCGGCACCATCTAGTAGTAAACTTGGAGAAGTGACACACATGTCATAGAATTCCTCAGGTTGTAACATACGATTTTTTAAACTCTTGACTGATTTCCAGCGGGTAGTTAATCGAACTTGTGTTTTTTCACACATAAAATGAAAGTCAATGTAAACTCGTTCGCCATGAGCTATGTTGGTAAATCTCCACTCGAGCATCCCTTCAAAATCCATTAGTTCCAATTCTATCTCCGTTATGGATGTGTGTTGCCTTGGTGTTAAGGCTTTATAGACAGTAGGTACGTCTACAGTAGGCGTGCCAGTTGGAGCACCTAAAATCCAAGCTCGAGTTTTCTCCTGCAGTCTAAAATCATCAGTGCTAAATTATCATAATTAGTAAAACACCATTTGTTAGCGTTTGTGAGTTCAACGTACATAGCACAGTGCTAAAACAAAGATATATGAATATTAATTCTTAGTGGCCTATGGTCACTTAATACTCTAAAAGTTTAAAAACGGTGGAAACAATAAAATATAATCACGCAGTTGTAAAGATAATAACAAATTCCAGGCTATTCAACCCTGGGGCAGAGATTTCACCCGATTTGTTGACTCTGTTGGCTCGGCTGTATTGAAGAAATAAAATTCACAACTATACTGAGAGAGGCTTTAATCCAGAATCTGAGTTATTTTTAAGAGTTCATAAGGACTGATTTCTACTACAAAATTCTTTTATTTCCTAATTAAAATAGAAAAATTCTGAGGAAAAATCTTTTTTTTTTTTTTCAAATTATGACATTCGATTTTCCGAGCTCAACTGATTTAATAATACGCCTGTACAAAAGCCGCGTTAATAGAAATTCGCTTCAATGATCCATTATTAGAAATTCATTGAAAAGTAGAAAAATAACCTACCGACCATCGACCGATTCATCTAACCTACAGGAATTCTTTAAATAAGAACTCCCATAATTTTCTTTCGAAAAAGTTTTATTTTCTCAGAAGGAACCAAAAATAATATTTATCAATTGCCTATCACGCCACTACTAAGCGTTCCGTTTCAACGTTCCCAGTGTGCTGGATTTAAATAAATTAAATTTTGCTCTACAAACAACTTCGTTCTTCAAAACTTCCCAGCATCCAATCGGCCTCAGAGTAAAAATAAGCGAATGCAAAAATTCTTCAATAAGTCCATAAAATCTTACTGTCACATGACACACGGGAGGTAAACATAATATTATTTTATTCAATCATTTATTCTCTCACTCTGTTCCTCGAGCAAGACCAAACAGAACAAAATAAAACTGCTATCACGTTCACTCCTCTTGGGCAAACTTCCTCGTTTTAATGTTTTTTTAATAAAAGGATTTATTTTTCCATGTTTTATCCTTTATTGATGCATTATTTTAAGCAGTTAATCTTTTTTTTAATTTCTAAGCCCTTTTTCAGAGCTAAATGATTACAATGAATCGTGTTGTCATTTTTATTCCGGTTGTATTCAAGAGAACTTTCACGTTTCTCGCAATTCCACGTGTGCATGAACAGTGAATACAAAAGAACGAGTTTTGGCATGACCGTCCTTTCACTCCGGATAAAAGTACAACGAGAACTTTACTTACAACGATAGTTATGTGTTTTTTTACATTAACGTTCGACAAAATGGAGTCAGCCGTACGTGACAATCATTTCTGAACTCACTCTCGCTCCCGCAACCTCAAAGTGTTTCAATACGATCCACTAAATGACTCGTAATGCGTGGAAGGCTACCTTATTTTACAAAAAAGGGTTGTTTTTAAGTTCTGTTTATATTTCACAGTGACACGTGAAAAAAAAACAAAAAAACTGAATAATTTATAAGGTATAATTTACCTTACGTGTACGAAGTACACACCGGTCGGTTTTTTGCGGTTACATCACTCTTACCGTTAGAGGACGGACAAGTGGCCCCTTGCGATTTTATTGCTAGAAACAATTGACGACAAATTTCGTAAATCATTGAATATCTATAAAACTGATGATCTCAGGCCTGACCTCGTGGAAATTATGGATATCCATGATGAGAAAACCACCTTTGTAAATTCCACAAACTTTCTTACGCTGGCACGACGCGCGTTTCACCACACTGTGGCATACTCATGTGCATTTAGCGGAAGGTTGCGTGGGAATATATAGCCTGGGCTTGTGTTGAGGACAGGAGAGGGGGTGGGTTGGGATGGGGGAGGGGAGAGGATTTCCGTTAAGTATAAAAATGAGTACCAAAGATGCTATGGGTTTCTCAGAAGACTGCTAGGCGACTCCGATGGCTGGGGGGAAGGGGAGGGTTGGAGTGTTTAGAGGGGGTTTCTAGGGGTGTAAGGGGGAGGTGGAGGGGGTGAGAAGAGGTGCATGGTGAAGGAGGATTTGGGGACCAAGCGCTTTAAAAACCGCCGTGACCACCCTCTTCAAGAGGAAAGGTCTAATTATCACTAACAGAACTATATAATACACACACATTTAAAAAAAATCACCGTTTAAACTTAACGGAAATCCTCTCCCTTCCCCATCCCAACCCACCCCCTCTCCTGTCCTCAACACAAGCCCAGGCTATATATTCCCACGCAACCTTCCGCTAAATGCACATGAGTATGCCACAGTGTGGTGAAACGCGCGTCGTGCCAGCGTAAGAAAGTTTGTGGAATTTACAAAGGTGGTTTTCTCATCATGGATTGAATATCTACTTATTTTTTTCAATGCCGGTAACTTTGGCCTAATACAAGATGTTATGAGTGGTGTGGAGACTTGCAGTGAACATGGATATTCCATCTACATAAATAAATTTACCTATATTTTCCTACCTGTATTTTATATCAAAGTATTAGTTACTTCGAATTCTATTAAAATAAAATATTTCCTTGAATACATGCACTTCACATAAGCGAAACTAATTTTGAAACAAATAATGTTGCATGAAAATGCAGAAGAAGTGCATAAGGACGATACGGAGAGCCATTCAGAAGAAGAGGCTTCCGAAAATGTAATTCTCAGGGAAGCTGCCACTCACAGAGTTGAAGATTACTTCGTCGGCAAAGGGGCGACGTTTTAGTTTAAAAGCCATATGGCTGATCTCCACAGTGGTAAAACTGTATAGTCCAGGGCAGTGGTTTCCTGTATCGATAACAATTTCATGTGGGAATAAACACCAAATACGACAAAATCAAAAACTAAGGAAAAGAAAATAATACTTCCCGGTCTGAAATCTCATGCAAAAGATATCACCGACGATGTAAGAGCATTCCAAAAAATGATAGTAAGGGACATGTTCGAGAAAACCGAGAAGTGCGCGTACTTAATTTATTGAGCGTAAATGTGCCGAAGTTGGCTATTCTAGTGATAGAGATTTTAAAGGCACGTTTTAAGCCGAAATTCTCGCCTTGTTTGGGGATCTGTTTCGCATTGGCGTAAAGCATGGTCATCATCCTAATGTACTAGAACTGCACAATCCAGAAGGTAGTGGAATTGAAGGAATTCTCTTGAGCTGTCATGAGTTAGAAGAGATTTCTATTTCTGCTGCAATGTCGGAAATTTGATAATTCAACAACAAGGGTGGATAGAAGAAAGCCAAACCTACGGACCAAACGAGGACAACCAGAGATTGGTCTTCCGAATCGAGCTTCGTCAAGCACTGTATGTCACTCAAATTTCCACTGTCCTTCCAGAAGGTCAAATCCACGAAAGCATGCTGTAAAAGAGCTTTAGTTTACTCCTACTGTTCAAACCTCCGGAATTACTCTGGAAATATTAAAATCATGTCCTATTATGTAAAACAAAAGTTGAGCGCGTATCCCTTCTCCATAGCTACACGCAAAGTCAATATTGATGCGGCAAAGTTAATAATAAATCGATACTGACACTACTGGTAATTTTTAAGTACTCTTCGTATGCGTAATACTGGCATTGGTTTCAGTCAAGTTCCAGTCGACTCATTTGCTTCGCGGTTAGCAGATTTTATATATTTTACAACAACTAGCGCAATTTTTTCGGTAAAAATATGTTTTATGACTGTTAAGAACAAACCGTGCTTTTCCCTTTAAAACTGCTAGTAAATGGGTTGAAAACTTACAGAATACAAGCCAGGATGCGAAATATTGGCTATCATTTCTGACGCACCAAAACAGTGAATCTTTGGTAATTAAAGTTTAAGTTATGTAGTTTGCATGGATGTTATTAAACGTTTAAATATACAATCTTTGAGGTTACATTTCACTGCATTTAATGTTGTTTTCTCGTTTGGGAAAAGGGCACCTCAAACTCGGTTATCTTGATTATTTTACAGAAGTAGTAGTAGGCATGCGGGGAGCTAACTACAGCCATCTTCTTTAAAACCCAGCTGAATGTGTAATGCTGAGGGACTTAGAAAAGATTTATGAGGATACCTACTAAAATTATTGTTATGGTCCGTTTGGACAAATAGGGTTGCGTAACTCATTAAAAGGATCGCATGTCTTGGTAGCAAAAAGAAGAATCAATAAGAACACTCAAATTTAAATACTTCATTTTATTCCACATTAAAAGCACTGGCTTACATGGCGAACCGAAGTCGGTTCAGGTTAACTGGCCTACGGGCCTACGGGCTTCGGGCAGGTTCGGCGGCGAAGACGGCTCGGGCGACGACGCTGGTCGAAGCAGGTCAGCAGGGCGCGGTCGTCGGCGGTGGGGTCGGTGTTCCTTTGGCGGGTACTTGGGTGTGTAGCGTCTCGTAGTAATCGAGCGAATCCGACGACGACGACGAATAAAGTGACGACGCCTGACCGCACCTGCGAGTTTATATAGTGAATGCCTGCCGCTCTCTATATCCAAATAAGGAGATTATTTGGGGATCTACTTATTTCCGTTGGTCTAAAACTAGGGGTCTTTTAATTATAAGTCTTATGTATTTCTGATAGGTCAGAGGCGGGGAGTGACAGATTCATGAAGATGGCCCACGCGTCTTTGAGATCGCCCCAAATACGTGTCGGTCCATACCGCCAAATAAGGGGATCTTGCTGGGTAACAACCGTGGGAACTAACTTGCTGACGCACTTCGGCTTGTGCGTCATTTGGGTGGGGTTCCCTGGGGATGAGGGACCACATCCTGTTGCTCTCTTACTCACTCGCGGACGTTGCATGAGTGTATTGCATACACTCATGCATTGATTCACACAGGAAGATGATGGCAAAATGAAAAAATAAAGCCTTAGTCACTGCCTTAGGCAAGAAACCTTGGGGTCAGTGGCCAGGCGCACAACAATAAAGGAGTCTCGATTGACGTCCATTTTCACTTCCTTGACATACATGATTCTGCCTCCCTAACGATCCAGCTCATACAACTGGAAAGGGAAGCGAGGCACAAGCGGGCAAATCTAGGAGGAGAGTTATTAATCATGGTTTAAAAAATCAGGCCTAGTGCACTGTGAAATTATGGGTAGCTTCAAAACGGTTCGGAAATCAAAAATATATTAAAATAATTACCAGGAAAAGATGTGTGACTGGATGACACCTCGTAAAAAAAAAAAAAAATGTATTTAGGACATTTTACTAGGGACAGACCTTTTCACTTTCTTTTTCATTGTTCTTACATTAACTAATACATAATTTTACTTGCATATACTCCAACAGTGAAAATATGCAAAGTAGAGGATAAGAAGCATTACTGGCAATCAATTACTCTGAATATTTTACTTTTTTGGAATATAAATTTTTGAATTTTTGACATTCGTATGTCTCTATAACACTGAATAGTTTTCTGTACTAATGTTATTCAAAATAATAAATACACATGTGGATCGTGATGATCAATTTGACTGTATATTAAGAGCTTGAAAAATAATATGAGCCTGTTAATTTCAAAGTGTTCCAAACTTACCAGAGTATTCTACATTGATCTGAGTGGACGGATATGTGACGTGTTTCAAATACTCAATATAATGTCCTTATACTAATCAAAGTAAGTATCAAAGTTTTCAGTTACAGAGTCACAACATTTTTCAAGAGCATTATAGTAGCAAATTTTAAATAGCTAACTACGGTATTAAAAATTTCACTCTCCAGTGATTCCTATCTTTCTTTAAAAACTACTTTGAAATTGAGAGCAATCACTAGGTTGGCAGCAGTAAGAGATTCGGAGGCTACGCCCTGAAGTGAAATTATTTGAAAAATTCAGATTAGGTGAGTTTCATAACGACGTGGAAGATATTATTTTAACTCTGAACCATATATCTAAAACCGACAAAAGCAACAATATAAGAGAGATACAATGCCGAAGTAACTGATAAAAAAAACTCCTTTCCAGTCAGCATTAGTGGCTAATGCGAAAATAGAGCGTGAGGCTAAGTCACTCAGGCAGGTTATTTTGTAATTTCACCTTTTTAATGACTCTTTGCGGGAAGGCGGGAGATCCGTTTCGCTCTCTTGATGATCGACTCACGATCGGCCAAGTTCCGATAGTGGCTCCATTTCACATTCCTAACGACAGGTGAGATGGAATAAATGAAATGCGGAGCCAAATGAAACGGATCAAGACTCGAAAGATACGGATCAAGAGTCGAAAGAGCGGATGGATCAAATAAATAGACCGGATGTTCACCGCTTGAGAGCCGAAGATGGTCACGCCGCCTGGGTGGTGGAGTTGAACTACGAAAAATGACGTATTTTCCACATTTTATGGCGTTTTCTCACTTAAGTGAGATTACAAAATAACTCCCTTTAACATGCATTTTACTTTCGTTCTAATTCCCTTCCCTTCCCTTTACCCTAATCCGCCCCTATGCATGGTCGGTGTGCTAACATCCCCTGCCACACGCTTCAGTGGCGGATCGCAGGGTAAAAATGCAGATTAAGTGATAATTGATTAGCACACTTGAGTATTTAGGTTTAAATCACTCAGATTAATAGGTGTTTACGATTAAATAGCAATTTTTCAGGTTGAAGACGGAAAAACAACGCAAATAATTCGGTGACCAAATTGTTAACTGTTACAGTTGACAATCCTATCAGGGACGCGAATGCGAAGTAGAATTCCAAGCGCCTCCTATTCTTTGGGGTCAATCAATATTTCTCTCCCGTCGCATCCGTATTTACTTAGCATGGTGATTCCAGTCGCTTGCTGGCCGTTGAGTACCGATGGCTATCATTGAAGTTTACGAGATTTCAAGCTCTCTACAAGTCCAGAGCAATAAACTTGACCTAGGAAGGGGAATAAGTGCCGTATAAAATTGCTGCCAGAAGAACGAGGAATAAATTCGAGGACAGACCCCTATCTCTTCCTATACCCTATCTCTTCCTATACCCTAGCACTCCTGCCGTTGTTGGGTACTCAGATAATGTTCACGGCGGCAGACTGGAATGGCAGTCTGCATAGCAAAATCGGAAAACCCTATTCGGAAATAATAATCGGCTATAAGCTGTGCTCAAGCCGATGCATTATCTTGTACCCGGAGACTAGGTTTATTCCATTCTTTAGCAATCTAACGCCATCACGTGAGTATTAATTGTACTTAACAGCGAGGCGTGAAAGCAATGAGACCCTCTCAAAAGGAGTCGACATTTGGAAGTTATGCCTCAGGTTGCATTGACCCCAAAAGTGAAAAAGCCTATTCCGTGGATTTATACCTCGCGTAACACATTTAATGCGTTGTTCGTTGCTGGTCATATTAAGTACAACACCCTACAGCTAAATGAATGCCAGTACAAAATATCAGTTTCAATCTGCGGCGGAAATGATGTTGAGCGCGTATAATGTTAATAAGAATGCTCTTTGAAAGAAAAAATCTAATATTTGCTCATTTGAGACGCGAAATTTTCATTTTACTAAGGAATTAATAGGAATTGCAGCTTGAGTTTGCAAAAAGGTTTTATATAAAAATAAATACAATTCCTTTCAATATTTTAAATACTTTCAATTTCTCACGGAGTCACAGAAAGCGACCTCAAACAACCACTTTTTTTTCTTCTTCAAATACCGACTACATTTTTGCTGCTGATCAAGTAATGTTTTTTATTGCACGAAAAGTAATCAAATATTTCAAATGACAAACACTACAAATATTTCAAAAATCCACAAGGAAAGAGGACGCCTTGGTAGGTTAACTGCCTAAACCGCTCGGAGTGATATCTAGAGATCCGGTTCAAGTCACGGTCAAGTTGAATGATGTTTCCTTGTGAAATTTTGCACTTAAATAAAAGCAATATCTAATTGCAAAGCGTGCCCGAAGAATTTTGTAGTAAACAGTTGTTTATATGTAAATTGAGGAATAAAAAGCTTTAGGAATTAAATTGATACGTTTGTAAATAATGAATTTTATATACTTTTAAGGTAATATTTTTATGAGCGTTTTAAAAAATATGTCATAATATTGGAGAGCAAAACAGTTATCGGTAAAAAAATTCAATAAAGAAATTGAATCCATAGGGAATGGATATGGCTGGAATGGTTATACACCTGAGAATGGGCTGGTATAAAACCAAGAAATGGGAACATTGATATATCAATCAAAAACATTTCTTCAATATTGTAAATGCTCATCATAAGGCAAACAAAACTAGGTAGTTTCACAGCTCTATCATACGTTATATGGAACTAACGAAATCAAAACTCCATTTAACTCAGCGAATGAGTCCTTATTATTATGCAACATTCATTAATCAATCAAGTTGGAACAAAGAAGTGGGCTGAGGATGATGTGAAGTCGAAAGCAGCAGTTCCTAAGACAAACTTTGGATTATTGACTGTCATGAATAACCATTGCATGAGAAGTACAATGTGAGATCCATGACTGATTTCATAATTCACAAAAATTACGCTTCACTTTACGCTCTGAATTTTCTTTTATGGATTTTTTATGTATTTCCATCTCAGGAGAGACATCGCTATTAACAACAAACTATAAAGCTTCTTCTAATCCAGATTAATCCAGGAGTCCATGAATGGACAGTGTCCATTGTCCCCACCAGATAGAGTTGCCATTTGAGTGGGACTGCATTGATATCAGAAGTATTTTTTATAAATTCTAAATCCAATTTGCACCTCCTTCAGCTCCAGCGCTACCAGCCGCCTTCTGCTTATATAACCAGCGGCGAGCGCAGAATAACTCAGAATGAAATCAGATGATGAAAATGAAGGCCTTGTTAAGAACCACGATTGGGTAAACCGGTACAAAATTGCGATGGTAAACGGTATTCTAATATTTCCAGTGTAATTATAATAATCTTCACATATAGTGATATCAAAACATGGTGGCAGTCGTTTTCGCGAAGTGTGACGCCAAGGAAAGTAGGGATCGAGTGGAATGAGTCTGCTAAGGAGAGGAAGATAGAGGAGAGCACCTTTTAGGTGACGCTGCCAACATAACTACATCAAACTTAAAACACAGAAGGCGGAAAAGTGTCAGCAACACGTTTCACGGCAATGTTGAAGATTCCAACAAAGCTGTATTAAAATACACTGATAATGTTCGTAGCTCATCAGAGAACCCTATATGAACAATCCTGTATGATTATGAGCAATAGTTTGCATATGAGTCGATGTGAATAACAGAGAATTTTGATGCTGGCATGGAAAGTTTTTTGCCTTGTAAACCATGGTATTCAAACCATCTAGACTCTATCCCTCTCTATCTAGACAATGTACATCTTATTTCCCTGGCCTTGAGCTAGGCAATTGACTTTCACACTGAAAGCTGTCTTTTGTGTAACTGGCATCATATTTCGCTACCAATATTCAACAAGAATGCGCCGCTATACTTTCAATCTGGTATAGTTTTTTTTTCGTTTTATCTTTTATTTTCATCCAGTTCTATCGTTTGACTTCGCCACGTTTCACTAATTTTTTTTGACAGGCATCTCTGGCTTAGATTTCAATTTTCCAACGTGGTTATCTGTTTTATGCATTCTACATATTCGGTGAACGCGGGAGATTTATTTCTTAATTAACAGAATCTTATGTTATTTTATTGTTATGGGGCGTAGGGGCGAAATTGGACTGGATAATTCAGAGGTCGAATTGGATGAATGAGAGGAGTAACCGTGCCGGAGACACATAAACAAAACAAAATTAAATAACGTGGCCAATCAATTCATTCCTTACAATTAGTCATTTTAAATATTGTTTCAACAGCATCAAATTGAAACTTAATAACTAACGTAGAAGAGGTCTCTAAATAGCTAATCTAACGAAGAATAGGCTGGATATTACCAATTATATGCGATTGTTTACTGTGCAAATGTTTGCTGGTAGATAGAACACCGACAATACATTAATAGTCTCGACAACTCGCTATACGGGTAAACTGACAAATTTTGTGTGAGCACTTTTGTCTGCAGCGTTTTGCACTTCGGAAAACATGCTGAGCAGGAAGATATCCCATTAACATTGAAAAGGTCTGATATTGTTTAACCTTTAATAATTTAAGGTTGAATATACATTCGTTACAACTCCTAATACTTTGATGAAACACAATTGATGGAAATAATTACATCTCTCAGAATTAGTAAATGCAATACCCCTACACACGAAATAATTAACTTTAATGCAAAATGTAGTTGAGAGAATTTCTACGCTAAATGCTTTTCATTCGGAAATATTGCAAGAGATTAGGAATCAATTGCAAATGAGGTAGAATTTGATATTTTAGAAAAATATCATTTCAATTTTGATAGTATCGGGGAGTTTATGCAGAACCTCCACCACATTTATGTTAATTATTCAATTTAATGAGTATCCTTAGAAGCTCAAGATTTCCTGCGAAAAAATATAATTTTATCTTTAAAATTAAAATGGAATGCGTGCATAATAAACATTCTACAAATTCAGAGTATTTATGCATTAATATTTTTCTTTAAAAGACTGGAAAATCAAAAATCGTATTTATAGAAAAATATCATGTTTTAAATAGCATAAGTTAGTATTTACTTACTTTTAGGATGTCCTTCTGCTAAATGCTTGATAAGGGGTGTTGTGATATTAGCACATAGGTACCCAGTGAATAAATTACTAATTTATCGACTATGCTGCACACAAAAGAAAATGCCAAAGATATCCATTTATTGCGGCGAACCAGTCAAGCATTTCAAAGATCAAATGTTTCAACCGTAATTTCTACATACGAATATCATAATACTAAGTGGCTGAATTTGGTTTTTATGGAACTTAATAAAATTAATTCTAACTGGTCATATAGAGACACAATACTTTACAATCCGTAAGTGACACGTGTCGATGTATGTGCATCAACGTAGTAAGTTAGGTGGTATTTAAATATTTATTGAGTAAACTGCCATTGGCACATTTTTATGAACCGTTTTTGTCTTCAATTAAACCAAATCAAAAGGCCACGGGAGAAAAATAAGTAATAAAAGAATCAAGGTGTTTGCCAGAGAAACCTTTCCCTTGAGGAAATAGGCGAGAAGATTGAATTTTATTGGAAGACAGGCGTTCATTTAGTTAATTTTTCCATCACTTCTCGACTGCTATATTCATTACCCTGCAACTCTGGACTTTATTTAAGAGGAACTTCTGGGACAGGACATTTAAATCTGTGCCCGGTAATGCGACGCATGCTTTCAAAGTGTAGTGCCGTTCTACTGGATTTTTACCCGAGGAAAACTGTAGTGTTTACTACGAATGTCATTTAGTCTGGTACACAGCAGCAGAAGACCTGCAGCTGCATGGCATTACGGGCTGAACTATGACGCGAATCACTTTCGGTTTTGCTCCAATTTTCTGATTCCCCGGATCATGAATTGAAAAGTGAGTTGGTTAAGGCTATTTATCATAGATAATCCACAGTGGTAATGATGATCATGAGTAACGTACTTGAAAAGGAGGTTAAATCGTCGATATATATGCATATAAATTTCCAAATTTCAAATAAATAGGCATAACTTAATGGAAAACTAATAATTCAATAGCCTGCTGAAGATTTCATGTCCACATATTTGATTTAAATCGATCTCTTGGCGTGGCGAACGAACTTTTAAGGGTCTAACTTCAAATAAGGTCAGCTCTTCCATATCATTTATAAAATAGCTGATTATAAGACCGTGGATTAGCATTGGCGTATTCATTTGGTAAACATTTATGTTTGAGGGTGCAACAGAATGTTTAAAAAAAATAACTAATAAATTATACAATGAAATTGCATGTATAATAAGTTTCCATGCTCGAACCCAATAGCTTTCTGAAAATGGTATTATTTCTCATGTAAAAGTTCTCTACTCTCAACTCAATTCTCAGCTAATCTATTCATGGATTGTAAGAATTATGGGATATATATTATTAGTTCTTTTTTATAATTTACGAAAAAAACGGTCCAACTAAATTTGAGTAACTTGATAATATTGCCTTTCCTGTGAGCTTAGACTATTTTCCAGTGGTATTAGAATAACGAAAACAAATAGAAAACAAAGAGAACCTTCTATTTTATTACTTACTACTTAAGAGACTTTCTTATGAAAATACAAAGATTTTTCCGATAATTTTAAAGCAACTAATCTAAAGAAATGAGTAAAATGGATGGTTAAATATAAACTGGCAGTACAACAATACGCTCCATGAGCCGTTAAAATTAACGAATCCCAATAGGAGTTGGGCGGTGTCAGATGATTTATAACTGATAAAATGATGCCGAGTTTGCAATTTCATACATATCATAAATATCGATTTGCGTTCATTGGAAACTGAAAAACTGGAGATTAATTTTTATTATTTCTCTTATTCAGCGAAAAAAGCTAGAATTGAATGATTCATGCTTATTCAACCCACCGAACGTCAAATCTTCTATCGTCGGAACGTCTATATCACGAAGAAAAATTTACGACCACAAAACAACGGATGCGTTTTCAGTAATTGAGTTTCACGGCGCCTGAAAAATGCAGTTCAGAAGAATGATGCATCCTACAGGAGGAGGAAACAATAGTAGGTAAAACTCGTCAAAACAAAGGAGATATATATTTAGTAGTTACGCTCAAAGAGAGAGTATCTTTTCGAATACAAGAATAAATGACAGCATGCCTGGGCGTGCGATGATGGCATAAAATACACCCAGATGTAAAAGACCGAGTGAGGAAATTTATTGGGCACTTCACGCTTTTCTCCCATTCCGTGGGTGGAAAGTCGCAATGGGGCTAAAATGGTGGACGAGAAATGGGTTCAAAATGATTGGGAATGAAATATGAGAGAAAGGAGGTCAATTGCACTGGAGGCCGATCGATTAGTGGGATATTAGATTATTAAGGCCAAGAAAATCATATCTTGACGAAGGAGGAAATGGAAAAAGTTCAAAAACTTCCCTCATTTCTCTAGCAAAAAATGAAAAAAAATATCTCAGTACAGTGAATATCTGCACCATTGCTCAATGAGACAATGGAGAGCATTTGCCAGCTGATTCCTTCCATCACCCATGATCTCATCCGATAGATTATTAATATATGTAAAAGAAATATCCACGAAAAAAGATCTTCATCAATGGTCATTTGAATACTGGGTCGTAAATGATTTCCTCGTAATACAGCTTGAAAAAATACCTCATAAAAATCAATTTAACTAAAATTAGGAAATATTTATCAAATATAAGGAATAATTTTCTGAAAAATTATTTATTAGTGAGAAATAGTGATATCTCCGGAAATTCGTACAAATTATAATCAAAGAATACCTTGTACCGGGCTAATATTCAATAGCGGTTTTGCATGAGTACTACAGAGGAAGAATAGGTAGGGTTGTCTAGGAGTTAGGGTGCGGGAGAAGTTAGGATGGAGTAAGGCCTAGAAGATGTTGCCCTGAGGGAAGGAGAGAAACATGCAGTGCTACTTCACTAAGCTATTTGCTAAACATTGCTATTTCACTAACAAGAACACGCCTCCCTCGCGCTGGATCCAATGTACGCTGTATTTTATTCATCAAAATATTCGACTCTGTGAAAATAAATAGTTTTTTTAACGATTCCAGGTATGGTTCTGTTAATATGTGGCATTTCAAAATACAAGAGGACCTCTGGAATTCCTCCAAGGCGCGACCGTTTCATTACTCGTATTCAAATGTGGCCGCAACATTACTTGTAACTGAATTCAATTCATAATGAATATCCGCTGAAATAATATTGCAACCAGATAGTGAAAATTGTCTCCACCGAGCTTATATGCGAGTAAAACAAGATTTTAACTATTGACTCGATACTCAACGCTATCGCTGGGGTCAAATAAAATGGTTGAGTCATATGAGTTAAAGTATTACTGAATAATCCAATATTTTTGAGTAGTTGAATTATTATAATGTGAAACGATATACCTATATCTAAGAGGTCAATGTGATGCTTTTTCATGGAAGTGCGTAATGTAATAATCCGGCATAAATATTGCTTTCCTTGAAAAAAACATTAATGTCAGTCTGTTGTAGGAAGTTCAATTTTCCAAGCAAAAATAAAATAAGTGCTTCATTCAAGGTGATATTTGTTGAATCAAAATGCTGTTAACTCTGAACACTAATTAAGCATACAAAACTCTCAATGTAACTTAAAGAAAGATAAATAATTTTTCATTGATAATTATTCTAGTATCTTTCATATTTCAGCGCGCAGAATCTGTCATTTTTTCTAAAAAAAACTGAAATAAGCGTCCCCCGCTTCGTTATACATTCAATCATTTGATTTTAAAAGTTTTTTTCAATAAAGAAACTAACGGAAACAAAATAAAGGAATAAATTCTCGCATCACTAAGTAACCTCTTATTCGTCACGGATATTGAACGCAAAATTCCTTTCACATTGTAGAGCCGTTTAGTTAGCGCGAAACAACGGAATTTCCGGCAATAAAGGGCACAGTGTAATTTTAAAACCAGCTCCTAGGAAATCAGGTTAATCTTCTTTACAAACACAAGCATACCATTTAGTTCTGACAAAGAAAACCAGTAGCTAAGAATAATGTGGGGTAGACTACAGTATTCTAGTGATTCAGAGGTTCCGTCCAGGCATGATTATAGCAAAAACGGGCTGTACATAACAACTACTTATGAAAAGTCTCTACACCTCTGTAAATGGTCTGGATTATTGCTGAATTTGGAGACCTCATAATCTTGAGCGGAAATGCGTCGTTGAATTTTTATTCCTACCTCGGTCTCCTAACGGCCAGTAATACCTTAAATGCTTCAATATCAGTTGTTGCTTACATTTAATTCTCATTTACAGAGTATTTAAGGCTGTCGAAGAGAATTTAAAAAAAAGGCATCAAATATCCCTTCTCCACCACCCGATGGCAACAGTAGCAAAAAGTGAAAGATCAGGGTAATAAACGTTACAACTCCAAACAAGGATATACATGGGAAAAATCAGCAAAAAAATATACGCCTTGGAAAGCGATGGCTTAAGATAGAGATGGATTGCTCAAAATAGCAATATAATAGCCATAGTATTGTATTAAAAGTGTGTTTTAAGGGAATAACTTAAATCTGAGGAGATACTTTGATAGGTTAAATAGAAATTTTTTCGTATTATAATCGTAAAAGGGGTTTAGAAGTTTATCAGTCTATCTTCCACCATAATATGGCACAAAAGTATTGCTGCGCTGCGTAAGAATAAACTATTAGTTGACTTTGAGCTTGGCACCATTCCAACAACTAAAAGAAGATCCTTAAAAGATAGGCGGATACAGGAGGATAGCCACTTCCAATAAATGAACGGAAATAAATCATTCAGAGGGAGGTGAATATAGACAACCTAAAAATGTTCCACCACTTAGGGCCAAGTTTGCTCGTTGGATTAACCTAGTTGATGATGGATATTTGCTTTTCCCTTGGTTCAAGCTCTTGTGAATGTATGTGTTCATAAGTGGTGACAAATTAGCCATAGTTCTTCATTTATTTACTCTAATACCAAATTTTCCCAATCCCTTCTTGGTTATGAGTAAAAACAATAATACTGACATATATTCTGCAATCATATATCGCATTTGTTATTAAAATTTAATGTATTTGAAACCAAATTTCTGATGCCATGCTCCCTTTCATTCGCATAATTTTAATTTACAATAGCATTATATAAAAATTGAAATATGTAATGTAAACATCGTAGTTTCATGAATCAATGTACAAAGAAAACACCAAGAGTCACTCATAAAATGATTATGTTTCATTCTTAAAATCATCATATATATTATTTCTCAAGGGCTTTTTTTTGTCGGTACACCATAACTTCTTTAATACTACATCAATTTACATAAATGAGGCATCATTTTAAATCTTTTCTTAACCACTACACCGGAAAAATATGCAAATTACTCACATTTCAGTTGTTTTTTCGAAAAATTACAATAGAAAAAAACCGGTTTTTTTTATCCCGCCCTCGACCTATCGATCCTCTATCGAGAATATCGAGATATATCTAAATGAAACCGATTTCGATTTCATGCATCTATGATCTCATTCCACATTTAATTTCGACTTTAAATATAGACTTAAGGTATTCGATCTGCAGATCTATTTATAAAATGAATTAAATTAATCAAAACTTGAATTTATATTTACTTCTCCAAACCGCTTGCAGTCATTTGTTTTTACTTAGTCCATGACGACCAACTTACTTCGTCTCTGGTCTCTACGATAAACAAACCCGGAGATCAAATCAGATTATTCACTTTAAAGAAATATACACAAGTTCAACTCAAAAGTAAGTACTGTATGGATTATGTAGCCTTTCTATTTCGTCTCATCGATGCGCACTCACACCAAGGACGCGCAACTTCTACATCAAGCGGACCTCATCATCTGGGACGAGGTGTCCATGCCTCGCCATGCCAGGTGTCTCCCTGTAGTTGACAGACTCTTAAGTGACATCATGAATAACAACCTACCTTATGGAGGCAAAATTATTGACTTTGGAGGCGATTTCCGACAAGTTTTGCCAGTTCTTAGACACGGCGCTAGAACAGCCTTTGTCGAACTTTCAGTTAAACGGTCTCCATTGTGGGATCATGTTCAAACTCACAAATTAACGAAAAACATGAGAGCAATTGACGACCCAGTTTTCATTGAATGGTTGCTTAAATTAGGAAACGGTGATTTAGATATTTTGCCAGAATACCCCAACCAAGCCATCGCAATTCCAAAACATTGCCACTGTGACTACAACAGCCTCATTTCCACAGTTTTCAACGTCACAGAAATCAATGAACTCAATGTTAACCAAATTTATTCAACGCTATATAATGCCCAAAAAATGACGATTGTACCACAATCAATGATTATGTTATTTCAAATTTGTTACCTGGACAGGAAACGGTTTATCTCAGTTCTGATTCGGTTCTCTGCGAAGAGACGGAAAACACTCAGTTGTATCCATTAGAATTTCTGAACTCATTTAGCCCTTCAGGTTTGCCAACTCATAAACTCATACTAAAAAAGAACGCTATTATCATGTTGATTAGAAACCTAAACGCTAAGCAGGGCTTAATTAATGGCGCCAGATTAGCTGTAACTCACTTGGACAACTACACTATCACAGCGAAATTGATTGACTCCGGTCAAACTGTCGTCATACCACGCATTAACCTCACCCCTTCTGATCCTACCGTGCCTTTCAAACTGACTAGGAAGCAATTTCCCATAAAATTTGCCTTTACCATGACTATAAATAAGGCATAGGGACAGACGCTAACAAAGGCAGGATTGTACTTGCCTGACCCTGTTTTTTCACATGGTCAGTTGTATGTGGCGTTTTCCAGGGTGCGCTCTTTCAGTGACATCTATGTCTGTATAAAACAGACCCACCAACAAACAATCGCAGATGACCATATCATCACTTCAAACATAGTGTTCAAAGAGGTCCTGTAAACATGTAATTATGCTGTAAATATGTAAATACCTTAACCTTATGTTTCAAAAAATATATATAATCTAAAATTGAAACACACATCTATTCCTGACATCAACCTACACCTACATCAATGACGCACTAACTACACGGTACTAACTATACGGTGTGCACTTCAATTAAGTGGGATTTGAGGAGGATACAGTGCGAATGCTTCGCACGGGTCGACTAGTAACATTTGAATACGTGTACGTAGCACATTTCCGCTTTAGAATGGCGGGAAGGTCTGTATTTCATTGGATGGAGTTTAATTCTTATGTAATGAATGAGCATTAGTGTTGTGGATACTTAAAATTCCCAGCTAAAATCATTGCGATGGGAGTTTTCGGTAAACAATACTTTGACGAAAACCACATGTGGCCAGGGAAAGTAAATGGAAACCTCAAAACCGAATGTGAGAATTTCAAGCATGCTGAACTAAACTGCACAGTTGGAAGCGATATCGACTCTCACCCATCTGAAAGCCAGCTTAAGGTATTATTTGGGACAACATTGTGTGGAGAGAGCCCAATAGAGTCATATTTAATTAGTAACAGCCCGCCTGCATAACAAGTTGACATTTATAAATATATTTCTATAAATACTTGCAGTGGATCTGATTAAGAATCTATTTCATAAATATTGATTTGCCATAGGTGTAGAACAACACAAAGATTATCACTTCCAAAGCTCATTTTCTCGGGTTTGTATTGAATTTAGAAGTTAAAAACGAGTGTTTACCAAGGGTCAAATTCTCCAAGAACACGTACTCAATTAATAATTCCCAGTTTAATTACAAATTAAAATTTAAAATAAATACGAATGATTGGATTCAAATTATGTAATTATTTTGGCGATACTAAAAAACAATACCTTTTTTAATGAGCTGCATTTTCTGTTTCTATACAGGAAATTGTACCGTATATACTGTGCCTTTCTGTCTTTAAAATCCTCGATAACACCAAATTCAATTTGTTTCTCCATACTTAACAGTGCAATTCGGAATTAAGAACTTAACATGCAAACGAAGGGCGTCCCGAAAATACCAAGAGCTATCTATCACAACATAAGCCACAGTAATTATGAACCCATCATGATGTTTTCAGTTTCAGCGTATTTTGGTCCAGCCTTGTTTATATCGTGAGCATTGCCGTGAAATGCGCTGCTAAAACTTTTGCGCCCTCTCAAGTTTAATGCAGATATGTTGGCAGCATTTTCAACCATGTGCTGTCCTCTCCCCTCCGCTCCTTAGCCAACCCCTTCCACGCAAGCCTACCCTTTCCGAGCGTAATGCTTCGCACAGGCAACTGCTACTACCAACAGCTATACATATGTGTGTCGCAGCACCAACACATATGTGGTATGGGAAGGTCTCTCTCTCTCCACCACTTCCTTGCACTTAAAGGAGGAAGGCAATGTGGGGATCATTACAAAGGGGTGAAAGCGTCGTAAACATGATTTACGAGGCTTGTATTACAAGCAGTTGGGGTCGTTTTTGCTAATCGCAGGAATGATGGCGAGAGGGTCTCACTCGCCAGACGCTCGGCTCAGCAATTTTGTTAAATTTACCTACCTCGGAAGAGGGGGGTCGTAAATGTCGTTATCAAGTTCCCCTGGAGTTGCCCTACAGTTAGTTTATGGCAATATACCCACAAGAATGAGATCAAACAAGCACACGGTGGTTAAACTGACGACGAGCACACGCTCCAAGGCCTACGAGTAAGATACATGTATGATAAATTAAGGGGCTATATAACATTCGAGTCATTCAATAGTGGAGAAGCAATTAGTTTAATTTCTTACATGCCATAAGCAGCAACATATTAAGTAATCAATTATTAACATATTTACTATCGGGTGTCTGTGTACTTTACTACAAAAGTGCAGGGTTTCCGGAAGAATAACTCTGTTACTTAATATATCAATATAACGAGTTAACAAAATATAATATTGTTATTGTAACTTATAAGAAACTAATAAAAGTAATAACTCACTATAAAAAGGTAATAATTAATCGAAATAGGCTGCTCTCCTCTCGGCAGTTAGTGATACCTTACTGAGAATATCACAATCATACAGGAATCGGAAAATTAAATATTTCCTTTAATCGGAAATTTTTAACGTACACTGCTGCAAAAATACAAACGTACTAGGTAGGATTAGCCATAAGAAACGTTTTACAAATTACCTCTGCGTTGGGTGACAGCGATTTTTTCCAGTCATGAGGACAAGGGCCGACGTTCATTAGACTAACCTCTTCTCCCTCCCAATAATGAATTCGTCAAACCAAGTGTCACCGGGTTAAGGGAAGCCATATAATGGGGTTGAATTGGGCGAAAGCAAACACAAACACCCCTGCGACGTGCAGGTAGGGAAACACTATTAGGGCGTTTGGAATAAACATTAACTTCCCAACTCTAGTCTCCAATGCTCACTCATGTTCCAGTCACTGAGTGCGACCGCAGTCATACGCAACTAGCGATAACTCTTTTGTGCGCTGCAAATCCATGTTTACCTGTTGATTCATGCATCAACTCGCAGTTTTCCAAATTTTTATCATTTTGAGTTGTTACCCATTGAACTAATGAGGAGTCGAGTCTTACGCACATTAAATGCTTGATGAAAAGTTGATATAAGTTATATGCACTCTTCCAATGTCTTTCTCCCAATCTTAATTAAGGTCATCAAATTATCATTAAAAAGCCTTTCTTGGTATTTGTACTTGATTGGAAATATTCTAACTCTCCAAACTAATAACTTATAAACTCTCCAAAAAATACAAAAACTCAATTAATCATATCTAATTTTACTCCAAATTTAAACTAAGCATAACTACAAATTATTGGATTTGAATGAGCAGCTATCTTCTATTTCTCTATGAATTCTCCTCTAGATACTGCACTTTTCTGTCTATAGAGTCGTAGGAAACACTAAATTAAATATTGTTACTCATAATAACAGTAACACTTAGATTTAAGAACTTAACAGTTTGACGAAGGTTGTGAAATTACTACGAGTTTATTTATTCAAAGAAAGCAACCTTAATTATGATCTCATATTGCTGTTTTTCTAAATCTTAAAATTTATTTCCATTAGCATTTTTTATGCCTAATAAGAAATGTTGACGTAATTAATTTAACGAATATCTTGATTATGATGGAAGATGATCATGATTCAAGTATGTCATCAAACTTTATAAGACTATACCACGCTCAAAACCGACCACGTTGACAATTAGCATTCCAGTGGACAGATTTCTAGGAGAATTTTCTCAATGCTAGGATGTTTAGGTGAAAGAGGATATGTATACAGATAAGAACACTAACATTGAATTTACAGAGATTGTAAAGAAATTGCATTTTGGAAGAATTTGGAAAATAAAGTGTTATTGCTTCTTTTAGATTTCAACTTGTTTTAGAAGCTGTAAGGAATATTATTTCAATGCATCATTAAGATAAGAAAGAACCTTTATTTATTTCATTATTTTAAAAGTATTTTTCAAAGCCTTTAATAGTTAAATCTCCCCATATAGTGTCTCCAAGGGATTTATTTATCAGCGCAAGTCTTACTGAAGCATCAATTGTTCCTCAAACTTCATTAAGCGAATGCCTGTAAAGTTAAAACCTTAAAAAATAAAACATGCCCAGAAACAGCTATTTCACATGTGACGTTGATGCATAAAAATATTATAATTTCATTAAATCTCAGGCAACAGAAAATAAAAGGATTAAGCTGAAAAACTAAAAGGTGAACACGGTATAATTATAAAAACAGGTAAATAATTGTTTGATACAGTATTATACGGTAAATGGGGAATCTATAAGTTAATTTTTCTCACAGTATGGCTTTTTAAATAAATAGAAGGAAGCGAGAAACGGAGAAAGTCATTCTAAAATGCAGGGAGCCAACTGTAATGCTAAGTTAGTCACGACGGTGAAATACTTTGCTCATTCAGCACAAATAGAATTCAAGGAGAAACAAGCCTTTCTCGGGGACTAGCATAATATTCATGAGTTTAGTCCGTAGAATTTTACCTTCAGAGTATATACAACCAGAAATTGCAATATTATCATTTTATAGCCGTAAAGTTCAACCTAATGACTACACACTATGCATCAGATAAGTATGACGAGGTTTTTTAAATATTCAGAATACTTATTCATTAACCACTCCGTGGCAGTTTCAATGTCTTCGTCCTATTACCTCTATTTATGACATACCATCGGCTTTCGCCTATCAACCCATTGTCTATACCAGGTTCGATCAAAAATCTTATTGAAGGAAGTAGAATTAAGAATTGGTATTTATAGAATTTATGGGAGAATATTGATTCCAGCTATAAAACTCCAGTTCGGTATGGTTCAGAACAGAGTTGGATAAAATAAATTAGGGAAGTAAAGCATTGAAAAAAGTTTCAAAGTTTAAATTACCACGTGGAAAACAACGACCTCTTAATCTGCAAAGATGAAGCACAGATTATATATAGAACATATTTTTCAGCCTCATTGCCCTTGAATTCGATGATTATATATATCTAATATTTTTTCGAACTCTACTTTGCATAAAATCGCAATTATGTGTCTCCGACGACAGCTATCGCGACTAAGCGTGAGGAAAATGCATTTGAGAGACTTGACGTCCTTCATTCCAATGAGCGTGCGAGAGACAGACGGTTAAAGGGAGGTCAGGGGCACATTCCCAGACATGACCTCTCCAATTTGCTATTCACTCTCCACCCCCTCTCCCTCATCAGACAAAGTGAATGCCTGCACGTCTTCTTGATCTCATTCTCTTGTGCGTACCGGGGACCTCCACCATCACACATTGGTATTTTCATCCTCCTCACTCGTTCCTTAAAATAGACTCTCTTCAGCAGCCATCACAAACACATTCCAATTTTATCCGACTCACTAATCCTGTCCTTCACTTCTCTCTCATCCTCACCCGCGGCACCGAGTCCCGTACGATTCCTCTTCCCAGGTCTGACCTACCGCAGCTCACCCAAACACCACCGAAGCATACTGCTAATCCAAACCAAAACTGGTGCCACCTAAGACAATATTATTATAACTCACACTTTCCTCCCTCGGACACTTCAACCAGCGAGAATAAGAACAGGATGGAATCGCATCGCTATAGTGGATGCAGTACTGTCTTCCATCCCCGAGGGACGGGATAAGAATACTTCCTGCGTTGAAGATTTTTAATTGAAATCCCGATCCTTAGTTTCGTCTGCCATTTGAATAAAACGTTAAATTAGGACTCCTTATCATCTTTCGTTTAGAGAAACTTATGCCGACTCCGGGTTTCCTTCTCAACATCCTTACGACAATCCTCTCACTCACTCAGTAATTCAACCCGAAGGTTGGTTTGGATAGTTGAGGGTATAGCTCACCCCGGACTACGCCATAGGCGTGTGAATTTCACACATTCAGGGTAGGGGGAGCAGTTCCTTTCCCTGGGCCACCTCGCACTCCGAGGATTTCGGGGGCGTCCAAGGGCTTCACCCGGATTTGAACACAGCTCACCACGCTCCCCCATCCTCTAATGTTCCTCATATCTATAACAGATCGTCTCCTAATATATCCTCCTCCTCCTCCTTATCCTCCTTTTGTATCCTCTAATGTTCCTCAATTTCCTCATCGCCTTTTCAACTTATCAGAAATGGTGCAGATGTCCTCAGTAGTAGGTCGCCGACCACAGTACCCAATAAACCTATTGGGATGGGTGATGGAAAATCAATAACGCCTGAATGACATTTGGGCATCTCTTTCGCACCAATTAGGATAAATATTGACCGTGAATCATAATAGGCTGTGTGACAATACCGAAATGCATCGCAAATATTATTTATCTTACGAGCCTCCCTGTTTTTCATGATTTACCTTATAGGTTGTTTTTTCATAAAATGGCTACCATGTTTTACATGATGTCTCAATATTTATCAAAAACAATGTAATTCATACTCTTTACTAGTCATAGGAATTCAACATTCATACCAATTAAGGTGTGTGTGGAGGAGAATGGAGGAAGTGTGGTGAACGGAAAGGAAAACGAACAAGGAAGTGCTTGGTATGTTAGGTTAAAGTAAGTAAGATTAGAAGGAGACAATTCCGTGGTTGGAAGAGGTAAAAGGGGGCGAAGGGTTGCTTTAGGGTGTAATAGATGGGAATACGAGGTGTGATAAAAAATAACGGGAATTTTTAAATTTCTCGGGCTTCATAATTCCGATTTTCAATAATGCCGAGTTCCTGCTACATGGTTGTACGGTCAATAAAGAATACTACCTGGAAGTTATGCGCCGTTTGTATGAAGCAATACGACGAAAACGCCCAGAATTGTTAAAAAACAACTCGTGGAAATAGCACGACGATAATGCTCCCGCTCACACCTCACTGCGTATTCGTGATTTTTTGGTAAAAAAAACAAAGCGTTATTTTGCCTCAGCCAGCGTATTCACCGGACATGGCCCCCTGTGACTTTTTTTTATTCCCGAGACTGAATAGAACCATGAAAGGACGACGTTTTGCCACCATTGATGAGATAAAAACAGAATCGCTGAAGGAGCTGAACTCGATACCGAAAAAAAAGTTCCAGAAGTGCTTCCAAGATTGGGAAAAGTGTATTTTATCTAAGGGGGATTACTTTGAAGGTAAAAAAATTTATTTTGATTAATAAATAAATATTCTTTAAGAAAAACGAAAATTATCGTTATTTTTTATCACACTTCGTATGCTGGGCAAGCGGAGAAAGGGAAAAAGGAGAATAGGTGTTATGAACGCATGCTTTGATGAAGAAAAAAAAAATATATATATATATATATATATATATATATATATATATATATATATATATATAGATGGTAAATAGCACACTGCAAACAAGAAACTAGAGGATTTTCACTCACTTCTATCCCATATATGCCCAGTGGGTCGTTTTCGACCCACAGGATAAAAAATATCCTAGTCTCTCTAATTTGAAGAATTTGTCTACATTTTTGTTATTTTCGTCTTACAGGGAAGCATGTGATTCATTCTTGAAGTAATATTTCCAAGGATACATTTTAAAATCATTGTAATGTGGACACTGTAATGTAATGTGTGAACAATGACTTCTCTTTACCATGATTTTCGAATATCTTTGACGTAAAATGTAACCGATATTTTCCAGCTCAATCAAAACGATACGACTATTTACAAGACTTTGTGTACTCAATTTTATTATTCCGTATTTAATTACCAAATTTCGTGACTCCTGTGCCTACAGCGGGTCATAATATTGGTGTGGGTCGTTTTCGACCCACTGGGCAGATAATGCTAGTTTGTTGGGCAAGTCCAGACGTGCTAGGTTGACCAGAAGTCGAACGTTCTCTCTGCTGAATTGCGCTGAGATTCACTTGGAGTGCATTAGTCGAAATTACTTTTGGCATGGCAAGGTTGGTATATAATGTCTTAAAGGGAAACATATTTTTTTCGTGAGCTCATAAACTAATTTATTTCTCTAATTTAGGCGCAAACTGCTGATTACAACTGAAGTCCTCATGAGCTTGAAGAATTTGATGAAAAAGATGTAAGTTATGAAAGAAATATTTACATAACTCCTCCGGAAGATATAAACGAAACATGTGAGGATTCTGGGGACGATGAATGTAACGATCCTGATCGTCTTTGTGGCCGGCAGCTGCAAGCGGAAGGTGACTTCAACATTGACAGTTAAGATGACACTGTTGATGAGGAAATCAAATTCGTTGAAGAATCATCCCATTCTAAAAGGAGAAGGAAATCAACCAAAACCCAAAACATAAGACGTATATAGGTGAGTTGTGATCTAACTACCCCTGTTTGTAATTATTGGAGTACATGTTTCATACCTCCACTAACTTTATACTCATCTAGTCACCCATTACAGTTTTTCGAACTTTTTAGTGATGAAAACATCATTACGAAACTTTGTGAGTTTACAAATTAATATGCAGCATCGAGAAATAGGTGCGTGCAGGTTTCAAAGGAAGATATTTACACATTTTTAGCCATATTATTTTAGTCCGGATATAACTGTCTCCCAAGGAGAAGAATGTATTGGGAAGAAAAGGAAGATGTCTACAATTCACTAGTGTCTAGAAGCATGAGAAGAAACAAGTTTGAGGATATATTTACGAACATCCATTGTGCAGATAATAGTAAATTAGACATATCTGATCGTCTCGCAAAATTGCGTCCAGTCATTTGTGAACTGAACAAAAACTTTTGTAGATTTACGCCTTTATAAGAATCTATTTCTATCGATGAGGCTATGATACCATACTTTGGAAGTTATGGATGCAAACAGTTTATTCGAGGAAAGCCAGTGAGATTCGGTTAAAAGGCCTGAGTAGCTGCCCTCCGCCTAGGGTACTGCATCCAATTTGATAACTACCAAGGGAAAGTAAAGGACAAAAGTATTTCCGCTTCATCAAGAGAGCTCGGTGAATCTGTGGTGATGGGGTTTGCTGAAAGCCTAAAAAATAATTTTCCACTTCTGAATTTCTTCCTGTATTTTGATAATTTTTTCACTTCTGCGATTCATCCGCGAACTTACAAAATTTGCCTATGGTGGAACGGGAACCGCTAAAGTGAACCGAGTTGATAACTGCCCCTTGCAGGATGTAAAAGTGTTAAAAAGAAATTACAGAGGTAAATATGACTGTCGTGTATCCCGGGAGGACAATATCAGTGTAGTTAGGTGGATGGACAATAACGTCGTCACAATGCTATCCAATCAGTTTGGCGTCGAGCCACAGCAGAAGGCAACGAGATACTCAGCATCCGTAAAAGGAAAAATTGAAATTCCACAACCCCACGTTATTGCCATGTACAATCGCAACATGAGTGGTGTACACCAAATGGACAATAATATCTCTAATTACCGAATTGGTATTAGTGGGAAAAAGTGGTACACACTCATATTTCTCTGGATGATGGATGTATGCATGAGCAAAGCATGGTGTCTCAGCAAGAGTTATGGTATGAAACAGGACAGTTAAGCATTCAGAAGAGAAATTGTAATCTCAATATTGAAGAAATATGGAATTCCACCACAACGAGCAGGACCAAAGAGCAAGTTTTCACCTCCAATAATCCGAACGAGTGGACCCCAGCCAGTGGACCATTCTAGCAAATCAGCCAAGAAGAAGATATGTTTTGTGCAGTAGTAAAACAGTTAAATCATGCCATAGATGTTGCGTTGCTTTGCACGATAGGTTCTTTGAGGAGAACCATAAAAATACCTCTGACTGTTAAAATCTTGAAGGAAATAATAATTTATAATACATTTCTTTATAATGAGAACAAATTAATCGAATTTCATGTGAAGTTATATCTTGATCAAACTACCTTCAGGATAACGAAGATGAGGACTAGGCAGAGTAAAACAATATTCTCTTTTATTTTAAGTTTTTTTTCATAAAAAATGGTCCCTAGCAATGTGACACTGGAACGTCGGAGATGTAGGGAGGACAATTCAAGAAAAGAAAAGAGAGACGGAAAAGGAGCACATACGGAGGTTGACGATCGGGAGAAGTTCAAGAGAAGACGGGAGAAGGCAAGAAGATGCCCGTCCTTCTAAAGGGTGTGAAGAGTCACTCCTCTGACCCTCGGTCGCTCCCTTTACCTCATTTACCCCCGTCCCCAAAACTCAATATCCTGCAATATAGGGGAGAAGTAGCCTAGTAGGAATAAGATAAGTTAGATGTGAAAATTGGACGATTCGAGCGGAACGATAAAATGTGAACGAGTGGATGCGAGAGAAAACAGATCCCCTGACATCATGACAATTAGGAGAAGTTTCTTACATCCCTAGTTATCTGCGGACTTTGACTGAGTATCCACACTTACTACCCGGTTTCATTTGGAATCATCGTGTATTAGACGTGAATTGAACGTGCTATCTTATTCAATAATAGAATTTGCCAGTTTAATATAGGACACTGTCTCTGGCGTTACTCGGTGGAACTCCTCCATAATGAATGAAAAAACAAGCCCTTGGCTATGATTCTACACTTTATTTGAAGCAACATTACCTGGGTTTTAGCATATCATGCCATCATCAGTATAAGCAGTTTTTATCTCATTCCCTATCGTTGGGAATATTTTGCCTAAAAGTTCATAATTAGCATCCATACCGAGGAAATAGTTATGACAATCTTGTGATGAAACCTTAATTTAACATAATTTATACGCTCACAAGAATATATTATACAGCAAATCAGGGTGAATAGTTTTGCTTATGTGAATATGTAAAATTCATAAATAAGACGGCAGAAAACTCGTGGTATCATAAAATTCTAAACAGATGAAAATATCATATCAATATATTTATATATAGAAAGATCATAGCTATGAGATACAATTGCATTACATGATGAGTACATGTACATTTTATTGACTTCTGATTCGTCTGTATTTTCACTGCTGAGGTCAATCAAAAACGAAGAAATATAGCAGACGAAAAAATAAGGTAGGAATAAAATCTCAGATGATGTATCCCATCCCGATCCCTTACGGAAAACCAATGCGAGAAAAATAATAATAAATAATATATTATTTTTTTGCATGAATTCTTATTTTTTCTTGTATCCTCCTAGTCTTGAGTGACTCCCACTCTAGTCCTTTTATCGGATTTTTTACACTCTCTGTTAACTCGCAGCAGATTTCAGCAACGCAATCGGCTTATTTTATTTCATATTTATTTTGCTGTTTTATATTGTCTCTGGCGTATAGAACGTCATTATATTTTAAGAAATCCGGAGAGTTATCGTCTTCCCCTCGGCAAATACTAAGAAACCAGTAAAGGGCAGGGTGAAAGGCAGAGAAGAAGAAAATCGAGGACAAGAAATGTGGTCAGTTGAGTCAAAGTGGGTGTGGGGGCGGAGGGAGCTGGAGAAGAATGGAGATTGCTCTTCGCCTTTAGGGCGCTGGCTGCCATCGACTTAAACTCAGGGTAAGGCTGCAGAGGGATGAGATAAGAAGAGAAAAATGTATAACAAATGAGAAAGAGAGAGAGGCCGGCGGTAGGGAGTTAGGACATCGAGAATATCCCTTAAAGAGGTCGTTTTCAAGGCCTCAAAAGTATTATGCCTACTCCGCGTTTCCATCCTTCTAGTCCCAGACAAAAAGATTTTGATGAAGGAGATGGAGGAGAAAGGAAGAGAGGTAAATAAAAGGAAAGCATGGCACGCGTTAGTCTGTTAGTGGTGAAGGCTACGCCTAGCAGAGGGCGGCTTCTAACAACACATCAGAATGTACATCATAATGTATCGAAATGTAATGATAAGTTGTAGAAAGGCTATTATATCCATCATATATGCATCTAAGGACGATAAATTTGATTCCGTCATGCATATTTAACAACTAACTACAGGAAATAGAAATTTGATAATGCATGTTTCACTATTCAAATTTCTTTGAGCTTAAAATCACAGCCATGTACATTATTCGCCGGATGTATTAATAAACCGAGCGCGAAGAACGTTTGGGATAAACTGTCGGTTTTCGGGATACGTGATTTCAGCAATCACGTATCGCCTTTAGTAGCCCATTTAAAAGAAATGACCGCTCCAAAGCATCAATTCCCTCCATTTTGAAGAGGGAATTGAGGTCGGGATGAGGGTGAGGTCAAAATTCATTGCCTGCGTGGCACCGCATGAGGTTTCACTTGTCATAGTTATGCTTCCTAAACGGTCGAAACTTAGGTTCTCAGTTTTAAGAAGATTATTATGATGAAAGATTAGAGTTAAAGAAAAAATGATATCTTTTGACAAATGCTCTCCTTAAATAGGCTTAAATAAAAATTTATGATCTACTATGAAATACAAAGTGACAACGATAAGCCATAAGTCAACGTTCAGTGGATCCTTTATAATTGAGCGACGCCTATCCTACACGCTTCCACCACGATAAATTGCGCAGTCTATAAAAAATGTAAAGATGCATATCAGTGGAAGGTGAAACAATATTTTAACTGGGTATTTGCTTACTGCAATTAGTTCTAGGTTAGTTAGTGTAATTAATAAAATTAGAAGACAGGATTTACAGCATACTTACAGCAGTTAGAAAAATACACTGGCCTAGAGTTTGAGAAGAAGTACGCATTTTTCGGCAGCATGCGTATTCGGACAAAAAAGAATTAATATTGAATCTGTTGCAAATTTTCATGCTACTCTGAGTCTAATTCCACTGGGACAAAGAACTCACGTCCCTAATTCTAATCTCTACTATCACACTAAATCAAAGAAATTTTATTTGAGCAAAAATGTTAGATATATGCCTTATTTAACCCTTCACTTCTTATTCGTGAATCTCCAATATTGCATATTAAAATATTCCTCACCTTTGCAGGAGTAAGGATTCATTTAATGTAAGACAAGTAAAGATTATTGTAGCGTCTAGTTGTAATAGTTTTACTACTTAAATTAATACTTTAAGCAATAGTTTTTCCATAGGATATTATGGCAAGGAAAAAATATGAAAGATGAGTAGGCCACACGCGTGGTCATACTCTTTTACCTTCACTCAAAAGAAAGTGTAAATAAGAGTTTCCTATTCGGACCAATGGAATGCGATGAATAATTCAATAATTTCATTTCATCCTCGCATTTATTATTTCCATTGTTACGAGTAGATGAAAGCAGCAGATATGTCAATTGTATGACAAAACTGGTGGGGCACAACGATTTTTCATTTTCAACTACCAGAAAATTTACTATTTCCTAGGAATTATTGATAATCGAAGGCAATATGGAAGATGAATTTATTAAATGATAGCCAGAGTTAGCCAATGGAGGTTAAATTTGAAAGAAATATATGAAAATCTCAGCGTTAAATTGAATAAAGTCTACTTTTTTTATTTCTCAACTTACAACTGTTTAGGATGGCTAGAGTAGTATATTTTTAGCGTAAGAGAGAACTAAGTCCAAAGTTTGAGTATTAGCATCTACACATCAGCGGTTTTCGATAAAACTGGGTACAGCTGATTTGCGGGAGGAAACACAGAACTTTGAACGCGTTTTCTTAGAAACGCTTCGATAAAATTGGTCCATTTTAACACGAATCCCTGAATAAATGTGATGTGTATGTGAATCTACAGCAGCACAATCTAACAATAAGTAATACTTATTCAAAGCCCTCTCATGCAATAGAAAGTTTCTTTAGAGCCAAATAAACTATAAATTATAGAAGAATGCACCAGTAAGATGGGTAAAAAAAGGTTTTTCACGTCGTATATCATCATTTGCACTTTCATGTAGTTGGCAAACAAGTTGAATTTTATTTTATCATCAAAATATTGGTGTGCACTCTTAGTGGTTGGTTGGGATCGATCAAGAATCATAAGTGAACGACACTCGAAGCGATGAAATTAGACCCAAAACTATTAAGACTTATTAGATTTAGTCTATCGCTCAGTCCACACTGCTCAAGTGCCCCTCGTACCCTCTTATAACAACGACCAATTGCCAACCAAACGACGGAATGGACGGATATATAGAGACGCATGCGATTGGTTCAACAAAAATAAAATTAAAAAGTATCTACGCTGCTACCGTATAAAAACCGCATGCCACATAATGTGAAATATGCGCAAAAAAATAAAATAGCAAAGAAAAGTTAGCCGTTTTTACATTCCACAACAATTTCGATGCATGTGCAATCGCTTATATGAGAGTTGAGATCACAAATGATATTCTACTGATACTGGGCTCCAATGAGTGTAAGGGTTGCAGATAATTGTGCACTAGTAAACAGTCCTATGGAAAGAGTTAGCATTTCTATCGAAATGTCTATATAAAAAGAAACAATTCCATTGATGATGTCAATGACGAATTTTAGGAATAAAACTTTTAATTTTGAGTCATAAAACTTGGCAAAATCATCGAACATATACTCTTCTTTGGATAATTCTAAATAAAACACGCCTTACGCACGTTGTTGGAAGGTCAAGCATGTGCAATTCCACTTAACTAATCAGTAATAACCAGTTTAGATGAAGTACAACAGCAAATCAATAAATCACGACGGGGTATATTTCTTACCCTTTTATTTGTTGATAAACCGTATTTAAGCTGTTTGTAATGAAACCAGTACCATTCTTCCTCAACAGAATAATTCTCGCTTATAAAAATATGAAGTAGCTTCTTCAAATAGGAAAAAAATGGATATTCATTTTACGGAAACAAGTTACAAAATATAACGAAATACATGTACTTTCCCGCGCAGAGAAAATATTTCTTCAAAAACATGGCTGATAAAGTTTTCTAGAGTTTTCCACCGGGTCAAGAAGGCTCTTGTTGTTGTTGAACCTTCCATGATAATCCGTGAACGGCAGAGGCAGCCGTAGAAACGTTGAGAACAAAAGCCTTCTTGACCCGGTAAGAAACCCGAGAAACTTCGTCATTCCTTCAAAATTTCACATAGTAGAATTTTAAACTTGTGCAAATGCGTATACACATGTATGTACTATCACTTTCAAAAGTCGGTCCACACGGTGAGCGCGGCCAACTTCGCATTTCGCTGAATTCGAACTTCGGGTATTGCCTATGAATTCAGCGACTACTAAGGGCCAACTTGACTCATTTCCACTCAACTACGGAGACCCTCGTATGGCCTTCTCCTGCTATCGCAGCCCAGCCAACTCCCCCGACTCCAAGTGGTAGGCGACGGTAGGCGGAAATTGCAAAAGGGAAAAGCGTTTTGTGTTTTTTTCAGTTAGGTGTTTTTCACTCTTACGAGTTTCGGCGGGCTTAATACACAAAAATTGTATTTGTGATAAATCGATGAAATGGATCGGCGAACTGACCGCCACAAAGCGATCACAAAGCAGTTTTTTGAGGATAATTCTCGAATTTGCGTTTTACCCTGGACAGGTAACTCCCCGGACCTTTCCCCAATTGAGAATGTGTGGGGTAACATTGTGAATGAGTGGCATTACTACGGAGAAAGAACCGAGTAAAACTTTCGAAGTCTACATATGGGATGTTTTAAATTATTTAAGCCGATGCCCCCGTGTAATAGAACTTTTGGTTGGGTCTATGCAGTCACGATTACGATCTGTAACTGAAAATAATGGCGATATTACAAAATATTAAAGTTGTTCTCTGGTGAATGAGATTTTGCTTTAGATTTCCGTTACCATGGGTAATATACTGAAAATGACTATCGCAAACTATCTAGTACACTTTTCATCCTAACCTTATCAAATCTTGACTCATTCCCATTAATTTTCGCTACAAAATGAACGCCATGCCATCTTAAAGTTTAAACCACGACTTCTATCTCATTCGAATCTATTCTAAAGAACGAGAAAATGTTTAATGTTGCTTATTTGAAAATAGTATATTTTATATATGAGCAGTTTTTCATCGTAAGCATTTTTAAATGGAGTGCATGTCTTTTCTGAGAGCGAGAAATCAATTAAGTTATATCTCCACTGATGGAAAACTCATTCAAAAATTACCACATTCATTTCTGAAAAATTACAATCCACGTTTTGTAGCTTCATTCACCTAGTTTGCATTAATTTTATCCTAATTAGGTTTTCATGCTTTTTTTAGTTAATATCGTAAAGTATTGTGTTCAGTAATGAATGTGTTGGATGAAATAGGTATGGCTTCACTTTGAGTATTTAGAAATCAGCTTCGAGCGGCGTTACACTAAAGGCAGGTTTCAATTTCAATTTTTCTCTATTATTCTGTAATTCGTCTTACATTGTTTTTATTGGTCTGTTAAATGCACTACGACTGTGTTTAGGAAGTTAATACAAAACAAAAAGATTCATTCACTGCAATTCTACCCATCACTCAGCTGTCAGTTCCTGAAAGGACCTCTAATTTCTATTAGCTATGTTCACTATGGTGGCTACATATTCTGGAGATGTAAAACTCCACTGACCTCTCTGACTATGGAATCTATCAGTCACGCAATGGGGGATGCAAACTAAAGAAATGTTTGTGATACCCAAGGTATCAAACGCATGACGTCATTTTAATTAGGTAGCAATTTTTATGCTCTTTTGGACGAGATTGTTTCACTGCACATCGCAAAACCTACACTTTCACGAGCACTGGCGAAAAATGAGCTGCTAAAGAGATATCAGGGACTCTAAATTGTTTAAATCTGTCAATCCTTTAGCATAAATAGTTTGGTTTAATAAATCAATATTAATACCGCAAGGCAATCAATTAATATATTCAGTTTCAATAGATTCTCGTAAAAGAATAGCCATACTGTGAAAAACATTACGTGCCTCCTTGTAAGAATACTTAAAGGTTTATGCTAAATGCAGTGTAATTGACTTCAGTTACAAAAAAGTTGTGATATTTTCGTGGCACAAATAACAGGCTTAGAGTTAACGTTTCCAGGCTTGGATTGTTTCCTTTCATTATTCCCATATTATTTTCAAAAATTAATTAAGTAGTGACCGATCACTAGTCATTACCACTAGGGTAATTCGGAGGGAATATTGAATAAATCTCAACTCCCGATTGCAAGAGAATGATCGGACTCCCATCTGTTACTCATCCCTGGTGAATATTCGGCGTTAATTTTTCCCTTTTAGGTGTTTATAAAATTCTCAACGGTCTGCGTATCCAAGCAATATATTTTGCTACAGTTAAAAAATGGAAAATCGTTGTATCAGTGACTAATGTGTGCGCTGGGGGCTTTCCAAAAACTCAAAATTTTCGTTCCGTTAAACTAATTAATGATAAAATCATGAAGGCCATATCAATTGTTTTGTTCTAAAACTTTACTCAAAGGTGTCGTTTTAATTTACTGTGCAATATCGTTTTAATTTTACTTTGCAATTATGGAGATAGTGTTGCACATTTATCATCTCCACGTGTGTTTCACTAATAGATCTTTGCCGTAATATCCCCTTTTCCGTCGTTGAGTCATATCTATAGCACCTTAGGCAACACCACGTTTTATTTGTGCTAAGTCTCTCTTATATCTCCTTTCCACTTTTCGTCTATTTTTTTCTCCATCATACTTGAAAACAGCGAAATTTCTATTCAAACACAATTCTAAAAATCCTCTGTTACACCAAGTTCCATACATTAATTTATCCTTTACTGAATGACGTAGTTATACTTCCCGGAAAGGTAACCCGTTTCCCCAGCTCAGAAGTTTCCTTAGTTTTCTTCATTTTTGGCTATTACTACTTTATAAACTACATTGCCTGCGCTTTATATGATTAATTCACATCCCACTTATGACGCACTTTTTCCTCTGAGAAATTGGCATTGAGTCCCGTGGCTGACTGGGTAAATAAATCTTGGCCATCTGCAAATCTACCAAAATTAACAGTTACCTGCTACTTTCCTTCATAATTTTATCCCTTTCCATACATCTATTACCAAATTGTCAGCGAACAATTGAAAGTCAATGGTAATAAGAAGTTGCCCGGCCTGAATCCTCTTCCAACATATACCCATTCCGATTCGTCATTTAATACCCGTATACCGCTTCATCTCGGAGAGGTTTTATAATTAATCGCCTAAACTTCCAGTGTACTCCCTATTTCTGCAGTAATATTTATTATTCTCGTCCAATGCACTCTGTCAAAAGTCTTCCAGCAGTCTAAGAAGCAAATAGAGGCATAGTGGCTATTATCTATAAATAAATGTTAGAATACTCATCACCAGAAATGATTTCGCGTCCCGCTCTCTTTCCTAAACCCATACTGGTCTTCACCGAGGAACTCTTCCGCCCTTTCCCCGATTTCATTTTAACAGCTATTTGAGCTATTTTTATTACGTGCGAAATAAAAATTCTGATCTCTTAACATTATCTTTCTTTTCTCATTGTCGGGAAAGGTTTCCGAGCTGATTTTGCAACAGTGGATTTCGGAAGCGTATTTACTAATACTTTATAAATTACTAGTTTTCCCGCATGCAAACGAGGCTACTATTTGTCCCCTTAGCGCAGGACTAATGATTTTTGCCACGACGACCTTATGAGGAGAGTACGGGAAATTATCACCTTCTTCCTCGCACAAGAAATACCGATAAGTCACAGCCGTAAACACTTCATGGGTTCTTCGGCTGGCGAATTCTTATGGAAGTGGGGGTTGGGATTGTTTTGGCTATTCGTTGTCGGAGGGAGAAGGTCACGCGAGGTCTCTTAGCGAGTACAAAATAAACCCAAGTTGTGCTAGTCGTAGCAGTAAAATTGGCCCCCAAGTCATGGAACGCGTATGCAATACGTGAAGCTCGATTTCAGAAGAACTCGGAGATGGTCGCGCTCACCGTGTGGACCGACTTTTGAAAGTGATAGTACATTAAAAATCAACTTTCTTAACTCTGTATTTTCGTTTTTACAAGCACTTACCACCGTAAATGGCAAGTCCATGTACCGTGTAAGCTGGATTATTTAATAGTGATATCAGAAGCACGGGTGACACATGAATATATTCTCTGAAATTGATCACCCAATATCACTTGACTTATATAATACTTGTTTATGATATGCACTGAAATACCAATGAGGGTATTTTCACCAAGAAGATTTTTGTTAAATTATGATTATCCATCCAAGAAATTTACATTTATATTTTTTTTAACAACCATTCCCTTTACATTGAGATCGAGAATTGCCAAGGGTATCACTAAAAGTCAGAGGATATAGATCCAGAAGAAAACGTGTCAGCTTAATCTGAATCACGCACGAGATTCTATTATTTTCGCAGTAATGAGGGGAATTTGAAATAGAAGAATAAGGTGAAATGATGCGGCACAGGAGAAAGAGTCCCTCTGTGGTTTTAATCAGGGTCGCTTCCGGTACCCTTTGGTAGAAGAGCAGTCATGCATAAAGTGAAATGGGTGCCTTTTCAACCCACATCGCTTACACTCAAGAGCCCGAAAAACCTAGAAAAAATCTCTGCGTAAATCCTTCCCCGCCCACACTTCACCCTCTCCTATCGAGACCTCAAATATTTGTGCCCTTTAAATCCTCCCACCACCTCTTTCATTCTTCATTCCTCCATTTCGACCCTTTCTGACCGAGAACCCCCCCCCCCCTAAACGCCCTTCTACCACACCTAAATGCAAAGTTTGCTCGGGTTATCTTGAAGGAATGGGTCAGGTTTGCCGTGTGGGTTGGTAATAAAGACAGATGGGCTGGTAGAAAAGGGAGGAGGTTGGACCGACTGCGATAGACAAGAAAAAGGAAATGACGAGCGAAGCTATAGAGGTTATGAGGCATAGTTTTTTTTCTTCACTTTAAGCGTATATTCTGAATATCCAAATTGCATCTAAATATTTCAATTGGCCTACCAAATTTGAGAAGAGAAAAATAATGAGATTTAAATGAGAAATGCCAGGGTACTATAAAAGGTAGTTGCATTGTTTTTATACGGTGAAAAGATATGACTACTTACTTACCAATTAGTTATAGTCACTTATTTGCGAGATGTGCTATAACTACATACTCATAACTTACATGAATACATATTCGAAAACGATGGTTATTCCGAAAACATCGTGGACGGTGAATACAATTTAAGAGTGTATCAATAATACAAGCGAATATATTTTTTATACTAAAAATATTCAATTAAAACTGAATAAGATCGCTTTCGAAGAATAAAAAGGGGGATGCGTAGTGGCCTAGTGGGTAGAGCGCTTGGTTACCGAACGAAGGGTCCCGGGTTCGAATCCAGGTCCAAATGCGCGTCCAAATTGGACGCCCCTGAAAAAAACCTCATTCCTCACATATCCAAACCAACCTTCGGGTTGAATCAGTGAGAGTGAAGATCGTTTTATTAAGTCTATTACCGGATTAATTTTATATATGGACGCTCATGAATGTGCACGAATAGTGCAACCTAAACCTAGTGAAGCATTTTAATAGAGAAATGACGCATGGGAAATACGCGTGCCGAGCAAGTAGTGAAATTAAATGCCTGCTAGAAAGCTATTGGATACAAATAAAACCCTTTGAGTCTTTTTTTGTACTGGTGCATTTCCAAGAAAAATAACATCATCAAATAGCAATGCATATGAATAAATTTCTATTGATTTAAATTAACTTCATTAGAGGGAAACCTACAAAAATACTGAGATCGATATCGAAATATGAAGCTATTCCAATCGCTTCTCTTCCTGCAACTCGTGACAAATTACGGTGTTTGACATTCTACTGAACAATTAAATACGGGGTTTTCGGTTGCGGAAGCCGTTTCAAGCGTGGCTCGGCGAGAGTGGTTTAGAATGGAGAATAAGTTAATAATTCCATGAAGAGGACGGAATGAATAGCTATAAACTCGCGTAAGAGAACAGAGTAAGAACAGTTCTCAAGAATGTCACGAGGAAAACGTGAAGAGGTGTGCGGAGCCAGAATTGGTCCAGGAATATTATCGTTATTATATCCATGAATGATCGAAATTTCTTTTACTTATTTACTTATTCATAAAAAAAAATACCAGAGGTCAAGTTCTTAGTCGGGAGAATAACCCACATACTTAATGAATGCGTAGCATATGATAGATATTATTTAAAACTTTCATGTTGATACAGACGGATGCCATTTTTTAAAACAAAAATACGTTTCCTAAAAACATATTTCGCACTCCTCCACCAAGTAATGCAATTAGTTTTAAACCAGGATGAATGTTTTGAATAAATAGATTAAGTAAGCTATAAGATGTCCCTCAAGAAAGAATAAAACACCTACACTAACCTACTCATTTTTCTTTCCAATAAATCAACGGCTAAAACTGAATTTTCCTCGGGTCGCGCCCTAAGGTTTTTCATAAAACTACTAAATACATGCTCCCTTGAGCACTCGCAGTGGAATTATTTTTCAGGAATATTTCTAAACTTCCTTACCTCCTAAATGCCACCATTATTATACCATTTATAATGGCAGTGAAAACAGACAACCTTTAGTACATATCTCACTATTCGTCCTTTTCTTCCTGCTATCCCCTTCCCTTTACCATTTCATTTATGACTAATTTCTTAACTCCAACAGCCTCAAGCACTTTGGAGGCCTACTTGGTTGTGTTAAGAGAGAGAAAGTGATGCATCAAGTGATTATTCATTGTAATAAACCAAAGGTTTGAAGAAACATTTGGAAAACGAACCATATTTCTCTGAAGAGCAGGTAGAAAAAAAATACTGACAAGAAATAATCGGAAATCCAGTTGCAACCACAATTCTTGGCTTTTAGAAAATTCTTTGCCTCTTTTTTCGTAGATTTTCGAAGTTCATTTTAATTTTGGTAAGTTTCTTTTGGATTTATGCGTGCGTTTGAGTTTTTCAAAAGTCTTTTCCACGAATAAGGAAGTTTGTAGCCATCTTCTCTGTTTAGGTTGTGAGGTCTTTTTTCTATTTCAATGACTTCCCTGATGATCCATGGATAGTAGCTAATTTCTTTACATAAAACGTTCGCCCTTTTGATGTCAATGGAAGCCTCCAAAGTAAACTTCCTTATACGTGGAAAAGACTTTTGAAAAATTAAAGTATTAATTAATCACGCTGTACATAATAACCACTTAAGTTTGTTTATTTATTTTTCATTGTTGATTTAGAATGCCTGACGAAGCCGGAAGAATAGCACAGCGAAACTGTTGCTAAAAAAGTTTAGTTTAATCGCAGAAATCCAAAAGAAACTTACCAAAATTCTTTGCCTCTTTTGGAAAATCTGGTAATTTGAAATAATTTAATTTTCCAGGGTTTGCCTTCCTCGTTCTACTTAAATAATCACTTAGTGATAACAAAAATATAGGAAACCAGCGAAGAGCCAGTATACCACGTAAATGTGGCATACTTTAAGTCCCCTTCGTAATTATACAGGATACTGCATTACATTTGAGTGAAATGCATACATTATATGTCGGATTAGGGAGATTAAAAATCAACTACAGGTGGATCCTGGAGGCATTACACGCAAAAAACTTTTTCCTTTGTCCTACTGCGACTGAAGAACCACATATAAATTGTACGAGCTACAGTGCAAGCCAACTCCTGCGTGTGCGGCACGGGGTTATTACACGCCAGGTATTCTACACTCCTCCCAGTTCAAGGTTTAACCCCACACGCTCCACTGGCTTGCAAGGCGTAAACCAAAACGTTGTTGGGAGAATAACTAGACCAGAAACTAAGGAAGTGTGATATGAGTGAGTGGCACATACGGGTGTTCATTTCCTTCAATAGAACTAAATGTGGGTAGAGAACGGATGACCGCTTCCTTCTATGGACCCAAGGGCACCCGTTCCAACCGGAACAGCCCTCAAAACCGCCTTGGCCCCTCATAAATCCCGCTACACCATTGTTTTCAATGTGGCGACTGGGTCCAGTCGTCCTCTACTCGTGGATTTGCTCGGCAAACATATCCCACGCGTAGGAAACGCGGTTTAAGAGTTTGCAAAAGGGACGCACGCATTTGGAAGGTAATATAGAGGGATTTTAAGGCCGTTTCATCCGAAACACAAAGGGAGGAGGAGGAGGGCCGGCGGAAAGCGGCAACCACGGAGAAATACAATAGAAGGGTGAGAAACCCACAAAGTAGGTGGGATGTGGAAGCTGGCAAAGGCAATATTGTCTTAGGGAGCGGCCTAGAAAAAATCCAAGGAAGCTGCTACGCGTATCACTTGTTCCAGCACTTGGTGAAAACGGAACAATTGGGGTGGGTGGGAAACCAATGAATTTTTCACCATCCCATTTCAGAAAACTTTCAAGCCATATGTTTTAAATTTAGAAACGGCGCTATTTGAGGGATCAAATTTGCACTCATACCCCATGGCCTTAATGCGCTTGTTTTATGTTTAATTGCATGTACTTTTATTATTCTTTAGTAAAGCAGAATTTTAGCACTATCACTTGACATTTCAGGGCAATAATTAATAGCGTTATCTCTAAAATTAAAATTAAATATCTTTAGCATTTATAAAATTTTAATGATTTTTATTTTTAATATATATTGATTTAGAACAGCGATAAAGACCTCCTATTAGTTTTTTATCCATAGGTCTGTCATATGTATACTAGTTTATGCAGTCCAAATCATAGCTTGATTGAGGCAAAGCTATTTGCAATTGCAGCAAATTTCTCTTAGGATGCCAAAAGAAGGTGGAATTCCTAATAATAATTTGTTGATGCTTTTTTATTGGGTGCTATTGATGGTATCAATTTTATGAATCCATGACTGAATGACGTGGAAAGGTTTTAAGGAATTAGTCCACCAAAGTTTTTAATACTAGGAGGACGGAAGTTTCTTTTTACTAATTAGGAGGGCAGCTGGGACATTTGATCCCGAATATCTTCGTATTATTTGTGAAGTATTTGACATGGGTTTTTAACGGGGTTTGACAGCTAAGTTTGTACCTCAATGCTTCAAGGATCTTATCCTAAAGGCTGGGACACAATCAACGTTAGCGTGTGACGGGAACCGTGAACCGTATTACGTGGGACGGGAAATTTCAACCACCGGACACAATCGACGTCACGGTGCACCTCCCGTGAAAATTGACTGTCGTAAGCGCAACGGCGAATTCGGGATATTTTAAGGTAAACTGTGAGCCAAAAATACCGTTTATCTTGTATTCACGCATTTATAGACACTAAGCAGCGTGGCACTGACTCTTGGTTAAGAAGATGGCTGGAGAAACTCGCGAAATATTTTGAAAGCTTCAAATAAAAGCTAAATATGGACTGGACGTCCGCCATTTTCTCAATTTGTGTCTTCTGACTTCTGTGGTCCTGATTGTTTTCCGTGTACGGGAAACGTGGAGAGATGAAAGTTGCCCATCTCTCACGTACACGTACTCCCGGGACACGTTGGCTGTGTCCGTCCCCGGTACTTTCCCGTTAGCCATCTCTACACGTATTCCCGTCAACGGCTCGCGTCACACGTTAACGTTGATTGTGCCCCAGCCTTAAGACTGGCACAACATTCATTCTCTCAGGCGGTATTCAAACCCGGGACCATGGGATCAGAAGTGATATGGTCGGTACGTTACTACCATGACTACTGCAGTTCCTTTATCACTTGGAGGACTCTTACTTTTCCAGAAGATCTACATTATGGTAAAAAATTCTTTGTATGATGATACGTTAGACACGCTTTCTTTTGCCTAACCATTAGTGGTGTGACATTACAGTGGCGAGCGGTTAGGGATGATTCATGCACCACGGATATTTTGGCTTCATCAGTTTGGTGAGGGTTTCATATGACACATCATTCCCAACAATTCTTTTACTTAGCTTGGGAATAATTTCACTCTCCTACCTTTAATCTTAAAAATAATGTTGACTATATATTTGTAAAATATGTATTCATCAAAGCATCAGATTAAACATTGATTGGTATAGAAGACTCAATTTTATGAACATTTACATTGACAAGATCAAGAGGTTCAATTGAATTATTTAATTTCATCTCCCTCTGATCAAATTATGACGAAAGTTTCTGAGTACATTCCTCTTAAATATCATCATAATTAGCTATTAGTTAGAATGAAGCATACCCGACCATTACCTGTTAAAATAAAAAGAAAAGATATCGACATATTTGGTTCTACATGTATTGCTATTTTTCATCTCAAAACATGAAAAACTATTTTTTTTAGAAGCTGGAATATATTATTACCAAAAATGTTTCTTGCACTGTATCTAGGTGAAGGTCTTCATCCAAGGACCAAGCTCGAGAAATGTTTTAAATAAAAAGGATTTTGTCTCTGACTACATCATACAAGACTCGGCAATTTTTTTTAATTCCCTTGATCCAATTCCCATAAGGTGTCAAATTAGCTGATTTAGCGGACTCTTATCATACACAACAAAGGATTGAAATTCTCCGTGAAAGTATAATTTGACATGACTGGGATTCGAATCAGGATCTATCAATAGCCGGTCACATGTTTTAGCGGTTAATACCATCAAACTAACTTAGGAGAATTTCACCAGGGGATTATACGAGCTAGGTGTCATCTTTGGCTTTCATAGGGGTATATGGCATAAATATTTAACCACTCCTTTTTGGACACAAAACAAGCACATTGGTATCCTGCGGCATACATCAGAGTTCCTGATTCTCTACAAAAAGCGACAACGTTTTACAAACCAGAATGACGGCAGGAATAAAATCCCTGGGAAGAAATGCTTGGATTAAAGATGCGCTGAATAAATAAAGGCAGTAAACGCGAACACGTTTGGCTGATACTTGTGATAGGGAAATTAATTTTAAAAGCGCTTATGAAGTGATAACGTACGGAATGGAGGGCAGAATGTCGAAAAGGGGGAAAAGACCATTATGGAAACGAAAAATATACATTCTTATAAAAATACGACTGATCCCTGATACATTCGCTTTTGAATGGAGAGACCTAATTTGAAACATAGACACGACATTGTGAGGCAGTCGGTTAAAATAACTGTGGGAGGGGAGTAAACGACCAAAAAATAGCCATGGGATATCCGATAATCGTTCTAGACCATATGGAAATAAATGGAATGAAATTGGAATAGACCACTGAATTAGAAGGAAAAGCTGACAAGGAAATGAAGTAAATAAATACGAATGGGAAGGAATAAGGGAAGGGATATAGTGTATGGATTAAGGAATGGAGAGGCCTGGATAATAAAATGAAGTCCATCCTGCCAATGACAGGAGAAGTGAAGAGCCAACAGCTCTGGAGATTAATGCGGATTGTACGATAAACAGATCACATTTCTTCTACGTAATCAAGTAATACTTTCTTGCGTCGCGTTGGGAGTGTCCCAAGGATTTAATTTCCCCAAACATTATTTCCACTGGGGGCTTCATTGTCTGGTAGTAAACTCGTAGGGATAAGGATGAGGTCCGATATATTCGCGCGTGTCAAGTTGTTGAGAAAAAAATTCACATTCCATTTATCTCTCTGAACATGTATCCCATCATTAAATGACTATGTATCCCATCATTAAATGTTTTCTCTAATGGTTAACCCTTGTCCTCACGACGTGGTACCCGGGTACCACTTTCATTTTCTTCTTGATTATTTTTAATTTTCCGTGCTATGTATTTGGGTGAAATTTTCTCACATCTTAGAATCTTTAATAATAAGGCAGTTTCTAAAGGTATTTTATTAGTTTTAATAGTAATACTTGAGAAATTGAAAATTTAAACTTTTTATACCTAGTCTAAATGAAGAGGTACCCGGGTACCACTATGAACTAAAAGTTTTTTTTACTTAAATACTCCATCTGTATTATAACTATACTGATAAAAATGTTTATTTTAAGGGAAAATAAGTTTAAAAATGATAGACTATGATATTTTTTCATAAATATCTATTTTAAAAGAACTAAGCACATGAATCACATTTTTCTATTTTCTGCGTATGCTCATCACAAATAGGTCTTTGGCACATGCAGCATACTTTTCTTGTTTTCCGCTGTTTTTTGTTGTCATTCGGCAGACATAGCATCTACCTGCAACTTCTAGCCTTCCAGATGAATCTCTTTTTTGGGTTTCTCTGTGTTGAGGATCGAAATCTTTGATTGGAGCCCCAAGCATGCATTCAATCCCGGTCCTGGTACCGAAGTGTTGGCTTGTTTTTGGGCATCGTGATCGTGACTCGATAGCTGGTAGGGATAGTTGTTTCCCCAGTTCTTGTAGAAACCTTCGCCTGCGGTCATGTCTATTATTTTGTGATGGATTATTACTATCATAAATTATGTACGAGGCTAAGCATGTGACATCAGTTATATTGTAGAATAAAGCTACTGGCCATCTATTCGTCCTTCGCTTGACGCTGTAATGGCACAACATTTTGTCCATGTTGTCAACACCCCCCTTAGTAGAGTTATAGTAATCAATCATCTCTGGTTTCTTCTTTTGCCCGCATAGGTCTGTGGTATGATGCATCGTTGACAGGAGTATTACTGCTTTCCCCAGCTTAGGCACGTAAGAAACCATGGTGACTTTGTCATCAGTGAATCCAAAGATGGATGACAATGGCTCCCTCGACCTATTGGCCTGCATTTGCGGTGGTATATATGGCTTATTCTTCTTTAAAGTACCAACCAATGACATCTTCCAAGACATTAAAAAACGGGCTAAAGGAAGCGTTGTGAAAAAGTTATCCATCACTACGTTCCGGCCAGAGTTTTTATACCGGATACATAATTCTTTGACGACTCACTCTCCTTGGCGAATTTCACGTCCATTCGGTGATTTTCCGGTGTATATTTGGCCATGTAGAGGATAGGAATTTGCTACATCACACAGCCACCAAATTTTAATACCATATTTTGCTGGCTTTGCTGGCATATATTGGGTGAATCTGGTTCTTCCTCTATATGGAAATAATTGTTCGTCAACTGTCAGATTCTCTGAAGGTACATAGTGGGAGTGCAAGTTCTCATTCAATAAATGCCACAAGTCAGAAATGGGCGCAGCTTTGTCACTCTTCAATCTATCAGTTCTAATGTCTCGGTTATCAAACCTGATAAATCGTTGAATGGAATAAAACCTATTTACAGCCATTGTGGCCCGGTAGAGTGGATAGGCGTCACATTGCCACAACTCATGGATATCTTCCTTATTTGAATGGCGTACTCCTGCTGTAATAATTATGCCAAGGTAGCCGTCAAACTCCTCCGGGGTTATTTCTTTCCAATGTTTTGATGGCTTGTTTGGATTTGCACGGTTCCATTCTTCATACACACTATGGGCCTTTTGGTTTGTTTCTCTTATTATTATTTCGCACATCCCAAGTGTAAAAATTTTTTTAAATGTATCCTTCACTGTAAGATTGTCCGTAGATCTTATAGGCCCAGTTCTGAACCGTACGATATTGTGTCTAAGTGTTTGTGACACTACAGGAGGTGTAATTTTCCAGACGGTACCGTCTTTACACAGCATACCTGGGTCAGTGGATGTGCTGGCACGAGCTGCATTTTCAGCTCCAGTGTATTCCTTCTCTTCATCATCTATGTCATCCACTTCCATTTGAATAGCGGAATCTGCGTGGATGTCATCAATATCTGAATCTTCATTTTTGTCTGCTTGTCTTTATGGAGGCAACCACTCATCGTCTGATCCGATGTTTCCCAATGGCTCATTTTCATCCTCTGTTTCAGAGTCTCCGTTGACTAGCTCCGACAGATAAGCCGCTTGTTGTTCATAGCTCATTCTAGAGAGTGAAATATATAAATGAGTGGTTTGCACATAATTTTTATTGTGACACGTGATATCATAATATAAGAAGTCATAAAAATATTCTTACCGTCTGAATTGATCCCTTGAAACTTCTTCGGCCATCACAACCACCCAACAACCACCAAAATGCAGTTCACAAAAAATTCTCGTGTAATTGATAATTACAAGGTCAAAAGCGCGTTTCTTGCAACGTAGGATTTTGAAGGCAGTCGGTAGAGACAGGAATGCTACCGCTAGCTACTAAAATAAAAACTCACGAGTAGACGAGAGAGAGTGTAACCAGCGCTATTGTAACACGAGAATATGCACCAAGCTGCTAAAGGTAAAGAGCAGAACTAAAATATAGAAGGCACCATGAACTTGTCTCAAAAAACTATAAATTGTGGACTTTGAAGAGCTTTTACCACAAAGTAACTTATGCATGCGGATCATAAAGCGGACAGGTTGTAGCAAAGCACGGCTGAACTCAACTATGAAAAATCTGAGTCATCATCAAGACCTTTCAATTTCAAGGTTTTCTCTGACACATTTACAATGTATGAGTCAGGTGAGTTATTTCTTTTTGAGGTCCTAATATAATGTTGCATGTGATTTTTTTCACATTCTACAAAGTAGCACAAGCCTAACATTGAAAATTTGCTGTAGAGAGCAAATATACGCGATCATTTTGACTCAATAGTTTCGCTCTATCACTCTTGTACGATATAAGAAAGAAAGAGACAGCTGAGTTTCCTTTGCTACTTTTTTATCATCTCACCCTCATCAGACAAAGCTGTGGTTTAGACTGAAATAATAATAATAATTTAATTAGTCACTGTAACACTACTGGTATTGAAAAATAATTAATATTTTGTAAATCTATTATTCAATATTTTAAAAACCTCGAATGCACATATGGATAGAGGAAAATTCAACTGAGGAGGGCAAAGGATGAAGATATGGTGCATAAAATCATAAATACTAAAGGCATTCAAAAGTTAATTCATGACAAAGAATGAAATGACATAATACATTCTCACAATCTAATAGCTCAAATATATTTTTTAGTGAAATGATGACATTTTTACAAATCGTGTCTTCAAAATTTCAATCGATAAGGTTCGGATCGGAAAATTTATAACTATGTTAATTTTTATAATAACTAATACTTAAAATATGAGTGGAAAACTATATTCATACGAATTCAACGTCTCAGACTTACTATTCCGCCTGTTAATCACATAAAAAAGGATGAAAAACGTATTTATACATAAAAGCATCCGGTGGGTACCCGGGTACCACCGTCGTACAGACTAAGGGCAATTTCTACCCGTGAGGACAAGGGTTAAGGAGACAACCGTCCGATTCTGCTTAGTCTGTTTGTCTAAAATATTTGTCTAATGTGGTTCATCGGTTATTTGGTGTGAGTGACGTAATTTTTGTCCGTGTAGATGGGAATGTCGAAGCTGAAGATGAAGCAATCGGAGAGAAGGGAAACACTTGGAATGGAAACTGCTTTGAGAGAGAATGTTTGAAAATGATACATAAAAATCTTAATCATGTGAAATTATGCTAAAAAGAAAAAAATAAACAATGATGACATATACAAACAACGCTTAAGATAGGTCAAATCACTCTAAAAAGAAAGAAAATGGAAATGATTAAGACACAGCTTAGAAAGATACATGAACTCTTAGATCCAAGTGAAATTAAAATATCTTAAATGGCTGAAGGTAAAATAATGTAGGAATCCGAGTCAAAGAATTGGGGTTGTATTAGCAAGATTGCGAATAATTTACTACTAACACAAGGTGAGTCGTTGCTCATGCCCAGATTGGCTGCGTGTGCATCCGTTACACCTGGCTCCCATAAGAAGAAGAGAACTTACGGAGCTGGTCGAGTATTGGCAGTATTTTGGTTTGAAGTTGATCAACAAGGACGGTATCGAAATGAATTATAAGGTGTTTGGTAGTTGGAAGAAGTATTAACCTTTACTTAAACTTCGCATTGCTGTATTAATTTAGGTAATGTCCCAGAAGAAACATTATATCTTAACTACCCCCAGCGATATCTATCAGGTGCGTACTTGCAATCGAAAAAACATTATTCTTTCGTTCGTGTGACATTGAATAAAATTACGTACTGAAACATTCTTTGTCTTGTTCATCGTATCGAATATTTTACCAACCATCTCGAAGCATGCAGTGAAAAATAACATGTTGATTATGAATAACCTTACTTGTAACACTTCAAAAATCAGTCCTGATAGCGTATGCAGAGAAAAAAAACTTGTTGATTATAAATGAACTTCAAGTGGTCATCCTTATATACCTCTCGCCTGGTTCAAGTTCCTCTGACGGCGGGAGTCTGATTATCTCTTTCCCTCCTATTTTCTTTGATGTTCCTCAATACTGGTTTCCAGGCGTTACTGAGTTGGAAACCTGAGTCCCTGTTAAAGTTATTGTCTTCCAGCCGGATTTCAATCGATTCTTTTACCAGGCGATCACAATAGCCACGTGAACGGGCCACTATCCTGGTGTCTTCGAAATGGATGGAGTGGTTATTGGAAAGGCAATGTTCGGCGATAGCTGACTTGCTTTCTTGCCCCAGTCTCAGGTGCCGTTTATGCTCGTTCAGCCTCGTTTCCACCGTGCGTCCCGTCTCACCGTCGTAACTTCGCCGCACTCACATGGGACACGGTAGACACCGGGCATACGGAGACCAATGCTGTCCTTAGCTCTCGTATGTTGTTCCTTGAGTTTGATTGGCGGAACGTGGACGGTTTCTATTGCCAGTCAACTATTACGATGAAGGAAATATGTACAGAAAGAAAATTAAATCAAAAAAGGCATATCCAGAAGTGATTTATCGCACCCTCAAATGGGTTATTCGAAGAAGAAGAAGAAGTTAACTATTCTAACAGAACCCTGTTGCCAGAGCATGCTTGCCATACATCTCAATATCCGGGAAGATCTCGAGGATTTTGCAAGACACAATCTACACCGGTAATTATCTTTACAACAAAGCTTATAAAGGATATCCATTGTAATTATAACAATTGGATGCGCTCCTGTTTTTTTCTTCGAAAAATGTTTCATCCTTCTTCGTAGAGTAACACGGTTATAGTTGTAATATTAATTGTTAAAGTTTACACTCACTAAAAAGCAATGTAAAAAGTACAATGATAAAATTGCGCACACACATTTTCTGTCATTTAACATGGCAACATAAACAGTAAGGAAATGCCATGGTGTATTAATCTGAAATAGGCAGTGGAATAAGGACCAAAGTTTTCTTCAACGATTCTAAATACACATTTCAGTGACCCTTCTTCAAATTTGGTAAGCGTAAACATTCCCGTGGTGATATTCGAAGATATGGGAGGAATAATAGGTGTTTATATCAAATCTGCAGGCACTTTTATGTTCATTACTTACATGAAAACCTTTCCTTGGAAGAAAGAAAAAATATTTTTCTTCAGAAAAAGCCAAATACCGTACTATCTGGATTTTTATCTAGAATGGAATGTTATTTCCGTCAAAAATAACATCAAGGTTTTTTTTCGACACATTTTTTTAAACAATAAAACCCATTTCAGTGGCATCGCTGGACGTAAATGATGAATAAAAAGTGTTCACATGTATTCCCTCGAAGGAAACTTAGTCCAAACATTGAGTAATGTGCCTCACATAACGAGCAATTACCATTTAGACTTCCTTCTGGGACCAATATGATGCCTGTTCAAACTCGCGGAAGCTGAACGGAATATAAAGTCTTGCATAATAGAATTCCTGAGCAAAATTCTCTGTCCATCTGATGTACGGTTCATTTTCCATGAAAGAAAATTTTCTTCCCATTTCCCTCGAAGGAAAAGCTCAAACCAACGCATTGGTTTGTTACTGTAATGTTTATTTCTATAATTTGGGCGTATCTATTGTTTACACTAGAAGATTTTAAAAGGAAAAGTAATTTTGTCCCGCTAGATTTGCTATTGGAACCACTGTGCAACGATCCCCATGAGTTTTGCTTGAGAAACCATATCCACGACGATTTATTTACTCAACTAACATATGAGTTTCTCAAGGACATATAACTCTTTTGGAATGATAAAATACTTTTTATTTTCCGCAATGATTTTTCTGTTACGAGACGCCATTACCCATCATATGCTAAGTCAAACATTGTTTAATTTTAGGACGCTAGATGGCAGAAACGCTCCAAAGACATTCTCAGCGATCTGGTGGAGGTTCATGGAGCTAGTGTGCGTCCTAAATTACGTTTTAATACAATTACTTTTAATTTTACTCATTTTTTTATAATCGTTAGCTAGTCAGAGATATGGTTGGCATGATAACTGTACGAGAGAACCCTTTGTTGTAATAATAATACGAATTTTAATAATAACTCATATATCTCTGAATTAGTAAGCTACTTAAAGTCCTTATGCCATGGGTATGTTCTACCGCATGAGACAGCGTTATATATTCCTTACTGCAGTTACAATTTGGTGTTACGTCACGTTATGTCAGAGACCAAGAGTCCTAGGGGAATCAAGGGTGAATCAACATGTCAGAGATCATCGGATCCTCTGCCCGGGAATCCACAACTGATTCACAGACCTTGATCTCAAGATCACCGCCGACAAAGGAAACCATGACATACAATTCCAATGAATGTCTTCTCAAACATGTTTGAACGTGACCAAATTCCTGCATTTTAAGTCTTCATAAACATTGCATAGAACATGAACATGCACAGCCAATTGAATTGCAAAGAAAATTCTTAGGGCCAAGTGCCTTGCTCGAAAATAATTTTATAGATGTTACCTCAAATACACGTGTATATTTATAGGATATATTAATGGAAGTCATTTTTTAAATTTTTATTTTATTGGAGTTAAAGTTTGGGGGAACGAAAAGCATGCAATAAACCCACCAGAGCGCTCGCTTACGGCTTCTGGTAAAATAAGTCCGAAAGGGAAGGTAGATTAACTTGGAAACAAAGGATAAGACAAGGAAGTACTCGCTGGATTTCAGATCTCTCCTGGAACCTCTCTATTGGTTACGATCGGAAAGGTTTCAAAGTAATGTAATTAAACAAGCAAGAATTAATTATCGTGTCGGCCGCTATGTGATTTTTGACTTAATTCAACGGTCAATCATAATCCTCTCAAATTCAGATTACATTCGCTCAGGTCCAATTAGAGACGATTTGTTTCGCTTCATTTTATGATCCATTGCGTCAATGGGAAGAATTACATCACCTCTTCCCGCACGTCAACGAATGCCACGTACATCAACGAGAAACATGCAATTGCTTAGGCGTGATAAATCAAGACATTAGAGCATTTTCAAGCAATAAAAAGGGTTTGAAGGATATTAATAATAATTTAAGCATAAAAATAACATAATTTGTGTTTTGACTAAAGCCAAAACTAACAATTAAGCTCATAATAAGTTCTCTTTCACTCATTCACTCTTTTGTGGTGCAGATTTTATTATGGTGTCTCATATTCCACTAGGTTCATTATCATTTAAAACTGCCTCAATATACTCTATAGCAAGCTATTTCATTGGCATCCACAGTTATCAAAAAAAAAAGAATAAGTCAAGCTTAACGATACATTTGAGGCTAATTTTAAGGGTCACAGTTCAAATCTCAGTTCATGAGAATTTTTTTAGCATGGAGAAGTTTTCACTTTAGCATGAATACCAGCGGGTTACTTCACTAAAACTAACGTCTTGACAATTTCTACAGTACTTATGATACAGCTTAAAAGTCAAATCATTATTTGTAAAATAAAACAACGATATAGTTGAAATATGAAAATATTTCATTTGATGAAAAATGTGCATGATAAGTTCGCGGAGTGAATAATGTTCACTCATTCGTATTTTTGGATAAAAAGAGTGCATTAACAGTGAGAATGACACCATGTAGTAGCAGGTTAGTTTAAACAATTGATAGCAATCTCGTAGTTTATTTTATGGGCATGACCCCTGGATCAAGACAATGTACAATACAATAAAAATATAATAGGACAATAATTAATTCATTAGCGATTCTAAAGTATTACAACTAATGTTAAATTTCAAAAAATTCATGTTAATCATTTTAAAAATCATAATTTTATGGCGATTCTTACATTTATATTATTTAATACCAACCTCTTGCAAGTATCAAAGGTGGTGTTAAAAATCAAAATTGTTACAGTACACATTACAATCCATCATTATTCTAAAGAGAATCAAGTTTCTGATATAAGTAGACGGAAGGTAGGGGATATTAAAAAGGGTAGCATTCCTCGTGTTGTCTATAGGGGTCCCGATTGTAATGAGAGCAAGTAAATCTAAGAAATTGATATAATCATTCAATTCCCCACTACGAGAGAAAATTCCAATATATGTTCTACATGTAGAGAGAGATGGTGAGTTAAGGCATTTATTTGTGATATTGTGAATGAGATAATTTCCGTTATTTTGTTATATTTTCGTTGTTTTTGTTCGGCAAGGGAGAACTAACAATAGAGAAGATAGTGCGGATGATTTTCATGGTAATTGGATGATGGAGGGGAAGAGAGAGATATATGATAAGGGGGGAGATGAAGAGGGGGGGGGGTTTGGAAGGGAAATCGATTAAAGGCAACAGTGGGAACGTAATTGGAGACCGTGTGGGTGGGGCCGAATGAAAGGGATGATAATCCAATGTTTGTCCCCGTGTGATGCGGTTCGCACGTGACGCGTGTTTTGTCGGAGAGCTCACTCGCCCACTTCGGGGAAAGGGCTCGAGGGCGGAGGGCGCGTGGCAGGGAGTGATTGATGACAACGGGGTGGACGTTATGGAATTGTGTGGATCGGCGGGAAGTTGGGTGATTAGAGCCTCTAGCCAAACTTGCCTATTAGCCTCAGGAGTAGTTTAATTCCCCAGCCTCCCTCTCTCTCTCTCTCTCTCTCTTTCCCTCCCTCCCTTCCCCTCCGACATTTCACTTCACTCACTCTACTTCTACCTCTTTGCCACGCAAGTCTGCACCAAAAACTTTTATTTATTTATATATTTCCACAATCCCGAAATAGTTCCACTGGCATTTTTACATCGAGTTATTCAACAAGGTAAAACGAACGGATATAAAGACCCATGTCTTGAGTAGTGAAAAATGTGGTGTGTGTCTTGAGTGGTACTCGGGCGGGACACGAACCCGCGACCCTCAAATTACCACCGTCGCCACCGGAGACGACAAATTTTGTGTAATATATCGCCACTTTTTAAGCCAGACCCTGAAAAACCCTTGAGAAAATTCAGAAAACATAGAACTACAAGGTTACTAATTAATAAAAAATATTTATACATTTTTAATGAAAAATTAAAATTGCCCAAAAGGTAATTTCTATTTCCTCCTCCTTCATACTTTTCCTACTCCAAATTACTGGGGAAAACAGAAGGATATTATTCATTATTTATGGCGGACTTGGCCATTTCCAGAATTGTAGCATTAGAATGCTTACGGTTCAAGAACACACTGAGGAAAATCTTGGTGTGGCGTATTTAACATATAAGTCTGCAATTTCAGAACTGCGATATTATTGGCCAAAATATTCGAGCATGTACTCGTATTGAAGCGCTATTTGGAGGGTTAAAAAGAGCGACACACTAGTCGTAGAAAAACTACGTCAAATAAAAATCGAATAGCAAACGAAATCGAGTTACTTTTTAAGCAGGCCACGAAGAATATCCAAAGATTGTACCAATATAAAGTGTACCGCAACGAGACATAAAAGAAATACATTTACTTTAAATTTAAAGGTCGTTATAAAAATCAATGCATTTTAAACTGAAATACTTTTTCAATCCTTATATATCCTTATAAGCTTAAAAATCAATGCTTCTTGAACGAGCTCACTGGATACGCCGAGTTGAATCCTTTTTATCAGAAGTAGTCACTATGACCATGCATTATGTATCTTGTTTTTTGGTATATTAATCGTCCAGTTCCTAGAAGCAAAAGTGTATGTATGTATTTCCTGCGGCATTTATCATAGCGGAATTTATCATATTTCCTCTTGGGAGATGTTTTCAGGCAAAAAAACCAAGACGGCTATTGAAATTGGGATTTAATGAAGCTGTTTTGCTCACATTAATGGAAATTACTTCCAAAGTGGGTTCACAACCCCACTTTATACGAGATTGCAAGCAATCGAAAGGAATAACGCAGAAGCAGAATTCTCACCTCAGAATCCTCAGAAAGTGTACTTTAAATTATGAAGCATTGGTAACCATTTTTATCGGAAGCGTAGATGTCATAGAAACGCTGGTTAATGAGTTCTATGGGTGCTCCCTTCAATCATTTTTTGAACTAATAAGGAAGCCTTGGAAGAAATGTTGTTTGGCAGTTAAATTTGTCTTTTTCCCGCATTACGGAATCCTGTGCATTTATTTTTCCCTTTAAGGAGTTTTCAAATGTTTACACTACGCCTACTCCGTTCCTTACTTTATGGTAAATTTCAAGCAATGGCTCGATTTAAGCTTTTCTTGTCTTTCACCTGAATACCTATAATGCATCTATTTATTTCACAACACGATCTATGTAAGTCTTTAAAACTTTAGGAAATGGCTGTACATCAAACAGAATACAGAACTAATTCACATCTTACAAAGGATATCTAAAGTAGAATTACATATAAAATTGCCGGAGTCAAATTATAGCTTTCTTAATATATTTGCATTAAATTTCATTGATATACTCAGAAAATAAGTTTTTTTATATGATTCATGCAAATCGATTACTTTAAGCTAACGCAACGCTCAAATACAATGAATTATTTAAAATAAAAACGTCCACGTTTACTTATGGTGCGCTGAGATACATGTATATCAAGTACGTGATTGCTCATAATGGCATAAAAATGTCTAATCATCACGAAAACGTATGTACAAACTCCTATGCGAATAATTTTCGTTTCCAAGGTGCATGGAATCACGCCAATCACATCTTACCAATCCAATGCGCTCTAGCCACTGTACAGAACTCTAGCTATCAATAACGTGAGGAAAACGGGCTAACTCATCGACTGAGGTTACATTAATTTGGACCAAAGTTCATGTTTCTCTTTGTCGCACCCATAAGTTGCCATGTACAAGTTCTCCAGTTCCTTAGATCTATATTTTACTTAGCTTGCAAGTCTTTCTATCAAAGTCTACCATGACTTTCATCAAAGAACGTGCTGTGATTCAGTATTACGATAATGCCACGAAGCCTATGAAGAAGGAAAAAGGATAAAACGGTTGTTAAAATGGTTCCCTAGATCTGTAAGCCGCGATCGAGTCGGGTGTTAGTGAGGGAAATACCCGGCTTGAGGAGGATAAGTGTGGACGCTTACCCTCCGTGCTCAGGAAATGGCCACGGAATGAAAGATGCGTAGGCCTGAGTGGTTGTTGGCTACATAGGGCATGAAAGTAAGGACTGAGGAACGCGTACATGGAAGAGGATAGAGCATGCGAAAGAACGAAATAGAAAGCAGAACGATAGTGATAGATACTTACAGACCACTTAATGAAAGCGGAACGAGGAAATCAGGCCCCATCCTAATTTTACCCACCATCCCGCAAGAAAAAAACTGTGGGGGGAAATTAAATTGCTGCAATGATTGAAGAAAAGCGAGGAGAAATAACACAAAGAGGATTTAATGACTTGCATTATCAGCAACGGGTAAAAAATTTCTTTTTCCTTTGCAAAGCAATTTGTTTAAGCTAGAACGGCGTTAATAAGAAGCTTTGTATTGGTACTCCGTGAAACTTTTCCATATGAGCTTTACAAAGTTTATTCAACCCTGATAAAATTTTAGGCTGTACAATAATCATGAAACGAAACATTGATAGTTGATAGAATGCCAAGATAGCTTAATTATAAAGCCTATATGTCGTCATTAGTAATGACTAAGATTAATTGATTCACAATCGGGTATAAATGAATAATCTAACAGGAAGAAATTGGTGAACAAATTATAAAAATTGACATGACCAAAATTTGGACCAAAATACAAATTAAAATTTATATTAGATTTTTTCCCAAACATTAAACTTAGACATTAGTCGTAGACATATCTAATATGAAAAAGCTAATTCAAATTTCAATTTTAATTTTTCAGACATAGGACGTGGCTCATGGATGTTAATCTTATTTTTCAGATGATTTTGTCAACTTTTTTTTCCTACAAACAATGCACTTCATCAAATTATACTTCTTTTTACAGCATAATTAGCAGCTAAAATTATATTTGGGCCTGTTTTTGAACTGTGAACACTACGTTTTCGATCGAAACGTCCAACACATTCACTGAGGGTAAGGGAGATAGAAGTGGGAAGTAATAGGCCAATCGATATACAAAATGGCACATGAGTCAATTTAAAATTGAGGAGCATCAAAGGCGTAACTGAATTCGGCGAGTAGAGCGGGGTTAACGTTAATTGCATCCAATATGGAATCAAAGGGATTTTTAAAAACTGGTAACTCTATACGTTATATATTCACATGTCTAATATCACAGAGAGTGTACTGAAAATGCATGAAACTGTCAATATATGAGCAGGAGAGAACTCGGACATATAAACATGTCAGCCAAGTTTCTTGCTCGCATTCATATCACGTCCTCAGGTAACTTCCTAAGAATAGCTTTTATCACCACTCTTCCTTCGGTAACGGAATATTATGGGTATTCTTGAATTCAGAATAATCTATGAGATAAACTTCAAGGAAGATGCCAACAGATGCTTGTGCCAGTAGGAATAAAGAGCTTTGTACAAAATCAAATGAGAACTAGGATCTAATTTAAAGAATTCCAAGATCAGCTAATATTTGTTGAAAGACGAAAGTGAATAATGGCGAAGGCCAGATAGGGAAGAGTAAAAGTTTACCATGTTTGAGTGTTTTTCCCATCTGGCCTCCGTCCTCCACTCTCCGGCGGAAATGAGGTTACTTGCAGGGATACCATTAGCTCACTTTTGACCGATTCATTTGATTCGAAGGGTACAGAAAAGGTAGTCTTCGATGAGAGAGAAAGTGAATGAGAGGAAAAGAGAAAGCAGCTGAAAGAAATGGAGGGAAAGAATACTTAAAGAAACGTTGAAAAAGTTAGGTGAAAGAAATATAGGTCGTGGTCCGTACGTTTTACGCGAAGTATTTAGTAAATTCTGAAGACATGCTGGAAAATATTTATGAAGAAACAACATTAACCACTGTGGCTATCATACTTAAGAATATTTACGCTAGGTATTAGACCTATCAAATATAGACCTGGGTGGATATCGATATTGATTTTTAATGACGAACATATTTTCTTTTGACGTAGGAGAGTTAATTTGCATGCATGTCCCATTACCGAGATTAACACAAATTTATTTCAGAGCAGTTGGAAGGAATAATAATCTGAAGAGCTGTGCGTCAAATATCAAATATCTGCTGCCTAAAATGTAATGCAGGAATCTGGCGTCAAGGGATAAAGCGTGGGACGTAGAATACTTCAATAGCGACAGTGAAAAAGAAAAATTTATGATTAAGCACAAGGCCATCGAAAGTGACGGAATATCCGAAGACTTTCTCCACGGGGAAAATGGGGAAAGAGGCGAGATGGAAACTTTTGGGCTCACTCGAAGTTTGATACGTGGGAGGAGCGTGCCTAGAAAATGTTTTCTGAACTGCTAAATTCGTCATGGAGTAGTAAAGTGAAGAACAATAAACTTTCACGAGAAGAAGACATAACAATCATCTTTAGCGATGACTTTTCGTGAAAATATGTGGCGTAGGTGGAAACGAGCAACATGGGCTCCAAATTCCTACGGTGAAATGGCACATGTATTTAAGGTCGATCGTCCGGTCAGTGGGCATGCTACGCAAGATGTTTGGTGATCTCCTTCAAGGAAGAATTTATAAGTAGCGTTTACTTCAGATATGGGTCCGAGCCAGATTTTGCGGGCAAAAATATTAAAACGTTTTAACTCTGTGAACATTTCAGGCATAATGAACTATCTTACTAAAGGGGAGCCTGAAAATCAATTCTCCTCACAGCCAATATTTGATGTCCGAAATAGCCCGGCTCTCTGATTCAAAAACGACTGAACCTTCCTAGCATTTGAATATCAAATGTATAGAGGACCTCAAGTGAATCACCCTCACCGACGCTATCTCCACTGTGCCCGGCCACCGGTTTGCTTCTCTTAAGATGATTTAACAATCGGGAGGAAATTTTAGAAACCCGTAGATATACCCATGAGGCATAAGGGAGGACTAACACTTCTTTTGAATGCATGACGGTGGGGACTCATCATGCAAATATGTCGGGACCTTACTTTATTATTCCTTATATTATTTCGATCGTCGGAGACAAAAGGTAACTGCAGTATCCATCGGATTGTTGTAAATAAACAATTACGCTTGGAATAAAGAGGACTTTATTAACATTAATGAATAGACCAATTCACCATTTTTATAGTGTTTTTCACTACATTCATAACCTATGGAGCCCAAATCAAAGGTCTACTCTAAAAGAACTGAATTTAACCACACAAAAAATCAAATTTAGATGGATTGCTATTGATAATTCTCTAATTTGATGAGTTTAAAAATGATGAAGCAAATTACAAGGTTCTACAAATTTAATCTTCTTATATATAAAAATGAATGTTTGTATGTATGTATGTATGTATGTATGTATGTATGTATGTATGTCCTCCATAGACTCGAAAACTACTCGACCGATTGCGCTCAAAATTTCACAGTTTGTTTTTATTAGTCCCGGGAAGGTTTAGAGAGTAGTTTGAATGGAATCAGATCGGTAGAAATGATGTTTTAATGTTTTTTCAATTTTCCATAAGTTTGCACGGGATTTGACAGTTTTCGTCGTGCAGTCCTTTCTGATTTCACTAATTAAAATACGTAAATTCGTACTAATTCCTTTTATTTTTGCTTCATTAGAACCTTGAAACTTTGAACTATCTTATTCCTTCGATGTTTTAATGTTATATCCTCCCGTTAATCAGTATTTTTGTAATTTAAAGGATATTTGGAGCACTTTTAATGGTATCTCCATTGTTGTATTTCGTTCATTTCTGGTGTATACAATACTGGATACGGGGAGAAGTACAACGATATTCTTTTATTGTTGTAGCAACCACGATTTTGTTTATAGAAACAGAAGCTGACTGCTTATTCTGTGGATTAAAATTCAAGGTAAGGCTGCTGATAAAGAAAAACCAAACTTCTCTAATTAAAGTGGTGACCCATAATTAATAATTAGTTCTGTATCATGTTTTGTTAATCGAGTGAAGCGAGGTCTATGTTTTAACCCGAGACGTTAAGCCGTAATCGTGAGACAAACAGACGAAATGCCGAACAGCTTTGATTTATAAAAAAAGACTACGCTACGCTCGGTCAACAAAACATTTTAATTGTTAATGCCAATTCCTACATTTTCATTGAATAAACGAGTTGATATCGGACTTCAATGTATTTATTTAATTCAGGTATATAATCAGCTTTAGTAATAGGGAAGCAATGGCGGGTCCGTTAGAAAATTGTATTATCTCTATTAAAAATTATTTTGTTTGCTAGAGAAAACTCATAAAAATTTTAGAAAACTCATGGGACTACATTGGAACTTATAGAATACCCATAGAAACTTCTAGGCAAGTCATTAAAATTTCTAAAAAAACCCATAGAAACGTCTAGAACACTCATAATAATTCTTATTTTGTCCGCTACAGAAAACTCCTAGAACTTCTAGCAAACGCCTGAAACTTACAGAAAGAAATAATAGTAATAGTCGTCACAAGGCATTACTTTCGCTTACTAATCACACATGGCACCCAAACGACAAGCTGTTGGTCGATCTGCACCTCAAGCACGAAAGAAAAAGGCATCACGAGCTTCAGAAACGGTCGAGCAACAGGAAGTAAGACTAGAAACCGCTCGAGTTCGCAATGCTCAAGCCCGTTCGTCTGAGACAGTCGAGGTCCGGGAAACAAGACTGGAAACCGCTCGAGTTCGCAATGCTCAGGCTCGTTCGTTTGAGACAGTCGAGGTCCGGGAAACACGCTTTGATGTCGACGAATTGGGTAAATTTGTACAAACGAATCTTCCGAAATTGGTTCCAGAACAACGCATAGCGTATGACAAAATTATGCATGCAATTACAATCCAAAGTGGCGGATTGTATTTCTTAGATGCGCCCGGAGGCACAGGCAAAACTTTTCTCATTTCAATTATTTTGGCAACCATACTATCACGAAAAAATATTGCACTGGCAATCGCATCATCTGGAATTGCTGCAACTCTTTTGGATGGTGGCCGAACAGCGCATTCAGCACTGAAACTGCCGTTGAATATGCAATTCACTGAAACACCAACATGCAATATAAACAAAAATTCTGGAATGGGTAAAGTACAATATGGGACGAATGTACAATGGCGCACAAAAAAGCATTGGAAGCACTTCATCGTACACTAAAAGATTTGAGAGGAAATGAGCAGCTCTTTGGTGGGGCACCTATTTTATTGTCTGGTTATTTTCGACAAACTCTACCAGTTGTACCATGATGAGTTAAATGCGTGTCTCAAATCATCAGTTTTATGGCGACAAGTACATAAATTGACTTTGAAGACCAATATGCGCGTAAAACTACAACATGATGAATTCGCAGAACGTTTCGCCAAACAATTGTTGGATATTGGGAATGGGAAAATGGTAATCGATGAATCCACGCAATGTATCACATTGCCAACAATCTTCTGTAATATCACAGAAAACACTGACGAATTGATCTGCAAAGTTTTCCCAAATATTGCACAGAACTACAAAAAACATCAGTGGCTCAGTGAACGTGCTATATTAGCAGCCAAAAACATCGATGTCGATGCCATCAACTTCAGAATTCAAAACGAAGTACCAGGCGAAGCGACAACGTATAAGTCTATCGATACTGTAATGAATGAAGATGAAGTTGTCAATTATCCAACTGAATTCTTGAATTCACTTGATCTGTCAGGCATGCCGCCGCACGTATTGACATTGAAAATTGGAGTGCCTATCATTCTTCTCAGAAATATAAATCCACCACGGCTATGCAACGTTACCAGGCTTTCAGTGAAAAAGACGATGAACAATATCATCGAAGCTACAGTTTTAAATGGGAAATTTAAAGGAGAAGATGTACTGCTGCCACGCATCCCAATGATTCCGACAGATATGCCATTCAAATTCAAACGTCTGCAGTGTCCAGTGCGACTCGCGTTTGCAATGACCATCAATAAATCACAGGGGCAATTGCTTCAAGTTTGTGGAGTAAATTTAAAGAATCCATGCTTCTCGCATGGGCAGCTGTATGTGGCCTGCTCACGCGTCGGAAAACCTTCTGATTTATCGCCACGCACCAGACGGAAAAACAAAAAATATTGTGTATCAAAAAGCACTTCAATAAGCAGAATTAAAACATAAACAATATCTTTCATTGAATGGCATTGCAACGCATGCCGGGTACTCGCTAGTTTATTAATAAATTCAAGTAGGCAAAGGAAGATTGGATTGAACATGGTTGCAAGTGAATCAAGGAAAACATGAGGGAGGGGAAATTGAGACGGCATAAAAACTCGTTAGGCGACACAGCGGGAAGAACTGAGTAGTCCCAATATAGGTACTAAGGAGAAGATGCTGACAGAACAAGTAGATTATGAAAAAGGAAGTAATACATTATTATTAAGGTAAACTACCAGTTATGGTAAGTTTCAATGAAAAAGAGTAAAAATCCTGTTTCTCCCTGTATTTTATTTTCGCAAGGCTTCATCTACCTACACAACTTCTTCTTCACAAGAGCAGTATGAAAAATCAGATCCCCTGACGGGTGGACTGATAAAGAATTAGTACGTGGACGAATATGACCGAGGCCTTGGTATCCGTGACAGAAATCTTTAGAGGACAAAAGAGTTTTAAAAAAGACCGTTTTAACACGCAACATTAACGGAGAAAGCATCATAGTACTTCATGGCTATTCTTAAGATATTTTGAATGGGATAATAGAGGACAGCTTCCGTAGATGAAAGATGCCGTAGGATATTGAGAAGAGTGTAATAGTTGCACCACCAAACCGAAGGACTTAGAGATGTGAGGCTCACGGAAATATGAGCGTGCTGGTCACGTTCTTTTAAAATATCACACGAATAGAATATAAATGAAGAAATAAATTAAATTGAATTAAACCTTACAGAGGAACTGTTCGAACTCCGTATGAATAACGGAACCAGAGATCCTAAAAATGAATTTTCTCAGAAAACATGATATATATGTCAACAAACTGCTTCGGGGGTATGGTATCCGTTCACTTGCAAAAGGCCTTTGCATCGTGAAATGGAATAAGATTTTCAAATTGATTCGAATAGGAACTAATCAAACAATGGATGAATAATCCACCAAATCTAAGTGAACAAAGTGACCACAGTGAGAAATAAGTATGCAAGAAAAACAGAAGTAAAAATTAGCAAAAAGGGCTAAACAACCTGACCAAATGTTGACAACGTTTTGTATAAAAAAACATAAAAAGTTATAAATATTTGGGGCAGAGTCCGTGAGACTGAACTTTGTTGATCTACGTCTTAATGACGATAAGATGCGTGAATACCAGGTATTAGTCAAGGTTTTGCCACAAGACGCAGATTTCAGAGCTCTGCCATCCTAAAGTCATCATAATCTATCAAAGCATATGCCACAAATCAAAACTTTGGTCGAAAAAATAAATAACCGCCAGTATATATCACGAATTTTCTCTTACCTATCCCTAAACAGAGTGAAGTAAGAAGATTTATTTCCCACAGGTTATGCTCCTTATCTTCTTTTTAGTTGTTAGTCAAACTTAAACATTGAGACTTCGATACCGTTCTTTTACAGTTTTATCTTAACTTCCGATTCAAAATATATAAAAATTTATCAGGTATTTTAAATAATATTAAGATGATTTTTGTTTTCTATGTATTAGGTGCCAAACTGGACATTATTTGCCTCCGCGTTAACGGGAAATTATTTCATCATTCCAATTCCATTGCTAGCTTTTGAAACTGAATTTAAAGTACTTATGCATAGGTAATATAAACTGCATATTATGACAAAAACTAATTTGTACCAAAAATTGATTTTTTGTGATGAAGGGGAGAGGTCGACGAAAAATAAGCCGGGTGCGTTACTACGAGTGTGGACAGTTCTGCATTGGCAAAACATCAATGAATATATTTGCACCAATTGGGTATGTGGGGTTAAATAATGATGAAAAAGAAGTTGTAGACCCCCAGCTGTGAGTAAAGAATAAATTATTATAATTAGGGTTGGCGGCGCGGGTAATTTCCGCATGAGACGTTGGCATGTCAGCTGAACTCCACCATCCCTTTATATATCTAGTGTTCCAAAAAGTCACACGATAAATGGATTCTTGACATAGAGTGGAATTCATATAGAAAAAAAATCGAATATTAAAATTAAAATGTAAACAAATAATCAACGAAGATGTGCATTGCTTTCAAATAATATGGAAAAACTGTCCTAAATACATTCAAATTTCACCATGATATAACTAAAGGCCAAATGGGCTGATAAATAAAATCGCTGAATGTTTTTACTAATCTGCATCATAGATATTTATTGACACCTACTTTGCCTAGGTTGAGAGTAATACAGAGTTCTGGTTTAATAATTAAACATAGTGAATAAAGTAATATTGGTTAAACTCGTTTGTTACAAGTAGTCGCGAGTCAAAATAATGCAAACTTTCTGCTGATTTCTACTGATGTGGTGGCCTTGCCCAGGAAAAAGGCCCAAGCAAGTATTTATATGCCATGCACCACTTCCTTTGCCACCAGAAAGAAATAGAAGATATCCAATGCAAATGTAAATTCAACGAATGACCCAACCCTATCATAAATTTCAACAAAGCGGCGTGATTAAAGAATGCGCCTTTCTTTCTGATAACAGATTGCCTTTAAACACACATTATCTCAGAAAGAAATGGACTAAATAATGTTCAAAAAGCGAAGTTGAATTGAAATGACAGCATAATATTAGCGTTTGCGTTGGCATATAAAACATAAGCTTTACACAAGCACAGAGAAGCATCTAAATCATCCGAGTAGATCAGCCAGTTTGAACTGTTTGCACATGCAACACTCCACCACCTCTCTCTATCATTTTCATGATTGCTGCTGATACGGTATAATGACTGATTACAAAGAATGATCGATTGTGTTTTCAACGATACATGCTAGTTAATAAGTGCGGAATGTCATTAAAGAAATGCACTCGGATCATTCAGGTGGGCTGATGAGTTGTGATCATCAGAGAGCGAGATACCTGCCTAGTCGTGTGAGGTGAAAAATGGAGATGGGTTTGATTAACAGGGAGAGGAAAATAATGGGAGATTTATAGCAAAAAAAGGGTTTTTTAATGGAACGCTGGGGATAAATTGGCAACGCGTATTAACAGTGTCCTCTAGGGGTGGGAGAACCGGGTGTGGCCTTGTGGTTCGGACACGTGTGAAGGAGAATGGAGATCCACCTTGTTACGTCGACGGCACAGGCGGAGAATCGGTATTATGCATTAAATTCACTGCATATATTCCAGATGTGTACATGATAGACAGCATTATATAACTAAAATATATGATCGATATGCACATGCGTTAAAAACAGGAATAAGAAATAGCCTTTAAAAAGAGAATATATTTTTTGTAAATATCACGTGATCCAAAATGAAGTCTTGATGGTTTGGCGTCACTGCACGGTATAGTCCATCTGATCTACGTCTTCTTGGGTGTGGCATTAGGTTATTCTAGGGGTGTGGCATTAGGTTATTCTAGGTTGTTCATAGCCAACGTCTCGACGATAAATTCTCTCATCCTCCTCAAGGCAATACTTAGTGCCGAGTTTAGTTTCGGCCGTGATTTTATACTTAATTGTGGCTTTAGATTGGACTGGATATTTTACTCGTAAGAGCGCTTTTCGTTTCTTTTACCCGTTTTCAAAGTTTTATGACGGCATTTCTTCTGTCTGTATTGAGGTTTTTTTCCTCCGAATAATTAAATTTCTTATTTTTTATGGAAATCCCAATATTCGTTGGAACGCTAAAGGGAATTGCCATGATGAAAATGTGATGTGGTGTAAATGATCGAGGCTATGTTCTAACAATGCTGATTTTTCGGGTTGATACAACATTATGCACCCCTACGTATGCTTGGAGAATCATAGGAATTGCTTGAAAGGATGAAATCATATCATCTCTTTGTTCTCCACAGTGGGAAAAAACGATTATTACCTTCTTAATAGATTTAAACAGCTAAACTTCTCATGGAAATACGTCGGATTTCTTGCAGCAATGCCGCACCGCTTAGGTGGCGTCATACGTCATACTTCCGATGACGTAGTGATTTCATGCCGCAGAGTGCGAGGTTTTTAAAAATAATTTATTTCGTTGAACAAAACTAATTTTGATCCAGTGCTTTTAATGACATCACCATAAGGTACAAATTAATTTAAAATAAAACATTTCTCTATTGTTTACGGTGTATCGAGGCATATTATGGACCGGAGGGTGAAAATGGGCCGTTTTGTTAATGACGATCGGTTCAGAAAGAAAAGCGATAGTGGAAAAATAGATAATTTTGTTCAAAATTTTCAACCCAATGTTTCATTTTTTAGAAAGCATCAGATATGACCCAAATACTGAAAAACTATAATAACCTTCAAAATATCAGTTTTGCAGTACCAAGGAAAGCAAATTCCAGGTCACATGCTTTCATACGGGGATAGAACAAATGAATATCTGCCAGATTTTTCCGTATTTCATCTTTACGATCTCTCTTTAATGAAATGTACGAAAATAAAAATATTTCCAATGTAAGTTACTTCTGCAGCAAATCAAGTTGAATACACGGATAAATTGCCATGAGAAAAATCCACCTGGAATGGGAATAAAACCACGGAGCACTTGAGTTTCTGAGCCCATGCAGAGACATCTACGCTACCCAACGAGAAGAGTGGAAGTCTATGATTTTTCCTGGCAACTCAAAAATCCGAGGTATGATTCTCAGTACAGAAAGATTTTTTTCTCCAGCCAATTTATTCCCATTATGAAGTTTATTCTCTAGGCTAAATAAAGGCGAATTTATCACAAAAAAGGGTGTCAGTAACGCAATGATTTTTTATAACTTTTAGATTGTTTTGAATAGGCTTGAATTATAATACATGGTCTCTATTTATTTATTTTTTTGTGACATAAAATAGTTTCCTCTGCATTCTAACATCAATATAGGTAGGTATGATTAAACAATGCCGCATTTAATGGCAAAAGAGTATTTATAAAGTTTATTTTTTAAGTAATATTACGGGATTTTCATGCTAGTTACAGTAAGAAAATACTGTTGGTTTACAAGAATAGTTAACCGTGACAATTCCAATATATGAGTGAATTTTACAGTGCTTCGAAAGAAAAATAAAAATGAATTACTCAGAGTGGTTGAGTAGGTGTTGTTATGGTGAGAATAAATGTGAGACAGAGTGTTGAGATGGTGATGGAGCTGGTTTTCAGACGAAAGGAAACTTGAGAGTATAATATAGGGGCGAACTTTAGTTAATTTACAAATTAGATTGGAAAAAGATTGCCGAAGGCTATTTGCACGAGGCAAAAATATGAGTACAGAAAAGGAAATTATCTAATTTCTGTGCTGTAAACACATGGTGGAAGAGAATATTTCGATTTAATTCAGTTTATCCAAAGCGTACATAAACAGTAGAATGCTGTGATGTTACAAAACTTCACTTGCTCCAACTTCGGATATTCGAGGCGTGAAAACTTTGATATTTATAAAAATTAAGGACTAATATATTGTAAGGGGTGTTTTCGTTTTCATAGACCTCATTTTCTTCGAAAATTCTCAAGAATCAACTGACGATTGCATGGCCATTTTTTGAGTTTACCTAAAATCGTCCGGGAAGGAACTAGCTAGGGCAGCGGTTATTTCCGCAGGGTATGGAGTGAAGGTAGGGTCTCGGAACACTGAGATAATGATCCACCGAATAGTTGGAGCAATGAGATGGCAAAAAATGAAAGAAGTTATTTCTAGACGAATTGTGAATACTGGGATCCGCGCAATGAACATACGACATCTTAGAAGAGTGCATCTATTCAACGCATGCCTTGGTTCCCAGATACGAAAGCAAAATGTCACCCGCAAGCGCTCTAATCAAAAAAGAAGAAATCTCTGCACTGAGGGCTAAGGCTACCTATTATCGTCCCTTTGGCTTCTCTACAAAGCGACCCGACTGATTCCTTCGGAATCTCGACGCCTCAAGAACAGAACCGAGCGCTCCGCCGAGCGTGGGTAACCGTCAAAGACGCCGAAATGTAGGTACCTACCGGGTGTTTGAATTGGTATGGAGTTAGAGGAGGTGCTATCAACGAACAACTGCCACAGTTAGTAAGGGAAGTTAAACGATGAAGAACTTTCATGATTGGATACGGTCGTGTGAATGTATTGCCACTTGAGGCAGTCATGACGATAAAGAATGATAGAGCAAGGATCACTATTGCCTTTGAACAGCCACCCTATCCCAATTGCAAACCACTCCCGCTAAGTTATAATTGTTAATACCACCTCAATTTCACCAAATAATAATAATACCTTAATTTCACCAAACAAAGGTATACTTGATAGACTAGTTTTACCACTTGAACGACTTGCTTGCAATTCAATTGCAATTGTGTATTCAAGCATAGCACAAGCCTCTTCTTCCCATATGGTTCTTAAACGAATAAATACCGGTAATCTTATATTTTGTCCCGTCTTTATTGTACCGGAAACATTTTTAGTCAATGTTTCTGTATGACTTGTTAAGCATAAGGTGTCAAATTTAAATACTATTGCTGCCCAATGCAGCAAAAGCTGTCCCAGCCGATGGAAAGGGATTAAAAAACAGACGAGTAAAACTCTGTCCTTATGAAAAAGCAATGTCACACAAATGCGTACATCTGCACGGTAGGGTTCAGGCATTAAAGGAATTAGCTAAGTCATTACGTTTTGATTAGTTGATTTTAGTAGGGAGTAATGTACCTTTTCAAAGAAGAAGTAAGGAAGTTGGAAGAATATACGGTATACCCGTCGCGGTAAGACAATGTGATTTCCACTAACAAGTGTTAACAGCTCATGAATAAAGTGAATGCAGAGAATGAAAACATACTGGAGGTAATGCGATATGTCGATATGTTTAAGGTTGGAGAAAATACGAATATTCAAGAGGAAGACGAAGTTCATAGCATGCTGGAAGAAGGAGGGGAATTTCATATGGGATTGTATATGTAAGTAGGCATGATGTAATTTGATATGCGCTATATTCATACCAAGGAACCATCTCTTACGAATTAATATAATAAAATTATTCACTTCGAATTATGCAACAAAAAACTACAAAACAAAATATTACTTATTAAGTCACAAATCTTAACACCTTGCGATTAAATTGTTCTAGTGAAAGCTTCGAAAGAATCTTGTGATGAGATACCAGAAAGGTTTCACGCATGGAACAGTTAAGGACTTTGAAGGGAAATTTAAGGAGTCATTAAAAGTGAACGACGAGAAGAAACATTAGCTTGTTATATTGCATTTACGGATCAAAAGAATTAATTTTAAATAAACGTATATACACCAAAAAGGTTGATATTCACCATGAAAAAATCATTTCGGCGAATTTCAGCGGGGGTTTGTACGAACAAGATGTTCGCTTCTCCACTCCACATTATAGCACTGGAATCATGGTCGTGCTTGATATGCTACTGCCACGGAGGATAAAACCAAAAAAATTTTGTTTAAGAACGACTAACGTCTGATAAATTCCAATTATTGTGGTTTTACAAATGATGTGGTTCGCAGTCGCGCACGGCTGCAAATATATTTTTACGCATTTCACTCTATTTGATGTACATGTTTGCATCCACGTGCGTGGCTGCGCACCACAAAAATTGTGTAATCGCAATGATTAGAAAAAAGGAAGAAATGGTGGAAAAGAGTATGTATTTCAGAAGAGAAGCAGAATGCAAATTATGTAGGGAAAAAGTTGTGTGATAGAAAAAAGAATAGGTTTCATAAAGGTCAAAACACTGTAAATTTTGATCATTAGTATTTTATAATGATATGTTAAAAATTACTTCCTCAACTAAAGCACATCAAACTATCCATATATCGACACAAAAGTCAATATTAGAGTATATAATAATATCCAATGCATAAACAATTCAAGGATGGTAAATTAAGAAATGTACATGGAGGTTCCCGTGTAAGGTTGCTAGTCCCCCATCGCCCGCCTTTTCAGATGGCGGGTAGGAGAATGCTCACCAGATAAGGCTGGTACCGGAGATGACCTAAATTAGCACAGCAACAACGTCTGTATCCAGATTGGGCGGTTGCAAACGGCGTCTGAACCAGAGCGGGTGGCCGAAATACAAGCCAAGGATCGGCATTAGGGAAGGAAAGGGATACCACCTTCATTATGTTTCTCAAGACAATCACATGAGCACGTTCAATTCGAAGTTTTCCGGAGGTTTGAATAGCTTCACAGCCGGATCTCCGGGGAGAAAGGTTTTGAATGTAGCAATTAGAAAGACAAGTCTAAGAAAACCACTAAAGATAGGAACATGGAATACACGAACCCTCTATGAAGCTGGAAAACTGGCCAATCTTATGCACAAGATGAACAGGCATTTAATAGATTTCCTTGGAGTCGCTGAGACCTGGTGACCTGGCAGAGGAAAATGCATAACGGATAATGAAGCATTCTTCTACTCAGGCAAGAATGGCCAAAACCATAGATGTAGTGTAGGTGTGGAATAGGTGTGGGGATCGTAAAAAAGGACCTATTAAGACTGGTTGTGAATTTCGTTCCATAGGTACTCTGAACGTACTGTTTTATTAAAACTCATAGCCAACCAGTTGACCTCAATATAATACAAGTATACGCACCAACAGCAGAGTAAGAAGACCAAAACGTGGAACAATGTTATGACGAGGTCAAAGAGTTGCTTAAATTAACTAAAAACATGACGTCAATACAATGATGGGAGATTTCAATGTCAAAGTAGGATAGGGCAAATTTTAAAATATAGTTTGGTCTTATAGTCATGGAATGAAACAGTTCAACCACCCAACGACGTATAGTACTAGTGTAAATGAGGGACCCAATAATAAAAGCTGCAAAAAGGCAATAAGATAAAAACACAAATTCAAGCAATAACAGCAAATATTGGAGAAGATGTAACAAAATCGTAGCAATTAAAAAAAGAATAACAGATAATGTAACTAATACTATGCTAAATAGATAATGATATAGACCAACACAAGGATGTGTAAACGATGTGAAAATTGGATGAAGGTTGAGATTTTACTGTTAATGAATGAGCGTTGAAAATAGAAGAACGACACAGATGACAACATGTACACTGTACATTGTACAGTAGGGTGGGCCGAAAAACACGAAAGTTTCCGAATCGAATCGTAATAGCGCGGAAAAGTTGTTACTCATCACCCTGATCACAAAGAAAGAAAAATTTTCGAAATCGGACCATGTCTTCCGGTCGCACATCTCGTTCGAAGTTTTGAAAAATTGTAAAAAATATGACTTCTTTAGTGATTTTTTTAAATGAGTTACAGTGATTGGATTACGTTCAAAATCGGTATGTGGCCTCTTCTTAAGAATTTCTGTCTTAAAAAAATATGTAACACCCCTTATCTCCTTCTTTTAGGGGAAGGGGTAGTCGCTCATCGCGTTCAAATTATCGAAATATCGCAAAAAACATGACTTTTTTCGGAATTTTCTCTTTATGAGTTACAGTGATCGGATTGCGTTCAAAATGGTATGTGGCCTCTTGTAAAGGTCCTTTGTCTTTTAAGAAAGATATAATTCCCGTTTCCCCCTTCTTTTATGGGGGAGGGGAGGGACATGTATCGTAAAAATGAGTGACCATACGGTAGACCTACGCTTATTTTTGAAAATTGGATTTTCTTTTGATTTCGTCCCTTCAAAATAGTTGTTTTGGCGAGAAAACAAATACATTTCAGGCTGGTTGATGTGCGACTACCCATAGCCGTGTCTAAGGGGTCAAAGTGCAGGTGCACTAGAATAAGCGGATTTCGATGCCAGACACACGTCTTAACAGTAATTCGGTGATTGTAGAGCTCCGCAGGGGCGAAAGATTTCTTTGTGTTTTTTGACGAAATCTAGGAGTTACAAATTCCTAAACTCACTCTGGAGCGCACAGCGTTCTTTTCACTCTGAACAGACACCGAAAAGCTAATAACCTGATAGTTCTGCTATCTTATGTGTTTTGGTGAAGTGATTTGATACAAAACTGCTAACTTAGTTTATAGTGATACGATGCATATTAAAGCATTGCTTTGTAATCATTTTGGTATCTCCTGTTATCCTTCCAAGATAATCATTTGAGCCCTGTGGGATGGGGTTAAATTATCGGCAGTCCTCCTATGTTTCTCTGCCTTGACATAGTGAATATATAGAATAAAAGAATCGCAGTCTCTTCTCTTTTGGCCAAAGAATTTCAGTGAGGTGTTTCCCTTGCAAGTGTGTGGCTTGCGTAGAAATCTATTTCAAGTGAAACAGTTTGTTTACACAATGGCGTGGATGCAGAGTGGAGCTGTGATTGACCTTGTTGGAAAAGAATCTGTGGAGCTTTAAGTATTATCAAAGCTTCCAACAATACGTGACGTACTGTGTGTGTTCTTTTATTACATGAGAAAAAATCATGACGTCCGGGACGCAGCTTGGATTGCAATGAAAGAAGTTGTTGATCTGTGGAACAAAACTATCCCGTATTTCCCGTATCCAAGACATTCGGGTTATTGAAAAATTTGAGTCGCTTTATCAGGAATGGATAAATCTCCATAAGAATACCTCCACTAATAAACCGCCAAGTGCAGCCGCGATGGTTAAGAAAGAAATGTTTCAGAGTACGCTAGACTCTGTTTGACTTGAGCAAAAATGATGCAATGGAACAGCTGGAAAAAAAGGCAAATGATGCAACTAAAGAAACAGAAAGAAAGGCTTGGCAGGAATAAATACTTTTCTTTTGTGATCAACACGGACCGAGGTTAGGAGTTATCGGGGGTGTACATTTAAAGATGAAGAAGGATGATCAGAGGAGGGCAGTGAGGAAAAATTAATGTGAAACTCACTGAAGAAGACAAAACGCATGTTGCCACCGGTATTATAAATAATGAAGGTTAAGAGGAGCCGCTGAAGAAGAGACAGGTGCAGTTGAGGGATGTTCCCAATATAACACTTGGTGACTTAGCCACAACAAGCTCCGTCAGATTTTTCCAAATACTAGGAATTAGTCAAGAGTTTTTAAGAGTACCCTGTGACTGAATGGGCTGAAAGAGAGGATTACAAAATGGGAAAGCAAATTACAACTTACCTTAGAGTGGTTAATGATCATGCGGGGTGAGGCGTAAAACTTATGTCCGATTTCAACAGAACAATAACACAAAAAGAGGACGCCTTTCAAGACTTGCTCATATCCGTAGATTCCTACGGGAAGTCCCTACCTGACATCAAAAAGTCAACATTAATTCATAAGTATGACACGCCATCTACATCAAGAGACCGGGACTGAATTGTGTACTTGCTCGTTGTATCTTCAAATATGTTTATTAAAAACATCCAGGTTATCAGATAATCTTGACCATTTATTTACCCTCAGAAGTGCACGAGGAAGTACAAAGAGAAAGAAGGGGTGGGGACAGAGGGGGGAGCGTTCAGAGCTCGGCACGGATGCCAGCGTAGCGACGACCGACAGCCAAGCGCCCGTCCAGCGTAGCGGCTAGGCCGGTGCGCAGTAATAACTAATATTACTCCGTGATGGCTCCAAAATACGGAAAAATGGTTAAAATTTTCGCCCCTGCGGAGCTCTACAATCACCGAATTACTGTTAAGACGTGTGTCTGGCACCGAAATCCGCTTATTCTAGTGCACCTGCACTTTGACCCCTTAGACACGGCTATGGGTAGTCGCACATCAACCAGCCTGAAATGTATTTGTTTTCTCGCCAAAACAACTATTTTGAAGGGACGAAATCAAAAGAAAATCCAATTTTCAAAAATAAGCGTAGGTCTACCGTATGGTCACTCATTTTTACGATACATGTCCCTCCCCTCCCCCATAAAAGAAGGGGGAAACGGGAATTATATCTTTCTTAAAAGACAAAGGACCTTTACAAGAGGCCACATACCGATTTTGAACGCAATACGATCACTGTAACTCATAAAGAGAAAATTCCGAAAAAAGTCATGTTTTTTGCGATATTTCGATAATTTGAACGCGATGAGCGACTACCCCTTCCCCTAAAAGAAGGAGATAAGGGGTGTTACATATATTTTTAAGACAGAAATTCTTATGAAGAGGCCACATACCGATTTTGAACGTAATCCAATCACTGTAACTCATTTAAAAAAATCACTAAAGAAGTCATATTTTTTACAATTTTTCAAAACTTCGAACGAGATGTGCGACCGGAAGACATGGTCCGATTTCGAAAATTTTTCTTTCTTTGTGATCAGGGTGATGAGTAACAACTTTTCCGCGCTATTACGATTCGATTCGGAAACTTTCGTGTTTTTCGGCCCACCCTATTGTACAGTGTACATCCATTAGTGGATAACTATTGGAAGAAGAAGAATAGGGAGGTTGCATTGAAAGATATGACCTGTTAGAAATGTGTAATAGCAGGGGAAATAATTATTTAACTTTATTACATCATATTTATTTTTATTTATAAGAAACAAAATTATGAAAAATCATCAGATAAGACATTGGATGGGCACTATAGGAAAATTTCAATATTTTTTAACACGCCAAAGCGCCAAGCGGTTTTAACCAAATTCTCTGAAAAGAGTTCCAAAAAACTAAAGCAGTTGAGTCCTACTCGCTGGTTACAACAGAAGGATGATATTTACGTAATTTGTGAGCTATTTATTGATATATTAGGAGCTCTTGAGGAAATCAGGTCTTGAACTGATAATGATACCGTAACTAAGACAAATTCGATGCACTCTGCCAATTTCAAATGTTATTTTCTCCTTGCCTTATTTGTAGTAAAGAATGTGTCACACCTTGTACACCAAATATAAATTGCACCTTGTCTCAAACTAAATAGGTACTTTGAGAGGCAAAATTGATTTGTCCAGTCCTTTCTCTTACGTTGAACATACTGCCAATGGAATCGAGAAAACCAGGGACTACGCTGAGGCAGAATTATCAGTAACATTAGGGAGCATTCAAACTATATATATTAAGGAAGATATCCAAATAAATGTATCTAGAATGTTTAACCACCAAACAGCACGAGGAAATTCACTTCGGAACACTCCAGAAACATTTCAGAAGAGCTGCATTCATCCTGTTCATAAATCATTTTATTTGTCAATTAAATGAACGATTCCTGTCTCTCAAAAAATCTCTCTTCATTTGAGAATTGCTGTATGGAAATAAAGAAAACTGCGATGATCAAGTTAAAACTTTATACAATCAATATGTAAATGGAATTGATGCCATAAAATGCTGCCAGTTAAATGGGGAGTTGATAATTTGGACCAAAGACTGAAGATAGCAGAGCTTGAGAGAGATGAATCGTTTAAGAAACCCGTAAGAAAACTTAATGATTTTGAAGATTTGAGCTACTGTGATATGAAAATGTACCCTTCTGTGCACAAATTACTACAAATAATGGCTACTCTACCAGTACCTCTTGCAGCGCTGAAAGAACCTTCTCCACTCTTAGATAGATACCTAGAAGGACGGCTATAGGTCATTTTGACCCATTACTTCTCTCTGCATTAGAGTCAAGTTTTCTCACCATTTTCTTCTCCTATAGATCATTGATATTTATTTACATCAACTAAAACATATCAACGCACAGTTGGATTAGTACTTGAAGCCTTTATATTTCATTTGAATACCATTCATAGATAACGGAGTTCTCCTGGTTGCATCTCACCAAAATTACAGAAAATGTTTACTTTCAAATCGCCTTAGAATTTTTACTTATATTTGAAATCACCACAGGAATAGGATTTAAAATATGTCACTTTCATTCTGCCATTTATTAAATTATTATCGTATTCATTTTAAAAACATGTGGCGTAAAATATAACAGCTGGATGGGAGAAATGTGAGCAGCATAACTTCCATTCGTAGAAAGAGAGTTTACCGCGGCCAGTGGTGAGGCAATCGAAAAGGATAGCCGTGACCATCGCTCACCAAATTGTTTTGACCTCTCACTAACACGCACGACACACACGTTTCCTCAGATCTTTTTTGTCACTGAAGTTTAGGCACACTAATTCTCAAAGCCGTCTAAAGGATGCGCAGTGCTCAAGTTGTATAATCATTTCCGAATCCCCTATTATTTATCTGCAAAGAGAAATCACTCTGAGGGATGCAAAAGAGATGAGGAAAGACTTTTGGCTTGTATGAGAGCAGAAAAACATATTGATTTTGTCCCTCCTAGGTATTGGATTAGTGGGTACATTTTCCGACGCCGAAAAACTCGCCAAATAGTATGCTTTCTGTGTGCCGTCGGCTCCTTTTACCGCAGGAGGCCGTAGCTGGCGGCGAGCGTCATTCATGTACTCCTAGGGTCCGGAAAGGACTTCGATTTTCACTGAAAGAAATGTGGCCACCATGCGAGTAGCAGAAGTGATTAATAGAAAATTAAAAAATAGTAAGATAGAAATAACGAATAGCAAAAAAAGTAGAAAGAAGTATATTCAAATACTGGTAGAAGAAGTGCCTGGGATACCAATAGAAACAAAACTCTCATCTTGCCGGGAAATGCACGCTCCTACCCCAAAGAGTCAGAAAAGAAAACATTTTCAAATTTTGAAAAGTTGCACAAACAAAACTACCATTTTATGTCCTCGATACAATAGAAGTGTTTGTGGAAACTGTGCTGAAAAAAATAACTATATTGGTTAGTTGTGATAAAGAAGAGATCTTTCCAAATATGTGTATACATATGTGTATGTCTGTATATAAATGTGATTATTATGCATATGTCTTATTTGAGAATAGTTTTGCAAAATTTATATTTATCAACTAAAAAGATATTTATTTATAAATGCACAATTTTCAGCCAAGTGTCTTAATTTTCACTCTTATGCTTAAGAATATCCTATGATGTGCACTTTGGAAGAGGATCAACTCAAATATTTTTAATTATTAACAATTAATTAGTAAAAATATTTTTATTGCTATTACTTAATGTCTAGATAAAGCCTTTTAAATGTCATTTGTGGAAAAAAAGCACCAAGATAAAAAAGTAACTATTCTAAGCTGGAAATCTTTATGGGTCAAAATTACCCCTTCTAGATAGTGCGAAACTTTTAGATAGTGTCCGTCCTTCTAGATAGTGCGAAACTCCCGTCCTAGTGTTAAATCTTATCAGCATGGGTTTTTCAAAGAAAGAACATAATTTTTCAGTTTCACTTACTGGTATTCATTTTACGCAGAATGTACCACCTAACTGTCACTTTTGTATGTAATGTAGCTATAAATGTACTGTCGCAGTTATTCATGCTTTCTAAAGAGTATAGTAAAGGCCTAGGCCAATATAATTCCTTAATAATTTATATAATGGGATGAGCTAACAAAATAAAATATTCAAGCATCATCACTGAATAAAATTCAAAATAATCAGAGATCTTATTGAAAAATTTGTTCACGAGGTGTATACAATTTTGCTAATTCAATTTTAAATCCTGAATTGTTACATAAAACTTAAAATTTTAATTCAGTTAACGTGGCTAACTAGCCAAAATTTTAAAATCACGCTTTTATCCTTATCATATCCACTGCATTTTTACTGGTTGAATGGCCTATGTAAAACTATGTAAGGAGTTAGGACACATGTAATAAGTATACTCTTAGCAACATCAATATAACTTAGCTAGGTATTCATGTTATTTAAAAGCTGAAAGTCATTTAAACTTAGTCAAAAAAAGTCACTGTATTAACGTATAAATGCGTTAAAATAGAGTTTTCAAGGTACCAAAACCTTGAGTTTTCCCCGTGACCCCCAGGTATGATGGTATGTCCCCCCCCCCCAAAGGCAATTCCTAGATACGCCACTGAGTGAAATAAACTAAGGTTTACCCCAGGGAAACGTCGTCGGTCCCTTATTATTCCTGTTGAATATTAATGACATCACTACCGTTGTTGTTACGAGCAAAATTCACCTCTTCGCAGACGACGCAGTGTTGTGCAGAGATCCAAGCAATGAGTATGACAGGATTGCCTTACAAAAAGATCTAGATGCTATAAATGAATGGTTTAATACTTAGCAATTAGAATTAAATTTTAAAAAGTGCGTTGTTATGAATTTTTGGAGAAAGAATAACTCGGTCAACGAAACGTACACAATTAATCAAACAAACTCATCAAATGTAGATTCAGTTAAATACTTAGGTGTGACCCTTACTCAGGACCTGTCTTGGGGGAAACACGTCCGGGAAATCTGCGAACAGGCTAGTCGCAAATTGGGATTTATTAAAAGAATATTAGGAAAATGAGACGAAAAGGTTAAAAAGCGATGCCATTTTTCACTCGTGAGACCTCACTTGGAGTTTTCCGTTTGAATATAATTTAATAATAATTTGTAAGTAGGATTAATCTCAGAAATAGATCGAAATCAACGGAGAGCAGCAAGATTTGTGAAATTTTGTTACGATAAACTTAGCAGTGTTACCGAATTGTTTAATGAATTAGGGTGGGAATCTCTAACTGATCGAAGGAAGAAATACTGGTTAAATATTCTACGCAAGTTCGAAGCAGACAATTGTTTTCCGGACTTTCAACATAAATTGCTAGAGCCAACGTACTACGATAGAAGCGATCACAGGAATAAGATAAAGGAAATTGACTGCAGAACCGATAGATTTAAAATGTCATTTTTTCCACGCACAATAAGGGATTATAATAGTTGCGCTAGATCAATCATATGTAACTCCCACCCTCACTAGGTAGAGTTCAATTTTCACTTGTGTTTAATAACATACCATCATTATTAACACTTCACACCACTTGATTTATCCGGCATTATTTTATTTTGTCTCTGCATGTAGTAGTACCTTGTAGCATTCATAAATTAATAGTATTAGTAATACTGACCACTAGATGTGTCGTTAGCATCGTAATGCATGTTTGCATGTTCATTTACGTAGCACTCTCACAGTTTCTACATTGACTGCGCACTGTTATCCCGACTGCTTTTTGGCCTGCGCCTAGTGGCCGGGGGAGGTCCCGATTTGTGCTGGGACGAGAACTCCATACCTGGTGTGGAATCACCCCGTTCCACACACCCTAGTGCTGACTTGCACGGTGATTCGTAGATGTAGATTTAGATGAACAAGAAAATGTCCCAGAACTAGTACCAGTCAATTATTATGTTACGGTACATATCATAAAATATGTTAATCGTGGAATTTGCTATTTAGAAAATTATACTTCGTTTGAAAGGAATAAATTAGACCATATTAATTAAATAATGCTAATGCCTGAAGGTAAAGATTATTTGGCTGGAAAGAAGTAGAATGCGTGAACAAAATGATAGCTTAAGTAAAATTCACGTACAAACGGGGACAAGTTTTTCTATTATTTTCAGTACGTGATTCTCTTTTCCAACGTATGCATAAAGAACTAACTATTTCTATGCAAACAAATGCTTCCAGTTAAGTTGTTAAAGGAAAAAAGGCATGAATTATTGTTCAGCCGCGTTCGTCCAAAAATACTAAAATTTCACGCCCACGTTTCACACTGCCTAAATTGTCCAGACCGTGTAGCGGTAATAGCAATGCCATGTGACTTCATTTGTGTCACGGGGTTAACTTAGCGTAATTCACGCAAAGAGAACATGGGAAAATAAAACCCCCTGAGATCCATTCCAGAGTGATGCACTACATCCTATTTATACTTCAAAAATACCTTGTACCAAGTTTGGAAGGGTTTACCCAGGGAGGTGATCAAATGTGTTATTACCATGAACTCTGACGGAATAATAGCTTCATCTTTGGCTTAGTTAGCAAATTTAAATGAACGGAGCTCTTGGCAAAGTCGTGGGGACGGAGTAATAAAGGTTTTAATATGTAATGTAATAAAAATAAGAGAAAAAAGATAGAGATTACCGATTCATGATTTTAAAAAGATTAATTGAACTTACCCTCGTCCTTTACTGCTAGAAATGAGTCAAAGTGGGATTGTCATCTGGAGTGTTGCAGGCGCAAGATTCCGCTGCCAAATACGAAGAATCTTCTCTTCAAGACGATCGCCGTGACTAGGAAACCAAGAAGGCCACCCTTGACGCACGCATGAAATGGAGAACTCAGCACAGGGGAGTTGATCGAAGGTTGGTGGACTACAGAGGATAGTTTTGATGCAAATTCGAGAATTTATTCTTTCTTTCGCTACCCATCAAAATAAGAGGATTTCATTTTTCCTGGACAGAAAAAAACAGCTCATTCCTTAATCCTGAAACTGCCAATGGATGACTCTGCGACGCAGGAATCTATAAGAAAAAGAGAAGAGTATTAGAGTTAATATGAGGTTACCAGAATATTAAATTCAAGGAATAACGAGGAAGGGAAAAGACGGCGGGGTTCAATGAGAAGAAAAGGAGGATAAGAATGGTTAATTCCCCCGCGGGAATGCGAAAGAGAAAGAAGGGCAATGGGTCCCGGACCTGTGTGTATAGAGCGGGCCTGCGTGTGTGGTTGTGAAGGCATTGATAGGGGATTGAGAAAGGAAGGAAATGATTGTTATTAAGTATGACGAATTCTCCGAGCAGACGAGAAAAAGAGCGAGCTTGGGTGAAATTGGTAAAAGGAAGTTCGAGAAAACAGACGTGAGGCACTGAGACATGTACGGAATAGGTGGACGGTTTGCTTTCAAAGAAAACATTTAAAGCAGACTTGTACCTTATTTTTTTATTGCAATTGACACCGAGTGGGTGAAAAGAGGAAAATTTATTTTTTGAACAATTTTCTTCATAATACATCGTACTAGTGGTTACATAGACTGTGCGGATGAGAAAATAAATTTGGTTTGCATTTATAAATTTCTACCCAGAGGAACTGGTTTTCCCACAACATTCGCTTTCATGCATAATGTGGAAAAATTTAGGTGATCGTTTCTCAACACAGATTTAAGGAATGGGATCAACCGTATATTTTAACTGTATTTAATTAAAATAAATGTTCATACATCATTTAAAGAACTTATTCGATTATTTCTGGGGTTTTTGCGTCTAGTCGTTGTCTCCAATTTATTTCTGGAAAGTACCGTCGTGTTTTTTGTCATTCTTGACAAGTTTCTCCTCCATTACTGAAAACGTTTGCAGTTCAAAGTTACTTTGATCTGAAAGTAAACTGCGGTGAACAAAATATGGAGTACATGAGTTAAACTATTGAATAAACGTTGGTGTCCATTCATCTAAGGCCATCATTGCTGCTGCTTGAATTCATGAAAATATATTTTTCAAACATTATCATCCGATATATCCTTAACAAACTACATAAAATATCCTATTTATAGATTGTTTTGCACTCTTATCAGTAAAATATTGAGAAACTAGCTGAAGGTACCCGTTGAAATTCAACGGGTGTGAAAAACATTGAACTTATTTTTAAGAAAACCACAAAGCCTGAAGAATGCTGTCAGCGTGATCATTTGAGGTGTCCGTAACCTATCTTGTATGTAGTGTTCGTTGTAGTAGACACGCTGGCCGTTTTACAGGTGCACGGAGAGTTGAGTGACTGTTTGTCCTTTTCCATGCACAGGAAACCCAAAATTGGGCCACGCAGGTTTATCACTACTTAAATAGCACTCAGGTTGATAGATGGTCACCTCGTCCCTCCGTTTTTCTTGAGCCGCCTTTTGAGTGATTAACAGCTTGATCGCTTCCCTTGTGTACATAAATATATTTGCATTCAATGACTTAATTGAGTTGCGCAATTCAACGTTGATATGTGCGTTGAGTATCTTAATCAGGATTGGATAGTAGGGTACAATCCAGGTGTTGACACCGTCAAAATGAGCATTTTCAGCAACAGCCATGTTTATTTGTCCTATGAATCCTTCATTACCCGGACTGCGCCTTCGGCATAAAGGGTAGCCATAATTATTGGTTTCGGTTGCTAAATAAAAAATCTATGGTGTTTCTTAGTGCACTTGCCGATTTTCATGCACGGATGTTGTTCATTGCACAGAATTTCGGTACTTCTTTCGGGTAAGAAGCATGTAGTGACGTCATTATAATTTCCACAATCTAAATACAGATTGAAGTTTCGAAACAGATGGGTCTATATTTGAACCAGATTTATCGCTTGTTACCCGTCCGTAGGTTGGGCTAGGAAAAAATTTGTGCGGTTCTTAGCGTAACCCCTGAAACACCACGGGGAGATGATCATGAGATCGCTGGTGGGCATGTCTTTGAGCATCCAAGTCTAATCTTTGTCGTTTTTCTTGCAAGGGCTCATTTTCTCGCAAAGAACACATTCCTCTTGCTCTAGAAGATTTATTCGAAAGTTTACTTTTTTTTGTGTAGGCATTTTGATGGATATATTTTTAAGTACAAGGAAGGGAAACACAGCGGCGAGTGAGAGTCTTGAATGGGCAACGCGGTGATTGAGTGAATGTAAGTTTACTGCACTTTTACACTTTTAAACATATTTAAATAACTCGTAACGTTTATGAAGTGGAAATTAGTCTAAAAACTGTTCCCAATCGTTATCCAATTCAACGGTTGTGAAAAAAATTGAATGTATTTTAGAAGAAAAACCACAGAGCCTGAAGAATACTGTCAGCGTAGTCAATTGAGGAGTTTTTAACCTAGTATGATACTCGTTGACGTTCCTTCGTTCGTTCGTATGATGTGAAAATTGGTCTAAAAAACAATTCGCAATCGAAATGAGAGGCAGACGGTTCCACTACGTGTAATACATCGGAGTATTACACGATAATAAACAACGCCATGTTTGTTGTAGCAACAGAGGCATTATTACCATTACTTTTCGCTGCACCTAAATATTCCTGCAAGTTTAATTCCTTTATGTGTATCGTTTTATACATACGTGTTCTCTCGTATGCAGTTCCCTTATGAGAGCTACTTTAAGAATAGACATTGAAGAGTACACTTGTAAATATGCATTGAATTTATCGATTACCCCCGAAGCAATCTATCATGGGGCCCTTGAGATTCTGGGCCCTTCTTATACAAATTTTCTTTCTACGTGCTATCATGGACCGGCAGGAAAACTTAAATGCCAGATGCGTGAATATCCTTTGAAATTCAAATCTCTGGTTGTCAAGGACATTCGCTATTGTTGATTAAAGAGAAAAATGTCAGATTTGTCAGCACAAAATATGATATTCAGACAATTACGAAGCGTAAAAGAAACTCGATTGAAACAATTAGAAACTTCAATTATTCAGCCATCCGATAAAAAAAATTCCAGCCCTCTATCTTGAGTGTAAGTACTTTTAAAAAGCAAAATATGAAACCACTGCACCAAACCCAATGCTTAGCATGGACCACCAGGGACCACCAGGGACCACCAGGGGGGCCTTTGGGGGCCCTGACGGATTTTTAATATAGCCTATGTTACATCCCGATACATTTTCTAACTACATACAAAATTTTAGCTCAATCGGTTCAGTAGTGTTTGCGTGATTGAGCAACAGACAGACGGACAGACAGACAGACACGATTCAATTTTTATATATTAGTATGATGATGATGATGATGAGCTTCTGTGGCTTTGAATTTTCTAACATTACATTGATAATTTTTCATGAAAATCTCACTTGTAAGAGCTTCCACCGTAATAAATTTATGATAATGTAATATTTCCTCAAGTAAAAAAATATCATATTAAATACAGTGTCACTGAAATATTTGGGCTGAAGTATAGTATATCTGTACTCTACAAACTATCGATTTAAAGTGTTGAAGAAGCAAGATATAATCAAATTATAAAATGATGAAAGCATTCATGAAGACCAGGCATTATTGGTTGATGTAGTAAGTAGCTTATATAATCCAGAAAGAGTAACATTTTTATATGATTATATTTGGCAAGTATTTCTAGTGGACAAAACTTTTATTTTTTTAGCTTCAATTAAAATACTTAGCTTGGGTAGAGAAAAATGGATGGAGATGGAATGGAGGGGATTATTTTAGATTTAACCCAGAATCCAAAAGAGGATACTTAATCCTTAAGCCACTCTGATGGAATACGTGCGAACACGCACAGGTCATATTAAATATATTTTTTTTATAAGGGCTTAGTTGTAATCCGAGGAGGGTGGTGGAGTTGGCCTCTCTATTTCGCAATTACGTATATAATTCTCCAGGAAATGGCGGTCAAACGACTCCATGGAGCTCGAGGCAAGAACGTGATCTTGGTTCTCTTCTTAGCTCGGAGAAATTGAGTCATTCCGCTAAGAACTGAAAGCACTTCTCTTTCCTCTCTCGCTATCGTTCCACTTAGAAGGAATGGCCGCAAACCAAGCATCAATTCCCTCCTCCCTTTCGAAGGATGGGAACGGAAGTCAAGATGGGGGTGAGGTCTAAAATAATTGCCTGCGTAGAACTGCATGAGCTCCCACTCCCTCCTTTACTTCACTTCTTCAACAGCCCTGGCTCCACTTCTCTTCTCCCGTTTCATTTTTTTCCACTGCTTACCAAGCATTAAAATCGAGGCATAAATAAACTTCAAGGAACTTAGGATTTTGAAAACGTAAAATATACAAAATTTACCTTTCTTTATTTTTAGATTAATTAATTAAATTAAAATAGTCCTTTGAGTGAATATGTATGAAAAGCGTCCACCAAGCCTGATATGTAATGTTAACTTCTTTTATGAAACACCAATTTGCAACAATATAATTTGAACCAATAGAAGTGCACTCTTCAGAAAGCATATTTTGCTTCAGAACCTTAATAGGTAAAATAAAGGTAGATATAGATGAAGATCTCGGAAAACATAGGATTAAATTTCTAATATTGCCCAAAAAATATTAAAGAAAAAATTTAATATTTTCTTAGGAAATACTCCAAGCGTAAATTGTTGACAACAAGGTTTTGTGGAATCGGAAGGTTAAACGTTGATTACCCATATCTTGGATAGAAGAACTTCAATCGCTTAATTTTAACTTTTTTTGTCTCATCAGATTAAGATTAATGTGAGAAATTGCTCAAGGATCATCCTAAAGGTTTTCTCTTCTATATGTATATATATATATAAATGGATGTTTTTATAGTTGTTTGTTTGTCAGTCCGAGATTTAATTAGCTAAACCTTTTAAGAGAGATTTCAGTGTATCCGGTGGAATATATGCGTGAGTCAAATATTTACAGTTTGTTTGGGTTTTGCACCCGACACTGGCCCGGAGAAATATATTGTTTCACCCGGAGTCTCCGGGTCCCATTAAAATGCCCCAGTTGGCAACCCTAGAAGGGAGTGTAGGACGGACCAGACGTAAGAAAGAACAGGATAGATACAGGAGAAGATGCTGCAGAGCCGAGGGAATGGGTTTCATTTGTTTTGGAGGAAACAAAAGACAGACGGATCAAGGCTTCGTGCACGGCCGATAGGGAGTGGGGCGGAGAGAGGGGAGAAAAGATATTTCAGGTCAAGTGGGTTAGGGTAGAGAAGGTTCAATATTGATTGGGATTCGAGCGCGGTTGCGTTGCGATCTACTTTCGTCTATCTCATTGCTTGAAATCTGTCAGAAAATCAGCTGAGGTCGTATTAGTCCACGGAACTTAAAGGAGTATTAACTGTAGTATGCAGTCTGTTCGTGCTACTGTAATTAACAGCTCTGTAGTTTTGTAATCATTTGGCATGTTAGCAAGACTGCACTTTCACTAATTGTCCTCGTGATATATATTTACAGCGTCCACTCCGCATGAGTAAAATAATAATTAGAAGGCACATTGCATATGATATATCCTCATATATTCGTGTCTTAACTATATATATATATATATATATTTAGTATCATAGTGAATAACATTATAATAGTGTGTTTAACGGTTAGTGCATGGCTGCTGAGGAATCACCTCTTGACCTTCCAATTATGGTGACTAGCAGAGTATCGCGTGAATTTACCACATTTACGCGAGGGTGGTAGTATAGTGATAGTAATACTACCTCATATTCCTATCAACTTAATACAGGATATCCATTCACTATTGCAGTCATGTACATTTCATCTTTGCTAAAATAAATTTCACAATCACTCGAGTCACTCATTAATGAGATCAGCCTGGGAATATGATTAGATATTTAAGTGGAGTCAGCCTTTTTTGTTATATTGTACTACATCCAAATTAAAGTCAGGAATTTGAAATCTAATCCTTCATAGCAGTATCGCGTAAGGACGAAATGCTTGATTTTTGTCGAGGGATTAAAAAAAATAATTATTAGAAACGGTATTTTAGCCAACTTTTATACAATTCCATAATGAGTAAACAATATGTGTAACAATTTATACACTCAAGAACCTCTAATTTCACAACATACTTTTGAAAATTTATAGAAAATGCAATTATGCATCTACGATAAGTTCATATATAATGCAATTTTAATTCAATCAAGTTTTTCGTGTTTGGTAAAAGATATAAGAGATGGTGAAATTTTAAAAAGTCTAATAAAAAATGATAATGAATGGCATTTATAATTGGATGAATAAATATAGGTAGTTCTCAATAACTTGCAAGGTTTCAGGATTAACGCCGTGGAAATTCACTCATTTCAAAGTGAGACGGCAAAACGTATTTTTCACTGATATTTTAAGTGAGAGATATCAGTGAAAATATACATTTTTCACTCTCACTACGAACTATCGAGTCTACTATAACTATAGAATTTTTATAAAATTGTTTACTGTCATTATTCCTAATTTAGAATTTCCTAAATGATCAATTATGAAAACTGAGATCTGCAACAATTTATGCCCTACTGACTAGTTTTACCCTACTTGCTTGATTTTCAAATAGAACTGAAAATCTCTCACTCCGAAGAGCGGAAAGTGAAATTTCACATCGGCAAAAAAAATGAACGGGCTTATGAAGACTAATGACAAATATTGAAGATTGTAATGAGATATTTAGAGAACTAGGTGATTTGCCGCACAAAAGCAGTGCGTAGTCAGATAAATAGACACATTTTCAAAAATTTAAATCTAGATTTGATTTGACAAAAAAGCAGGTTTATTAATCTTTAAACGGTAGGTCACCGGGAATGTGTGAAGTATTCCACTTGAAATTTTATTCGAGTATTTATCATCACAGCAATTCGAAGCATAAAATGATTGCATCTTGAAAAGCAACATCACGAGTCAAATACTAGAAGAAACTGCTTCGTTGAAAAACAATTGAGCTTGAGAAAGATCACTGACGGAAATTATTTACAATTAATTCTTACAATTAGTAACAATTCTCCGCCATGCCATATTTTTAGTACGCCAGACTTTGACAGAGAGAAGCGAGGGTTTATATTGTACCCATTTTAGAGAAACTTAGGGGACGTGCATAAACTACGTTACCGTTTTCGGTGATTGTTTATCCCCTCCCCCCTCCCTTCGTTGACAACCGTTTTTTCCCAACCCCCCCTCCGCCCCAGCGACATAAAACGTTGTCTCTACAAATGAATCTTTCGATTCAAACATATGTTCTCAACTATTGAGTGAGTTAATTTTTAGGGATAGGTTGAAATAACACAAGTACAGTAGCCGATCTAGATAATAATATAACATAGAATCATAAAAGAACCTTATCTCAATTGGAACAAGTAATATTCATTTTTAAATTCTACAAATCAACCATGGATCACAGTGAAAGGTATTGTGCTCATCTACTTTGTTCTCTCCTCTCTAGGCTTGGGCAAAAAATATCGATTTATCAAAAACTCGATATATTTTTTTAAATCTATCGATAATTATCGTCGATATTTTTCATGTCGATATATCAAAAATTGATTTTTTTTCCGAGTATCAAATTCGATATATTTGTTTAGCACATCACCGTTGTAAAGTTGTTGCACCAGCTGCGGTGTCTAGTGCTATAACGAAAATAATTGATGATATTCGCTTAGAACATAGGCGAATGGGACAATGTTCTCCAGAAGTACGATCTGCACAAACAGAACGAGAAAACGGTGATAGAAGTTCAATTTGATCCAGACATGAACACATATTATCTCTTAGCACTACTACGCAAGAGGTTCCTAGCTCTGGCTCTGTCCCTAATGAGCTGAAGCAGTATCTGGACCAACCACTACTGGAGAGGAAATCAGATCCAATAAAGTTTTGGCTGAACTGCCGACACTTCACACCGGTTCTTTCGGAAATCGCGCTGAAGTACTTAATATGCTAAGCCTCATCTGTTCCATCCAAAAGAGTGGCTTCTGCAGTTAACTTGGTGGTACCGGACAACAGGAGTAGATTAACGGGGAACATGTAAAACAGAGAGTTCTTCTGATGTCAATATCAGACAAATACTGGTTTGATTGATTAAAATTGATTGTAAAAAAAAAAATAAAAGATTTTTTATTACTTCTACATGTCCATAATTTTCCAAATTTTACTTCAATATTTTTTATATATTTTGGTGAAACTTTAAGGAACCACTTGTTTTGGCAAAATTATCGATATATCAAAACATCGATTATTTTGGCTCGATAACTATCGATACATGTTTTAAATATTGATACAATATCTATCGATATATTTTTTTACTTGCCCATCCCTACTCCTCTCCACACTTTTTTACTGCTGCCTTGAAAAGTGTTGTCACGAGGTCGCAATTGAACCCGTGAGAAGATTAAAATGTAAGTAATTTGATTTCATGGAGACTTCCAACATTGTAGAGGCAATGGTTCAGTTACATTGAGTTGAAGTAGAAGCTTGGGGTGTAAGAAATATCCCGCGCGCGCTTCCTCATGTTGAACTCTGCAGTATTGCCGACGCGATGTTGAGGAGTACGAAACGTAAACAGGCGCATTGTAACAGCTACGTTACTTTGAGGAAACCCCATCCCCCTCAATACCCGACGTAGGTTTTCAGTTTTCGGCGATCCCTTCCCTCCCTAAGTTGGTAATGTAGTCTATGCACGACCCCTTACTCGGTTAAATGACATCGGAAGACACCTTTTTGAAGATACGATGCCAAAAAGGTGAGAAAGAAGCGACGGTTTTGACAGCGAGCGAAAGCAGGTCTCATAGCTAATAAAGTAAGTATGGGATGTCAATTTTCAACCGTAACTCGGGAGCCTGGGTAAATATTTTTTTGACGTTGAAAGGGAGAAAAAGTCATAAGAGTTGAACTTAATGATGTCAGACGGGTATGAATAATTTCTTGCCAGAATTCGGAGCTGAGAGGGAAGATAGGAAAGAGACGAGAGTAATACGAAGGGAAATGAAGTCATAAAGGAAGAAAAACGGTGACAGAAAAAAACGAGGAGAGTTATCCATGGTGCAGACGCCCATCCTAATGAACGAGTTGGAGAGTATGACGACCCAACACGTCACCCATAGCAGATTCCTGGGAGCCGTCAAGCGAATTAAGCGAGAATTAACGGAAATGGAAAATGACCAGCAGGGAAGATAAAGCGGAGAGTTCGCCGAGATTTCCCACGTATTTGGTAATAGAGGGCCAGGAAAAGGCCAGCGTGCATTGAGAAAGGATGAAAGCTATGCGTAGTAAAAGCATATTATATGATTATATGGTAATAATGAATGAAAATGATTGTTTGCGAGAGAAAATACGTTAACAACTTCATGTAGACTACTCCATGTGAGGTGATGCGTTGGCTTGTTGACGTGAAACTACTTGTAAACATCTTATAAAAGTAAAATTTTAATCAAAGTATGGTTAAAACAAACATTAAAGTAAATAAATAACAAATCCTGAAAGAAGCTGAACACGTTAAAAATAGAAAAATGTAAATGAGTGTCTTAAAATTTCACTACAAAGCTGCTATTCCGCGTCAACTGCGTATTTGGTGAAGTACGGAGCTGTAAAATGAAGTACGGCATTCGAAACAAATATGCTCTCACATCTTTGAAATATGCATAGCAGGTTTTTGCCAAATTAACTTTTTCGTTTTGGATTTTGATTGACTGAAAGAAAAAATGTTTTGAACTTTTACTATATGTCTACAAAGATTCTGAGAAGATGAAATAGTACGATCAAGAAAATCAATAATGAAATATAACACTCCAAGTTGAAGCGCTGTTTAAGCTCAAACAACCTAATAAATAGAGCACAAGCAAGATTATACATTGCAAAAACTAAAATGTAAGGAATAATAGAGGAGTGAGTCTGAAATAAAAACGATTAAGTGGACTAGTAATGCTTGTTCACGAGAGAGATAGGAAGCCGAAAACATCATTGAGAGTTTTTTAAAATAAAAAAAGCTGGATTTATCGGTCAGAATATCTATCGAGGGTACAGTGATCCAAAGTCGAACATGGAAGGCATTATCCTTTGAGGCCGATGAAAGAAACCGCAGCATTCGCTTCCAACAGTCTAAATATTGAGATGCTCATGTAGATTCTTGTCTACATAAAATACTGATGAGGTCGGGAACTAAAAAGCTGAAAGTCGGGCTGAAAGTCGGGCTGAAAGTCCCACCTAAATGCCCTAAATAGTTCGGAGACAATGACTTTGGTAAAATGCTGATTGATAATCTTCGAGCTTATGTATAATTTCGATGTTGTCAAACTTACTGAGAGAAGATGAAATGACACACTATCTATTCCATTAAAAAGGATTTTAATTGGAATACCAGAAGAAAATATTAGGGAACGAGAATCCGACTTTTATGAGAATGTGAAAATATCTTTATCTGTTTGCCACCTCTTATTGGACTAACGACACCAAATATATTTAACTGTTGTATATAGGTAGAAAATAGGGATGAAAAGGGCAGCTAAATAAGAAAAGGTCCCATGGGCCATAAGTAGTTACACCTTTTTCATCTTCACCATATGCAATATGCAACTGTTTTTATTTTACTACATTGCAATGCATATTGAATATACCATTTAAAATGTTCTGGAAATCTAAGGGCTCATGCTTTAAGTAACGTATTATTATTTAAGTCAATTTAGCTGAGAAAATATAGTGTCCAACTAGATACAGTCTACTTTTTTATAAATAGGTCAAAATGATGCGAATCTCTCCGAGTAAAAACGGATATTTTGGCTAGTACTATATATAAGCTAATAAAATTTGAATATTTGAGTAGTAAATAGAGCGGTAGAAAATTTTCAAAACTCAATTTACAGTTAACCGAGAAAGTCAATTCAGATACAATTTTTATTCATTCTCTAATTCAAGATCATTCAAGGGGCACACTCATTATACACACTCTGATTTTCGGTTCGAAATAAACTCGACCAGCTTGCAGTTGAGGTTTTTGTTTGTGGTATAGCGTATGTTGGAGAGGATGAGTGAATGAAAGAGATTTTGAGAGAATAGGAGTGGTTAAGATAAATATGAGAACGGAGATTGGGAAGAGTAGAAGAGGAGGTTGAGAATGAAGGAGGTGAGTCGAGTGCGAGTTGATGGGTTACGCAGATCACCCGAAGAACAGGGTCTCGGTGAGGCAGCGGCGGCGTTTGTGGAAAAACCAATTCCAGTCTTATCAAGAGGCCAATCTTTCATTGAATCGAATAAGAAAGGCAGCAGGGAGAGAAGAGAAGGGCAATTGTAATGATTAACGGAGGATGCTGGAGGAGGGAAAAGAGGTGGAATGGGTCCAGAGAACACACTGTTTGTTTGACCCGTTTGAAACGGAAGGAAAGTTTATTCCCGCAAACGATAAGCATCCAGCCAAGAAGACTTATTTACTCCCTTTTACAGGTAAGCTGGACAACAAAAGGTAAACATTACCAACAGCCATCGGTTTAATGCAGTCTCAAAGTCTATCAACATGTACTCCCGAAGTCTGGCAAAAAACTAGCAATTTGTGAAATAAGCCAATGATCTAATTGGGGGAATATAATGAAGCCTACCGCAACAATATGGGATGAATATCCCATATAAATGTCTCTTAAAGTCAGGCCGAGAGATTAATGACACCAAGAGAAGTGAGAAGGACAACCTCAAATCTTACCTGTTAACCACATAGCAAGAAGAGCTAAGAAGAGGGGCACTAAATGAACACGTGGGCATAAAACCAGGACCAAGAGTCAGAATTGTATGTAAAGGCATTAAAACTAGGAGGACGGGAGTTTCGCACTACCTAGAAGCAGGGGTCATTTTGCCCATAAAGTTCTCCAGCGTCGCATTGCAACTTTTTTCTCCCTGTACGTTATTTTTTCCACAAATGACATTATAAAGGCTTTATCTTAATATTAATAGCAATAAAAATTATTTTCACTAATTAATGAAATGGTAAAAAAGGCATGGGATGAGCTAGATGTGGGAATGAAAGTAGGAGGCCAGTGGATAAAGTCGGTTAGATTCGCAGACGACCAGGCGTTGGTCAGTCGGTCATCGAAAGGACTGCAAACTTTAGTAGATGCACTGGAAAAGCAGTGTGAGAAATACGGAATGAAGATAAATAATAAGAAAACAAAAGTAATGAGATTCTCTAGGACAAAGAAAGCGAAGCTGGTGATAAGAGTAGGAAGTCACAAACTGGAGCAAGTAGAAAAATTTAATTACTTGGGAAGTACGCTAGAAGAAACAGGACATAGTAGCAAAGACATTAGGAGGAGAATAGCGCTAGCGAAGGAAGCGTTCAATAATAGAAGGGAGCTGATGACGGGGACCTTAAGTAAGGATGTAAAAAAGAGGCTGGTGAAGAGCTTGATATGGAGTGTGGCGTTGTATGGGGCAGAAACGTGGACCTTGAGAAAGGAAGACGAAAATAGGCTGAAGGCTTTTGAGATGTGGGTGTAGAGGAGGATTGAGAAGGTGCGTTGGACGGAAAGGAAGACAAATGAGGAAGTGCTTGACATGGTGGGCGAGGAGAGGAAACTTATAGATGAGATTATGGAAAGACAGGGTAGGTGGCTGGAAGCGGTAATGAAGGACGATGGTTTGCTGAAGGCCGTGATAAAGGGAAGGATGTTGGGTAAGCGGAGAAGGGGAAGGAAGAGAATCGGTTTCATGGACGGGATGAAGAAAGGTAGGACTTATGCTGAGATGAAGAAAGAAATACTAGAGGTAGAAAGGGCACGGCACGTGTAAGAGTTCGTTGGATATTCTCTGACTTTCATCACAACCTACCTCTAACCGGTAGATTACTGTTATGAATGAATGACTTGTAAATATTTTAAATAAAATCAGTTTATTCTCTTCAGCAGTGCTCATATTAGGCTATTCTCAAGCATACCAGTTTTAATATAAAGTTAACTGGCTGAAAATTGTGCATAATTGGATAAATATCTTTTGTTTGATAAATATTAACTTCAAAAACGTGTTTCAAATAAAAAGTATTAAAAAAATCACATCCGTACACAGACATATATACATGTATGCGTATATGAAAAAAGTTTAGACTCTTTTGCACAACATACACATAGTTATTTTTTCAGGACAGTTTCCACAAACACTTCTATTACATTGAGGTGATTTTTTGGCAGTTTTGTTTCTTCCATTTTTCAAAATTTGACAATGATTTCCTTTTTGACCCTACGGGGTAGTAGCGTACGATTCCCTGGAAGATGAGGGTTTCAGTTCAATTTACATACCCACCACTTCTTCTACCAGTCTTTGAATTTACTTCTTTCTACTTATTATGCTATTCGTCACTTCTACCAAGCTATTTTTTATTTCCTATTCTCCTGGTAGCCACATTCCTTTCCGGGAAAACCTACCGGTCCTAGGAGTACGTGAACGACGCTCGCCGCCATCCACAACGGTAGGGATCTAGTACATGGCCACCTGCGGTAATAGGAGCCGACGATACAAAGAACGCATACAGAAAGTTTGGCGAGTTTTTCTTCGTCGGAAAATGTAACTACTAATCCTAGGAGGGACAAAATCAATTGGCTTTTCTGCTTTCCTACGAGTCAAAACTCTTTCCTCCTCTCTTTTGCATCCCACGGAGTGATTTCCCTAAAGCTAAAAAATAGGGGATTCGGAAATGATTTTACATCTTGAGCACGGCGCATCCTCCACACGGCATTCTGAAATAGTGTGCCGACACTTCGGTGACAAAAAAGATCTTGGCAAACATGCGTATCTCTATTTAGAGTTGAAAAAAATTTGACGAGCGATGGTCAGGACTATCCTATTCCATTGTCGCACCACTGGCCGCTGTAACTTCTCCTTCTGGGAATGGAAGCAATGCTGATCACATTTCTATATTCTAGTTGTCATTTTTTACGCTATATATTTTAAAAATGAATACGAAAATAATATATACAACGGCAGAATGAAAGTGACATATTTTCCATCTTATCCTTCTGGCGATTACAATTGTAAGTCAAATTCAAAGACGATTTGAAAGTAAAACATTTCCGTAATTTTGGTCACCCGCTGCCAGGAGAGCTCCGCTATCGACGAATGGCATTAAAATGAAATATAAAGGCTTCAAGTACTGATCCAAATGTCCGCTGATATATTTAAGTTGATTTAAATAAATATCAGTGATCAATAGGGGAAGAAAATGGCGAGCAAACTTGACTCCAATACAATAAGAAGTAATAAGGCCAAATGACCCATAGCCGTCCTTCTAGGCTTAATATGAATTAAAAAGTTTAGGAACAATAATTACAAAATTTTCTTTCTATATTAGTAAAATATAAGTAAAACTCCACAAAGTCACACAATTTAAAAAGAATCTAATCTCAAATAAGAAGAAAAATTTGATTTTGAACACGTGGTATGGGTCAAAATGACCCATCCCGTCCTTCTAGTGCTATTCTTTCTATTGGTGATATATGTCAAGTGTTTGAGTGTTCTTATTAATAATTCTATATGTCAAATGTTTGGGTTTTTGAGGATTGATATTGGTGTTACAAGTCAAGTGTTTGGGGTTATGAGTGTTGCTATTGATATTTATACGTCAAATGATTGAAATATTATTTTTTCATGTGGATTGATATTGAGTTGTATAGGATAGAGATAGACAGCAATAACAATGAGAAATAAATGCTTTTGTTAAAAGGATAACGAGCGAAACGATAGCGTTTAGTTTAAAGGGATGGGATATATTTAAATGTACTGTTGATGATCTTCGAAAGTTTAAACCAGAGGAGGAAGGGAATTTAAATATATTACACTCCTTAAAAAGCAGCGGTACTTCAACGGAAGAATACCTTTAGGCATAGGCGTGCGCACGGGTGGTGCACCGGTACCACCTAATGGCGAGAAATAATTAAATTAATAACCTAGAAATTCGTGAAAATGATAGTATGAATGTCTGTAATTAGATTAACCATAAAATGGTTTATGAGTTAAATACTTAACTGTTTTTTCCCTATGTCTTACTGACTATCAGCGTTTAAAATTCACTGTAGCTGGCTGACTGACAGTGCAAATAAATTTTTGCATTTTGTACACTGTACCAAGCGTGCGCAGAAGTGAACAACTGAGGAGTGCTTTTGCGGTGGCCTGTTAAGAGTTAATTATTTAATAAACATTTACATAGGGTATGCAATAACGAAGTAGAATAAGTTTATTCCTCGCTTTTATTTTTAGGCGCTACAATAACCACTTTAAATAATGGGTTGGAGTGATTACTCCTTGACAAATGATTGTTCAGTGAGTTCCAATGTGGTTTGAAAATTTTCTCAATAATACCTGTAACCAGTGCCAGTTTTGAAAGGCTTTTTTACAAACTATCAATTGTCAAGAGTAAACTAAGAACAACTATGTCTCAAGATCACCCGGAATGTCTAACTTTATCATTCATAGAGCAATAAACTGCAATAAATGTTAACTATATGGATGTCATTGAAGAGTTCATCGTTCTTCTTCCTGGTGAGAGGAGAATGTTGTTCTAAAGCAAGTTATTAATGTAATTTTATTAAGTTTAACTTTACAGGTATAGCAATTTTGTAAATATTGATAGTGAGTTTTGTTTCATACTTACAAAAGTGTCAAGGCAATAGATTTCTTTGAGAAATATACGAACATAAACAAATTTTTCTTGTTATATACCCTAACGTTGTATGTTCAACTTGTATTATTAACATTTGAGAACATGTCCCAAATGTCTTTAATACCAATTTGAACCGCTAGTTTTGATAATCAAAACAATTCCAGGCACCACCTAATAAAAAGAACTGCGCAAGCGTATGCCTTTAGGTATAAAATATCCACGATTGGCTGATACCCAACGATGTAGGGAACGGGAGATCGGGATGTAAATGGAGAGATAACGAACGGACTAGAGGGTTGTGGGGAGGAATCAGAATTTGAAGAATACACTCCCAAATGGAATACACATTGAAAAGAGTACCATCCCCAAATACTTTTTCCTTTTTGGATGAAGAGAAGTAATTTGAATATCGAAACCGCCGTACAAGCAAGCCGAAAAAAAATGGGACAGGAAAGAGGGAATGGGCAAGGGATACCACCCAATAATCGTTGGCGGAAAAAAAATGGGAGCGTATTGGGAATTGAATGTTGTGCTAGACGGAATAAAGGAATCAGGGATGGAATATATGTATAAGAGAAGGCCAAGAGGAGGAGAAGAGTAGAAGGGAGAGAGATATAATAAAATCCGGCCTGCTGACGACAGTGGAAGCCGACAACGCCAGGGATTGAATGGGAATAATCCGATACGCATATACATCCATTTGATCGATTCACGCGTGGAGTTCAAGTGTTGAGGTAAGTGTGGTAGGATTAAGTTCCCAAAACATGTAACTGATTTTTAGGACAACTTCTTTATCTGACTGATCAATTGTACAGACAAGAACAAACCATAAAATTTTCGCGTGCATTTATTTTGTTAGATCAAGCATTATTTTAGGATATACGTATCCTCTTCTTAAAGAAAGCTAAATACTTGAAGTTTTCTTCTGAAAAACAAAGCCTACCTGATATAGGTTAAACTACGACGTCATTAATGAGCTCTGGTTCATCTATATATTTCTCATCTCGTGCATATATTTATACGGAATACAACATGCTAAAAACCTAAGATGTTATAGTCGTGATATAAAGGTGTCATTTGGAACAAAGAAGATTCGCTAAGGCTTGATCTTCAATTTTTCCCTCGACGCATAGAAGTGGACTTAAGTAATTCATAGATCATTCGAAGTAATTTCTCAGATAACCGTTTTAGGATCTTATTCATACAAGCAACAACCATATACTAAAAAATTTAGTATATAACTTTTATACGAAGACACCCTCTGCTAGTAGCTTAAAAAGAAACACCAATAAAAGCTTTACATGCAATAAGTACGATGTGCCATTGAAAATTCAAGTTTTAAATATAATCATAAATCAATGTAATAGTAAAAATAGCAAGGGGTGGTAATTCAAAATAATTTCCATTTCATATGCTATTCACTGTACATTAAGGCATTTTAATGCATCGCAGAGCTTAGTGGAACTTTCCTGCATGATAAGACTGCTCTCACATCCCTACTTGCTTCACCACAATCACCCCGCTAGTGAGTGCTACCATGTTCTACTATACTTGTATATAATATTACTTTTGTTGTATGCTGGTCACATTCCTATTGTGTGCTGATCTTATTACGTGCTAGCATTCCATGGAAACAATATCCTGTGCATGACACAGCTTTTAATAAAGCCTGTCATTTCACAAAGAAAATTCTCCCGGCAAACTGTCTGTTCTCAAGCAACAGAAAAAAACATAGATATAGGAGCTGCTAGTAGGCTTTTGATTTTCTCGTTCCAAAAGAACAATCCTTTTTGACATTCATTGGCATCATTACCATGAATATCTATACGTATATATTGATTTTGTATCGTGTCAGTCGGTCATTCTGTATCCATTTTGTTTATTTCTCTCTCAAGTTTTGAGCTAGAGAAATGAGATTTGGTGTATTAAATGTGTATTCTCTGTCTGTATGATTTGGTTGTAGTTTTGGATTTTTACCAGTTAGTGGTGCAAAGAAAAATGCAAAAAACCGTGGTTTTTGAGAGTTTAAATTTAGTTAGATTCCGGGGACAAAAGTTTCTCGGGACTCCCGGGTTCACTTAAATAGGTTAGCGTATGAAATGTATGTATTATATGCAGAATTAAATGGTTAGCTATTAAGCTCATAATCCGTTAAAACTGCTAAACAACGATGAATTTATTTAGGTTAGCAACTGTGAAGTAAACAAACAGTAATCATTAAATTACAATCAGTTACAAACCGTATGGTTATTTAAACGTTGTTAATGAAGTTATTTTGGTGAAGATATTAAGAAATAATCTGGGTGAATTTTTAAATGTATGCCACTCCAAAACAATAAGGCTCATGTCAAATTTCTGTAAACTCAACGTTGATATTAATTTTGTAGCGTGTCAGTCAGTCATTCTGTATCCATTTGTTTATTTCTCTCTCAAGTTTTGAGCAAGAAAAATGAGGTTTGGTGCATTAATTGTTGATTCCGGGACTCCTGCGTTCACTTTTTCAGAGCAAGTCTATCTTTCTCGGGACTTCCGGGTCCACTTTCAGTGCGTTAGGGTCCCCGATGGCCGGCTGGTTTACCGCGGAGTCTATCTTTCTTGGGACTCCCGGGATCACTTAAATAGGTTACAATGCAATTGCTGTTTTGGGGAGGAAAAAATATTCTGAAATTTTTTTCATTTTTGGGAAACATATACACTCATTTAGCCACATTTCCCACTGCTTCCACTTGAGTAGTGCAAAAAAAAGGAAAAACACCAAGTTCACCTCAAGAGCACACCAGACAGAGACTGCCTGCAAAGCAGGCAGCAGGTCTGCTAGTCTTTGTTTTAATATAAGAGAATAAAAACATTAGGCCAAATAAAAAAGCAAAAACAATATGCTAAAGAGTTTATTAACGGCAATTTGCTCATATCATCCTCAGGGACCATCAAAAAACTTGAAGAGCAGTGGATAAAAGCAGGTCCGTGGATGTAAATGACATTCCTCCATTCTCTCTATTGATTGTGATAAGCTCTGAACGTAATTACATCATTACGCTAACAGGAATCCTTTGACTAATGTCACACATGCCGATCCCAATGTGATTTTTGTCTCTAATCAACAGCAAATCCTAATTCTCCAGAACTCAAATTACAGCGCACTCGAGACCATTAACAAACGGCTCATTTATTCACGCAGTCTTCTCCATTTCTTCAAAAGGGACTGATAATTGGTTGCATTAACCTTCCCACACGCTTATTGATCCCCCAAGTGACAACGCAATGAAAACAAAAACAGAAGCTTCTTCTCGAACAGTTATGAGGTACATTATAACTGGGAAGCCCGTTTCAAACAAAGGAGGAATGAGAGAAAGAGATCCTAATGAGAAAACCTATGCAGGGTCGTATGATAGCTAGAAACAAAATCAAGGTAGTAAGAATGATTTTCGCAAACAAATTAGTACCTACAAAGCATTGTATTTTATGGCAGTGAGGCGTAGAAGATAAAAGCAGCAGAAATATGAAAAACAGTAGGTCGTTCAAATATGATGTTTTCGAAGTGGTATGAAGTGGACGGAGGTAATCAATGAAGAAGTACAACGAAGTGTTGTTGAGAAATGATAGGGTAGATTGGGGGAATTCGGTACAGTGTTTATAAAAATTCATACTTTTTGGTTTAGTAATGCTTTTCTATATCAATTTTTATTCCATATATATATATATATATATATATATATATATATATATATATATATATATATTCCAATTAAAACTTTAACCTTCCGTTAACCAAAAAAGTAAACTTGTTTTATTTTTTTAAAGTAGTTTTATGAAAAATGAATGTATTTGATTTTTGGCACTCTTTACTACGTTTTAGGGTGAAAGAATTCAATCTTTCGCCACCTATTGTCGATATGACGATATATGTCGATATATGACGATATTGACGTTTTTGGGCGAAATGTAGAGCAAATTCATGATGTAATGAATGAGTCTCAATAATAATTTTTCACAAATTTATTTAACTTTTTAGGCGAAACTTTAAATAGCTTTGTGGGGAATTATAACTGAGACTCACTAAGTAAATATATTACGTTGGCCCAATTTTCCTCTCGACCCGTATGCCTACCAAAGATGAAAATTCTGCGAAACAGAAGATATCAGCTAGACAAATTCTGAGATACATCAGTCCCCTGAAAATATATGATCCACTAGTGGAAAACGTTTCCCCCTATACATCAGGGAATGAATGCATCAGAAAAATTGTAAGGGACATTGACGACTTAGGATCACGACGTGGGAAAGTAACTGCTATCTGAAAGGAAAGTTCATTAGAAAACTGTTGCAAAGCAGTTTTCGTTTTCAGGACTCCTTACGATAATGACATTAATTAGTACCAAACTTATTTATAGAGAATACTCATATTGATTAATAATTTTTGCTTTGACGAAATTTTGTCCTGTGGAGAAATTTTTGCCAGCATTTCATAGCTTCTTCCCTGAATTCAGACCTGAAAAATCTAGCTGGAAAGTTGGCTAAACTAACGTTAATGACCATAGTTCAACGCGGTGGAAAAACTTTCACCATCTGGACATCTTCGCAGAAGCCTTCACTCCAACAACAATCTCGCTAACGGCTATGAAACTTTTATCCACACATGTTCGTTCGTCAAGACTCAAGATCGAGAGTGAGCTTCATGCATTCAATAATTTTCTGAATTGAATAACTGAAGAGCGCTTGATGGTCACATGATCCATTTCCTACAGGCCTGCGGGTAAACTGACCGCGGAGCGCAATGCGAGCATGTAATTAATTTGAACAGCGGAAACGTGTTAATCGGAATTTCGCACGATAAACATACCTCACGCGTTTTCCATTTTAATTCGTTTTCATCCGTGGTCTCAGAGAAAATGTGGATACAATATGGCAACGTGGCATAAACTACACCCGCCCATGATGAAATTAGGAATTCAAGCGGCACAGACTAAGGAATGAGGATTCACATAGTTCCCTCTTTTACTAAGAGGTCAGTGGAGCTAATTCCTGACTGTGACAGTTGATTAAGGCTCTGATTTCATTTTAGAAATTGCTTGTAGCATAAACATTTGTTTCTATTAATGGACTTTTTATGGACAATTTAGAATAAACTTACCGTTCGCATATGAAAAATTATTTCAAAAGATACAATGATGACATTTGCCAAGCGGAACAGATTTGATCATCAGAGGGTTCAATATCATGATAGGTATAAAGAGTTGGAGAAACAATCTTTGATACTATCTCCTATATGTGAATTTTTTGAGGGAAAAAGATCAGGGCATTGATACCATACTACGGTGGCAAACAGCAGTATGTGATTTCAAATTGGTTGCAGTAAATACCTATTATGTGAGAGGTTCATTACCTGTGAATCAAATAAGAGAGAAACTATGTAAAGTATTCCCTCTGCAAAGTTGCCAATATCTGAATATTATTAAAACATTTTCATAAATAAACACCTCATATCATTGTTCGGAAGGCAATATGTAGATTCTCATTCCGCTGGACAGAGGGAGGGGGGCGCTCCACCACGCACCGTTGCAGCGAGAGGATAGATGGGTAGAGTCTCGGAGGGGAAGGTTATGGCACGGGCCTTACCATAGAGGTGCAGCGATGCTGGTTTTCACCCTGGGGGGCGAGCGGCTCGAACAACACGGGACCATGTCTCAGAAAGGCAAAAAGATACATAAAAACAGACAAAATAATGAATTAATCTCTAATGTACATATGTATTTCGCTTTACATAGGTGGAGCGCTTTTCCCGCCCGAAAAACGCATATTTAGTTCCGAAGTATTTAGAGCCCCTGGGGCACGGGTTCTCGATAGATAAGGGTGACGAAGAATACAAAGATACGTATTGTTAACCACACGCGTGGCTATTAGGACCGTATAATCAAAGCAGCCATCGACATTCGCCTATAAAAAAGAAATTTTAACCTTGACACTGGTTTTCAATTAACTAGTGCCTGGAATCTTATCATCATTTGCATTAAAAATGAAAGGGGAGACGAGAAAATGATTCAACGGTAAATTAGGCAAAGAAACCTAACAGGAGTCATCTGATTCGAATTGTTTGATGTGTTTGACCAATTTTGACTCGTGCGGCATTTAGAATCCCTGGGGGGTTATCCACTAACTCTGCTTCCCTGTCTCCAAGAATTCGGAAACAATCTTTCCCAAACCGTGGACGAATCACGGAAGCTCACGGAAACATGTGGATGCGATCCAGTACGAAATTCGGAGTTCATTCCGAGACCATCCGAGACTTCACCTCCTTCTCGGAAAGAGAAGCGGAAATTGCCGAAGCTCCTTTGAGTTACGTCACGGAATTCATGACGCATCCACTTTGAGCCTATCATAGAATTTCAACTGGCATTTGTTTTTCAGTCGAACAAGATATGGTGCGGAAGTAGGAGATAAGTAAAAATGTTGTTTTGATCAAAGTTTTTGTGCTAGTAGTATGTGGAAAACTATATTTATAATATTTTCCTCAAATATTATTATCCATAAATTACAACATCATAATATTTAATTTAGATTATGGGGGAATTTCAGTGATAACACCCGTTATCTATACACCAGCAAATCATAGTGTAGCATAACCATAGTTAAAACACACAAGTACGTTAAATCCTAATAAAATTAGGTGTATGAAAGGCATATATAAACCATAGATTATGGCTTAGGTTGTTTTCAACCATTGAAGAGCGTAATTGTACAACTAATTGAGTGATAATGAAGTTTGTACACCCATGCTTTATCCGAAAATATTAGTTTGGGGATGAGATGCCAGTCAGTCAGTATTTATCTCATTTCGTACAAAATTAAGTATCGAGGGAAGTGCTGATATAGTATCATTTTATGTAATTAATGGTGTCAAGTCGTTCACTTATTTGATTCATGAAAGTATCATGAACGGATCTCAGACATATCGGGTATGTACATAAATGACTGTTTTTTTATTTTACAAGAAAAGTGTTCGGAATGAGATATCAGGCGAGAAAGTGTTGCAGAGGTGGATTTATTTTCTCAAAATTGTTACACTCAAACTACCTATTGTCAATGTAGTAACTCTTATTGAAGTAATGCGAAGGTATAATTAGGTAAGGACCTATCGTTGTAATGGACTAACTGTGACTTCAGTGTACAATTCGTGAGGGTAACTAGTAAACACATCGTAGTGCAGGTCAATTGCATGGGAGAAACAAATTACACAATTCCTGTTACATTCCATGGTTAATAACATGTTATTTCTTCGTAATACTAGATTTGTTACATTTACCTATTTATGTTGACATTACATTACCTTTTGAGTTCATTGACTCTTAAATTGTTATATTTCCTTTATGCTAAAAAGTAATAAACTCCCCCAGCCAATTGTCTGCCACTAACATGACCTAACATTTTAACTGTCAGTCTTTCTGGCATGCAAACTAAGTACTTAGCAGATTCATTTGGATGCTCTCAAGGATGAAACCATTCCCAAGGCATCTACCTCTCTCTACACAAGCTATTTTCCTTTCATCAATTTAATTGCAGACGTGAGACCTCTATTGAATTTTGTATGGGGGATCATATTAACAGTTATGCAACTATTATGGAAAATGATTATGCCCCATTTGCATTTCTAGCTTCTTGTCATTGTACATAACGTTGGTAAGTTCTACCCGCATTCGAACCCATCTTCAACCTCCATATGGTACAACTGGTATTTACATTGTAATTATACCTTAGATATTTTTTATCATTACCTACTGGTCAAATAAATATGATGGATCACTTGATCGTTGTAACTAACATACATTCGGTTGGCAGAAAACAACTATTGTAGATCAATAACTATCATAAGTTTACCCGAATAGAAAAAGTCTCCAATATAGATGCCAATTAGGCACTTTATTAGGCACCGGCATTACTAATTCTTGCCCTTGTAATGAAATATCATGGTACAAAGCTAGTAATCTGAATGGAGTAATACTTTTGTGCATATGAAGGATGTGATAAATCTTCAATATCATACTGGTTGTTGTAATAATGCCAATTTTTTCAACTATATAGGCTGTTTTATTTTACTAATGAAATGCTAGCCATGATATTTTCCCTAATATCAATTTATTTTACACTAGAACCGCGGAAGGGGTCAAAACGACCCTTTAAATTTTCACTTAATATTTTTCACACTTCTTTTTCAAAACTACGGCTTGGCTTTTTTGAATTTTCTTGAGAAGGGACTTCGTCCTCTCAAACGACGTTTTATCCTCGTTTGGCCACTGTATCGGTTTCTATGCGATGATAAACCGTTTCCGGCGGAAGGGGTCATTTTGACCCCTCATGGAAAATAGCTATTCCGCAGCGGAATTTTTGTGTATCCTTCCAACTCCGATTAACGTAAAAAGAAGCAATAAGCGTCGGCAACATCGAGGAAGGGCGACGGACGCGCAGCCTGGTCCCAGACTGTACGCTGTGTTATATAGACGAAGATAGTGCTCAATCGGCGTGGAATTTGCTTATAATTAATGGAATGTTGAAACACATACATCCATGCACTCAGATCCGAGCTCGCTCAGTAACGGATGATTGTAACTCGTCTGTATCTCTCGACGAACTGCTTGCTTTCATAGGTATTTTCTACGCACGGCATATGGAGCTAGACATCTAGAAATTGACAGTTTTTGGTCCACCTTTCTTTGCAAAGGTCATGTACCGGGATCGTTTCCGCGAAATAATGAGGTTCCTTAGGTTTGATATCAGAGGTGAGAGAGCAGTGCGTCTTCAAACCAATAAGTTTGCCCTGGTTTCTGATGTGATGGAACCCTTTCATCGAAAATTGCAAGAATCTGCACAAAACCAGGGCCCAAATGGACCGTATATGAACAGTTATTCCCAGCTAAGTGCAGATGCCCTTTTACGCAGTATATGCCAAATAAACCCGATAAATATGGCATTAAGTTCTGGATGCTTGTGGATTCAAAGAGTAAGCACATGTGCAATGATATTCCCTACGTGGGTAACCTGAGAACAGACCTCCCGATGAAAATCTAGTGGAGCACGTAGTGATGAAGTTGGGGGACTCCTTGCAAAGGAACGTAACGCAACTACAGATAATTTTTTTTACTTCCTTGCATTTGGCGAAGAAAGTGAAAGCTAAGCAAACTAGTCTAGTTGGGACAATGACCCGTATGAGACGCGAAGTACCACAAGCAGTGAAGGCCTCAAGCACTGAACTCAAGCACTCAACGGTGCTTCTGAGAAACAATGATGCCACTCTGTCTATTAGGGTAAAGTAGGAAAAAACGTAGTGTTATTGAGTACCATGAATCCAAGTGTTACTGTGACAAAATAACTTTTCTTACTTTGTACTTACTAAGTTTACTAAATTGCCCGACTGTGCTCTGTTCAAGCATGCACTCGACGTAGGCCGTGAAATGTATTCTATAATATTCTAGACTTGCATGCCATCTATGCATGGATTTTGTACCGGGAGTGCACTGGTAAAAAAGTGCAACATCATCAGTTTTTGCACAATTTTTCTGAGGAGCTCTCAGAAACGTACAGACGAAACGAATTTATATTTTTCCATAATACTAATCTAAATTACACCCAGGGTTCAACCATCGTTGGCCCTACCCCTATGCTTAATACACACTTACTTTTACACTTATTAGAGGAATTTTAAGTGCGAGCATAAATAGTTACGACAGCCAAGACCTATTTTCTTTGCATATATATAGATGCAGTAGCAAAATAAATCTTCATACTTGCTGAAGCACAGCAAAGAATTCCCATTTTTTCAACTTTTCTGTTCTTTGCTAGACTTATCGGTTGAATTAATTTATAAACTCATAATTACGAAAATGCAATTTGCAATTTATTGAACGTTTAAAAATACTTCTCATCGAAAAACGACAGGGAGAATTTTATATGCGGTGAATACAAACTTTTTAACTTCCTCATAATCAGTATTTTAACATTTTCCCTAGACTACATGAATCACCGAATAATAAAAACTTCACTTTTTCTGTTCCTTCAAGCATTTTGTTTTCATATTTTTATTATTTTCCATTATCATTCCACTCCAGCGGGGAAAATGCGGAAAATGCCAGGAAAGATCAATGTGGTTTATCACTCACCTTTTCCAAACATTGTGCTAATATTATTTCCCAAGGTCGCAATCATGAGAAAACAATAGTAGATTCACGGGAATTTCTGCGCTTCTGAGTCCATGAATATAAAGTAAGCACGGTATCACATGCACTGACAAATATGTATGGTTCTCGGAAATGAAGCGATTTAGTAAATTAAATTAAGAAATGGACGCAGATGACATTTTTTTATGAGTAGGGACCAAGCAGAGAGAGGGTGCATGCAACAACAGTGTGTGTGGTGTTTCTAGAGCGTTGAGATAAATGAGAGGGATTTATCCTGCTTCCAAAGAAAAATAATTGATGGATTTGGTCCAATGCGTATTATTCAATTCGAGTGATATGATCCTTGGTAATGACATCCTAAATGGCACTCTTGGCTCTTATTACCGAGATAAGCTGAACATATTTAGATTTTACCCCATTTGGAACTGCGGCAATCTGGCGCCGCTGTATTGAATGCACCATGAGGTTGATGGACTCTGAAGAAGAAACTCACGGATTCATTTAGATTGCAAAGACAAATATTCCATCAAATGAGAAATGGCATTTAACTTAAGGTTTATGGGAAGAAAATGTTTATGGGAACTTAAGTCAGTGCTTCAAATGAGTGAGAACACTGGACTAACGATATGCATTGATTTGATCAGAGTGTTAAATAATTAGAACGGAGCTGTCTTAAAGCTATCAGTTGAAATTATAATAACATTCTGAATAGAAAGATAAGTCAATAGCTATCTAAGTAAAGGTCTTGGCCAAGGTGAATCAAAGGACCACGATTGTTGACAATTATAAGTTGTCCATTTCATGTTTACATTTGAAAATTAAATTCCAAAAGCACAAAAATTACTTTTCACAGGCATAGGGCGTGCATTAAATTCATTTATACGTACGAAAAATTGGGTATATTTTTCTCATGGACGTTCAAATAAAAGAAACGAAAACGGAAAAAAAGATTACTATTTATCACTAATAATGGAAATTCTCAAAAATTCGTAAACCGGAAAATAATGGGAAAAAATAAGAAATAAGTATGTTTAATTGAAGACTGTAATATCTACTCTAAATTAAATATTTGACACCAGAATTAATATTACATATTTCGTCATATTATAGCCACCAACCTTGAAATATTTGTAAAAATGCTAAAGTTAGGAGGATTTTAAGGTCATAAAACGGCTCTTTAAAAACATGTTGAGATTTATACCAAATATCATAAGGAAAATGTCTTGCAGAAATTGCTGATCTACCTCATTGTGGTTAATATGGCTTTTACCATCAACAGAATGTGTATCAGGCAAGTGATGCTTGGAATAAATAGTTAATACGCCTGCTAAAATGTTTATCTTATGAATTAATAACACATAAATAAGCTCCATTTCTCAAAAAATCAGGTGATTGAATTACAAATTTCTTATTGGAATCAAGAATAGGTAAAAGCATTAGTAAGCAAAGTTGTGCATGTGTCATGAGAACCTTTCCTTTCCTCAAAAGAATAACGCTGAAGAACGCCGTATCGAAAAAACAAACGTCGCGTCGGTTCGACCGATTATGCTCCCAGTTGGAAATATAAGGCATAAACTTGATGGAATATCGTTCCATCCCAGAATTTGCAAATCTAGGGTCTGAAAAAAATTGAAAATTTGGGACCAGTGACTTCAGTTTCAGTATCTTTGGCAGGAAAAACTAAAACTCAAAACTAAAAAACTAAAATTGTGGACTTTTTCTCATTTCACCGTTGAATGAAAAAAAGGTTACCTGCTGGTATAGACAGGTCTAGGACGTGAGGAAGCGACTAAATATGTACATTTCACGAACTCAAAAAAAAGCAAATACTGCCACTTTTTTCACAGTTACTGAAAATTTAACTTCATGATATATTGAGCCAAGCACAACTTGGTTATTGGAAAAATGTTCCCGGAAAATTTTGCATTAAACCCGATTGATACCTTTTTTTTAGTGCTTATACGAACGCATGAAAAAGTATGTCCTTTATCAATACAAGGTCACTAAGTGGAGTTTGAATATTGACTTTAGGTCGTAATACAATAAATAAATAAAACTAAAAAAAGATGTAATTAAAAAATATACTAAAAATATAAATTAATTTTTGAGATGACACAACTGGCCTACAACAGACAGAACATGATTATTTGTGACTGAAAATAAAACCATAGGGGGGCAACCAATATTTGGAATTAAATGACTTTACCATTACTATTTAGGTAACATGGCAAAAATCTTTAGTATTTCAAGTTGTGCATTGTGCAGGTATTTCCGGCAAGCGAAGCTTACCTAAATAATTTACAAATTTTTATTAGTACTTGGGTATTTCTGGTGATGGATCTTTTACATCAAAAATTTTGGTAGCATCCCCATGGTTTTATTTTTAGTCTCAAAAAAACACGTTCTGCCTGTTGTAAGCCAGTTATGAAAGCTCAGAAATTAATTTTCTACTTTTTTGTACAATTTTAACAAAACCATATTTTTTTAAGTTGTCATTTATTTGTTTTATTTTATTATTTTAGTTATTATAATTCTTCATCAATATTTCATTCAACTATTGTCATTATTCTATGAATAAGTTATTAAAACATTTACAGTAAAATGTTTGAAGAAAAGGAATGGAACGAATTTTTTCGTATTTAATTAATGTGCAAAATTTGTGTTTATTGGTTCAAATTGAAAATTTTTTTATTGTCATCCAAAATAACCATGTGGGAAAAGTTTCATAAGAATCTACTTAGTGAAAGTGTGTGAAAAATAGACTACAAGATTTGGCCAAAACAAACAGATGACAAGATAATAAAAACATAAAAAAATACCATTGTTTCCACTGTACATGTTCGGGATCGGGCATCTTACGCTGTTTCCAAAGAACGTTCGACTGAACAAAAAGTCCGCAGTACATCCTTGAACAGAACACACTGAATAATAAATTTCTACAAACGCCTTGACCCACACGGCCGCAGCGGTCCTTCAATGGTGTGAAGTAATGCAAAGGATTTAGACAGAAAGAAATTCTGTAGTAGTGAACCCAGACCTATGGGAGAGAGAGTCGTGGCACTTAAATTGTAATATTGTATTGCCATCAAATGTACACCTGTATTCCAGATTTGAAGGAAATCTGATGAGTGTAAGTGGCTTAAATATCTATAAACAGATTCCACCCAAACAAACAGACAGTCAAAGCAAGTTGAATAAAACCATGTATAAATGATATCACAGATGATGATAACCAGATGAACAGAGACTCAGGATCATCTACTTCGACATTTATATTATTTGAACCAGAAATTAGCATGTACTCGGCGATTCGGGATCCAGTACTTGGGAAGTTAGTTTACCTGAATAAGAAGTAAGAACGTCCTTATGGTGGCTGCAGTTAAAGTAATCTTGTGGAAATATGTTAACTCTTTCAAAACATATTCTAGATTTATATTTTACCTGTACGCTAGCCAACAAAGTAACCAGGCCCCTTGCGGTTAGTAGGGCAAATAAATGAGACAGGAGCATGATACACAATGCGCTTGCGTTATCGTAATTATTTGTTTACGCTCACGATTTGATGGCTCATTTTGGGATATCAGATACATGATGGATAAACCTACGAGTAAACAAAGTGATTGAAAAAACTCCAACCAGGAAAATACTGAAAATTCATTAATTCGTTGTGTTCGAGTTCTGTGCTGGTAAACAAATTTTCTGGGACAATATGTAATTTAAAATGCCTCTTTTAGAAAACATGAAAACTCTGAGATATGGTTATAACTTGGCCATTTGTCTGGATCTGGCTCAACCAGTGATTATTCATCCTCCTTGAAACATCAGTGTATTAATCTACCTTCCATACTCCTCCCCCCCTTCCTCCATTCTCCCCCTTCCTCCCTCTCCATTCTTCTCATCCTCAACCATCTATATACCTTGATAATGCCACATAGCTGCTGAAATCGGGGTTGACTAGAATAAATATTTCAGATTTAAACTAAGTAACTTTTAATCATGCAAGGTGATTTTCTTGAAAAGGTCTGGAAAAGCACCAACATAGTATGTATGATCTCAATTATTTAAATCCACACAACAGTAAGTCAAAATGAAACTCTAGAAATAAAATATTCCATCACAGGTTTTCGAAGCGTTCAGATGTATACTTCTCCATTTCCGGGCTTCCACCGCGTAGGTTGCTTTTTCAGACAACAGTTCGTCCGTATTCCAACGGGAGAAACTGAAATTGTCTGAAAAAGCAACATACGCGGTGGTAACCCGGAAATGGAGAAGTATTCGCTGGAAATAATAGGTAACTTTTCCTCACAAGTTAATCCAAGTCACTTTGCCTTAAGGGTAGTTTATCATATTTTAAAGTTGTAAAATAAAATACCCTACCTTAAAGTCTCCATGGATTCCTATACTATTCATTATTTTGTCCGTATATCTTGTCTAAGCCCAAATTTGGTACCTTAATGGATATTCCCGGAGATTATACCTAGCGAAATGAACGTTCCGGGTCAAAAATCCTCTAGGAATAATGTCTCCTCAAAATTGGTCGAGAGGTCGAGATAAATTTAACATGCATGTAATCATACAATCATTAAGCGTTTATGAGTATTAGAAGGAAAATATATGAGGAATGAACTGCTACTATTATTCATCTATTAACTCCGGGTTACCAGAAAATCCACAGGATGTGAGGCCTGTGATGCAAATAACTCCATATGAAGAATTTATTTACCACGTTAAATCAATGGGCAAATTTTAAAAGCGAAAATCACCTCCACCGATATCCCCCACGGCAATATATGTCTGACTTTGCTCCCAGAGAGAAGCAGTAAGGGGAAAGTTAGTTCGGCGTCACCCCAGTTGAGCATGGGTCTTAGATGGAGGGAAGAGAGATACATACTTTGTGGAGGACCACATCCATTGCTTATCTCAGGCGAGCGATGTCATGTTGCTTTGCCGTTTTCCACGAGCTTAGTGCCGGCGCCGCCAAGGGAGAGACAAAAATTACTCGAGACGGTGTGATGAAGGGGAGAGAATGCATGGAAGAAGAGCGGCAGAGTGTTTCGTAGAAAATCAGGAGGGTGGTCTCTCCACATAAATGAAATTATGAACAATCTTCGAGACCAATTCCCGAAAAGCCAAGGCGGCACTTCATTCTCGCCAGACATACCCTTTCATTCCGTCGCCAGCTAATGAGACACGGAAAGATGTTCCCTTCAAAATTTGGGGAGTCATGTGAGCCTATTACTCTTACGGCATCTTTGGAGAAGGATAGAAGTTAAGGAGTCTATTTTTCAGAAAATACATTTTAATCACTACAATTGCAGCAACGGTGTTGCGTTTTTATTACACTTATTTTAAAGTGGTGGGAAATATCAACGACCAATAATACTCACAACGCGTTGAAATTATTTTTAAACTCAACGTGATTTAAAAGTTCACATCAATGTAAATTTCCTGTGTATCTTTCGATGCATTACATCATTTAGCAAATTTCAATACATTTTCCGTTCTATTTTACCCTCTTACTATAAACATGATTTAGAGAAAATAGATGGAAGAGTCTTATGAGGAAGGCAAAATGGTAAGCAGTTCCAAACAAATTGTTTGCAAACTAATAAAAAGGAACTACAGGAGAGTTATGGGGTAATCAAGGGATGTGGAAGAATGCAGGGTCCCATGTAGCAATCCTAGGATAGAATCACTGCACTGGTGGGAATTGGGAGAAATTTATATACGAGAACAGTTATGGTTTATTTTGGCTTAAATATGCATGGAATCGCGCCATTTTAACGGTAAACACCACAAAATATTCTTTTTATAAATAAAACGTGAGAAGTTGTCCGTTTTATTCATTTGTTTTCAAACCCCTTTGTACATTAGCGCACTTTTCGCTTGTTTCACATTCCATCATTGCTTAACACAAAATCTCAGGTTGCTGACACCCTGATATTACTTCCACCGCGAGTCTCTTCCTTTATGTTCACCCATGGTTTTCATCAACCAACATCAGAGGATTTTGTATCGCGATAAAGCCCCGAAACCTTTCAAGAAGATAAATTTTCCTCTGAAAGGCGATCAATTCTTGGCCAGCATTGTTACGCCCAATCTACGCCTGGAACACCGTCGTACACGCGTGTACCTTGCGATCCACGCACGAGATACAACCCACAATGCGAGAAGAAATTTTGTAAGGGACCGTGAAATAATTTCAAGTTTTCCGTCGCTTGGGGGAAGAGAGAGAACCCGTAGATTAAATGCTCCCCCTAATCTGCACTACGATCAAGTCGAGGGTTAGTTCGGGAAAATTCCAGTTTTCGGAGGATATAGGCGGAGGTTATTCTCTCCGTGCTCAGGAAATTGCTACGAAATGAAAGGGGCGTTGGCGAGGGTGGTTTCTGGCTTGAAATGACGAGTGAGTGAGGATCGGAAAAATCCGTGACAGACAACATTCGGGTGATAGGCAGAGAAGCAGACGGTGTACGTAATGAAAACAGAATCAAGACGACCAGACATCCTCTATATATTGATCACCATATTTAAAGAAAAATAGCAAGGAATGTAAGCTTGGGAGAAATGAACAAAATGGAAATAGGGGAATAATATTTTGATGATTTAAATGCATGACTTATTGCTCAGAGCCATAAAAAACTATATCCATCACAAAATTTTTAAACATGTTTAAATTACGTTGATTAATGGTTTCGCTTCTTTAAAACAGACTTTTGCCTCAGTAGCTTCATTGATAGCGGAATAAGGCAATAACCTCAAAATAAAATTTTTTGCCAACATAAATCATATTAATGTACGCGAATATTTATGAATGATTTATCATGAATAACTTGGTAGGGAATGCAATTGAATTGCTTTATTAGCAGCATCAACCGATTTTTAATAGTATCAATACCCAAAAGTCAATGGAGTAGAGGGTATCAATCGGGTAGATTCCAATTCCGCTCCTTGAAAAATTGAAAATGGTACTGAAATAAATTGGTATCCTCAGAGAGCATTTTGGAAGGTTCATCCTATCATACGAAGTTTAGTACTAAGAGATATATGTAATACTCCACATTTCACTAACCTATTATCAACAAAATCTATTTTCTTTGACCGTATTGTTTTGCTTTTTACGCTGGATATTTTTTGACGGAGGTCATCGACAAATGCATGGGAGGTACGGGAAATTTAAAAATGGGGAACTGACATTAGAATGTGACTTTTCAAATGGAATGGCCGTCAGATGACATTAGTGGCAAATATTAAAAATATGACCTAATACACCACCAGATTATCATTCAGTACGAATTGAGTAATTTCATTAGATATCATTCAGGATGAAATTTGAGTAAAATTCCTGCTTCACTCTCTATTTTCAGCGTGGTTATAAAACAAAATAGGTAATTTATTGTTATCCTAAAACGAAGAAAGCCGGACGGACTAATTATGTCAATCAAATGCGTAATTCGGATACCTTTCACGTTTCTCAGTAATTTATTTTTTTGTTAGGGGAAAGAGCAAAGGAGAAGGAAGAAAGCAAATACGATGAATAGAGGAAGGAGAAAGTGCTAGAAGCTGAAATATGGATATAATAAAAGTAGAGGAAATTGGCAATTCGGGGCCTAGGATCTAGCCAAAACCTTATACAAAATATTTCTCCAAAATTTAACTATAATGATAACAACTAAAGATTGCAAAGCACTACCCAAAACATTTATCCATTGGCATAACAAATAATATATCACGATTTTTTATCTCTATTTATTGTACAAAACTATGTATTGCATCAAATATAGGACTGGGTGGACAACGTTATCTAACAACCAACTTTTAATCACGTATGAAGTATTTGCTCCATCATTCCCGGTCACTTAGCATTCTCCCTTCTTTTTGTTCACGTTTTATTCCTTCTACATCTCAATTTATATCCAGGTTTTCAGTTCAGTAGGGATTTCTAAACGGCCAATTACTTTCCGTACAAAGACATATTGAAGATTAATACTCGCATTTATAAATAAAAAGCATGAAAGCACCCACATATTGATTTCACTTTAATATTGGAAAAATTAAATTCATATATATGATGTCCACGTAATTATTTACTTAATTGACTATCTGCCACAGACATGAAAGAGTTTTTTATCGAAACCTATGCAAAAATAGGTAGTTAATGGGAAAATACGAATACTTGAATATTTTGAGTTTATGCCTTCTTAGAGTTGAAATCTCAATTAAGCCTTTTTTATTTCAAAATATAACAGCCACTTCAATGGGGCCTGAAAACCCTTGAATCAGCTCGGTAAAGAAGACTACCTTAACTATTGTTAAAATTTCACCTGGCGAGGAGCCGGAAAAAAATTACAAAATTAGCAATTAGAAATTAGCTAAATGCTTTAAGAATAAAAGTGTTATATTTATTTTATTCTGGTAAATGTAAGGTGTTTCGCATAATATATGATTTATGTCACTTTTTTGTGTAAACTTAACCAAATGCAATTTCATACCCCACTTTCCATCTAGGTATACGCAGGAATACTTCTGCTCCCATGGTTAGGCAGGAGCAAATACCTTAGGCTCCAATATCTCCATTTTCAAAAGTTAAAGGTATTTGAGTTGTGCTGGATGACTAAATTAAAGTAAATCAACGGACTAAGGAGGAATGTGCGTTACTTTACTAGCTTTTCCAATCAACTTCTTTGGTGAAGAATTTGGCAAGCAGCGATCCCTTCCCAGCCTGAATCCCAAACGGATTTTTCGGGAAGAAAACTTCCGAACTTTTACCAGCGACACTTTTTAGACATTCCAGGCACGATGAACTTTTCCTTCTCGCATGGGGCCTACACATCAATTCCCTCACATCCAAGACGCATCGCCACCAACCACTCAGCAGCGTCCCCAACACCGGACACGCTCGCTGTTTACTCTTACCGTTTCTATAACGACGGATCCCTACTCAAGTTTGAATATGAAATCACACAGGACTCCCTGATGGGGGGGGGGGTATCCCTCGTTAATATCTATGCCCACTCACCAAAGTGCATTTCTTCTCAAGATGATTATACCCGAAAGTGGAAATTTTAGAGCCACGTCGAAAGACCAGTGGGGTGTAAGGAAGAATGAAATGAATAGTTTACAAACCTACGCTCCTATATCAAGTGTACTTAAGTTGAGTGTAATTAAGTGCAGCATTTAAATGCAGGGTAGCGTTTACACACAGATATGATATATACTTCAGCGCTACCTAGTGATAATGGAAATAAATTTGCATTGCGCAAATATTATGTGCCCGAGAAGTAACAAGATATTTTCTAGACTCGTATAACCCTGTAAACAAATGTAAAAGAAGGGTAACACTTTTAAAACTACCTTACTCCTCATATAAATGATATAAACACATGTATGATGTGTATGATTATCGAAACTCCTCGACCTATCGATGACGAGACTTCGACCACCTCGACCAACCTCGACGGTACACTATCGATATCATCCAAGTCCACTTAAAAGGGGGTCCCCGGGTCCACTTAATTGGACCCGTTACTTAAGCGGTGAGAGGGCGTCTACACGGTGTACTTAAGTGAAAAATACACTTAAGTGCATACTTAAGTCGTCAGTGTAGACGCAACATAAGCGTGAGCCGGCAGGCAGGCACCTCGTTGTTGGAACGGTAAAATAATTAAAAGTGTGATTTTTCGGTTATGCGGGACTGAAAATTGACATGTGAAAAAGACCTGTGGATTTGTTGAAGTAAATTTCGGTTTGGCTCTGCGAGTATGGACGTCTTGGGATCAAAGTGTGTCAGCTAATTTCAATGCTAATTTTTCCACAAAACCGATTCTTAGTATTATTAATCCTTCGAATTTTGAGTTACATTCGAAAAACTACCACAAATATCGCATGCTTGCATAATGGCTCATCAATCGACCCCTTGGACTTAAGGAGGCACTCACCAAATATAATTTATACTTGTGATAAAACATCGATTATTCAATGACTGAAAGATATTGACAAATGTAGCATATTTTTCAGCAAAATTAAAAGACAGGATGAAAATGTTTATGAGTAAAAATAAATAATAACTCCAACAGTTGCGACTCAACTCTAACTAAGTTCAAAAGCTACATTACCAAACGCTTTAGTTGTGCCAGAAACAAACTGTCACTGAATATGTTTTTCATCCTTTAAACATTTCATAGCATGATCTAAAGACTATAATTATAATTAAATAAAAAGTTGCTAAAGTTTTATTTGAAATTTATACAGAATACAAATTGCTTTAGCAACACCTTATAATTAAGGCATTAACGAATAGCTGCAAGACAAGACATCAGGACCGTCGGGATTACTTTTTCATTCATTTTAGTTACAGTGTCTTCTTTTTTCTTTGCATTAATGCTATTGATCGAATGTATTAGCTTAAAGCTGTGGTTCCCAAACTTTTTCTTTCCGCGACCCATTTTAGCCCATACATTTTAGCCGCGACCCACTAAAAATAACAAACAATGTGTACATTCAAATGATATTGTTTTTAAAGTAATTACAATCCTCCTCTCGCGACCCTTTTCCGAACGGCCCGCGACCCCCCTGGGGGTCGCGACCCCCAGTTTGGGAACCGCTGGCTTAAAGCAACAAAAAACTCTATTGTATCCGCCGAGATATATGCATTTAAAAACTCACGGGGTAATATCAATAAAGATGAATTCCTATTATGCTGACAGATCTAAAAGTGGCACTTAAAACAGTGGTAGATCTCTACTCAAAATTTTGGTGTTAGCGTAGATCGGAACGCATCAGTGCCCTTAAACGCACACGAACGGCGTTGAATGTAACGATGAACGATGGCGAAACGTTTGTTTATCTTCCGGTGGTTTTCATTCTGTGGTTACACAACATTAATTACCGAATGTTTTGTACATTGCCATCAAATTCGTTCAAGATAAGAATTTAAAATCCTAATGCATTTACCTCGTAGTAATTAAAAACTTAATGATATCCATATTTGACGCCTTAACTGAAAATCAACGCAAATACAACTATCGTGGATGCAATTATCGATTTCCTTTCGTTGCTTAGAGAACATCAACTCTGCTGCTGATCTGCTATGAAGTAAACTGCCTAGTTTACAGGGTCTTTAACGAACGGAAGGAAAATGCACTCTTGTGTTCGGAAGTGATTAGCGCACTAGAGTGGTTGTAAAACCTAACATAGTTATATCTATTAGAGAATGATAGATACTGAAGAAGACCTGTAGACGAAGTTGAGAGAGGGGAAGAAAATGTGGGACGCAACGCATAAAGGACGATTATCAAATGGAACTCACAAAATTAATTGGCATCGCGTGTTAACGGTATCCCCGCAAGGGGAGAGCATGGTGGGACCTTTTGGTGTGGACACGTGTGGGAGTTAGCCGCACGGTTTTGCGGTCGACGGCAGTGGAGGGAATGGTTTGCGGAGTCGGGAGGTAGGTTATGCACCGGAGGGTGGAGAACGACCAGAGCGGTAGGCTGTGGACGGTCTACTGCAAGGGTGATAGGGTGAAGGGAGGCGACAGGGATAACAGGGAGGAATAGGAGTGAGGACAGAAGTAGAGAGAGGTAACGGAGAAGCGAGGTGCAAATCATAGAAAGCATGAATTAAACAAGGATGGAGCATGCATGGTGGTGGTATTCCAGATATATATTTAGTGTTCGTGTGATGGCACCTCCCAAAGGCTTAGCAGATTGGTTTAGGATCGGATGCCAGGGCGGAAATTTTTGGACGCTGATACAAGCGAAGGGAACTAAGGGTAAGAGAAGAAAGAAATAGAAAATGGATTGAACCTGCATTCGGAATTGGAGAGGAGTGGTAATAATATATAAATTTCTCGGGTTTTTCCATAAAAAAATGTGAGAAAAACTCTCTCATAATAACTTTGCTCTCAAGCACCGAGTATTATCACCAACAATTACGCGGTATGAAGGAACAGCTATTGGAAAATGTCGGGAATGGGAGTAATGAACACAAAGAAAGGAAGGCGCCAGCGAACCCATGAATACTCGGATATATACATACATGATTCTTCTTATGCATCACAGTACCCGCACTGTACTTACACACAAAAAGTAATATGTCTCACATTACGTCCCTCATAACCACTCAAATAGGGCGCAAGTATTTCTTATGCCTACCATCAAAAAGGCCTAGTCTCCTTCACTGATAGGTACAACTACACTAGTAGGTCGGATTCCGTAATTGTCAAGATTCATATTGGGCACTTGCGATCATTATTGCTTTCGAAAAAAATAACTGAAGATAGTAATATTTTTACGAACTGTAGAACAATTAAAATTATTGTGGCGTAAACCTCGCTCTATGCTCGGCCGAAGTATCAAAGAAGAAAGGAAAACATTAAAGGAAGCGATGCTAGGAAAGGTTTATTGGCACCATATTACACAGGGTGATTACAAAAGAATGGGTCGGTTTCAATGATCTGTATTTTTCAAATAGTACGTGCATCAGAGCTGCGCGACCTCTTAAAATGACCGGAACATTCTCTTGTGTTGTTGAAAAAAATAACATAACAAATGTTTAATATATCCTCCTTGATTAACCCGAACAATATCAAGTCGATATTCAAATTCCTCCCACACTCTGTGCAGCATGTCAGCAGTTACTGTCTTCACAGCCAAAGTTATGCATGCTTTCAATTCCTCGATATAAGTAGGCAATAACGGCACAAAGACTTGACCTTTGACATATCCCCACAAAAAAAATCACATGGTGTGAGATCAGGTGACCTCGGAGGCCACAGATGAAGGGCGAGGTTTTTCCTTGCAAATTGACCAATCCATCTTTTGGGGGTAGGTCTTATTAAGATGAGTACGAACTGAGAGGGGCCAATGTAGGGGGAGCCCCGTCCTGCTGAAACACAATATCATTAGAATCTGCTTCCAGTAGAGGAAAAGCCAATCTTAATCAATGTATACTAACAGTGAGGAATTGAAAAGACGCATAGCTTTGGCTGTGAAGACAGTAACTGCTGACATGCTTCACAGAGTGCGGGAGGAATTTGAATATCGACTTGGCATTGTTCAGGTTACTCAAGGAGGACATATTAAACATTTGTAATTTTATTTTTTTTCAACAAAACTAGAGAATGTACTGGTTAATTTAAGAGGTCGCGCAGCTCTGTATCTTGTACCATTTTAAAAATACAGATTTTTAAAACCGACGCATTCTTTTGTAATCACCCTGTTTAACGCGAGATGTAACAAGTCATTCCGAGTAGAGCAGAGGAGAGGGAAAAGGTCGGCAATCTTATTGTTAATCCGTTAATGAAGGAATGGAGACGAGCTCGTGGAACTCTTAAGGGATATTGTGCGCAAGATACAGAGGAGCGAGACGGAATAGTTGTCGAAGAAGTAAGTTCGAGAAAACTTCCTTCACTCGTTTGATGTAAATATTGAGATCAGCGCAATGAAGAGAGAACTCCCGGGAAGCATGAAAGGGCTACAGCGTTGGGAGTGCACGTGGATAGGGAAAGGGAGAAGTCACCCACTTAGTCAGAATTAAAAAAGGACCTGGACTTCCGCGCTGGGGAATGTATTTGGCTTTTTGGCTTCTCAACGGAGCGCTCCACGCCTTCCACATGCGTCGCGACATCTCAAGCACTGACTGAGCCCAGCCAAGTGTGAATTCGCGACGTGAAATGCCGGGTGTTGAAATCTTCGCTCGTACGAGTTAGAGGTGGCTAGGTGCTAACGAGGAACCCTGCCGCTAATAGGAGGTTGGGATAATTAAGAGTAACGTTCATAATTTGACACGGTCGAATGAGTTAATTGCCTGATGAGATAAATTAGGACAGAAAATGATGTAACAAGAATCCCAGTTTTATTTTAAGGAATAGAAAGAATATAAAGTGTGTACAAATACGCACAAAATGCTCACAGGTAAGTTAATGAATAGAATAGGTTTAATTTATGCACTGGGTACAACACTTCTTATGGCAATACAAAATTTACAAAAGTGGTGTGCATTTATACTCACATAAAAATGACAAAGGAAAACAAAAAAGCATATAGATAAGTAGATAGATCGATGGGCCCCAGGCCCCAGTCTCTATTCTTCATGTTGTATAATGGCAGTAGTCTCAATCAGAGACCAAAGTACAAGTGAAAAAATGTCAACATTCCATAGCCACTTTATAGTATACTTGGAAGTGAAGGTGACCAGACATGACACACAACAAATAAATGTGTGACAGGGTTCCAAAGTGTTAAATTAAGTACTCGATACAGAAATGTCATCATAGATACATGTCATACATGGCCAAGCAGTGACAGGCAATTATATTCAAGGTAAATTTCAGAGCAGATAGTTATGAAATAGTGTTTTAAATACCGACAAAGGTTTTAGAGATTTTAGTGAATTTGGTAGCGAATTCCATGTTACTGTTGATTTGACTACGAATGATTCGTGATATTTATACATACGATGTGCTGGGCAGTACAGGTTAGATGGGTTGCTTCTGGTGGACTTGTTTCGACATAAATGTGGGCTAATGAGAAGGCCGTACAGATAACTTGGCTCTCTCCTGAAGAATAAAGAGAAATGTGCCAAGCATATACTTAATGATAGGTATTTGAAATGATAACTTACGGAATCACTTTAATTATTCCAAATAATCGTCTAAAAGTCAGTTTTTATGAAATAGTTCATTTCCTAATGAAAGCACATTACCTTCAAATAAACTTCTGGGAATGAACCGTAGAAAATAATTCCGTTAAATCTTTATCCGGTAGTTACATCGAAAAAACACTTTTTTTGAATTTCGATTAGAAATTTTGGGAAAAGGTGCGATTCTAGCCACAGATACACCAAAAACATTATTTTCGAAAAATAATAAGATTTAGGGGCCTCACCCCCCCTCCTAAAGTTTTAGACGACTAAAAATCGCCTTTTTAGGGCCAATTTTAGTGAATTTCTCCCGGATTTTTTAAATTTAAATCGTAAGATGGTATTTATAGGGAACTAAATACTATTCCGACAATTATTAGTTACTATTTTTCTTTATTTTTTCAGGTAACTACAATAACTTTTTATGAACATAAACGGTTTTTTGCTTAATTATAGGGTTTTAAGGTGAAAGTCAGTCTTTTCTCTTGCACATGGAGCCGCGTAGAGACATGGGGGGGGGGTCACGAACACATTCTTCAAGGGCAAATATTCATTGCCACATAGCGGATGGCAGTAAATTGTTAATTTGAACTCTTGTTTACCCTAAAGTACCTAAGGTTTGGTTGGGAAGACGTGAACTTGTAAGTCTTTTTGTGACCTGAAACCTGGCACGTCGTGACTCAATTTTGGTCAGGTTGAATCCATGGATGGATGCAAAACTGAACCACCCCACGGACCAGAATAGACTGAAACTGTCGAACGTTGCCTTAGTAGCTGACCGCACCGGAGTTTCTACCCCCTCTGTTGCCCTTATTGCAAATTCTGCCCTTGCTGACTATGGTTTAAATACCCCAGGCGACACAAAAAATGTCGTTGACCCTAACAAAGTAGATGAGTCTTGCCAGACAACTTGAACGCGGAGCTTAAGGATCACAAGCTAATGGAACTTTATTTTGACGATTGGAATGATGTTACTCACACCTATGAGGTGAAGGGTAAAAATACAAGGGCTAAAACTACGAAGACAGAAGAGCATATAATGCTACTCGAGGAGCCAGGTAACCGTAAACTAGTTTACATAACTCATGGTGATAAATGCAGCTCCAAAAACGTTCAACATTACATAATGGAGTAGCTCAAGAAGAAACAGCTTGATTTGAGTAAAATGAAAGTAGCAGGGTCAGACGGCTGTGTGGGGAACACTGGCCACGTGGGAGATGTGATACTTCTTATGTAAGTTACTCTAGGTAGACCATTCCAATGGCTTATTTTTCTATTGCACTTTAATGAATTTCCCTTCCGACATCATTTCAGGGCGATTGATGGATCAACGAAAGGTCCCTACGGCCTACTCGGGTCCAATCGGCCAGAAGTTAGATATCTGCCAAACCCTTACAGTGGTGAAATTCAAGAAAGTCCCTTTCATCGCTCCTAAGTAGATATGGAAGTGTTATCTGACGACCAACGTTATTTGATCCGAATGGCCATGGCGATTATTTCTGGCGTGTGCCCTGCTAATCTCCCACACGCAAAATCTGATCCTGTATGCACCTGTTAACTTCACCAGCTCGAATTCTCCGGCTCTACACGTCCATGGTCACGCCTTCATCAAGTTTGACATTGCTAGTGAAATATATTTTCAATGTCTACGCTCCAACTGGTTCGCTGTGAATACTCATCCCACTTGCGTTGACGGTGCAAAGCTTCTGTGGCTTCACATTAACCGGTCAAAATTCCTGCCAAAGACGTTGTTTTCCCTGTCATTCAGAAAAGTGCATACTTTGGGCATCCATAAAATGTGCTACTAGGAATGTATTTTGATGAGAGAAAAAGGGTTAGAAAACTGGCTGTTTCATGAATCAAGAAGGCTCGCCAAGCTGACATTTCCCCGCTCAAATTAGGCAGTTTAGGTTACTTTTAGCAGGAAACTAAGTTCAGCTGGGAGAGACTATTCTTATTCAGGTATGGTCATTCCAGAAAGTGACCGGTGTAAATACTTAGGGGTGAATTTAACGAAAGATTTAGGGTGGGAGGCAAATGTGGAACAGGTTACAAAAAAGGCATATAAAATGTTACATTGGGTGATGAGAAACCTTAAGGAAAGCGGTCGAACTACAAAGGAAAAGGCGTATAAGACCCTAATCAGACCGATTTTAGAATACGCGTCACTAGTGTGGGACCCGTATGAAAAGGGACAAACAAAATCCATTGAGAAGGTACAAAGAAAGGCAGCAAGGTATGTAATGGGGAAGCATAGAAAGACCGAGAGTGTGACTAAAATGCTGCAAGTATTGGGATGGGACTCACTAGCACGGAGAAGAAAAATAAATAGGCTTTGCGCACTCTTCCGTACACTTGCGGGGAGAAAAGCATGGGGGGAACTGCGACATAAGATAGAAAACCCCAACTATATTGGTAGGAATGATCACCAATACAAGATGAAATGTCGGTCACAAAGGACCAACGTAAGAAAGTTTTCATATCTTAACAGGACGATTGATGATTGGAATAGACTCCCTGCAGAACTGTTTCAGCCCTTTCCTAGAAACTTAAAGATTTTTAAGAATAGGTGCAAAAAATTTATTTTGGAAAACTAATTTCAATGTTTATTTTAATTTTCGATGACTGATTTAGTGATGTACTTTCATTCTTTCACTGTTACCACCTGGCAAGTAGCCAACTTGTAACGATTTGTGTATAATAATAATAATAATACCCCCCTCCAATTCAATGTAGTGGACTATACAGATCTGATGCCGTGGAACAGCGAGAAGAAATGCTTTGTGAGAGAGCCGCCTTAGTGTATGCGCCTGTTGGAAGCTTAATAAGATGTTTTGGCTGAAAAAGGAGTTAAGACGTATGTTATTACTCAGCTATCGTGTCACTCTCAGGCCGTAGAGAGGGCAGTCTAGTGGGTGGACTCAAGCCTCAAGACGTCTTTCGTCGATTCCGAGCGGCATGAACCCATCCTAGCCTAAATTGAGTCACGACGTGCCAGCTTTCAGATCACAAAAAGGCTTCCAAGTTCACGTCTTCCCAACCAAATCTTAGGTACTTTAGTGTAAACAAGAGTTCACGTTTACAATTTACTGTCATCCGCTATGCGGCAATGAATCCCTTGAAGAATGTGTTCGTGACCCCCCACGTCTCCACGCGGCTCCATGAGCAAGAGGAACGACTGCCTTTCACCTTAAAACCCTATAATTCAGCAAAAAACCGTTTATGTTCATAAAAAGTTATTGTAGTTACCTGAAAAAATTTTGAAAAACAGTTAATAATAATTGTTGGAATAGTATTTAGTTCCCTATAATTACCATCTTACGATTAAAATTTTTAAAATCTGGGAGAAATTCAATAAAATTGACCCTCAAACGGCGATTTTTATTCGTCTAAAACTTTAGGAGGGGGGGTGAGACCCTTAAATCTTAATATTTTTCGAAAAAAATGTTGTTGGTGTATCTGTGGCTAGAATCGCACCTTTTCCCAAAATTTCCAATCGAAATTTAAAAAAAAAGTGTTTTTTCGATGTACCCTATCCGGTCGCCCTTTTCACTAAACGATCAGGCATCCTACTCTGAGATTATTTTCTCCTCTATGCTTTCTTGTTGATAATATTACGAGGTCAATTGTAAATATACATCTTTTTTAATTGTTATCTGTTGCAGTTTAACTCTAAAGCATGCCATTTAAATAAATTCTTTAACTGCCCGAAAGGATAATGAGTTGAAAATCATGGGAGAAGAATAGTATCCTTTTTATTGATAAAGGATATATCTAAAACATTATCTGTATATGTTTTTAATGTTGACAAAAAATAACTCTGTGTTGTGCTCCTGGGATAAATCATTAAATTATTACCCATCAGAAGGAATTCATAAATGGAGAACCTAGCGAAGTACCCACTTATTCAGAAATTTTCGCTACATTAAGTCTCTTCGGTTTAGTACACAATTCATAAATTAAAGAAACTTTTTAAGCAAAAGTGAAGGCGTTAATATTATAATTTTACCACACGAGATGGGGTCTATCTCCATCTTTCAATTTCAGTATTAATTACGAGGTGCGTTCAAAAAGTAAGAACCGTTTCGCGAAATATTCCGTTGTAATGCTGCGTACACTGTCTAACGCATTCGAGCTGACTTTTCTGATCCCTTGGTTTTCCATAGTTATAATTTCTGCCCAAAATGAACGTGTTAATGCTTTGCTTTGACCAATGGCAATATTTAAGTCAATAGTACATCCGGCCGTCTCTAAAACGCGGTTCGTTATCGGATTTCTGAATTCGAGAAACCTTAAATCTATTGAAATTCATCGGGAGATCGATTTCTAGGAATAAAACAGTTAAATATAACTGTTTCAGGCTGGATATAGTGGAAGTTCTCGATATTCATTATGAAGATAGTTAATGTTCACTCGCATTATGAGTCTTTGAAAATATTGCAACGTGCAATTCAAAACAACGGTCGCGACATGCTTAGTCGTGGAATCGGTTTGGTACATGACAATGCTCCGCCTCATGCGGCCAATTCCTCAAAAAAACTAACCACCGATTTAATGATGATTGGCCAGGGCTATGGGAACAGTAATGACGCCAGAAATGCCTTCAGCAGTTTTTGCCGTCATTTTTGGCTCCGTTCTTTGTAGAGGGTATGGACGAACTGGTCTCCAGATTCGGCAATTGTCACAACAATGGCGGAAATTATCTCCACTATTAGTTCATTATATCCTTTTTCATGCAAAAGTAAAGTCAAATATTAAACCATGTGTGAAGTTTTAAAAATAAAAATGGCACCTTATTACGCGCCTCACATCTGAAAATGGTGTATGCGCCCAAAATTCTCCTATTGGGTAATTGGTGAATTTGGCGGAAAACTCTTACAATCTAATAATAAATCTATAATTTATTCTAAGTAAACGCAGAGTGATTTTATGACACACAATCTTTTGGAGTACGAATTCTACAAGTTTTACTCTTCTTAACTTTTTGCAAGCATCAGGTATGGCTGAATTACAAACGGCCTGTTTCAACGGCTATTATATAATTAATAATAGTACTCTCCTATCATAGAAATACTAAAATAAATTTCTTTCCTCCCATCATACTACTAATGCCTACTAATACCCAAAGATGTATTAAAAAAATGATAAGCTTGGCTCATAAGTCAGAACGGCTTCGTACACAATATACCTTAATAAGGCGAAATTCATTCCTCAAGACCACAAAGGTTCCTCTGTTTTTATGGTATTCTTTCTCTGATATAAAGTCCATGGTGAAGTTCCACAATGATAAAAAATATGCATACGTTCAATTAGTGGAACAGTGGATATGTAAATATATTAAAAAATAAAATTTTTGGGGATGAATAAAAAGAAAATAAATGCCAAAACTCTGAAAAAAACCACTCCGACCACTTCTCCCCGCGGTTATTTCCACATACGTTCCCCTTTTTCGAGCGGACGACGAATACTCTGCGGTCGTGGTGGGCCGGAACGCAATTTCACAAAAAAATCGATTTCCGTCGGTATTCCCCGTGCAAAGTGAGGATTTCGCCTCGCTTCTCACCCGTAAGCTATAATCCACACAACCGTCGACCCACGCGAAATATAGCTAATGAGTGTGGCGGGGTACTCTTAGATCGGGGATTCACAACCAAAGGAGTATTCTGCCACACCCCCACCCACGGCGGGAATATTAAAGTTATTCTCTGACGTTAAATAAAGTTAACCGAAAGCCAGAGATAAAATTGATTCTTAAACACGCGCATTATTTTAATTTGCGGAATTGAATTATTATTAATAATGTTTTACATTGGCAAGGGAGAATAATACTCCAAAGTAAGGTGAAAGGGGGTAATTGAGGAAAAAAATTGAGAATCACTGCATTATAGCCATCCATGATCAAAAGGCTATATTAATAGGATCTACGTTTGAAAATGGAAATGACCGTCAGGATAAGGAGTTATAACCGTCAGAAAAGTCGACGCGTAATCGGCAAGCAATGGAACACGCGTCTCTTACCGTATAATGATATTAATAAATTTCTGGACAATAGCTTCTCAAATTTTGACCAGGAAAATAATTAGGTAGGTAGAAACGTAGAAATTAGGTAAGAAGTCTTATCTGTATGTCGGCAAAAATAATCAAAATTAGTACTTGTAATTAGTACAACCCCTAAACATAAATAAGGATTCCTGCTCGGCTCATTCACATTCACTAAATATGTGCACTGAGATATTTTATTTTCAAAGTATTGAAGTTGTTTATGTGATATGCCTGTACTCGTTATAAATTTCATGAAATTCATAGTTTAAAATGAATAGAGCAATAGAAATGAAATTATGATAGTTTTATTATTTTTAGCGTAAAAGAAGCTATGTAAGATAGCAATCAACTTTTACAAAATTGTTTTAAATTGATTTTGTATAAATTTATTTTTTATGCTTTACTTTGGTAGGAGGATTAGTAGGATGTTAGTGGAAGACATCACATGACAGAAAATGTTCCGTAGGATCAGAAGAAACTGAGTGGGAAGGTACTTATTTATTTCGGAAAAGATTGATAAGAATTCTGGCTTAATATGGCTCTAAAGCTTGAGATTTTAGAGTTAGAAGCAGAGAAGACTGTTATAAGATACCACTTCAAGAATGCGACAGGACATGAAGGTTGGATTAAAAATGGAGAAAGTACGCATAGACGAAGAAAGACGCACGCCGAAGGTCAACGCATTGTGCGGGAGGCAAGGAAGAAAGTTGCGTGGAGAGAATCAAGAGGAGTCAGAGTAAGCGGATGTGGTTTAAACTATAACTTCATGCTTATCCAAATATATACACCAATTATAATAACTCTGAGTAAATAAAAAATGTTACCTTAGCTCATTGCAATTCAAAATAAAAGATAAAAGCCCAATCCCCAATACTCATTCAAGTCGAATGCTTATGGTGACAGGTTATTACGTTACCGTGATAATAGGTATGTCTAAATGAAAGTATTGAGCTAAATACAAGAAAAATGTAAAAATGCCTTTGCATATAACCTTTGTTAAAACCAGATATATTTTCTACCTACATGACATATTTCAGCTCAATCGGTCCCGTAGTTCTTGCGTGATGGAGCAACAGACAGACAGACACCGTTATATTTTTTTATATATTAGTAAGGATAAGGATATTGACTGCCAGTTGCCGTATTTTATCCATTGAAACAAAACAGGGTTCGTTATATCCTTGCCTTGTTTTATGATTCATTAATACTGTTCGGCTAAAGAGTGAAAAAACGCCAAATCCATGTTTCTCACGCGTTTCCAACTGTAAGTAAATCTACGCTCTCCTATCATAGGGATCGGCATGAAGCGGCATGTGACGTCACGAGGCTAGTTCACTCACTCGAAGTTACGGAGGGGTGTCGCTACTGTACATTTTGGCACCATTCAAAACCATCATCTTTCGACACGTATAGCAATGAAACCAAGCAGCGTAGAGAAGTGCGACCAACTGGCTTAAATCTAAGTTTTCGAGGTAATTATGGCAAGCTTATTTTTTTAAATTAGTTGACTTCCCCATTCCATACATATTAATTTCGTATATAGTTACGTGGGCAAGAATACATGAAATAATACGTGAAAAGAAATAAGTAAGAAAAAATACGTGGCCAAGTCATCAAGATCAGTGTTAAGGTTGGAACGTCATAGATAAACCTATCCCTCATAGAGTTGTACAATGTCCAAGGTAATCATAGAAATCTAAAATAGTGTGTCGTGCTTGACATAGAAAGGGTAGAAACAACTAAGGAGAGAGTTGAGAGTAGATAGAGGGAGAGTGGTGTAGATGTAGAGAGACAAATGATACTAATGCATTTGAAATAAACATTTGAATTTCCATTTCGATCCCGACTCCAACATAACTCACTCCGCTTGGTGCAACTGCGGAGAAATAAAACACACACTGCAGTGGACAGGTGAAAGGGGCGAGGGACGATGAAAGCTTTATCCGAAGGGCTCCCCTATATGTGTCCATAAAACAGGAAACTGGATGGAAATTCAGGCGTTGGATAGGATTGGGGGAAATGTGGAGTCGGGTGAGGATGAGGAAGGCGTGGCGATAGGCAGGGGGGGATATGGGAGAGACAAGAGAGCATCGCAATCCGCATCCCATATCGTGGAAAGCATCATTACCTACTCGTTGCTCCCCTTCAGGAACTTTCCATCTCTAATAGTCTCCCACACCACACTCCCTGAAAGTATCAAGTGGGAAGTTCCGTGCACCAAGTGTGGTGCAACGCTCTCCCCACTCCGTCATTTAAAGCAACGCATGAAGCGTCAGGGATATTATAGGGGAGATAGTACCCAGGTTGTAAAGCGTTGCCAAAGGGGACACTGTGAGAGTCTGATTTCGTGTGAATGGTCTGGCAGCACTATCAGTTGAAATAGTAATGCGTCATCCACAGAAGAGTGTTCGGAGGGTGAGACCAATGGATTTTTAACAGCTGACTTTGTAACTGGCAGCGATAACACCCTGATTTTCTCAAGATTAATATCCCATATGCCGCTTCTACACTGACCACTTAAGTATGCACTTTAGTGTATTTTTTACTTAAGTACACCGTGTAGACGCCCCCTCTAACGGGTCCAATTAAGTTGACCCGGGGACCTCTTTTTAAGTGGACTTGAGTGATATCGATAGTGTACTGTCGAGGTGGTCGAAGTCTCGTCATCAATAGGTCAAGGAGTTTTGATAATTATACGCATCGGACATGTGTTTATATCATTTATATGAGGAATTTAGTAATTTTCAAAGTGTTATCCTTCTTCTTCATTTGTTTATAGGGTTATACGGGTCTAGAAAATATATCTTGTTACTTCTCGGGCAAATAATTTTTGCGCGATGCAAATTTCTTTCCATCATTACCAGATAGCGATGAGGTAGATATAATATCTGTGTGTAGACGCTCGCCTGCATTTAAATGCTATAATTAATTACACCCAACTTAAGTACACTTGTTGTGTAGACGAGGCTTTAGAGACGCAAAGCAAAGACGCCTAGGAAGATAGCCATGAATGTAGACAAAGGAATGATAACAAGATAAAGGGAGGCAATAAAGAGTTCTTTAACCAAAAACCTAAATAAAAAGTAAATTTTTATCTATCATGTCAGAATCATAGGAGATGCATCAAATTCATTATTAAAAACATCGGTAAAAATACTTCATGATCACTAGACGCAGTTTTCTGGCATGGCCGATTGAGTTAAATGGACCAAAAATACAATCAGCTAAAAGTCCTGCAACATAATGCACAATGCTTGTAGAAGGTAATACAGCAATGCTCAATACGTAAAAGAGAAATCTGAATATATTATCTATCCCCTTTCTTAAACACCAAAAATGACACACTTGCTCATTTTCATTGGTTTGGATATCGTGAAAATCATTGCTTTCCAGAGCAGCGCAGTGAGACGGCTCAAAATATCTACTGACTCGTTCATACGCAGAAACGCTCTGCCACTCATGGAATCAATAATTTGGACGCAGCCCAAGCCTCCAATGGTGATGCGAACCTAATGGAAACCTGGCAACACTTCATGTCGTCTCAAAAATCTCATCTTCAACTCACCATCCTCTCTTCCTCGTGTTTTCTCTCAGCCTCGTCCTTCGTGGGAGGAATTTTTGTCACAACAAAGCTCCTGTTTTGCATACGGCGATAACCTTTTGAGAATGCTTTGGGGGTGACTGTGATACCGACAACGTGCATACCGCATTGGACCACAGCATATTTCCACCCACATTCCTAAAAATCCATCCCTTTTCATCTCCCTTCAAAAACAAGTCTCTAGTTCTCGACTCTCGAATTTATTGAGTAAAAAATTATGTGAACACTAAATAAATTAGAATTACGTGAGCCAAAATAAATACGAGCAATAAATTGACCAGAATGTTAGCTTGAAAAATACGGGTTAATTTGAAGAGTATCAAGAGGTAGGATGATTGAGGTAGTAGATGCTAATGGAATGTTGTAGGTCGGGCTGGAAGAAGTACTGTTTGTTAAGAAGGACACTCGTTTTACATGTCAGGAAATGGAGCAGAGGGTATATTAAGCTCATGAACAAAAACGTGCTAAGCATTAGAATATTTTAGGTAACCTTCAGTCAACTATGCTGACTATTTAGGAGTAAATCAAAGTCTTGGTATAGCCCACACTCAAGTTTCATTCCTAACCCAGCTTATAACTTACAAAGTCATTTTCCCGGGTGGGAAATAAGATTCAATTTGATGGCTTCAGAGAAAATTTAGCCAAGAAAATTCTAGAAAATGTGAATATGCCGGCCTATAGAAGGCGCGGGCGTACAGTATCAGGACTCTTACCCATGAGATTCCAGGCGACAAATTGGGGGCATTTCCCAATTAATATCCCACCAAATCCAGTGAAGAAATATCCATCACGTAAATGTGTGGTGTGCAAAATAAGAGGAAACAAGAGCGAAACCAGGTGGGAGTGCGAAGAATGCCGTTTTGCCCTTCACCAACCAGATTGCTTCAAACTCCATCATACGAAATCAACAAATGATATTACACTGTCATATAGTATCCAATAACAAGAATTCAGGTCAAGTGAAATTTAAGCAAAATAAAAAAATATTGAAAGAAACTTTGGGATAAAATGCCATTGACAGTAAAAACATTTTTTTCAGAATTTTACCAGATACATTATAAAATATCTGCAGAACCCTTCCATGCATTTCAATGCAACTTTCAAGAATAAAAGAAGATATAGTTTACAATAAAAATACTTTAAAAAAATTTAGAATAAAAAAACATGCACACACAAAAATTGTTTATAATTTATACACTTTTTATAATTGTTAATAATAGTGATAATTTAAAAAAAAATGGACTAATAACAACAAACTCTAATTGGCAAAATATAAACCTAGATATAAAAAAACTTTCAATGAAATAAATAATAAACTTTACAATTTAAAGCATATTTATCATTAGAATATTTTCTCAAAATAAATGGTATTTCTGAGAGAGTAGCTCGCAAGAAAAATGGTAAGCCAATAGATTAAAGATTTAATTAATTTGACTTTCAAACTTGGAGTATGTTATCATTTCAAAAAAATCCTAAACTACCCAACAAACTCATTTTGGCCACAGCTTTACAATAAAATGACACCATGAGGGGTAGCCTTCCTACCCGAGAATTTGAACTGGAGAAGTGTGACTCTTGCTCCCTAATACTTGATTTCCTAAAAAAAGAGTCTAACTTTAGATGATTCTCTGAGAAAAGAAGTGGTTATATTTTATGAAGAAAGAAAGCAACGCACAAAACATTAGCATACAAAATGCACGAACTCAGCCTTGGACCGCACCTATAAGCCTACGACTTACTACTTAAATACGTATGGAGGGTGCTTTCCAATGATACATGATAAACATCCGTTATTGTATTACGACTTCTTAAAATACGGAATGACTATGAAGAAAGATTTCGTGATGCTTATAATGCTCAAAAGTAAAAACAATGTAATATGATAAGAAGACATTTTTGAAACTTAGAACTAGCAATTAAATGGAACGTGGTTGAATAACTACGCAAAAGGATCAAATAATTAGGCATTGGAAAGAGAACCAATGAATGCTTTCTCTCAAATCGTTAACGTCGAACCTCAGCTCATTCAAATACAAAACAATATACAAAATAATCACGGCGACATAGGAAGGACGCTGGCGTGACGCCTAGTTAAATTAAAGTCGTTTTTCATTTAACCCTTTGCTCAATTATCCCAGACGTAAATTACTAATGACTTAAGCCAGAATTGCATTATTAAAAATCGATTTTGCAAAATTCTATCACTTTTTATTTAAATTTTATTGATTGGTTTAAATTACGAAGCGAGAGTCCCACTAACTACGGCACTCGAATTATGTGTTCATATAATATCTCCATTGTCAGGGCCAATCTGTGAGGGTGTACATGAGTGTATTGATAAGTGAACATATAAACGAGAAATACTTATTAATTCTACCGACCATCATAACTGTGAATAAATAAATGCCAAACTGGCTATCTTACCCTTCATCCATTGCCCATTAGCATGGATGTCACTAATGAGAAATGTCCGAGTCGACATCCGAATATTATATTCACTCACACTACAATAACGCAATTTTGCAATGCTTTGATGGTAACTCTTAAAACGTGGTTTGCCATATTTGGGGATAAGGGTATTAGTTGTATGAATTAGGCATACATTTTCGGAGTGGACATCGCCATGATCTTGGTTGTGTTGGGCTTGTATCATCACCCAAAAGAATGGGCTCTACATTTTGGAGGTTGGTAAGCTTCTTAGACCGGAAATCCCTGATATATGTTTCTGTTTCTTCAAATCCCAAATATAAATTACAAGTGAGCCGTCCCTTCACGCAAAGATTGAGCTTTTTACGTCTACTGCTTTACTAAGACAAGTTGTTAGCATCAGCTTAAAGTTTGTTTACGGTGACTTGAAACCACACATATCACTAGCATTTCCAGTTTACGATGGGGCCTGCATTTGAGGCCTAGACGATTTTGAATCAAACTTGAGGAGGCAATTGGATCGCAATCTAACCGAAAAAAAACATCCGTCTAGCCGTTTTGTGCGCTGGAAAACCTCGATCCAGAAACTTTTACACCGGCCATTCGAAGCGCCCGCCGCTGCCGTCACGTGGTGGCGTGCACCGAAAGCAAATAACTTTTACAGCATCTCAGACGGATTCTGAGGAAAGCAATAAAAAGAAGGGAAGATAGAAGCCTCGTCTTCACGAAGATTCCTTCCTTTCCTACCAGCGCACCATGTATTTCACGTTTCTGTTGTTTGAGTCTCAACCTACGGTAATAAATTAGGTATAGAAGATTTCGGTAAGGTTTTATTCTGGATCACTCTGTTTCTCCACTTAAACCATACACCCTTTACCTTGTAGAAATTGTAAAGGTGTACCTCCAGACATCGAGGCTTAAGACTGATCATTTCTTTTACTATTCTTCCAATTGCTAAGTAATTTTCATGTACACCCCACTCCACCCCTCTACGCAAACTACCCAATTTTACGAAATAAACAGACTCAGGTTTACCAGTAAGTAATTCCCCCATCAAGGAAGTAATGAGAATAACTATTTAAAATTCCACCACAGAATTTATAGTTTATTTTTCCCAGGGCTCTGACATGTCATACCTGATGATGGCATATAATGTAGAAACCTAGGTTAAAATTAATTTCATTTTCTAAAATGGAACTTTTATACTTATTTTTTATCACTTCCTTACCCGATTTCAGGATGAGTTTAACCTTTTCCTTTAATTGTACTCCTTATAATTTCTCTTAACCTCCTCACACTATGTGCTATCCCATATTCCGTCAAAAAGCCATACTCGCCTTCATCTTCCGCACCCACCCGGCATTTTCCCCTCGACCAGTCTCTTCAACATCAACATGTCTTCCGTATCTCCGCCGAATATTTTCTTTCTTCCCCTTCCACACCCAGTCCATAATCTTTTGTCTACCTCAACAACAAGCCTAGCCCCGCCATTCTTCCCCACGCTCACATCTTAAAAGCTTATTATATTGCCTTATCTGCACGCAAACTTTTTCTGCAGTTTCCATTTCTACTAAGCACACAACACAACGATCCTAAGATTAGCATTATACTTTCCGAATACCTTTACATTGAGTCTACAGCATATCCGTTCTCCTGTGGTCTGTTTTTTTAGGGAATGCGACGGGAGTAAAAGCTACTTGTGCTATTTTAAAGGTAGGGTGGTCGGTAAAGGGAGGATTATTTAATGAACAGGTGGCGGGTGGAGAGAAACAAGATGTCTGAATTAGCCTAATCCTATTGAAAAGGGCGCAGGTGATCCGAGTTTAGTGCCCCATCCGACAGAAAGAGAATCACGCTGGAAGCGCTCTAAACATATTTTATTCACTGTCCCGCAGAAAACTCTTTTCCGTGGAAATTTTCAGCTCCTACAAACTGGCTCCGCAAGGGCTAGTTAAGTTGTCTACGCGTTTGACTACCAGAGTGTCCAAGATCACAAGATGGCCGACTTCTACATGTTTAATCTAATTTAAACATCACTTTTGTAGCTCGTTCTTGCTGTTTATTGAAGCGTTTTAATGGGCTAATGCATGTATTGTGAACAATGCCAGTGCGTAATTATCCAGCTTTGTTTGGATCTTAAGCATTGTCATGAAACGCGCTGCTGACCCTTTTACTAATCTCTCAAGTTAAATACAGCTATGTTGGCAGTACGGCTTCCATTACCTGTCATCTCTCGTGCGCTCCTTAGGCAACACCTTCCGCAGGAGTATACCCCTCATTGTAATCACACTTTTCGTAGGCGATGGCCAACACGTTTAACTAGCAGGATCCAAGTAGACCTCGTTATACCAATGTAAAATTTCTACCACTGTCATTCCTAAAATCTGGGTTCGAGAGATGGAATGCCAGTAACATAACCAACAAACCAACCCGATGACATTCACCTGAGAAATTCCTCGACGAATATTTTTAAAGGATCCGAAAGTACCATAATAAAAAAAATATTTTGTCGGTTCCTGGATGAACGACAGAAGAGGAACATCGGTGCAATATTATATTTAGCGCTCGATGTACATCCATTCTTTTTATTATCAGTAAATCAAATCATTTGATCTTCTCTCATCTCGTTTGTGGACTCTGGGTGGGATAATTGTAATGGTTAGGTACAAGTACCATATATTTCATTTATTATCGTGTTATATTATTGAATTTTTATACTTGAAATATACATTACAATTGATATTAACTAAGTACATCGTATTACGTATCAAGATTTTTTTAAATAACCTGCATTCTCTCAATAGGGTTCCCGTAAGTATCGTTTCTTCAATTAATTTCTTTCTTTGTTGAATATAACAACCACAGAAATCAAAAACAAACAAATGTTTATCCATTTAAAAGCAATGTATCGAGTCGGAATCTGCGGTGCAGAAAAAATATTATCGCCCAAAATTATGAAACAATTATTATTAATTAATTTCATAAAATCGTTCTAATATATGTCCCTTAAAACATCTTATAATCCTATAAATATGTTATCATCGTTTATAAACAAATCTGAGTATTGGAGTCCAACAACGGTCGTTTCTATGGTCATTATCTTCGAAGAGAGAAGAAAACGTTAAAATTTAAAATTCTTTAACTATGATCTATCTTCGGGTGTGCATGGGTAAAACTACAAAGATTGCACTTCATTAGCGCACACAGGTTTATTCGTTCAAATCCACACAATAAAAGAACAAAAATAATTCCCCCAGATCATTCAAGGCACAAAACACTGGGAAGGGATTGAGGTAAGTGCCGGTAGTATCTGGTTCATGGACGAGGAGAGACGACAGCAGTCAGCCGTGGAGAACAACCAGGGCTCCACGACCGGCTCTGATGGAGGACGTAACTCAAAAAGCCCTGACGTCCGCCCCTGCTTTTTATTGTCCCCCGACCAATCTAATGCTATTGACAGCGTTAGAGCAATGGGTCCGGTCGGGGAGTAGGGGCGGAGTGCGGGTTAAATTCCCCACCCACGCCTTTTTCCAACCTTGGGGAAAGCCCAGCCGGTCTCCCCCTGGTGCTCCCACTAGGGGCGGGCAGTCATGGACGGCTCAGCTAATATTTCGCAATTTAAGAGACCACTACGTAAAAAATCGGACGCAAGATAATGAAAATATAATCTCTTAGCTATATTTCAGTCCGTCTTGCCGTTTAAGGTGTATTTTTTATATGTCAATGAGCGAAAGCAAACTGATTTGCAAGGAAATTTATCGTTTCTCCGATTTGATCTCATTAAAAAAATAATTTCTTTTATGCTTAAAATATAGATACTTTCTCAAAGTTTTCCAACTTCATTAGTGATTTGGAACATTTCCTGAAATTTCCATCCCTCCAGCTCGATTATTAATTCCCGATAACAAGGTAAATTAATTACAGTAATTAAGTATTAATTAGTAGTACATTAATTCGGGAAATTACCCAGAAATCATTATTACAGGGTCTTCTGTCCTGGAAATGATTTATTTCATCTTACATTTCGCTGATGCTACAAAAAATACTGCGTACAACTTAGCGATGCTGTTCCATTAAAAAATACACGCTGCAACATATTTTGATGAACCAGGATTTAACCATTAGGTGTTTCATTACATACACTATTCCCCTCGTATACTCAAAGCACGATCCATCCCTTTTTAACAGATCCAAAATTCCTATCCTCATTTTCCGTCGACCTCTTTAATAAAACATTCCTTCCACAACAATAATTTCAGGTTATCATCATGTCTAATTACTTGCTTCCATCATTTTACTCTACTTCATATTCATTTACACTTTTGCAAAATGCCGAGCTCTTTTTCCTTGGTCGTTCATTCGGTGCAATGAATATTCTTAATTCTCCAAAGTGACGTATCCAATGATTTCCAATTTCCTTTCATCTCGACCCCCCCCCCCCAGTGTCTGGAAACACATTACACCTAACTCAGAAAAATACTTATTTTTTACAAATATTTATTTCCACTCAGTCATATAAGGTCATCTCACTCGTTCCAGCTACCCCACTCTTTTATGTTAGGTGGCCTTAACCATAGAAATGCTAATTATATATCTTCCTTAAGGTTTAGGCTTCCTTGGGTTACATTCCCTGGGTCTGCAATCACACATACAATGGAAAACATTGTGAGGCCTTATACTACGGCGTTTTAAAGAGTAACTCACGATGGGGAATAATTAGATAGGTTATTTTCCAAGATTGTTGATAATATAATTGGTTACCTATCTTGTGTACTTAACTATTAACTTAAAAGTAATATGAAATTAATTTTAGGTAAAATACTTAAATTTTATCACCCTGAGAGAATGATAAGAAGCCTTTGGTATATACGTACAAATACGTTCTACTTACTTTAACTTTTGCCATTTTTTCCATTAAACGATTACTGAATGTATTTAATAGTATATCCCAAATAACAAGAATTAGTATGAAATGACATTACTTTTACCTAACTTTGTCCAAGGAAGAGTTCATTTTTCTTAATCAAAGCTCATTTTCATATGCTATACTCTCCCTATTCGTTCCACTTTGGTTTTCATTGATATATAGTACACAGGTAGGAAGAAAATTTGTCTCAGTGATGGAAACAAAAATGCACTCATTTCAATATTTCACTTAAAATACATAGGACAGTGCGTGTGTTTCTTCTGTATCTACGGGTCGGGAGGCGAGGCTCCCTATTACCCCCAAGTGTTGCCTTTTCCTACCCTCAGTACTGTCCCGGCGGTAAAGCCAGGGAGCATGTAAAATTGCGCAGTGTCGGGGACCCCCCACCCGCTTATCCTTTCTCAAAGAGGCTTCTATTTTCTTGTGTTGTATCAGGTGACGCAGGTTTGCCCCGCGGATCTCGTGCGGGAAAGGTTCCCGAGGATTTTTGTTTTGTACGTGTTTCTTTCAGCCCAAAGTTTTATCCGGGCGGGCCGCGGACCACTACATTTGGAGGTCTTATGCGAGACAAGTCGAAATGGGACAGCAGGTTGTGGTTAGCCATGCCACTTCTTGAGATATTTGTATTGGCTACAATTAGAAAGGTTTTCTGACTGACCCTCCACACTGGCCACACTTACTCTGCCGTTATGTTGGCTTTTGAAAGTTTCTTGAACCATGTCCCGAAATCGTCCACTGCGCAGCGTCAGGAACTTCTCGGAGATATATATACCAATTGCGGGATTTCCTCCTTCGAGCACAGTTTGAGGAGATAAGAGAGATCTTACCCTGGTCTTGGGTAATGGGGGGATCCAAACCCTTCCTGTCATGACGGACGCCTGAGGCTGGCACGGCGAAATTGTCCGTTTAACCGCCTCGGTCAAAAGAGCTTTTGTCATGGCCTGAGTGGCCGGAATAGGCCTTTGAACACGTGGGTCCTCCATTCAAAGTCCCGGTGAATTGAGATGAATTAAATGGGAGCAAGTTGGCCGGGCGAGTCGAGATGCGTACCCGGGAAGTCCATCTGTGATTCCGCAACGCTTAAGCGCCGGGTCCGCAAACACCGATCGGCCCTTCATTACTCATCGTTCCCCACACACAGCGAATACTGCAGGCTCCGTTCGACATCGATCGCTTTGCTTTTGGGATACCATTTGGAACCGATTTGCTCAGCGAAAATGATGTATCCCAAAAATTGACGAAATCCCAAAGCGCTCCCGAGCATTGACATTCCGAATGCAAACAGTAGAGAATTTCGTGATAAACGGGGAAAATTAATACTGATTATCATGCGGAAGCATCAGCGCCATCGATCAAACCTTTTGGTATAATTGCTAACTTACAACCTAAGCATAGCTCGTTACACCGACTCCATAGAGAACAAAAATCTAATAGATTGCAAGAAGAGTGTATCCATGAAGACATATTACCCTTCCCATAGTTTTCTTCAATTAACTAATGTGTTACTATCTATAAACGGAATTGGTATGAACATTTGTCCACTTAATTTACTCACTTATGAAAGCCAAATATGTCCGTGCGATATTTTTAGTTCCAACGTTCAAAATATCTAAAGAATATTTTTATTATTTTAACTATACCGTTACTTAATTGTTAAAATATATAAATATTCACATATAAATAATTGAAGTGATTTTACCTCCAGACAAATATTAATTCAAGCAGGGATTTAAACATTCTAACAAAAGAATAACAATGACTATAAAAAGATTTCCGTAGAATTAATATTTGTGAGCTCAAATGCGGAAAAAGAGGTAAAACCTTCTATTCAGAGAAAAAAAATATTTGAAGAAATTGCAAATATTGTGGGCTGTTTATTAGCACCCTTGGATAGATATTTACATAGGCATTTTAAAGTCCCAAATTTGACTTTAGTTGTTACAATTATCGGCTTCTCGGACGGTGATATTTATATGAAATTACAGAGCAAAGAAAGGAATGAAACAAGAATTACATCATAGCATGAGAAGGGGGAATAAAATTTAGTTCCTTTATGTTATTTCTTGTCATAATACAATCACAGGAGAATGAAAAACATTTCCCAGTCAGAAATGTTTTGGCCAACCTCTCATCCTCCGAAAGCCACTTATTTTGGCAGAGTAACCCTACTAATTCCCTCAAAATTCCAAAATGATCCCCCTGGTTGGGTGCTTGTTTACGGAACGAAAACAGTCGCCACCCAGCAAACGGTCACTTCGGTGCGGCCACTGCACGCCCCTAAACTTCGCGAGCGGCCAACCGGCGAGATTGACCTCAGGCTGCCTGCCCCTCCGCCAAACAATCCACATCGTCCCCTAACTTGCCCTTCTCTCGCACGGTTGGCTAAAGGGTTCAACTCCCTCGAGGACGGCGCCGAGGCGGAAGATCCCACCAGAGCGCCGTAGATGCACGAGAGAGGGGGAGGAGACAGGGCGAGGAATGGCACAGTGCATGCTTTCAGCCCAGGTGGTGACGGGGTAAAGTCCTTGCATGCAAATTCGAGGTTTCGATTCCGGTCTGAGTGAAATTTTCACCAATCAGAAAACGAGTGCTTGTTTTCGTCCTCCGCTGTAAATTGCTGAAACGCCAGACGTAAAAGATCAGTATAGCTATTTCCGCAATCGTGAAAATAAATAAACAAAATAATTCAAGTGGTTGGCATAATTTGCACCATTGTGGATTCATCAGCAAACGGTAAGAGATGCAATACTAAATAAATGGATGAAGAGTGGTGGAGAGCCCAGAGTCGGCATTAGGCGATCCAGATTAGAATATTCATGTGGATTGGTCAAACCCTAAGAAAAAAATGTACGATGGTAGTAGAGTTAACGTGGTCCTAGTCAGTGAAAAACATTTTCTCCGGTGTGGTTTTGAGCATAAGTACAGACGAATTTAAGTAAGGAAAGTCATTTGGAGCACTTTCAGGAAGACAAGGTCCAGATGAAAAGGCTACATTTGGAATTTAAAAGGAACATGGTAAAAAGGCTCGTGAGGTTGACTAAAGGGCAAACCCAAAGGCCAAACAAAACTTGATATGAAACAGAAAAATTGCCCTGATAAGACGGCAGGTAGAATGGATGGCTGCAGTCAACAAACATTGAGTTTGATGACGAATTATGATATAGAGAGGTTTGAAAGGTTAGGAATACAGAATAGGGGAGAAAGATAGTGAGCGGAAGCTATGCAAATATTAAAGAGTTATAATACATAAGTATAAATTTAGTGCTGCACTAGTGCCCTAATCAGTCGATAAATAGGTTAAGAAAGAGCAGATACACAAATGCAGTACATAGACGTAGAAATATTCGAAAACAAAAAAGAAAAGGGAGAGAAATCTGTGGGGTCTTCAGATAAATGCTTCTCCGTACGCCAAAACATTAATGCAGGCGCACAAAACCTCAGTGATAGTATGAATTGCCATATAAAACGTTTAAAAGTACACCCACATTCTGAAGACTGGACGTGGCACAGCCCCCTCAAGTCGAGGGTCCATGCTTGTGTGAGGATAGGAGTGCGGCAGGGAGGGGGATATGAAAATGCAGTCAAGTTTGGTAGCTAAACAAAAACAAATCCGTTCCCGCAACGTAGGGGAAAGTCAGCGTGGAGGTAGGAGGGGAGAGTTCGGTAGATGGCGTAGGGGAAGAGGAGGGGGAATAAGTATGAGGAGAAGGGAAGCTGGCCATGGGTGTAAAGGGACGGACGTGAAAGTCGTAGTGGTCTGGGCTGACGCGAGATATTCTGCGCTATGGTGGGATACGAAGGGTGAATGGAGGGTATTGTCCTATGCGAAGGAGAGGAAAATTGAAGAGAGAGGGAGGAAGACAGGAGATAAACGAGGAAAATGGGAGAGGTAGGGATATAGATAAATAGATAGATAAACTTCTTTAGTAGCCGGGCCGAGAGTGAGACTTTAGTCTCCTCTTTCACCCAATCCTGAACCACATATATGTAACCCTAGAGAAAAAACTATAAAGGCACACAAATCACCCTTCCTTATTGAGTAATTTAAAAAAATAACAATGCATCAACAAAATGGATGCATATATATAAAATTAATATCCTCAATTATATTAATAAAATACATAGATACATACAATTGTATACAAAGTCAGAGCTGTTTTAATTGTCATTTAAAAATTAAAATAAACAATTTAAAATAAGAAGAAATTTTAAATAAATATTTCAGTAGTCGTGGGAATAATAAACAATTGGTATTCTTGCAAAAAAATCCAGAGAAATAAATAAAAGAAATTGTCTCTTATGAAAAACTAGGCGCTATCCTAATAATAACAGCCTACAAATGAAATTTTTAAAGTACAGAAACAATCTAAGGAAAAAGTGAAGGTCTGCGTCAAACGAATACTATATGAACCACTTTGAAAATTTTTGAGGTAACGTTAGTCAGCAATGGAATTTATTAAGGGAATTGATGGGAGAGAAAACTGCATGTCCACATACTTTAGAATTGAAATTAAGTGGTAAAACAATAAAAAGTTCATTTTATCTAGCTTCTGAATTTAATAATTACTTTATTAGTGTGTTTGATTCAACTAAAACCCGTTTAAATACCAGAAAGGTTTTGAAAAACCCTTGTGCTACTCGGTTCTTTTTTATAAGAGCCAGTTTTACCCACTGATATTATTAATATAGTCAATTCACTTCTATAAGGAAATTTCCAGGTCCTTATGGGTTAAATACTAAATTGCTAAAGGCTATAATCTTAGATATTGCACCAGTTTTTGTTCATGTGTGCAACCTGAGCCTGTTAAATGCAGAATTTCTCAATTCTCTAAAAAAAGCTATTGTGATTCCAGTTCATAAAAAGGGTGATAAAACCGAAGTATAGAATTACAGGCCTATTTCTCTGCTGTCAGTTTTCTAAAGATATTATAAAAGCTTGTTAAATCTAGGTTGTTAAAATACTTGAACAAGTGTAGCTTTTTTAGCCAAAATCAGTTCGGCTTTATGTCTACTAAGGCCACGGAAGATGCGCTTGCTTTACACTTCAGTCAAGTATATTCTGCGATAAAATTACATAGGAAGGTAATTTGTTTATTTATTGACATTTCGAAAACCTTTGACACTTTGAACCACGATATTCTTTTAAGTTAATTGCATCATTTGGGTATACGCGGAGTCACACTAAAATGGTTTCAAAACTATCTATATGACCGCTCTCAGTGTATACGAGTGAATAGCCATCTCAGTGAATACAAGAAGATTTCCTCTGGTGTACCTCAAGATTCTGTATTAGGACCAATTCTTTTCTTAATATATATTAATGACTTATGTGGCCACACATTCAAAGGCAAATTAACTGCTTTTCCTGATTACATAGCATTAAGCTATGCTTCCTTGACATGTGAGTAGCTAGAAAGCGATGTAAATCTGGATTTGTGTATATTACGTAGCTGGTTCGACTATAATGGACTAGAGTTAAGTGAAAATACCAAATTTATATTATACGATTTATGACATAACTGTGAACGTAATTGGAAGTTAATTTATCACAATTCTGACTGTTTTAAAATATGTTGTTCCTGCCCGATTATAGAAAAGGTGGAGGTGTGTAAATACCTTGATATACACGTAGATAAATGCTTAAAATGGAAACATCACCTCGAAGCTGTGGCTAAGGTACTACGGCCCTGCTTATCCAAAATGTATTTTATTCGCAATAAATGCCCGATAGCTTTCCGCAAGGCGATTCATTGCGCCCTTGCGCAGTCCATATTGACGTATGGGTTGATTTGCTGGGGAAGTGCTTATAAAAATGACTTGCATCCTATTGTTGTTTTACAAAAGAGGATTGTTCGAGTTCTATGTTTAAAAACCCAATATGAGCACACCTTTCCGCTATACCAAAATTTGAACTTACTCCCAATGAAGCATTTGTTTTTGTATATAACACTGAGAATGTTTTATATCCGATCTGGTGATAGGCCAACATTGTTTGGAACTTATGACCAAAACACTGTGTACAACACCAGAGAAAATCATTTTATAAGGATACCAAACCTATATCCCATATCATTGTACAAAAGATCATTTGTGCATTTAGGGGCCAAAATGAATAGCATGTTGCCATGCTATATAACTCATGTTAATAGCGCTCATGTATTTCTTAAATTGATAACGAAATGCCTGTTGTAAAAAGAAGAAGTTTTTGGATCATCTTAAAAAAAATAGGTTTTCACTTTTGTCTAATGTTGCTGGGTAAAAGTGCCTTGTTTTGTTTAAAACTAAAATTGTTTTTTTTGTTTTAGTTCACACGTGCCAAAGTTGAAAGGGTGTCATATAGAGGTCCCCCTTTTTGACACCCTATTACATCTCCATATACCCCAGATCTGATGGGCGAGTTTTAGCCTTCGCCAAATACGAAAGAGTTTTCCACGGCGTCTATTTTCGGGACCCCTAATGGGCACCCGGCAATCCCTTCAAGGCAGGAAGCTTAGTGGTCTCAAATTGAGCCGGATCCGGTCGTCGATGACGAGGCAATGCTCTGAGAGCAACGGGCACAAACGGGATCCAAGCTATGCACGTTTCACGGGTGATGACCGTGAATAGCTGAGTTTGACACTTAAGTATGTCGTTCGGGGTTTGGGACAAGGACGATGGGCTGGAGGAGGCAACGAGAGTCAAGAGGAGAATTGCGAATCAGAGGAGAAAGATTGGAGGAACGGAAAACCAGAACGCTCCATGGTTAATACTAGAGCCTGGATGCACACGCACTATGTCGAGAGAGGCATTTCCGCCATTGAAGAGAGTAGTTGCGGCGAACGGTGAACCCAAACGCAAGGGATTGCATTCATTAGGGGCAGGAACTGACCGCATCAGACCAAAGCGCGTTAAACCAACTGACAATCCAAAAAAGCAGCACCAAGATATCTTCCGAGTGCATTATCCAAACGCTTCTCCCAACGCACCTCTTCTTTGAACATAATGAACCTCTAATGCGTATTAGGGTAAGATAAATGCCATATAGGTAATCGAACTCAATAAGTTATCAAAACAAGGGTCTGCGAACGTGTTTATAATTTCCTAATAAATGCATGAAACGATAGAATTCTTGAGTAGTGGCTATTGCAAAAACAGGGGCCTGTCAGGGAATTTGGAATGTGGAATTGAAGAACATGGGGAAAGTCACCCTAAATTTAATAAACTTTAATGTGTGGGAGAGACTTTTAGAACAGTAAAATATATTTAAAAACGGGCTTTTTTAGAATGCTGATGCTCTGAAAATATCCACATTGAGCTGCTGGTAGTATACTAGTGACGAAATAACTGACGCGGACATGAATTTTATATGTATTTTCTTTCCTTTTATATATTTGGGATAAGTATCTTAAATTGGATTAACACCAGCTTTAAATTGGAATTCACGATGGAATAAGTTTCCAAGCATTAAAATATAAGAATAAACTAAAAGATGTGTATTAGAATTGGGTGACGTACATTACGTTCCTATTACGGCAGGATTCACGCGAGAAGGATATAAAAAGCGATTTCACATTCCATAGAAATATATTTAACTAGTAGTAAAATTAAATATCAAATTTAATTAAAATAAAAAATTATAAGAACATGAGTTAATATTTCTTTGGGAAACGATTGGTATGTTTCTTTAAAATAGCCTTCGTGACTATACCTAAAAGTAATAGCAATACCTATATATCAATTACAGATGTTTATAAATAATTACGCATGAGAAGCATCGGAGCGAAGTAACTCTCTTTAATATTACTTTCACACAAATACGATGCATGTACTATTTTGCGGAACATAGTAGAGATTTATCATCTAAATTAAATCTAAGAAGCCATTTTTGTATAGCACCAGCGAAGGTCCAAATTGTATCTCATGCCTAATCAAAATATACTAATTAGGCATAGATACACATAATACCTGCATAGGTTGTATGATTCCTGAAACCGACCAGGCGCTCTATCTTAGACGATAAATTATCAATTATTTTCCTCAGAGAGCTAAAATCTCAAACGCAGGGCTTGGCCACCGTAGGTATAGCTCTCGCTAATGCTCCCGGCGCAGACCTATGCTGCGCGGCAATGAGAGATGTTATATGTTTAGGGGGTGAAAGGAAAGAACAGAGGGAAAGAGGAGACGAATAGAGAGAGTGAGGCTGGGGAGCCAAACTATTTGGCGAAAAAGCCACGAGGCACACACACAAGCAAAATCACCCATCAATGACTTTACAAGGGGCCCTACCTTAAAGTCTCAGTGTTGCACGAGTCGAACCGGGACGGTGACGGTTGGTAATGGTGAGTCATCCCACTTCACGAAGCGCTCGTGCTGGCAGCAATTAGAAATATTGGATCTTAGGTTTCCGCGGCGTTTCTCCATACTGGTAACGGCTTTCGGGCGTTCCTCCGCGTTGTCTTGTCTAAAGGCGACGACAGTTTCTCCAGCCAACCTGCTGGCGTCTTCAGGTCAGAACTGACCTGAAGACGCCAGCAGGATGGCTGGAGAAACTGTCGTCGCCTTTAGACAAGACAACGCGGAGTAACGCCCGAAAGCCGTTACCAATTAGAAATGTTTTCTGACTGACACTCTGCAAAAAGCAATTTTCCTCCCCTGTTTCGCAGAACTTCTAAAGATCCACTGGACGGTGCCAGGAACTTCTGCGAGAGATGTACGGGTTCGGGAAATCAGTCACAAAAGAGACGGGATTTCATGAAAGTTCCCTAAGTGAAATGTACTAAAGAACGGAGAGTAATAGGGGAAAACAAAGTAAATTCGAAACTGAAACCCAATCTGGCCTTCTATTGCAATATGCATCGCAGAAAAAATAGGGATAGGAGCTGGCATTGCATTATATCCAAAAATATGAGGCCATAGAGAGTCAAAAGAAGGCGATATACAGCATTTAAGAACGGACGAAAAAATTCAGAGAGTGGGAATGTAATGTAAAAGAAAACTGAATGCGTAGTGAAAATTGAATGAAAATATAACATCCTGGAAGCCTCCGCAGAGCCTAAAGAATAACTTTTTCAGATACAAGAAGATGGAGAGCAATATGTATGTGTACTGATAAAGAAAGACAGAGCACACCAGCCGGAGCTTAAATTGAAATTATTGACTTATTACTCCCCATAAGACGCACACCAAACAAACAAATGTAATGTGGCAGATACCGAGAAGGAAAAAAGCACTACCTTCTTTGACAAATAGCAAAGAAAAGCTGAGAACATGTTAATAAGAAATCCTGAGTTCATGTGTTATTTTTCAAGAACTAGACTCATGCATTAGACTTCCCTCAAGGACTGCTCCCAAACCAATCCTGCTTTCCCTTCGCAATTGATTCCAGTTTGTGATGCGCCGCGGCGGGGCCCTAGGCTTCTGCTGTAATGATTTCTCAGCATGCCTCACAGTTGACAATTTAACATTTCTTTTCTATTTTTGCAGAAGAAGCAGTGATAAAAACCAAAGTTAGCCCATTCGCCTAAATTTAATAGTGAAGCGTGCTACTATTTTATTTGCCTTCACAACTATCTTTTCTCGCATTAAAGAAATAAAATTATCCAAAACAAAGCTTAAAATCTGTGCTTAAAAGAATACCATATCCTCTATTGGTATAGCTATCACCTGCCATTTACTAAAATGTTGCTAATACCTAAATATTATTAAAATTATAAACATGTAAATAAAAAGAATGTTTTCTAAGTAAACTTGCAATCATTGCATTTTGTGCACCAAGACAAGTCACACGCGGTCACCTTTCATTTGCTACATGCATTTCAACACGTCAATCGTATTCTTAGCAATCACAACTTAAATACGGGAATTTTATCATATTTGCGTAATATTACAAGGACAAGACTATGAGCCAAATTTTAATTCCATACACTATTTTCAAGACCCAATAAAAATCATTTAATTAAACGCTTTTACGGAAAATTCAACCTTTGGCTAAGAGCAGTAAGAAACTATGAAGCATAAATTGGAGATTATGTATTACTGTTACCCTGAAAAAAGGTAAAATATATTTCTAATTGCATTTATCTTTTAAATATATAGGCCCACTAATCAATACAGTACCATGGTGCGCATAGCAATTACTTGAAGATGAAAACGACATCACAATTTTAAAGCGAGATTTTTTTGGCATCGCCGAGGATTGAACATTTAAATGCGAAGCCGCAAACATTATCTCCGCGTAATTCCACAAGAAAGTATGAATGCATAATGAATTAAACAAATTTATAAATGCAAGGGACGAGGAAAATGGTTGAAGTGAAGCATCTTCGGGAAGGGAGGAAGAGAACCAAAATGTTATCTGCCTGCGTGAGATGAGAGGCATACCACGAGCGAGGATTCAAAGAAGGGAAAGGAAACTGCGTCTCGCGAGGACGAGCTTGTTACAGAGCACGCAGGCATTTGAGTGGTTCAAGTATCGATGTAAGCAGGGGAAAGTAAAAAAATGTACAAGTGCTCATAGGGAGACAATGGAAAACCCCGGACCAGCTGGAAAAACTCCGCGTAAGTCTCCAGGCATCCCGAACAGGAGTATATTATAGTCGACACTGAGGTTGGGTGAAATCGCAGTAAATGGCAGCGGAGGCTGGGTTTATATATATGAGAAGGTTTTGCGGAATGCGTAGCACACTTGTGCTATTCGTTACTTATGAAGAATCCTAATAGGATTAAGTCTGAAAGTTTACAAAATCGATCAAGTGAATTTGGAGCCAATAAAGCATGTGAACTTTAAGGTTGGACGATGGTTCCCTATTTTTATAAATGAGGAGCGTACCATGTATTTTAAGCGGTAAAATCGTCTTTATCGAGGATTATGCAATAACTTGCATTGCCGGTAGTTGACATATGTAAATGGCATTATTTTCTATGCAACCACCTTCCTTAAACATAATTTGCCATTTGCTTGAATGAATTGAAATGAAATTTGTAAGAAGGTTTCTATGACGGAAAAGGATTTATTGAGTTAATTACTACTTCAGATAATTGGATACAATGCAGCCGAAACATAGATGTTAGGCATCATGTTGGGGCAAAAGGCTGCCCCTATACAGTAACTTATGTCGAGAGTGTACATTTAACTATATTAACTATACTATACTAATATGTGCTCATTTCGCATCTTCCGCTTGAGTGATATTCCGCTAAGCCTTTTCTCCGTGCAGTCTTCTAAGTTATCCTTATGGTTCATCCTAACTGGTCTGGAGCATGGAAATTCTTTAACCGGATATTCCCACCAAGATACCTAAGCAACAAAAACTTGTCTGCTTTTTACGCATTGGGTTTTTTCAGGTATAGCATGAGCATCCCAATTTTAAAAATGAATATGGTTGGATTTTCCTGTAGAAAAACTATTGTAAAAGTAAGCTTAAGTAATTCTGACTAGATATTCAAGGTTAATGGACTAAATATGAAAAAACCGAAATTGGAGGCGAAATTTTATTGCTATAAATTTGATTTAAAGGCCATGTTACAGCGATTACTCACCTAAGGAACCAGGCTTGGGTAACCACGTTCCCTAGGTACTTCCAAAGATGAGTAACATCGTTCCAAAGATGGTTTTTAGTACTTACTAATCACACCTATAAATTATGTTAACTTTTTATGTTGACATGCAAATTTTCAGGGTTTGATTTCAATGTCCAGGATAATTGAATGAAATGGAAGAATATTTTGAAATGAAGACTTAGTTAAATAAAATTAAGAGGTAAACACGATTAATTAGTCATTGGAGATAATGGTAAAGGTTCTTTAAATATCTTAATCCTGCTCATATGTAGTGTTAGCACCATGAATGTTCTCCGATTGAAACCGCAGTGGTAGAAGTAGGATTTAACATCTACGACAGGAGATACACTCAAACCTATTAAACGTTATCGGAACCAGCAACCGATTGGTTTTAGCAATCGATCACAAACATAATGCAATTAAGAGCTCTTAACCGCATTTTTTCATAATATTAGAAAATATCATGATATAGCTATTTATTGAAGCCATACCAAAACGACATTTTGCTGCAACAACTTGCATAAAATAAGTGCTCTTTCTCGATATCACTATATAAGTCCCTCTCTGGTACTCTGAAGAGGATTTATTTAGAGTGCAGACGGAGAAGTTTTTAAATTTTACATGTGAATATAGTGTCATAATAATTAATACTAGTCGTATTCAAGCAATGAATTTATAGAATTTCCACTAATACCTCTCCTTTTTTTCGATATTTATTCCAGTACAAAACTTCATGAACTTACAGAGCCAATTCAAATACGATATCCCAGAATTGAGGATATTATGTGACGTAATTTTCCCAAGTAACCCAAGTAATTAACGTAATTGGCAGAACTTCATAGTAACCATCTTGGAGGCAGCGGAAGGCGTGTGTGGCTAGAAGAAGAAAATTAAAAAAAGACCCTGGTTTGACCACGAATGTTAGCAATTGATAGAAGGACCGATTAAAGGAAAAAAGGCTTGGATTAACAGAAAGCTATAATAAGATAAACCGAGATACATATAAGCTGCTAAGGAAGAAAAAAAGATTGTATATAAATAGTTTTCTTGACAAGGCAGAAGAAGAAAGCACAGCAAACAATGCAAAAACATTTTATAGAAAAATAAGGTTTTTAAGAAGGGATACATTCCAAGCCCTTGTGGGGTGAAGAACAAAGAAGGACGGTTATTAATAGAAAGTCAAAAGGTAATGGAAAGATGGCGTGAGTATTTCTCTTCATTGCTAAACGTTGAAGAAGTAGGTACCCCACTAAACCAAGACGACCAGGCCAACTACTATCATGTTCAACCTAATTTGGAGCCCTCAAACAGAGAAGAAGTGAAGGATGCTCTTAAATTCCTAAAGGGCAGCAAAGCATCAGGAATAGATGAAATCACAGCAGAATTATTGAAAAAAGATGACACTATAATTGATAGACTATGGGGAATAATAATGAAAATATGGGAAAAGGAAGCGATGCCAGTCAATTGGCAGGAAGCAATAGTAGTACCCATACACAAGAAAGGAGAGAAAGAAGATTGCAATAATTTCAGAGGTATTGCACTTCTCAGCATTCCATATAAAGTCCTCTAAAAAATAATCAGTAGTCGCATTGAATGTTGTACGGACGAAATTGTCAAAGAGCATCAGACAGAGTTTGTGAAAGGCAGGTCGACTACAAATCAAATATTCTCTTTAAAAGAAAGTATATCCAAATACTGGGAGTACAATAAGGAGTTTAACGCAATTTTTATCGATTTCCAAAAGGCGTATGACAGTATAAATAGAGATTGATTGTGAATAAAAATGGATAAGATGGGGATCCCAAGAAAATTGATAAATCTAGCAGCACAGAATCAATGGGCTTTGTACGGATCAATGGAAATATTTCCGAGCCGTTTTAAATAAGCACAGGGGTAAGGAAGGGAAATGGGCTCTCCCTAGTTCTATTTAATATTGCAATTGAGGAAGCACTGGAAAAAAGTAGCAGAGATGGACCTTGGCATCAAAAATAGGACCAAAATAAACGTTTTAGCCTTTGCAGACGACGCGACGTAGCGATATTCGCAGAAAGTTTAGAAGATTTAACAATGTTGACAAATGTATTTATGAAGGAAATGGCAAAAAATAGGACTGAAAATAAATTATACAAAAATTAAATACATGCATTTTTCAAGACGCCAAAGTAGAAATACAGGTCCAGTGCAAATAGAAGGTCATGCACTTGAAAAAGTATACCATTTAAAATGTTTAGAAGTAATTTTAACAAATGACAACACGGAAGAGCCAGAAATACAAAACAGGTTAAACCTCGCCAACAGATGTCTACATGCATGCAACCGAATTCTATCTTCTAAAGCGCTGTCGCACAAAACCAACATTAGACTTTATAAAACAATAATATTCCCAGTCTACAGATCCAAAACGTGGAGGCTGTCGAAGAAGGATGAGAAAAAACTAATGGTGTTCGAGAATAAGATATTGCGAAAAAAATATGGGCCCACATACGAAGGACAATGGAGAAGAAAACACAACAGAGAAATCAGGAATCCATAAAAACATACAGACATAACAAGTGAAATAAAGGCAAGAAGAATCAGGTGGGCTGGACATATTCTAAGGAAAGAGGAGGTATGTCTGCTGAAGGAGGTACTAAAGGGGATTCCTGAAGGAAGAAGACCCCGGGGAAGACCACGGCTAAGTTGGTGGGACCAAGTGAAAACGGATATGCAAAATACTGGAGCAACAGAAAGAGAGGCAGAAGATCGATCCAGGTGGAGGGGGATGTTTTGATGCGGCTAAATATCGTCTAAGATATAGATGACCCTGGCAGTAAGTAAAGTAAGTAAGTAATTTTCCCAAGTGCTTACTTGAGCGACTCTTCGACGATATTTGGAATGCGTATGAGCTGAAATGGGCTCCCAAAATGCTGAGTCACTATTACATTCGTTCTCCTAACCACCCTCCTATGGCTCATGCAAGGTCTTCACCAAAAGATAAAACAGCTGTTTTCTCCCACATAATCACGACCTATGAGTGGAACTCATCCCACCAATAATTTATCCTGTTACGCTGTTATTTCATAGAGCATCAGAAAACACAACTGGTGAACCATTTTCGAAGTTTTCCACTCGAATTCTCCTTGGGGACATGGCCAAGCTTCGGTCATAACACAAAATAAAAACAATGGTCGAGATTCTTCATTGTTATCGCTATAATTTGAGGTATTTTTGTCAAAGCTGTACCACTAACTTCAGAAATTCATACGGGACATATTTAATACATTTTATCTTTAGAGTTTTAAGCAATGCATTTATTTAGTCAAGTATACAGTTATTATTTCCACACAAAAAATTATAATCGAAAAACATTCAGTGTTTCAATCCGAAGGTTGGTTATGATAAGCCAAACAGGGACCATATATAACCCGTACCGATTCCTCAACAGTTTGGGTTTGTGTGAATTTACGGATGCAATATTGTGTCTCAGGGACGTATATTTAGAAGTCAGTTACAATTCTCTTAGCTTAACTAACTGAAAGAATAGCTTTTATATTATAAGAAAACCATTACTGAAGCCCTTCGTAACCTCACGTTAGGATGGTTATAATTCAACGAGAAGAATCGCTGCATAACAACTAGATTGCAGGATAACGCAAGTCGTACCACACGTTATTCTGTAAAATAGAGTTCAATTAAGAACACACAAGGCGCCATCTATTAATTAATAAATATAACTAAATAACTATAAATAAATGAAAATTATTCAGTTTTTATCAAAATGTTGCTCTGGTAAATATCGCATTTATTTTATACAAACTTAATATTACACACTGAGGGTAGAGCAAAATAATGCTCTACCCTCCAATGCTCTACCCTACCTACCAATAACCTGAAAGCGCTTGCAACATTTTACCACCGCACCATTACTGTGCCATATTTATTCTTCCACTTAATTCATTAACTCTATGAAATGGTGGTTATAGCATGACCGGATAGGAAGGAGTCCATAGTTAAAGAAAAAGGACGAATGTATACATACAGGTTAATCAGCCTTTATTTTGCTTTACACGATAGTTAATCAAGCGCAAGTTCAAGGTTTGTATCGATATACGATATCGATATACGATACGGGAAACCTATCATACAAGCACTCGCTTGTATGATAGGTTTCCCGTATCGTATGATACAGAACTAGCATAGTGGCTCACATGTATGATCGCTATTAAAATTACTGAGTTAATTGATTTAATAAATGATGCGGTAGTCGTTTGCAACTCGTTCCCTGTAGATCCTAGTAGCCGTCTACCAATCACATTAGCTTATACAATTGAAGTGCGATCTTTGTTTTCTAATATAAGCGCATTTATGACTACATATGAGTAAGTTTTAGGACGTAAAAAAATAAATCAAATTGTTGCAACAGTGGTTTTATTTGCCTGCTGCATAGAGTGATTACTTTATAACTATAGTACACATGTTCTGCGTTATGAATGAAAACACCGCTTCCTCTCCAATACAAGTTCAATGATCGTGTAAAACATTCTAGTACGGCTCCAATCATTCTGGATTCCGACCTCAATATCAAGTATCGTGTGCTACGGATTTAAGGATCATGGGGTCAACACTCTCTCTTTTGAACCCGAGAATACATCAATCTGCCATATTCTTTAGTGTTGTAAAAAATGAGCAAATCTCGGTTTTATTATTCTATTCGACAAAAGAGTTTTTTTTCTCGCATAACTCATTTGTTTCTGGACGCCAGGAACAATAAAAATTGTTATTTTGAAAGAATGTACGTCAAATGGGTATGAAGAGAGAGTATTACACGAAACTGACTAGTGATCGAAAAAACAATGATAAAAAAACGAAAACGAAGAAAAGAGGTACTGAAGACACGCAAATAGGAGATGGAGAAGACAGAAGTTTAAAGTCAACAGAGAAGAGGTCAAGGAAAACAGTTCCCTTGTCCGTCGTACCCTTAATACAACATTTAAATAGAAATTGCGCATTAATAGAAGAGGTATGTCGTGAGTTAATCGTTAAATCGAAGCCAAATTCCAATAGTAATAGAAGAATGAACAATAACTACGTACTAATTCAAATAAATTAATTGTATTATTAATTTAAAAAAATCCCATTCAGTACACATTTCATGCAATAGATAAGAGCTTTCTGACGTAATTTTACTTTATCATTTAATTCGAAAATATTATAAATTTCATTCGCCTTTATTTCATTGCCAAGATGAAAATTCCGATTTGTTTTGCATTTCTCACATTATAGCATGGCATTTCTTTAACCTTGCAAAATATGTAATTGCTTTTCCTGGGGTTTGTGAGAAGGAGAGGCGAACACGATGTAAGATTGCTTGGTAACCGGAGCTATTGGGATGGATTAGGAGATGGACGATTGAAGGGGCTGGCGTCATCCATTTCTTACCCAAAAATCCTCTGATTCACAGTTTGGCGACAATCCAAGACGGTTAAGTACCCGGAGGAAAGTAAGCCAAAAAAAGGGAAGACTGGCAGGAGGGTTTAGTAATGGAGTAGATGGAGATATATACTGCTGTGAGATGGAGAAAAAGAAGCTCTGCCTTTGATATGAAGGGATACGAGAGTCAGGGTTCGAGTAAGTAGATTGTAGGAGAGCAAGTGGCACAACTGTCTCGGCAGAACACGTATGCCCTATTGCCCTATAATCAGATTGCTAACAGTGAAGGGTTACAAGAACGTTTCTCTCTACATGATGCCCACCGCAAGCTTCCTACATGAAAAAACACGTTAATTAATCCCGAGGTTTGTAAACATGTAGAAACTCACCCAACAGTTACTCTCTAGAAATACTAATATCCTTCATAAACCTCGTGCTCAGCGTATTGCAGGAAAGAGAGTTTCGGAGGTCTAGTAAATCATGAAGGAAGAGAAAAATTTGGAATAGAGACATGATTAAGCGCAGACATAATGTTGGAAATTAATTAGGAAAATGGGGAAAATAAAGCTGTTTACCGACGTGTTGGTGGTTTAGTTTTTATCGCCATTGGAGTACTATACCCGTGTTTTCTTAAATAAATCTCTTAAAAAAGGACGGAGATAAGAATTGAAATAGAAATGAATTGGAAGAGTTTCCGAGGAAAGAATTAGATATTATATATTAACTTCAGAAATAAAAAAGTTATTGTGACTGACTTTCAGACTCAATAAGTGACGGATCCCTTCAGTATATAAATTATTAACAGGAATTCACGCATCCAATTGAAAAAAGACATGCATTCCTCAGTGAATGGTGATTTCGTCATAATCACCAGATTGACACCTACTCGAACGTGACCCCGCAGTCAGTTACATGAGCTTCCCTGATGGCTCAAGAATTATCTGTTTTACGTGACGGCGTCCCGATTGGAGATAATTCAGTCAATGATGCAACCGTGGAGAGAACGCTGCCACACAATCTTAACTACCATCTAGCACGATAGACAAATGCATCGCCACGCTCTCCACGCATAGCGTCCCATCCATTTGGGAAATTTCGTACAACCATAACGGCAACTTCCCACTGCGAGTGACCTTATGACAAATATCACTCTGAATAGCTAGAAATATGTCCTCCTTTAAAAAATTAAAACATTGAATCGCTTGTCTAACTTAGAAACAATGATTTTCAGGGCGAGGCCTCTCAAAATGCACTGCTCCAAAAATAAAACTAATGAACCTATGAACCTATGAACCTATGCAGTATAGATTATATTTTCTTCAAATATATGTTTTAAAAAGGAGAATTGAGAAAATAATACAAATTGCACAACAAAGAGCATATTTACTGCTAAAGAACGGAAGTGCGATGAAAATTGGAGTTACAACAATTGCAGTGTGAATGGACTATGAAATTCAACCATTTTTCTCTCATTGAATATGCCTACTTAATTATTAGAAAGATAACACTTATTTGTTGATATTCTCAGCTATTTATTTAAAATATATTGTTAGTCTTTTATTTCATAAAACACCTTTGGCAATCAATTTTTTAGGCGTTCTTATATTAAAATGCAAATAAAATGTTAACGCGAGAAAAAGAAATATATTTTTTAAGAAAACAAAGGTTGACCACGACAACAACTTCATTTGCAAGTCGATAAGTGGGCTCCTTGAGTGTTTTATACGGCCTCATCAAGGCGATGTTTTGGCATCTTGACCGTCTAAGAGTTCAAAAGTTCATTGATTCTGACTGGAATCAAGTGTGATTAAGGAGTTATGATGGAAAGGGTAAATTATATGTCAAAATTAGATTTCTACATTAATATTTCTCACAAATGATATGCAGCTCATTATGGGAGACACAAATACTCGTGGCATACATGAAATACATACATAAAAGAAATGAGGAGTAGCCGGGGAAGAACCACCGCTACTTAGACTCTTCAATGCTTGGAGCGAGAGTGAATGATAAAAAAACGAAGAGAAGAGAAATATGGGTCAGGAAAGGAAAATAGAAATAAATGCTTCATTTAGGTACAGAGAAAAACCAAAACATTTTTTTCATAGGGATGAAAATTCGAAATAAAGGGAGATTTATGAGTTATTTTGGGAAGAGAGAAGTGTTTGATTTAGTAGGCAACCTTTGTGTCTTGTGAAGCTGTGCTTTTGCGAGCTATCACCACTTTAAGAGTTGGAGAATAGATTCATTGCTTCCGAGCGGCCGGTTGAAGAAACAAGAGTAAAATGACATACGAGTCTAAATGCATGAGGGAGGATTTTTTTAACCCAGTAAAGTAAAACACGAGCTATTTGAAGAAAATTCCCAACTAAATGTCGTTTCATTCCTGGGGTGAAACGGCACAAATCTCTAGTCATTCCCAGGTTCACAAATTCTTTTACAACAACGAAGTAAAAGGTATATTTCATCGTATCCTTCTACTGAGTAGACATTTGAATACACTTAATGCATTTTTACAAAATTATTTTCTTGCAATTTACAGCTGTCAACCTCTAAATCATTACAGTGTTTCTATAAATATTTCAAATAGAAATTAATTCAATTGGTGAATCTCAATGAAAAACGGTCACAATTGAGTGAAATTAATTATAGGAATGATATTTGTCTTTTTCACGTACATGTATTTCTAAGAGAGAGGACTTTTGGTTTTCTTTCGTAACTTGGGCATTATATATGAATAAATAGACCAGTACTAACGGTTTCTAATTTGCTCATATACAGCCTCACATTAAAAAGGAGCTGAGGTCTCCAAACAAATGGCACGTTTTCATTTAGCATTGCTTGGTGGATAATTAAAATAACGATAATTTCATGAAAGACAAGAATTATCTCTGGGGAACGGTCAAACCGTCCTGGAAAAGTACTGGTGCTAACCAAGCTCCAGTCATCATATATATTATGCCATGACAACTATAAATCACCAATAATACACTTTATAAAAGCCTTATTGATGAGCGACAGGCCAAAAAGTCTCTTAGGAACAACTAAATATAAACCTCATTATAAAAATAACTAGATGCACATATTTAAATCCTTCGGAACCAAGTAAAATTATACCCTACCAAATATGCATCGTGATTAGGGGCATTCAAAATAATGTAGATTTCATGAGCAATTCAAAAAGAAATGGCGTGATGGAAGAGAGCCAAAATAACTGTATCACTATGGAAAACGCATAACAATTGATTTTTAGAAACAATATAAAATATGAGCAAAAATAATAAAACATCATTTATTAAATTAATTAAACCGACGAATGCCATCCTAACTTGGAAAATACTTCGTTGGAATGAAATAGGCAGTAATGTAAGCCCCATAAAAGCACTTTCCATCCCGTAAAAACTATAATTAAATCCAAAGGATGGAAAAGATGACCGAGAAAATGAAAAAAACTGTATTAGAAAGAGCAGATAAAAAGTAACGACGAGGAACGAAGAAAACAGCCCAAGCACGATGAGAAAGTGCTCCTGCTATAAAATGTCTGTAAAGGCGTCTCTCGTTCGTAAGGGCGAAGTTACGATAATGCGACCATCCGAGCTCTGGTTAATTAAAAACGAGTCCATCTTTCCCTCAACCCCAGAGGAAAAATAATTCGGAGGCATCAGGAGTGTTTGCATTAGTGTCATATTGAAGTGGAAGCTATAAGGGTTGGGAGCAATCAAAAAAGACTACTCTGGGTGGAATCTCAAATATGATGGGCGAGGAAAATACTGCTTGGTTATGCTAGCGAAACATGGCGGCAGTTGTGCAGAAGGCAAAGTAAACGAAGGTAGCAAACAATCATTGTCAACTTCTAAATCCTCTGTCATTCACATCAACTTAATAATAATATAACTTAATAAAATTAAATAAAATTGTGATATAAAGTACTCTTTATATCCTCCCGTCATCTAAGGAAAGGTGTATTTCCGTTGGCAGCATAGTCTACTACTACGTACTCTTCTCTCCCCTCCACTCATTAGCTGACCCCGTCCACAAGCGCTTTCCCCGCCTTGTCGTCAAACTCCGCGCTGACGACTGAAATCAAATTTCGTCACCACTTTATCCTGAGTATCCTGGGAATTGGCAAATGTAATCCTGCACATTCTTTTAACGCTGTGAAGAATGGATATGGTCCCCAATTATTGAATAAAAATATTATATTATACAAAAATGCTGAGCTCAAATGGACATCGAATAACATATTGATAAAACAGTGGAAGATATTCAGATGCTCGGATAATATCGATATTCTTTTTCTTGACTCATAGGAATTTCCATCATCATCTTTATTACCGCATCCTATTACATCTTAATTAGGCTTAATGCCATTATAAATACTATCTTGAGTGTCAACTAAGGTTTTATCCCTAACGAATACTACTGATTTTTTATCCCCATTATGATATGTACTTTAAGTGAATATGAATATAACATTTTAATTTTTTTAAACTTAATTGTTGTATTTTCTAGCATAAATTGAAATCTCTCTTCATGCGCAGTCATTTAGTTATTGAGTTTGTTTCAACTCATCAGGGCGCAAAGTAAAATAAAAACCGTTTGCTAGCATTCACACCAGATATCTCCTGTGGGTTCAGAGTTTAGTGCTCCTGAAGATTAACCCTTTCGAGACGGCGGAATTCTCTCCTATGAGGTTCTACTGAACTTAGTACTAAGAGACTCTTCCTTCATCTCTGCACGGACCATTTTTGTAAGGCATCCGTGGAGAAAGTTCTCGCAGGTATACTCTCACACTCAGCTCCTACCTTTATTGACCCCTTCTAGTAGGGACCTCACCATTATCTAGGACGCCGGGAGCAGTTAAGCTCAACCCGTCGCAGGTTTAAAACCTTCCCAGCGGCAAGGCTTCGCGGTCAACTAAATGTTAATTTATTGGTTTCACTATATGTAAATTTGTCGCTTGCTCTCAAATTGTACTCTTTGAAATGAATTCCTCGTTTTTTTACTGTACATTCACAAATTTTAAACTATATTCTATCATCAATATTAACGGATTTATTGCATAAACCTATTCCAATGCAAAACATCTTGACTCATATCTTGAAATCAAGATACCAGTTAATATTGATGGTAGAATTACGCTTAAAAAATGTAAACACTCACCATAAAACAAGGAGTTCAATTCTGATTTTATATATTTTGCGAAACCAACAAACATTTATTTAGCAAAATTACTGAATAAACAGTCATATGACCACGGACCCTTGCCGCAAAGAGGGTGCTAATATGAGGAAGGGTCCAGGTACCTGTTTCCGGATTCCGAGGGAAAGGCCTGACCCCCGCGGCGTTGGGTCCCGAAACGTAGAAGCTGTGTATGTACCTGCGAGCGCCATAAAGGGGGGAAACAGCCTCACAAATATGCGACGTTCGTTCCTTTGAATAGAAAAATCTCCGTCGCATATTTTCGAGATTCGTCTTCTTGGTCAGGAAATTTACTGTCCCATATTTCCGAAGTTCGTAGCGAAAGGGTTAAGCAGATAAAAATCTCTTTCAAAATTTAAAATATCAACTTTGGAAACCGGAAAATTCAGTAGTAAAAATAATATTCTAACATTATAAAAGTCGACAAAAAATACCACTTATTCACCCTTTAAATAGGTTAGGTTTTTTACACAGAAAAATAAATGGTGAATAAAATTTGAAATATTTATTACCTTGTACAAATTTTCTCTTTCATTCAGCATTTTTCCCAATCTCCGTCGTAATATCAAGAGCAAAAAATTATCCTTATTTTCCTAATAACTACAATTTTACATTTTCCTGGCAACAAGGAAATACATTATGAAGCAGAAAATGGTAGGTAATAGAGAAATTTCGTCCGGGCCTTTTAAAGTTTACATAAAATTGAATAATCAATATTAGCAATTATCAGTGAGATTTCGGTTGGGGTATTTTGTACCCCAACCTCTCCATGTGCGCTGAATTGCTTTTACATATTATCTGCAAGTAGTACGTCACATTGATTCTTATAATTAGGACAAATTAATATGCGTAGTACCTATATCGCTTCCGACGAAGAATTTATCACAATGCGTACAAAACCTATTAAACCTTAATACAGTCATATTTCAAGTGGGATTGTTGGGGTTCTAATCGGCTCTAATTCCACAAATCACTGCTTCCTATTTAGCCTCAGAATAAATGAAGTAATGAGACGTTTATCTTGAAATATAGAGCGTAGGTACGTCATACACATTTCAAATAATTGCTCAATACTATGCATCACTAAGCGAAAAAACGGGAAAATTCCACGTAATAAAAAAAATAATGATAACTGAGATCCAGTTTCTCTTCCGTTTGAATAGGACTACAAGATTTATTATCTCTTACATTTATCTCTTCCGTTGAGATTCAACGGGCATGTCTGCTAGCCGCGTTTATATAAGTTTAAATATGAGCCAAGGTGAATGTTACACTTATAATAATATGGAGGAATAATATTTATTATAACTCATAATGTTATATGGAGGAATATTATTTCGCGTAATTTTCTGGGTAGTCATAAATTGAATTTCAGATCATAAACCACACACTCCTCTAAGCCTCGGTATAATTTTTAAGGTAAAAATGTCAACGCAAACGACATTGAAATTTCATTCTTTAATCAATTTCACTGATTCAACTAACCTTAAAATGACATTTTGGAAATTAATGGAGCCATTATCTATACATGTCATAATTGATTAAGGAGTTTATCAGGAGCTACTGCTCAAAGAGTATTGCTTAATGACATTAATATAACGATTTAAATATATTATGAATAAAGTGCTAGGTAGGGGAAGCATGCACAAGTACTTATTTACACTAAAATGCATCTGAAAATTAAACGTAATTTATTTTTAAGTTCAAGCAATTGTTTAGGGTTGCGAAAATGAAAATTTGTCGTAAATATCAAAGGTCTAAATGCTTAGGTTCTGGAATAGTCAACGGATAACGTTAGAAATAGGTTCAGTATAAAAACAGCGTTTATTTAATAAAGGATGGAGTATTTTGAAGCCGTATAAATTAAAGAGACAGGTGAAAGGATACCATGATCATCCATTGCATTGTTTGCGCAACTCTGATAGCAAACCAACGACTGATCTCACATTTTCAATATTCGTCTTACACTAAATTTACAGACCTAGTACTGGTAAATCAAGGAAACATTAACAACTACGAACCTCTACTCTCATTAATTGTATTTTCCGATTCTGTTTTTTATTCGGCAAATAAGCATACGAACGAAAGAAAATTACAGTTGAGCACAAATCCGCGGTCTGGCTAAGGGAAAGGAAGTCATAAGGAGAGAATGCATGCCCTTCGAATCCGACAGTGCCTCCGTAACAAAACTACCAGCTAATAATTAGTTTCAACCATAAAAAGTAGAGGGACATATTAGCTGAACAAAAAACTGGCCGATTCTCGCACACTACGAAAGTTGATCTCCTTTTCACTAAGGGGATTTTTTGCAAGAAAAAACGAAGAAAGAAGAAGTAAGAGGAGACAAGGCTAGTAAAAACGGTGGAGTGAAAGAGGATTGTCGTGATGGAGTGAGAATGGAAAGGAGCGCCTTTAATGAGAACGAAGAAAGCTGGAGATAAATGAGTGGAATGTGAGAAGAAGCTTCGAGAAAAGAAACAAATACTTTATTTTTTGGCAGCGAACTAAAAGGAGAATCTGAATAAACGCAGCGCAATGGCAATTTTGCTCTGACTCACATGGCATTTGTTTGCAAGCATGGCAAGTTTGCAGCTCAATGGTACCATTCTTTTATTCGTTAAGACGTCGTATCCATATCTGTAGGTTCACTTTATTACTTAATGACTCTTAGGTCCCAATTACTCTTTCACTGATCATATTTTAATACATTTTCATGGATACACGTTCAATTAGGTTATTTTCTATTTCACTACTCAAGTAAATCACTTTTCATTCCTTTTTCTTCCTGGGAATGTTTAAATAATTAGTTTTCCAAACGACCTTTTGGGTGCCTTGTTTGAATGGTTATAGTTTACCGTGATTCACCGTCGTAAGTATATGAAGGTAATGGTAAACCTCTTAATGTTTTGCGGGTTGAGTGAGGATATTCGCGGTGAATAACCATTCTTCTCTATTGAAAAGCCACTCTCAATACTATCATAGGGTTTCTGTCAGACGAACAGTTCCCTTCCTCCCTTCTTCACAGGCTGAAGTAATATTCCTTCCAACGGCTCGCATGGTGGTATCACGGTATGACTAAATTAATTTACCGGTTAAGGTAAATTTAATATACGTAACAATCCTCTAGATTTTTAAAAATGTAGGGCCCTATCTGCTTCCTTCTTCATCCCAGCGTAAGTCCTACTCTTCTTCATCTCATCCTTAAAACCTGTTCTCATTCGACTCCATCCTCAGTTACCCATGATCCTCTCCTATATCACTGGCTTCAGTATCCCTTGCCTTCCATTACCTGTTCCATCCACCTACTCTGTCTCCTGCTAATCTCATCCGAAAGTTTCCTTTCCTCACCCTATATTTTAAGCCTTTTTTGATTCATCTTTCTTTCCGTCCACCGTATATTCTCCATCCTACTCCACACTTTCATCTCGATTGCCTGAAGTCTATTCTTGTTCTCCTTCCTCAGAGTCCTCGTTTCTGCCACATGCAACGCTAAACTCCATATTGCATCCTTCACCAGCGTCTCCTGCAAATCCTTACTTAATGTCCCCGTTATCAGCTTTCCTTTATAATACTGAACGCTTCCTTCGCTAGCACTATCCTTTGAATGTATTTGCTATTATGTCCATTTTATTATACTTTCTCCAGTTTCTGCCCTCCTACGATTATGACCAGTCTCGCTTTCTTTGTCCCATAAAATCTCATTTACTTTGTTTTCTAATGATATATCTTCATTACGGCTCATTAAATTTCAAATGATCTCATGGTAGTAGCATGACCATTTAAAAAAATCGATTTATTGCGCACATATTTACACGCAGAGTCAGTTAAATGCAAAGATATTATAAATTGCAACTAACCTCGTTTTCTCACGGCAGCCATTTTTCCAAGATGGTGCATGCGAATTTTTGAGAATTTTGATGTTTACTCTTATCTATTTAAAATTTCAAGAACTAAACCATACTAATTCACAAATAATTCAAATATTTTTTTTTGTTTTTCTCTTTTGCGTTACTTTATTGACGTACTAAATTGAACATGACGTCAACATTTTTTTACTACAAAAAACTGGTTTTCTACTCGATAAAACTGTACGGTGGATAGTCACAAATTTGAGAGCATTAGTATCCAAGGAATTGAAATAAAAGAATCATTTTAGAAAGTGTTATACGAGCGGAGTTAACCCCTTTTCTTCGAAAATACATAGCATTTTTAATGTCCTCCAGCAAAGAAAAATGACTGATTTTGTGCACCAAGGTATTTCACAATTACCATATTTTTATAATGAGTGGAATATCAAAATCCAAAGTACAAACTCCAAAGTATTAGCTATATGTTTTACTTTTGAATATATTTATATTCTGTAGGCCACATTCTTGTAAAAGATCCTTAACGGAGAAAATGAAATCAAAAATGCCTTATTTTGAGCGCGAAGCCTCAAAATCAGCCATTTCAAGCTCATGCTTCGAAGATTTAAAGGAAAGAGCATGCAAAATAGCAGCAAACGTTTGATAAGTGGTAGAAATGCATTATCTATAAGAAAACAGATTTAAGGTACCAAAGTCTGCCACAGAAGCCAACTCAGCGAAATTTACAGCGCAGCTTCTGAACACCTAATATTATTAACGTAAATAATGCGAAACCTTAGGTGTAATATTTTAAATTTTAAATACATTCCATTTCCTATGAAAATATCTTTCTTTACTAAAGTTTTCACTATAAGGTAGTAGTTTCTTAAGAAAGACAAATATTATATTTCTCCATGATTCACCTATAATAGCATTTAACAACATCTACATATGTTCAACTTCAATTTAAAAAAAAAAGTGGAAAATGTTTTTTTTATCCATTTAAAGTAATAGGTACGTTTTTCTATAGGTAAGTTGATCCGAATATTTATGAAATGACAATGAGATCATTTTTACGGTGGACTCGCTTAATATTGTTTTTCAGCCTATGAAAAATGATAAAATTTACTAATTTCATTGCAAAATAATATTTCAAGTCCTGTTATGATGGTTTTGCATCACTCTTAATTGCACGGTTTCCGATAATGTACACATTATATACATGTAAAAATAATATTTCAAGTCATGTTATGATGGTTTTGCATCACTCTTAATTGCACGGTTTCCGATAATGTACACATTATATACATGTAAAAATAATATTTCAAGTCCTGTTATGATGGTTTTGCATCACTCTTAATTGCACGGTTTCCGATAATGTACACATTATATACATGTATGGATACCTTTTTCGGGGAAGGAAAAAATGACTGATGAAATTCGATTGATATTTTTGAAGAGGTATCTACGTAACGTCGACGTGAATAACTACAAGGGATAATGCTTTCCATTTCGGCAAATACACTGGGTTTAGCTGATGCATCGGTAAAATCTATGCCCACCTTACGTTTATTACCTTCACGTACTTTCCCGTACGGTAGGAAGATCGTTAAAGCGCTGAGCAGACTGAAAAAAACACAAGGAGAGAAAAAAAGTTTTAAAGTCCTGCGCATGAAAAAGGCATCACGGGTTAAATATCGTTAAATAAAACTGATCTCGGGTAAAATCATTTCATTAGTATGGCTCGCATTCATACCATGTCAAGCTGGTAAGGACATATTTTTTTATAAATACATGTGCACTTGGTGATGGCCTGCGAATGAGTGAGAGTGAATCGGTTGTAATATCACCAGGAGAAAGTTTCTAGAGTAGATGGGATGAACTTTTAATTTAGGCGAATATTGAGAGATAATGTTACGCAAAAATGAAAGTTATCCTGCGCGATCAGCAAAGGAAAAATCTTAACATAAATTTAAATTTACCACAGCACGGCATCGACACGAGCAAATAAAGAGGCAACATTGCAGTTTGGAAGAGATAGGATAAACCCGGAGAAAGTACAAACTAAATGTCAAGCACAATTTGTAGCTCTAGGTACACTGCTTTTAGTGACCAATGCTACCAGTGCCGAAGAGAAGAAAATGTAAAATTACGAGAAAGAGATGACGAGAAGCTACGCTGATGGTCGAGGAAGGGCGAGAGGCAAGAAGCTTTAGCAGGGAAGTGAAGATGGTGAGGGAAGCAATAACGTTAAAAGGGGTGTGCGTGAAAAGGTCAAGAGTAGGAGGTTGCCCCAGGAAGAAGAGTGAAATTGCTAGCAATAAATAACTCTGCCAACTGCGGGTCATATGGCACCGGGACACAATGAGGTGGGAGGAGAGTATTCAAAGACGGGGTCCGAAAGAAAGGAACGAAGCACTTCGTTTGGAGGAGGTTTGTGTGTGCATGAGCTTTTGTGAACCCCCCGCACTCTAGGTGGAGGAAGGAAGTGGAGAAAGATAAGGGGTATAAAGGAAGGATGATATCAAGGACAGATAACAATATATATCCCAGATTCTGGGAGGAAAGAGGAGTAAAGACAAAGTAAACAAATGATTGGGAGGAGAACAGAAAAATTCCCAGAGAGGTAAATGAAGGGTTGAAGGTGCCTGTTGGGAGGTAAAGAGGCTCACTTCGGGAGATCATCATCATTCAAGATCACACAATCTGGTCTTGTGGAAGTGATAAGTTCTTCTATCGCTCGCATAAAGGGACTGCCCTGGGATACTTGGTACAGCGTAGGTAAGTAACGGGGTATTGTTAGCATACATATGTACAGGTGGCCATGTGTACATAACCTCCTGTGTCTTACATTCCCTCCGGACTAAAACTCGTAACCTCCTACTGTTCTCGTGGCTCACTGACGTTGTCGCTCCGGTAAGATAAACTTATTGGCGTTTCCACTCCTCCTAATCCCATACCCTTGGAAAAATTCCAGGCAAACTTTGAGTGATAAGAACTAGGTAGAAAGAAAGATGTAGCAGTGGTGCATTCATACTCCATTTACATTTTTCCTGTTAAAGTGTTCACCTCAACTTCTACATACCATTGAGAAATGTTTGACATTAGCACTTAAAATTGGAAAGGGAGCAACGTCATCGTAGTTTACCCACCTCTATGATGAAAGGTACTTGTTGAGCTGTTAGAAAATACATGCATGATTAACTTTAAGAAACTACTTCTACGTGAAGATGAAAATCTATCGAGAAACTAACGATGGCAAAAACATTTTAATTGATACTAAGCATAATTGTTTGAGCATCACGGAATTCGGTTCAGTATCGGATAGATAGAGTAATAAAAAGATCAATATGTCAATGGGCGAATTGTATGGTAGAAGAATTTATTACGGTTTCTGAATAAAAGAAATAAGGAGCAAGGGTTTGAAAATGTAATTTTCTAATATAAAAATATAACGTCACATCCATCAGGACCGCCACTTACGAGATATCAATCTTTGGATTTTAAGTCTATAGATTTAATTATAAAGAAAACGTTTATCCAAAATTAATAACAACCAGGATATAATAATAATATTCAGTTTCGGTCCAATGCCAAGATCAAAAGTAAGCATGGGGAATATATTACTTCGTTGGTCGAGGCTCAAAATCAGAGGTTAACGCGATTCCTCACTGCCCAACGTTCATTTATTCGCAGGAGATGAGAAACGGGTTTCAATAACTACTCACTCTGAGCACGTCCACTCACCATGAGTTGCGAAAAAGGATATGGTCATTCATATTGCTACTAAGAAAGTTTCAATGGAATATGTGAAATGCAGTAGTTGATAAATTCCACCCGCAAACTTCTGCCGTACGAGTGCACGTAGCTAAACTTCTGCAATTGATGCCATGGAGGTAGACTCCGTTTCTCTCTCACAACTGACAAATCTGTATGTACCAGGCTGCCTTCTCCTTGTGGGTGGAGAACAACTAAGCGAAGAATTATTTAACTTCTATCCGCTTGATCCGCAAAGAGAGGAATGAAAGACGCGGAAAGAAAAAGGGATAAAGGAATACATACATATCACATTGACTGAGCGTTGAGAGAACCGGGCATACCCTTCACCTCATAATGGTTTCCGATCTTCTACGTCCACTCTCAATCCTCCAACAGCCCGCACCCTAAGTCGTCAATTTCAACGCCTTTGTCGTCGATGTGAACCTATTGTTCGAGCAAGGCTATCAGAAAGCGGAGCGAATGAGACCTGGACCAAGGGAAACGTCAGGAGAATAAACGAAATCCACTAAGTAATCAGATTGAAGCTTATAACAGCAGATTTTCCTTTACTGAATCATCTTAGTTGATCAAATTATGTAAAAGCCCGGTTCCATTGAAATCGTTCAATTTATGGATTACCTAATATCTCCTCAAGGAACTGCGTAATGATATTTTCCATTTTTTATTGGGGTAGCAGTACACGAAAATAAATTCCTCATCTAAAGAACGTCTAGGTATTTTACAAGTCAATACATCAAAAAATCGCAATGAATAATTTTTAAATAATTTATAATAACCATTTACGTCAGATTGCAGTTAAAGATAAGTTTCTAAATGTGAGATGAAAATATTTGGTATACTTAGTAATATAAAGCAGCATAAATTTAACATATTTTCTTCTCTCCACCTTGCCTCATCACCTGGCCCAAGCCACAGGCCTATTAACGTTACTACTATTAAGGTCACAGTATTTTTTTCCAAAATTCTCTCAGCCATTATTTATACCGCTTCAAGAAAACACCTGGTATGCATAATTCGTCATATGTTTCCCTAGCAAGGAGTATATAACTAGATTTGAATTCTTCCAAGAAAAAAGTTTTTTTATTAATAGATACATAATGAATAGAAGAACTATACCACATAGCGACATCTATAGCCGAACCAAAATAACTTAAATCAATCGTACTTACCGAATCTACAAAATCATTCTTTGATTTATTCTTATCAAAATAACTTTCAAATATGTACTTATAAACTTTATGCTTCTCAACCACAAAGGGAACCATGAAATTAATTTTACAGCATTTGCAAGGCATTCAATCCAAAATTGTCATCCATATTACTTACTCAGGTGTTTGCACACAAATAATTGTCTTCTTTTGATGTATACTTCTAACAAGATTTCTCTGACCGTCAAGGCTGGAGATCACAATTTGAACCAGTTAAACAGTTGTTGTTAACAATCTCTAGTAACTCAGTCAACAATAGAGGATTCACAAACTTCAAAAAGCAGGGTATACCAGGGTATAGCAGGGATTCTGTGATATTGATGCATCATGTAAATCGTCCTATTTTACTAACTATTTGTTGACTCTAAGGTATGTATAATCATGTATGTTCCTTAGGGACACACCTGTCCGGGAATGATAAATTTCATTTTCTATTATATTCTAAATGTGTAAGGATGTAATCTATCTAACCAGGGGTGGATCCAGGCCGCAATCTTGGATGTGGTGGGAATTAACAAGTTTTGCATGAGTGTGTTTGTGCACGCACATGCAAAACTTGTTAATTCTTGTGCACGTACACATGCAAAACTTGTCTTATGTTATACATATTATATTTACTTATAACTATGTCTCCATATTTTTGTTGTCAATTAGTAATTTCAAAACATTATTAATCATGGGTTTGATGACACCTCTCTGCCCACCCGCGATAGTGGTGACGCCTGCATAATATGTTTGAGGGAACGCCATAATGGAAATGAAGCCGCATTCCACGAATTATCTGTCTGCGTACCCCTTTCCTAATTCTAACATACTCGTCATTCGCTTGCGATCAAGTCAATTATTAGTAGGGCCAGTTAACCTTCTTCGCCTGAATCCCTCCATAAATTGCAATGGGCAATTGAATTGTTACGGGCTACGTCACATCAGTCCAATTAAAATGCGGAAACGTCACTCAACCTAACACACCAAATTCACAACCACTGATACAATAGTGACCATAGACTCTGAAGATAAAATTAGAGAGAAGTTCTTGGAAAATCTTGTTGTACTGCAAAAACAGAAAATGTTGAGTTTCTACTCATAACGCTAGGAATTCTAAGAAAGTTTTACTTGAACAAGGAATGTTTGACGCATGACGCGAAATTTCCCTTCCATAGCCAATCTTCAGGTTGCCAAGGAAATGTTGACTAGGAGAAATATTGACAACTCTGGTATTGAAACCCCGATTTTTAAGCATAAACGAAACGTAAAATTGAATCAATTTCAATAAATAAATATTTCGTTAATTCAATTATCGGATCCTAATATTTCAATCATATACCATGAGTGCAAAAAAAGTAAAAAAAACAACATCTGCACTGATTCCAATGCTTTTCATATAGGAGTGAAATCTTGGGGCCCGTATAGGGCCCTTGGGACTCTGAGGACACTCTTTTCATCTAACCTATGTTCGTTCCAGTGCACTAAAATGCCCATATGCAAAATTTTATTGTAATCAGTTCAGTCGTTTTTGATAATGGAGTAACAAATACACATACAGAAACCACTAGATTTGTTAATATTACTATGATGATTCATTGCAGGATAAGAGGTTTAGTAATTCACGTGTTTTAGGAGCTAAACGGGACATTATAAGGAGGAAAAATAATAGATGGGAGTTATCATATATTGTTATGATGTAGTTATGTACTAAATTATAATGAAAATATGCACTTAAACTTACCATATTTCGTACAATTACTGCAATACTGTCGAATTAGACACTGGCATCCAGCGGTCCGTGAATATATTAGGATGCTTCAGCTGTGAGGAGATGTACCAAATCCAGGAATATATGGTACAATAAAACACAATGCCTTGATTCTTGATCGTATTGTTAAGTGAAAAGTTACTCCAGTAAGAAAAAATTCACTTAACCGACGAAACAAAATGATTTATCTGCTCGTGCATTAAAATACAATAGAAACTATTAAACTGGCACCCGATGCAATGAGGCGAGGAAGACGTCAACGGAGTAAAACAAAGTGATACTTCACAAACATGATTGCATTGGCAAAGAGCAAATGAAACCGCGCTAGAACCCAAATGCAACGAACAAACTCAATTAATTCCGTAACATAACACGTGCCAGCTAGAAGGGTAGTCAGCCCTTACTTTTTATGGGTCTGGGGAGGCTGTTTTTAAAAAAAAAACAACACATGCGTGCCCGCATGAGATCTTTACAGGATGGGAAGCTTTGTAAAAGGCGTTCGAAAGAAAAGAGTAGCCTCGAAGCGAATGTCGAAGCCTCATTTGTGACTCATCTCCTATCCGTTGGATTCTGGTTAGGGTGTCTTTCACTACCCAACTCCAAATGCTCGAAGCAATTCGTTACCAAAAAAACACAATTCATGATCGTTGGAGAGAAATAAAAATCTCTTGCAAATCAATGCCATTAATCTGTTGGCGAAATGAAATTCACTATCTTTTTTTTTGCTTATCTGACCCCTTGTGGGGGGGGGGGGCGTAATTTCTCCTGTTCCCCCCGGTGGATCCGTAGCTGAGTCTATCACATAATTATTACATTTTGCAAGGAGGCAACATCAGAAAATGGCAAGAGAAATGCATGCATGATTTTTTTCTCAGTGCTGTTCAAAAATTGGATGCATGCCATTTTACTTGAATAAATATCTACCGCATAGAGGCGTATTAATTGCATTTGAAAGTAGGTAAAAAAAGTTATGGAGGCAAAATAATATATAAGCCTATCAGCACAAAGATACAATAAATATCCATGGTCATTGACGTCCATGAATTTCAAGGAGTATTATAATGCCTTAAAGATTTACAATAAGGTATTGAATTGAAATAAATAAGAAATAAGAAAAGGCTTGAAAATGCAAAATGCTTTTAAAAAATGGTCGTATTTGCTCTTCACGTTTCAATTTGTGTTGATACTGCTTCTATGAGACTGAAATAGGAATACTGATTAACATTCATCGCAAAAGGTAATAAACTGAGTAATGCTGAACTAGTTTTCGTTGCATATTCAAGGCATTTTAAGATGCATCTAGTGCCACTGAATGTATCGCTGCATTGTTTTCTTTTAAGTTTCAAGTTTTCACTTTATGACACGTCACGCAAGAAAGAGGGATGCTTCAAGATAAGAGGATGAATCGAAACAATGAATATTCATCGGCTGTTACAATCGGCTTGGCGTCGGAACTCATGGCAGTTTGAGGAAAGCCGCTCTAGGAATTGCAAATGTGCCTTTTAATTCCATCGTCGCACAGTGGGGCAAAATCCGTTTTGGCCGGCCAAAACTCCAAATTACAAAATAGCCGGAAAGTGTTCAAATTTTTTTAATTACTAGCATAATGTCAGGAGCAATGAAATCTGAAGAGATACATATATTCCTACCATGTACTCAGCGACAGCAAACCCGCAAACATGGCCTATACAGACATGCCCTTCTAGCGCGCGCGGAGTAAGCATATCTTTCGGAGCTTCTTCGCCGCAAATGAAACATTGTAGCGAAAGATGATTTTGTAAATTGATGATCCAGGTAAAAAGGTGTTTGAAGTCTATAATGGTAAAATATCAGGCTCCATTACTTCTAAAAAAAGGTCATCTTGAGGTCATGTGTTAGATATGTTACGGATTTTATAACTTTACAGATTATTGCTTGGCATACAAAAAATGTATAAAGAGCTCGGATCGATTTTTTGCTTACAATGAAGTAACTTACATATACTCTTACTACCCTAAAAATATTGACTGCTGATTCGCGCAGGCTTTGGAGAAAAGTGATAAAAACTGCAACTATGTATCACCCTGCCTGCGGCGGTTTCGATTGAACCAGCGGGACAAGGATGAAAACGTCAACGATAGTTGCCGTCCCGGGGCTTAGAAAGATATTGTAACTACTCACGCCAGGTCCATTAGTACAGCCCCTCCTCAGCAAACATAAACAACTACTACGGCGCCCAAGTTTTGGTGGGATACTATCATTAAATCAACCGTCTAAACCCCTTCTCGAGAGAACCTTCAATCCGGAGCAACCTCCGGACCATGGACTCATGGACCAATGTAAACATGGGCGGATTAAAGGGGCATATTTTTGTCTCGCTAGGCTGGTCTCTTCTAGAGAACTGTTTCAAAACATTTCCTCAAGAGTGTGGTTATGGTGGACCGAGTCCTGACTCATCTTATACGACTCTCACGACTCACAGTACGGAGGTGCTCTTTTGAGCTGACTCGCACACATCTTGCCCATCACTTCTCCCAGTTGTGAACTAAGAGGCATTTCTAGTGGTGTTATAGTAAGAAAGTGCTCGTAGCTATGTGTACCATAACGTGGCGTTAGTTGTACATGGAGTTGATGGCAGAAAAAATCTCACGTGGAAAGAACGTTACAAGAGAGTATATCTTAATTTGAGCAAAGTCCTTGGTTTGCCAAATGACGACAAGACTATTGAAAAGAGAGTTAGAAATACGATTTGTCGCCACTGCGGAGAGGTGCGGAAGAAATGGGAAGAATCTCACCGTATTGAAAAGGACTTCCGCCAATTTCACGGAGATTGACTGGCAAAAAAAGATAGTTATTAAAGCTCCAGAAACTATCAAAAAACTAATAAAACCGCAGATAACTATGAAAACTTTCTTTCGCCCTAAACGTGCAGTTCATTTTGGAGTGGATGGAAATATTTTGGTCTGTGTTTTATTTTTTCTCCAAATGCACGATACGTAAAGTTAGGGTGAAATAAAAATTAAAACTACTGGTTCAAATTTTTGTAGGATGTGGTCGCCCGAGTAAAGGATTCGAGGAAAGCAGCATCCGCAGTAAGAGGAGAAAGACGGAGGAAGTTCGAGCAACTACGTCGGCACCAACCCTAACGTATGCAACCGAAATGGCCCTTCGCGCTCAAGAAAGGGATACGGAGGCTAAATTTGTGAAAGAGGCTCTACACTCTACTCCCACTCGTGCATCACAGATAGCTCAGGCGTGGAGAAAGTCACTGGTGGATAGGAGTAAGTCCGTTCACCCATATTCCCCTGAGAAAGCTCTTTCCCTCATGATCAACGCTGATTTCTCTCGCAAATCATATCAGACTATAAGAAATAAGGCGAAATAAAGAGAATCAGACATATACCCCTCCTACAAGCAAGTCCTTTCAGCCAAAGCTAAATGCTATCCATCCAACTCAACCGTCAACATCACTGAACGTAAAGTTGAAGTTGATTTACAATCACTGGTAGATCTCAAAGTTGATACAATCATCATGCTGCAGAAAGATGTTATTGAGAGCCTTTCCCCTTTAGCTATAGGAAAATCAGCAAGTGGGGGTTTGATGGCAGTAGCTCCAAATTCATGTACAAGCAGGCCTGCAGTGACATTAATTTTCTCGACAGTGACCTTCTCATTTCTTGTGTCGTTCCCCTTCAGTTGTACCATAAAAAAGATAACGATGCTTATAAGGTAGTGGTGTGGCAGAATCTCCGCCCTTCTTCCACGAGGTTTTTCAGGTCTTTTAAGCTGGAGTTCACAAAAGAAAATGAAAAAACAATACTGTTGGAACAGCGAAACGTTCAAACACAAATTGAAAAACTTGTTCCTTCGAAAGCGTTGATGTTAGGATGTGATCCTATAAAAGTGAACCACAAGATGATAATGTCAATGATTGATGGAAAGGTGTGCAATGTCATTACACAAACTAGTTCGCCTCAACGATACTGCGCTCCCAAGAGAAATGAACGACATAAGCAAGTTACTTGAAAGAGAAATTAACGAAGACACATTTCAGAATGGAATTCCCACGCTTCATGCTTACATCCGTTTCTTTGAATGGCTTCTACATGTAAGTTATTGGCTTGAGAATAAATAGAGAAGTGGAAGAGATCTAAGGACACGAAAGATAAATAGATAAAAGAAAAGCGACAATTCAGGCCAAATTCAAGTCTGAGATGGTGCTCCTAGTGGATTTTGTAAAGCAGGGAAGCGGAAGTAGCAATGATGGCCTTTTTTTCAGAAACCCTTCTAAATCAGCCTCTATTACTGAACTAGACGAAGAAGTAATAACTCAATGTGACACGATCTTACGAACTCTGTCCTGCGGATACGCAGTTAATGTGCAGGCTTTTCGAGCATATGTAATCGATACTGCTAGACATTACGTACGTCTCTACCCATGGTATTCTATGCCCGCATCGGTTCACCGAGTATTAATTCATGGTTCAGACGTGATATCTGCCGCGATTCTACCAATTGGTATGCTAAGAGAAGAGACTCTGGAAGCAAGAAATAAAGATTTCAGGAGATTCCGGAAGAAAAGGTGCAGGAAAACCTCACGAGAAGACACCAACAGAGATCTGCTGAATATTTTAATTATTTACTCAGATCCCCTTATTTCATCCTTAAGGCCATTACCTCCCACAAAAGATGGAATTTTGAAACCGGCTGTCAGTGCTCTTTTTGAGAATGCTGATATACCGCTACGGAAAGTGAGTCCGGGGGCAGTGATGGAGAATAGAAATTACTTAGAGAAAAACACTTTCCTTCAAAGAACTGAATTTATATCAAGCTTAATTTGCATTTTTTAATATCCTGATTTTGTTATTAGTAAAATTCACTATTCTTTATCCATATTTTATGAGAAATTTATTTCAGACTCCATTTACCATTTCTAAAACCCAGCTTTATTCCATTTTTAAAATTACCTTGGATTAAGTTTATTCGTACAAATATATACTATATTTCCGCCATTTTGGATCCACCATATTCTTTTGTGATATTTCTTCTACTTCAATATCGTATTTACCATTTCTAATAAAACTTAACACTAACTTCGTTGAGAATGGAGTGATTTAATGGAAAATATATCCGCCATTTTGGAGCCGCCATTTTGTTTCAGACATTTTATATCATATTCCTAATTATCTTTTCATGATACAATATGTTACCAATTTTTATGCAAATCGGACTAGTCTTTGATATTTCGCCCAGTTTTTCAGCACTTGGGATTTCTGTGCGTCGCCGAGATCAGTCGTCCAGTGCCTTTCGCGCAGGAATATTAGTGGCGTAGGGTGCGGAGACAAACTTGGTTGATAGGATTAGCTCCTAGGCTTATTGGTGGATAAGAGCTCGTCGCTTCAATGAGAAACACTCGAAATTCCGCGGGCAAGCCTGCTCGCAGTTGAAGAGTCTTAGCCCCGTTCTCATCGCTTCCTTTGATTTTTTTGTTTACCCTTTCAATGAATTTTACAGCATTCCAGTGGTGCCATTTCTCTGAGACAAGGCTCGGTTTTGGTTTCAGTGGCAATTTTTCACAATTTCCATCAGTCTTTTTTTAAAACTTGTCCGGATATCCACTCGGCTCCGACGCAACATCCATCGTCCCTTTCCCTATTCACCCTCCCAAACCCCTTGCCTATCTCTCCGTGCGCCTCAAGTGAGGGGGTACTGCTGCGATATTTCTAAATGCCAGCGGCGCCCTCTTGGCCCCTTGTCGTGTGGTGGATGGAGGGGGATGCTCGGAGAGAAAATGTGTTGGAAAGGGAGACCCGCTGCCGGGCCTGCGCTCGACCCAGATTCTCGCGGAATAAAAGGAGTTGTTTGCGGAGAGACCTCCTTTCGTGGAAGGAGCTGAGGGTCTAAAGAGTAGGGCTTGACCTTTCGGATGAAAATACGAAGCGCGGTGGAGATAATTCTTATTCCTCCTCTCTCCTCGCACTCATGCGCGGGAATGATCGAAATGAATTGTATTCACAGAGGGTGGTTTCAGGGTATAAATTTTTCCGGCATCGGCTTGTTTGATTTTCCCTACACCCCATTTGGTAGATTATTCAAGGGCTTTTAGCCATTAATTTTCTCCCTCAGATATCGCTCGCCCCCGTTGCTTGAGCATTTCAGTTTCAGAATTAAACCGTTAATCTGGTAGAACCCTTCATCTTTAAACCAGATTATGATTTCGAATATTTTTGCTGCAAAAACTATCACCATATGAAATTATTAAATTGCTCATATAACAGCATACAAAGTTTCATATTTTTTCTGTGGAAATTTCCAGCTTTTGCTCCTGGAAGTGAGGAATAAAATATTTTATTTAACAAATTTTATGTTCACCAATTACGGTACGCAGGTTACACAAATATGCACAGTCTACCATTAATCAGCAATAATTTTGGTAAACCATGCTTAATCCGTTTTGATATTCATTTAGAATGTTATGAACTCAATAATGATAAATGCTTCATGGCCGCAGCAGTTATGTCACTAATAATTGGTGTGCTGCATCTCTCCACTCCACAGCACTAACAGGTAAATATGTTCACTATCTACGTGGTAGCCTGCAAGCCACACCTTGGATGTTTGGCAGGGAATAACTCCACACCAGGCATGTACTAACCAACTTACATATAGTCATAGTCCATAGAAATTTTGAAGAATCAATCATGTTTTGCTACTATTGATTTAGAGACGAAGGGTAAAACATAGAAACTACAGCTGTATTTCAAAAGAGTCAAAGATGCAATAGTAAGTATGTCTACTGTGTATATTGTGTAGTAACATCTGAAAATTACAATGAATTAAACAAGCCATAAATAATAAATAAAAAATTAATTAATAATTATGCTAGAATTCTACAAGTTTAGATAATATTTGTCTCCTATTTCTTATCTGCTTTCAAACTAATGCTAATTCCGGGTTGGATTAAGTAACAAAACTATTGAACACCAATAATGTACACATTTTCTTGTGCCTTTCACCATCTTCTTATAGAAAATCTTTAAAAAATTCCTCAAATGATCAACAATTAGTATAAGGTACTCGACAAAATTCCGTTTATAGTAGCCCTAAAGTTACCGAATTAATCTGCTCAGCTTGAACAGTTTGATGGCGGTGCTCAGAAAAAAAAACTAAAATTAGTCAATTATTTCTTCAAAATATTAAATTATACTTTGAAATTATCAGCCATTTGCCGATGTTGTATTTGGAAGACCAAATAATAGTTTCAAATACGATTTAATGACCATTTTGCTCTAAGTACGCACGAAAAAATGCAACTGAAAAGTTATAGATAATTGAGTGACCTTTCAACGCTGTGACCAAAGTGAGTGCCAGTATGAAAAGAAAAGAATAATTCGGTGAGTAACCACTAAACCTGCGGGTTGACGAATAGTTCAGATCGCCGGAAAGAGGAGTGGGAGGAATGAAAACGGCGCCAACTGCTGACTCGGGCTAGACAAGAGAGATCTCCTCTTTTTTAGCACGTCTCCGATTACGACTTTGTAAAAATTTCCTTTACAAGTTCTATTTTACCGACCTCGGTTTCGGCAAAAATTGCCATTACCAAAGCCCTTGAAGGCCAAGGCCAAAAAACACTTTGACAATGGAAATGTTTGCTGAAACCTAGGATGGTAAAAAAAACTTGTGTGGAAATAATTACTAAGTGTTTCTCTGATAATGCTGGATGTCACACATTTCCACAAATTATCACCTGATACTATAAAATCAGAATGGGAAGAAGTTGAGGAATGCGCAAGGGGTCACAGGGTTACGGAGGGAGTAATTTAGGAGACTTATGAATAATCCAAATGTCACGGTTAAGTCCTTCAGGACAGGAGAGAGTTTTATGGAAAGAAAGGCATGAATTCAGAGCATAAGAGCAAAAAGCACACTAAATCTTAGCTTAAGTGAAGTAATGAAAAAAAATAAAAGCAAACAGGAGAGAAAACTAAAAACAAACATAATAAATAAATTGCCTATCCTATTGCTCTTAAAATAACAAAGTGGGAGGAAGATTGATATCATGCTATTAAAATGCATGTGTCAATATTTTCAGTCATTACCTGACTTTCTTATTTAAATCCAGCAACATGCAAGTGAGTGTAACCCCTTAGCTACAGAATATATACGGCAAACTTGATTACAAATCTCTTGCTAAGTGTATCTGTACTTGCATAGACAAAACCATTCGATGATTAAGGGTATCACACAGAAATATGACTGAGGAACTTAATGAGTTGATTCCCTTATACTATAATAAGCCTATAAAAAATCAATGTGACATTTACTCGCTTCTTTCTTTCAACAACCTGCGCCACTATTGAAGGACCCATCGATGTCATTGTACAGCAAGGAGTGTTTATAAAAAAAAGCGATGATAAAATATTTGTGAAAGTTAAAATGAATATTGAATTGAATGGGATTAATAAATATGAGAGTAGATTTCCACATTGTTCTCTTCAAAAATCCGAGACCACAAAAATTGAAAGGGGAGTCATAAAAATAGACGTATTTTTTGGAGTCTGTCGTCCCTCCAGTGAAGCGAATCAAGATTAAATCTATATTTTCATAGAGTTTAATCGATAACGATGTTTTTACAAGCACATAATTCAGATTTCCCAGAGAGAGGCTGGATGTGAGATGTGAGTGAGACGAGAGGGGTAGAGGGGTCGTAGAAGTTGATGTTGTCCGTCAGCTTCAATTGAATTGGTAAGCCGAGGTAATTCACAAACACCCACGAGACAGGACTGGGGCCAATGGGACTGGCAAGGGAGAATGATTCAGGGGCTAGGGTTCGACCATGCGATCCATGTTGTCAATTGGCGACCGTGTGTTTTGTTACAAGAGACGTTTTCACGTTAACATCGCGCAAAAATATAAATGGAGGATGGAATTGGGGATAAACATTTTTTTTACACCTTGGAAGGTTAATGATCGATTAACCAGATGTAAAACAGAGATAGGACCTGACTCTCCTTTCCGGAATTCATTTCTTAACTCACCAGAGGGAAAATTTTAGTTGACTTCTGTCAACGCCTCCTGAACAAACTTTCAGCAGAGGAGGATGATTGAAAACGAAAATAAGACGCTACACCTGCATCAGGATGTGATATTTTAGATAATTAAATTTGGTGCTGATTTATGCACCTGAATTCAATAATAGTCACAAAACAATTGTGATTTATGCTATTAAATGATTTTTAACCTATTTAAAAAGTCAATTGGTTTTGATCTGAAATAATGAAGAAAAAGACGAAACTACCTTATGGCAATCGGGAAGACTAAATGAAATAAATAAATTGGCACAAGTGCTAGTTCACTCAATGCTAAAAGCCACAACTACTACCTTTCCATTCCGTCAGTTTAAGGGAAAGAGCGTGCTATTATTGAGTATTATTGAGCATGCTATTATTGACATATATTATATGAGTCAATAGCCAGGAAGAATTAGTTTATTCATCAACTAAGACCTAAAACATAAAATCTAATTTAACCTAATTGCTAAATCCGCGAGAAAAATGGGACATTTAATCAAACTACCCTCAACATATGGGTCAATCCTCCTTCACTTCAAGTGATAATTTCTGCCATCTAATACAGCAAAACCAAACAGGTTGACATGTAGCTTTGAATAACTAGGAAACGCATGATCAGTACAATTGTTTTCAACCTCAATTTTACTGCTAACCACAGATACAAGCTTTACCCATCCATGGTCCTCTTCACCGATTGTATTGCATCACCTTCCACTTTCATGCGCAGAGTAGAGCAGTAGGTCGTCTCTTCAGCTTTCAATAATCCCACTCAATTTCACCCCCGCAATGCAATTCTCGTCAACCCATAAATGTGTAAAGCAGCTCACTCATATTTATTTTCGAGCAGTACACTCAAACGTGGATAAAAAGGGACTCGAGGATCCATACCGGACGCAGTACGGAATGAATTTGCAAATGACAGAGCATAAACGAATTCCATGCTAGATTAATGGTGCCTCTCACTAACTCAGAACCGCAGCATTCAGGGGCAAGGGTAGACCATTTATCCCATCCCTTTGATCGAGTTTCGCGAATTCGGAGGGAAGGTGCGTGGAGGGAATGGAAAAACGAAGCAGGCAAGCGTGGGAGGGAGTGAAGGGGAGGAGAGGTAAGGCAAAAAATAGATGGGTGAGTGGTTTTTAAGCGAATAGTCAAGGGGCACTCAAGAACGATGGAGTGAAATGAAACAGAACGCTGTGGCTGGTGGGAGAAAGAAAGGAACTGAAGGGTGAAGAAAAAAAAGGGCAGGAGGAGAACGTTTTGGAGTGACCAGGAAGAAAGAAGTCGGTAAATGACTTAAGGGCAGCTTGGTGACCTCCGATGCACTAGTGGGTTTAAGAGCACAGAGTATATGTCCACGACTTTAAATATTCAAACAAATATTTTGCTAAAGGATTATGAAACGAATAGCTATTTACGTTTCAAAATACGATGATATGATATCCGTTGAAATACTTTCTTGTAATAGCAAATGTTATTATTTATCTTTAAAATTGAGGGAATAATTATTTAGTATTTTAATCTCTTGTCTATGTTACAGAAAAATAAAGGATTCTCGTCCAATTACGCTGATTTGAAGTAGATATTTATTACATATACAAAAGTGGGATGGTCAAAGCGTGCGTCTCTTCTAAACGAACAACAATAGCTTTTTTTAATGCACATTAATATATTTTGATAATTTAATTTTTAGGCGTTCCCTATTATCACCTTATCTATAAAATGCTTTCATAGACTCACGGTTTACTTATAAAAAATGTGAATCATGTATATTAAGGGTTAAAAAAAACGGAAGGTATACAAAATTTATTATAAAAGTTCTTTTATCCCTATTACATTTCTACTTTATCCTCTGTTCACTTCGGTATTTTCAAATCTAATCATAATCTTTTGGATATTATGACTCTACATTACAACAGAGAGATGCCCAATACTCACACTTACTTGATGAAATGCATGTACGTGAAGTTACACAGTTTTGCCCTTGGGCTTAGAAAACAAGCCCCACACAAGGCCTCAAATTAATACCCCAGTTGGCTCCGTTCCTCGTCTATAAATTGTTTCATAAGTAATCATCTCAGCATAAAAATTCTTTTTAAAACTTATAGATGAATGAAGCCTGCAGATAGCGTCTTAAAGTTTTAATTTTCGCCTGTATTTTCGCGAAAAAATACACCTAACCTGGATATGGTGCGCTATTTGTCCTAAAATTTTAAGAATGATGTAGAATTTTTTTATTCTTTGGAAAAAGTGGAATAGATTACAATTTACAGGGTAGTAAGACTGGTACACACTTTTTATATTTTTTCCATAGTAAAACTACACTTATTACTTGCCATTACTAAGAATGTATAGAAATTATAACAATCATCTCTAATTATTGATACATTCTAATTGTCATGCAATCCTTTCAAAATTGTTAAAAGTAAAATTTATCTCTAGTTTACTGATTAAATTCTACATTTTATCGCTAACCTTTTAAATTTACCAGTAAATAATCTTCTTTTTTGAGATTTTGAGTTACTAATTTGTAGCTTAAAATTGAACGGTGCTATTTCTTCACTGTCTTTCGTTTTATTAAATGTTAAAACGTATACTGCAACAATCTAATTTCTTGTTGCTATTTATTTCAATTTGAAATAACTTTAACATGATTTTCAAAAAATTAATTTTTAGGATTACTTTCTCGTGATAACATTATAATAAAAATTTAATCAATTTTGCACTTGTGTAGGTATAATATTTTGGTGTCGCGGCTATTCCCCTGATGACACCAATGTTTTTTCGCTAATTAAGTGCACAAATAATTGATTCAATTTGGCCGATTGTTCATTTTAACTGCTAAAATATTCCACTGCGATAACGTAACATATGAATCAATTTGTTCTCTTCTTCAAACTATGATATAATACTCCACGAGCACCGCCACTGTCATTTGGTTAGGAAAAAAAATAAGTGGGCAGGGACTTCATTAGATGAAAGCTGTTCTCCCGAATATATTCATTCAAATATGTTTCTTCGTCACTTCAGTGTATGAATCTAAACCTAAAGGTGACGTGAAACACAATATTGGAGTTAATATCGTCAACAGACTAGAGAAAGATAGGAAATTCTCGTGTCGAAACGTCGGCCATCAAGCAGACACCCGTTGGAAAACACACCAGAGCGATTTTCCGGGGAATATTTAAATATTTCAATATAAGTTTTGCAATTCATTATTGGACTCACCTCGTTATATTTGGAATTGAAAATCGCATGCTAGATACGAAATCAGACCGCAAATGTCAACGTTTACAGCATAAGAAAGAATGTCTGATCTGTTATTCATTTTCTAGCAATAGTACCCGTGACAGCTGCATTGCAACAGTAGTGCAAGTTTATCAAGTTCCGGGGATGAATCATCCCTGGTTTAATTGGATGACATAAGCCCAAGTCAATACATTTCCCTGGACAGAGAGTGTGGATGAATACTTAGTTAGCTCAAAACCCCCCACCGTACAGGACAGCTGTAACACAAAATATTATAAATTCATATGTGTTATCGGGAATACGTAAACGTCAACCAATTTGTCAGAAAGCGAGCATTTGACGGAAGCGGTATGTTATATATATATGTATATAAGTGATACCACGCACATGAAAGGGTGTTTGAGAAGGGAGCTATAACACAAGAATCACAAATAAAACTTAAAGCGTATAATCCTAATATCCTACGATTAAGCACCTTCGACTAGCTACAAGTAACAACTTGACTTTGGTAGTCACAAAGATCCATCAGCATATTTACTAAAACATTGAATAACATGTCAAAATATTACACATCATAGTATCTGAGTAACCAAATATGGTCAGCGAATTTATTTACATGCAGTGGGCAGTAAAGTCCCAAAGGGAGAGTAAAAGAGGCGAAGTGTGAAGAAAGATATAAGAAGAGGAGAGTAGAGGGAGAATTGGTAATAGTGAGTGAAACTTAAAAGGACATAACCAACAAGGACCTGAGGGGTGGTGTGACTAGGGTTTTGCATTCTGGGGTGGGTTTAAGTTTCTCACGGGGGACGGAGCGTATGGAGATCAGCTCAGCGACTGGGGCATTTACCCCACTTCTACAATTTATGAGAATGCTTCGTGAACAGCGTCCTCCGGAGTGTAATTATCGTTCACCATAAAATAAGGATGGTGCACCACAAAATTAAAGCGGACGCCGCGCCGGTGCTCAATTAGAAACACGCACTCAAATCGGATAACACCAACGCCATCAGTCGATGAATGGACTACAAAAAGCTTCCCACATATTTTTCTTTAGGGCTTGGCTCTACCCCTTCAGTATTTAAGCCAGGAAATCATCTAAGACTTCCAGAAGTCTGCAGACTTAAGCTCCAGCTCCTCCCAGGCTCTTTGAGTTGCCAATACTCGTAAGGAAGGAAACTAATAGCAACTTCTTTAATTTAGCCCACCAATAATTTGGCGTAATATCTAACGTGGATCATGTCTCCATATGCTGCTCTTTGTGAGCATCACATCAAAAACTCAGCCAAGTGCGTAAAAGAGACGGATATTTGGGAAAGCTTATGTGTGTTGTCTCTCTTTATTCGCTTTCCACTCACAGACACCATTAAGGTACTGGGAAACAATTTCTGCTACGGCATGGTGAAATGTTTCCACCACGCATTGACGTCTAACAATTTGACGGCCTCTTCTATTAGCAGGCTGACGGAGTAAAAATGGGTTCCCCTCTGTCTCCAGCCATTGCTAATTTTTTCATGGAAAATTTGGAGCTGGAACATGGATGAAAAGCTTTCATGGAAAACTCTCGGCTATTCTATGCCCCATGTTCTTTTGCCGAAATTTAGACGATGACTTTATCATTTAGCCTTATAGACCTGAGGCTATAGAGCTGTTGTATTCATATATTTTGAATTTTACCCACCAACATCCCAACATACTGTTCGCAATGGAAACGGAGAATTGCCGGATTCTCTTTTTCGACATCCTAGTCCACTGGAAGGATGATAAAAGGCTGGGCCATAACATCTACCGCAAGCCAACGCTCACGGATCTATATCTGAATGGCCGCAGCCATCACCATCTACGTTATTTAATCATGCCAAGTTAATACCCGACACCAAGTCTACCTATGAGTGGAGGCATCTAAAGAAGACCTTACATCAAAACGTGTGCAACGAACGGAACATCTCTTTGGCTACAAGTAGGACTTTCCATTCTCTAAAATTTAAAACCGAGAATGAAGACCCTAAATCGATGGTAAGGGCCATTCAGTCAAATGTCCATGGTTTCTGGAAAAAATCTCCAGGATTCCAAAGAGATGCAATAGCGAAGCCATCCATTAACTGATAGCAAAACTTAGACATTAACTCGTAAGAGTGAAATACCCCATAGGCCTTGTGACTCCTGGTGTCTATCAGATTCTTTGTACATGTGGCCAGGTCTACGTGGGGGGTTGCTACGAGGCTTAAGGAACACTGAGGAATTTTTGGGTTTGAAGATCCCAAAATATTTGCTGTTGCTTAACACAACATTAGTCTTAACTCTTAAATATAGGATTACATGCGATTTTTATTACCATTATTATCTTCCATTCCATTAGTTTGTGGGATAGAATGGCAAATAAGCAATTGATATCCGGCTGGAAAGGAATAATTTTAATCGTGACGCTGGTTCTTAGCTATTCTTCTAGTTCCATTTTAAAGGTAACTAAGAATAAAAGATCAATACAACTCCTTTCCGTTGGCAAACATTTCAGATATCACACTCTGATCAATCAGAAGGCGCCTAATTGTTGGACTCAGCTTAAAAGTCAGCATCACTTGAATTCCTCTACATAAACCTTGAAGACGATGGACAAGTTGTCCGTTGAGACATGGGTATTTGTTTAAAATTTAACTCAGTGGAATTCCTGATAATAATTTAAACTAAACATTCGCTAAGAAACCATTAAATTGTTTTTTTTCTTGTTTGCATCTGTTGCCTAGGAAGAGGGCCTTTCAACGCAATAAAAATATCAAGCACACCACGGATTACTTATATTCCTTATTACCTCGAAAAGTACACGATCACTCACCAAATCATCATACTACATTCATTCCTCAATGCACGGGTATTTAGAAACCGTAACTAGACTGCCCTAAAAGGAAACAGATATATGTGATTTCATGAGCGTTTAGCATTTCTCGAGGAGGTAAATAACTTGTCCAAGTTATTGTTAATAAAATATTTTTTCTTATTCATTCATGGTAATCATTTACATTTAGCCATCGAGAAATGGCTCCATTTTTCATAAGGGGCATATAATTAACATCACGTTTTACTTATCGTAGAAATCTCCGTTGTTGAAATCATAGAGTATATAAATAGCCACGTAGTATTGTGTTTGAAATGTGTTACTCAAGGAGGTTTTAAATCCTTCACTATTTTAAAACGTTAGAAATAAGCATGCGTTCTCTAAGTTTAACTCATTTGTAACTCAATTAAAGTCTACTAAACTATTGGAATCTAACGGAAGAACTTGATAAGGAAGCGGGTCTCATTCATTTTCTGTGAATTACATTGAATAGTAGTCTAGATTAGCCTTTTTCGACAGACACATCAGGCATCTGGCGTCCGTGCCACTATAAATTAATTTAATTATATAATAAATAACAGTAGTCATTCATAAGTGCATTTATTCCAATGATATACGCCAAAAATATGAAGAAAATATATATCTTGCAAGAAATTCATTCAAGCATAGACTATTATTTCCCATAAAAAGGCAACGTTTTCTGCGTTAAGAAAGACCCTCCAAAGAGATACATGCTGGTTATTAAGCACAAGAGCCAAAAAATCCTTCGAAAAAACTTAAGAAACTCTAATTCCACTCCAGACTGCGGTGAACTCATCAGTAACCTCGGCTGCGTAACTCACTCACTCTCGAATGCATAATCACATTCAGCTGAGAATCAGAAGTGAAGAAAGGGTCGAGTTGCTAATGGCAAGGAGTTTGAAAAACATTCCCGAGCCGCAAAACTTTTCTCTCAGGCCCTAAGCAACTTTAATATGACGCGAAACAAGCTGGTAATCAACCCGGGAAAGAATTTAAGCGTGAGGTGGCGCCAGTGGGGAAGAAGAGAAGGCATTGAGAGCAATCAAGCTGCTGAGAAAGACGAGAGGGAGAGGGTTGAAGTGATGAGCATGGGGAAGGGGGGAGAATGAGAATGGAGAGGTGGGCGAAGGCAGAGGAGCTGGGGTAGACACTTTCTACTTTGAAGAAGATGAGTAAGGGTGTAAGATGAAGGAACATCAAAGTAGCTGACACACAAAAGTTAAGATTTTAGGCCATGATAAAGAGGAGTGGCGAACGAAGAAGAAGATACGGTACGGGGTTAAGTTGGTGAGTGCAGAGGTGAGGTACGGCAAAAGGTCAGAAGAACAAATTCTGCCGCATCTGCCGTCGAGGTAGGCACGAGAAACATAAAGAACTATAGATTATTTTCGGAATACAAGGAGAGACTGAGAGAGTATAACAGTACCTAATGAACAAGAGGACAACAAATAAATTATAGCTGGGATTAATTGAAACCTTGAGGAACTAATTTTAAGGTTTACTAACGATATTATTTTTAAGAAAACATATTGATTAAAGACGATACATAATCAGCTCGCCTCCAGTGAGAGTAGTATTGTTAAGTGTCATATTATCCTTCAAACTGAAAAATTAAAATCAAAAGAGTACTCCGTTGATTATTTTTAACCTTACGCTGATTTATCCATTGCATACTTTATTTTTAGGAAGTGAGGGTCTCTTCAAGCACCCATCAATGAGTCTGTAGTCGTCACAAATCTAACGTCTCGCTCCCATTCAAAGTTATTACATCACTGTGGAAACTGCCAAGCACATGAATGTAAAATGTGCGAGATACGAAATTAGTCATCTGATCTCTAGCAAATTCACGATCGTATTATTTTCCATTCCTTGAAAAAAAATCCGAAAATAGCAACACGAGTGGTGCAAAAAAGCTATTAACAATGAATATATCCTCAGGAGGCTGCTAGTAACGAATATATAAACGGGACACGCTCATCAAGCTGCTTGGGATATTTCGCTTATGAAACAGCTGCAGACTAGTGTAAAGCATACATGGAGAAGACGCTCTGTCTTTTAAAGTTTTAGTAGGCCATGAAGTGCGAAATAAAGTTGGGTGGAATCGGAAATTTACGTAAAAAAGGGGGCATAATGTTGCTTGGAAAGAATTTAGTACAGTCGGTCTTGGGGAAGGATGCATGATGGGATGGGATGGTGACTAAGCCCTTTCAAGTGGCGTCGCCTCACGGTTAAAAAAGTGTTTCATTTTTGAACGCACACATACTGGTACAATGACTTTAAAACTCTCCATTGCATGAGAAATTAGGAAATATTTATTTGTGTGCTCGGACTTGAATGTCCTAAAGAACGTAGCAGTCATAAATTGTGAAAGTCTTTAGCACATTGAGATAATGGTTCCCAAGGCTTTAATTATAATGCAAAAAATAATTATAAGTACATTATAACTAAATACATTCCAGCATTTGTCATATAACTATTTCTAAGAATAACTTAAATTATTGAATTAATATTTTATTTCGTTGATCTTCAACAGATTTTCCTGCTTTATTTAAAAGAAGGAAGGGAAGATAGAGTAGAAGAATGACGTTGGACGAATATGACTCCGAGGACATAAAGAGAGACTACATTCGTGGGTGATAAGGAGAAGAGGTAGTATCTCAAAATGTGCCAAATGGTGAGGGTAGGGGGAAGGATGACGGGGAATTAAAACTGGGAATACCATCTTCATGGAAAATAACAAGCACTCGTAACTCACGTGGTACCCAGTCCGCAATGCTCGACTTAAGAGTTTGTGTATATTGAGAGGCTAAAGCTGTAAAAAAAAAATCCAGATTCAAGTTCACTTACTCCAACCATGGCCATCAAAAGTGTTCTACTCAGTTGTTGTTGATAGTTGATATAAATGTAAGATAAATTACATCCTACCCAATGAGATAGTGGAGATCGATGCGAACAATAACGACCACATGAGTAGAGCATGCTTGATAAACACAATTTTTTCACAATCAATGGTATGAAAGAAGATTTCCAAAACTTTAGCAGGATTTTATGACATAGTTCTGCAGTGTCATACCATATTGATATCCTCAAACTCCAGAGATAAAGGAATCATTCGAAAAATAGCAATAAGTAATGAAATCATTCCCACATGAAAGCCATCGATTTACCCGTATTGATTAACTTTTCTGGCACGTTTGGAATACTACAACAGGTAACAGAAAAATCAAATTGCCTTGGTGCATATAAAGAGTCATAATAATACCACGAAGAGTTAGGTTAATGCAAATTATCTTCGACCATACTACATGTATCGAGAGATTAGTAGAGTAACAGCTATTACAACTGAAGTAAGTAAATTTCCTTTTAAGCTGAAAGTTCTTATCAAAACATTTTATTTAATTAAGTTAACTTCAATCAGTGGAATCATGAAGATGGAAGCTCATCGCAATTATTAATAAATGCCAGAGTTATACCACAAGCATGCATTTAACTAAACAGGAAAAATGAGGACACGAATTAATATAAATTTTAACTTCAGATATTAAATTGAAAGTTACGAGAATATGAAATGAGTGACAGCAATCTATTCAGTTTCAAATATACCAAATTAGTACTTCCGCAATTGCTGCCAAATCATTGAATTTGAACGCTAACACTCAATAAATGCCCTTGACGTTGGGAATCCCCCGAAGGGCTGTTCAAAAGCCAACCACATTAACGTTACTGCTTCTTTATTCCCACACCCTTACCATTCCTTTGTGGAAATGTAACCCTGACAAAAATCCAACCTCCCCGACCCCCAGTACTTTAGGCCTAGGATCTAATGATCACCGTTCTCCTCAACCTTTCCCCTAACCTCCCTCTTCCTCTAACAACAACAACAAACAATAATGATTTGCACCTATAAATTCTTTGAACTACATTGTTGTACTTGTTGAAGCCACAAGTCATCAAAACGTGTTGTTGAATATTAGAAAATGTTTTAGTTTTAACCCATTCGCGACGGGGACGGGTAAAATTTCTTTGCTTTGCCAGTACGGAGCTTTCAATACGCTAGGATCTTCTCAGGTACTTATTTTCCTAACTTGGGTCGGGGCCCAGAGGGGCGTTGAACCTTTTTCTCGGACACAATGCGGAGATAATCTTCACCCCTTGCCGCTTGGGTGCCCATTACGGCATGCGGTCGCGGTCAACTATTTTTTTATGCGATGAATTTGCTAAAAACATTGTTGCTACAGCCTCGATATTTATTTAATCGGAAATTAATTATTTTAGTTTTACAATGCCTTTACAGTTTTAAACGAAATTCTACCATTAATATTAAGCTCTCTAGCAACCAAAATCGTATCAATGGTTAGATAAATAATTTCGTCATTGTATTTCGCACTCGGAAATGATTTTGACGATTATTCAACGATAAAAATTATTATAAATTTAAAATTTCCTTATTCATGCTATTGGCATAATCAGAGCGCGAATCAAAGAATCAGTACTTTGAAATTTTCACCGTTTTAATTCATGAGATGTACGGTCTACGGAACTCTTGTTTTAGGAAATTTATGCACAGTACGTACAAATATGTTGAATATGTAAAAATTTCCCAGCCTTCTTTTTTAATTATTCTTATTCTTACTTTTCTTATTCCTAAAATCACCCGATTTTAAGAACATGAAATTCTTCGAAGCAAATGTTAGCTTCAATATTTGTGTCCCTCGGGATTCAAAACACTGCCAGGAATCACTGTGTTTTTAGGCGGAAACCATTGACCAACGATAATAGAACTGAAATAGCCAGCTGTCAATATCAAAAAAAGGATTAGTAATTACAGGGAAAAATAAACATTCAAACTCTTTAAAAATATGGTCGTCAACTTTATATAAATGAATAACATTCAGTTGTTTACCTAAAAACATAATAACTCCCTAACTAACTTAACACCATAGAAAAATTCACTCCCTAAACAACTAAATAGCTAACAAAAATAAGTTCGGAGATTTCTTTACACACGAACTACGTTAATAATAAAAACAGGCCTGCTTAAGGCTAGCTTAGCGGCAACGCCGTTTTAACACGTCGTTCGTTCTTTTGCGTAGAAAAATTTACACGTGTTACAAAGTCGCTCGTAGCGGTTATGGATATCGCGACCCCATGTTTGCAGACAAGGAATTTGACCCAATTGGGGCTGGCTAATGCGTATAAGTACACCACGTTCCTTTCACTCTAATAATGTAGTGTAAAGGGAGATGACACCTATCGTGGCCATTGTGATTTGGGTGTCCGGAGGGAGGGAGGTAGAATGAAGGATTTTTAGGAAATGGTAGGAATCTAGTAATGGTAATTTACTCATACTGAAGGTTTGTCTTCACTCCGCTTTTTCCTCTCCAAACGCCCCAATCCACATATCCCTAGCACTGATTTTCTTGTGGATCTCACGAATATCCTCCTCACCCACAATTCCTTCCCATTCAATAAAAATTTCTTTTTACAAATAAAGGGATGTGCTATGGGGAGTAGGTTTAGTCCCTCCCATGATAACCTCTACCTTGGCCACCTAGAACAATCTTTTCTGTCCAAATATGCATTAAAACCACTTTTGTGGCTCCGCTACACAGACGATATTTTTCTCCTCTGGCCTCATGGTACTGATTCCCTAAATACTTTTATTTCCACCCTCAATACCTCTGCCCCCGTCTCCTCTACCTCCACGATTTCCAACTCCCAAATCACCTTCGTGGACATTAACATCTCCTTATTAGGCTCAAAATTCCACACTTCCGTTCACATCAAACCTACTAATAAGCAGCAATACCTTCACTATAGTAGTTGTCTTCCCTCACATACCAAACGCTCCCTTCTCTACTCCCCATCTATCCGTGGCCACCGTATTTTAAACAGGCCAGATTCCCTCGATAAATTCCTCACCAACCTTCACCACTCCCTCCTCAAGTTACCCAAAATCCCTCCTTCATCAAAAAATTCCCCCTCCCACCAAAGATTCTCACATCCTCTCCATTTGTACCACTTATTTCCCAGGCGTACAGTCCCTTAATTCCATCTTAAAAGACCTCTATACCTTCCTTAAAAACCACGCCTCCACCGTCAAAATTTTCTCTACGCCTCCCTCAATCACGTATAGGCGTCCTGCTAACTTGTCCGATATTTTCAAATCCATCAAGCCCCTCTCTAAAACCCCTGTTGTTTCCAAACCCACTTCCTCCCCCTGTAATCGTGCTAGATGCAAACTATGTCCTATCTTTACCTCACCCCCTCCTCTCAACTCCTCCATCACCTCACTCCCTCACCCTCCCCCAATCTCTTGCATCACCAGTAATGTGGTCTACCACCTACAATGTAACCTCTGCCCGGCTTTTTATATTGGCAAATCCTCGACTCCCCTCAACATACTCATCAATAATCACCGTGCTAATTGTAAGAATCCTTCCCAATCTGCTTTCCAAAGCAAAAAATAAAATTTATATTTTAACGCATTGTCAAAGTTGATATTACGCTTATGGTTTAACATTACGCTTAAAAATGAATTTGTGAATGTTTCCAACTAAAATGACATGACACCATACCCTGTATATAAATATTTAAAAATTTAAGTTCTAAATTGGTATATTGACCAGAATCAGCTATGTTTTGGACCGGACGCACATTTATTTACATGAATGTAATTATTTTTTCCATCTGTTAAGTTGACCTTCCCTTTATACGCACTAAAATGTTGAACCCTTAGAGTGGTTATAGCTGTGGAGGATGAGGACGATTCAATATAGTTCATTGCACAGCAGAGGGAGTATGGACGGTTCATTGGAGGAACGAGGGGAGGGTCGCTTACGAGGGCCATGACATTTAAGGGTGTTGTAAAAGCAGAGAAGATCTCTCGTCAAAGATCTAAGCATAAGGTATGCATACTTGTGTCCGGGACAAGAGAATGAATGTGGAGACGAGTGGAGTTGTAGAAAACAGTTGAAAGACGAGGAGAGTAGGGATTGCACATGGTCTTTTCGGTAATAGTGTCCTCGAGAGACCTCCAGTTGGGAAAAATGGCTCCCTCGTGTACTCATGGACTTTATATGACCCACGCGATCGTAAAACGTTAGTGCTCAAGAAAGGGATTTAGCAGAGGAAAAATGCAATACGGAATTACAGTGGTAGCAGCGCTCATACAGATTCGAATTAAGCAGAAAGAGCGATATGTGTTTAATAGTTTATTGTGCTCTTTTGGAATGTTAAGTTTTCAATGCATATACGTATATCCACACATGCACGCGTAGTTTGAACAGAATGCCACTAATAGATAATAAATGTGTAGGTATAAAGAATAAAAGGAATGAGCAGCTATTTGGCTGAGAAAAACACCGTTATTACACACGAGTATACCGATTTCATATATTTAATGTGCATCAACGCCTAAGATCATTTTGCACATATTATCTGCCATTTACATGTTGAGCGACAGAACTCGGACCAATAGGAGTATCACTCCGAATTTAGCCGGGCCAAATGATGTTTAACTGTGGTGATCGAGCGGCGCCCGGTGTTTCCATACTGGTAAGCCGCTGCCAACAAATAAACTGATGAAATTTGCCTTTTTATCTCTATATGTACCTTCCCATTTTTCTACATTAAATAAATTTTTAACCGCAGATATTGACCCAAATTTTTGAACGACCAACAGGCTTACAGCTAGAGATTAAACTAAAATCCACCCCGAGATGTGGCTCAGGGTACAACACAAGAGGGGCTAGAAATTATTTCAATGCTGAATTTGTGGTTAAATCTGTTATTCCTTATATAAGTTAATGGAACCAAAGGAAAACTAATCATAAAATATTTCGAAAAGCAGTCATTCTCTTTTTTACCTAGTATCTGTACCTACCTGAAATGCAAACGAGAGAGTGAGAGTTTCTAGTAAGCCTTCAACCAATCTGAATGTATATGGGATCTGGTGGAAGTAGTTTTAATCTTTCTTCCCAGTTCAGCTCTAGGGGGCATATAACGCTCAAGCCCTTTCACCACTTGATGGTTGTAGCCCATGAGAAAAGCTGACAATTGTAAACAGCAAAAATAAAAAGCCTCAACGACCGAACGATTAAATTCACCAGGTCTCGCACATACACATATTCCTTTGTTCTCTTGATACAACTTTCCGGAATATGATTTTACATTTGAATGTATTTGATGCAGCACGATTTAAAATTCAAAGTAATGAGAAATGTAATCAACAAAGAGAGCAATAGACAAGTAAAAGCCCGGAGGAGATTATGAATCCTATCTCGCAGGTCGGAGGAGATTTAAATGAAATCGCTGGTTTTCTGCTGATTTAAATGGAATCCCCGTGACGTAGTCACCACGTCGCTTCACGGCGTGTGAAGTTCGTCGCCAACGTAGTGACTACGTCACTCGTCGTTGGAGGGTTAAAGATTAATCCCATTTGTCAATAGAAGCAGAGTAAATAGACTCCTATGCATGTATTTCGGTCATCCTGGTGACCATCGGCGCGGAGTGGTTTCTAATGTAGTGAGCACGCGCGTGCTTCCCGTTGTCCTGTCCAAGAACTGACAATTGTAATACAGTCTTACTCACCTCCACCACAGGGCGAAGTATAAGAGTCCTTGATGAAGGCGCCGCACTGTTCTCAAGGCCCACCCGTAGTTGTCGGCACCTGTCGCCGATGAAGAAAAGTGAGTGGATGGTGGCGGAGATGGCGAGCTGGAGGAGATGAGGCGGGGGGTGAGGAGGCGGGGGACGCCCCGAAACGGCGGCCACCGAAATTCCGAAGTCCGAAACGGCGGCCACCTCCCCCCCTTACGACTCCAAAGCAACATCCTCTCCACCCGCCACGAAATCAAATCCACCTCAATTCTCACACCTCACAACCTGCGTGGAACATCAACCTGCGGGACATACGGGGGAGGTCATTTATTGTGACATCAAATATTTTTGTTTTTCGGTCAAGCAAAACGGTTGACGAATGAGCGACGCAATTGACATTCTGTGCCATTCTCGTTAAGTCATATACTGCTCGCAAAGTATTTACTTCTCGAGAATAATTATTGTGAGAGCAATATTTTGCTAATTGAAAAGTTAGAAAATTACAGTACGTAAATTATCATATCCATATCGATATTTATTTAATCGATCTATATTCATATTCTGACCGTTAGATGAATCACTGCCATACTTAAATAATTTCAGACATTGAAATGAAAGGGGAAAAGGTGTCATGTTATTATAATGGAGTTAATTTAAATGTTATAATGTTGATAGTAGGTACATCGTTAACAAAAGGTCTTGAGACATCGCCAGTTTTTCATCTGCTTACCCATTATTCGGTAATACTCAGCCACCAAAATTTTTCTTCTCAAAAGTGGTATCAATCACTGCGTCTTTCAAAAGTTCTTCGTTTCTTCTGTTTTAGAAGCTCTGAGGGAGGCTAGTGGTGTAGGCCATGGAATACTGCCACAAGAGAAACAAATTTAAACCTCGTCAATGTCATTATTTTCCTTCAAAGACCAGATTTCAGAACAACCTAATACACTATAATGTAGTCTACTCTAAAGTCTAAAGTCCATGTTGAAAATTTGAAGAACAATGGAATAGTATTTGCTAGCCATATGCAATGCAGTAATTAATTTGAGGACCTGAAAGTTTTTGAGAACAAAGAAGGGACAAGAGAAGAGAAATTAGAGCACAAAAAAGAATAACAAGAACAATCCAGGGTTTTTTAGGACGTGGTATTTTTATGCGTTCCCCCACCGCTTTTATTTTGGCACAATTTACCATTTTTGGACATGTTTCCCCTCGGCGGACTATTTACCCTCCGGATTTAGCCGGAGGACTCAGGACACATGTCGGGACGCGCCTTGGGCAACGACCTCAAGCAAATGACGCCAACAGTTCCTTCGACTCCAAAATGCAGAGACTGCTCCTTGCCAAGGACTACTTCTGGCCATTGCTAATATGTTTCAAATAAATAGCTGAAAATAAATAGAAGAGTTCAATATTTTGGTCTCCTTTGACATCCCATTGAAGGAAAATTTTACAAGTGGTTAATATTATCACATTATTTATTCTTTGATCAAATAGAAATTTACATCTGAATTATTTTCAATGAACACATTATACAACATGCATTATTTTTCCTCAATCATTTTCCTCATTGAATAATTGCATTCATCAAACTTTACTAAAACTCACTGCATTTCAGAATATTTCAATTTTTGTCTCATCTGAACCGACCTTTTGCCTTCAAGAGCAAAAGCATGCAGAAAGCTCAACTCCACAAAGGGTGTCGAGAAGCTGAATTTTTAAAATTGACTGCTCAGGAGACAAGAGGCAAGCGAGAGGCAATTGAGAGTGTACGCATTTAGGATACCAGGAGGGGACCTGGGTCGTAGAAGGCTCAAGCAATTTTGCCTCCTTTCGTAGTTGCGAGAAGTTTGCCTTCTATTCCCCACATGTACTAAAATTGAGAACTACTTACCAACTACTTTAGTCGCAACCTCTGAGCACACCATGCAGTCACCGACTGCCTTCTCTAAATTCTTAATATCGTATGTGCATCCTTCCTTTCTTTAAGTATCGGAAAAGTTCCGTGCCCAATGAACCAATTTCACCGCTGCGCCAACTCAATCGCCACCAGTTCGAGCACAAAAAGTGTCTCCGTACAGCATACTAAAAATTCGCATTTCCCATACCTGACTACTAGACGCAATATTCTGACAAGTTTTTCCCGTTCTGCCAATTCTTACTAGAATTACGTAATGAGATGAGATGGTGGAATGTTAGAACGGGGCGAAAACATTCGAAATACCGTCGTCAAAAATAGATCATTATCAAAGTTACCCCACCAAGTTCAAGTTGTTGTTTAATTCAACACGATTTGTTTCAATAATTCTAAGACTCAAAACTGAGAGGCCACATGTCGCTGGCAGGAAAATTAGCATTTATAAAAATAGCTCGAAATAGCGGATTTCAGGCTGGCCTACCTATAACCTGCGCTTGAAATGTATTTGTCTACCCTTCTATTAACCCTTTTGCTGAAGTGAGCGTTGTAGATATGTTCGCCCGGTAGACTTCTGAGGAGTTAGGTCATACGTAGCTCATTGTAGTTGTAGGCAAGGTCAATCCAACACACCGTTCACTTATTCGCCACGCAGGGGTTAGCAAGACTTCTGAGATCTTACGCAGCGAAAGAGTTAAATTAGAATATTTATAAAGTAAAACAAGTAACATTTCTACATATTAGATAGGGAGACAAAAAAAGACGAAAGGAATATTTGCACGAATGAAATAGTGTTTCTGCAATTGAGGATTGAAAATCGGATGAAAGAACGAATCAGTGAGCGGATAAAGCACTAATGCGGCGCCAACAATGGCAGTGCCAACGCTAATGTGAAGAGGGGGGCGTGCCGTCATAAATGGCCCCCCTGCCCTCTCTCACTCTCTCTCTGCAAACATTTTAGTATTGGCACCACTATCTCTGAGCCTGCCGCATTAACTCTCCAGTTGCTCGCCGAACGGTTCTTTAATCCAAATTTCCAAGCCCGGGAAAAAAATCAAATAAATATTCGAATCACATACTCACACTCCACTAATAGTAAAGATATGTTACTTATTTTTTACACTCTGTATGACTCCATTCAGAAACTTTTGTCCTGATGATGGAAAAAGTTCAGTTAGTATCTCTATTCTAAGTGTTTTTCCTGTGCCTCGTTAAAAATCATTTTTATACGGTTTTCTCTGCGGACATTAAGCTCTTTCGTGATGAGTGGCGTGCACCGCACAATGCGTCCATTAACAGACCCCTTAGAATTATTATCCCATATGGGCATTCAAATTGTTGTTCATAAATTTATCTTCTTCTAAAACGTAAATCTCTAAAATTTGAAATACATTTCAATACAATCGCACTTGCTGTTAAAAATAAGGAAAAAAGCAATCTGTGCCATGAGTTTTCATACTGAACATGGGCGAAAGTATTTCGACTCTCCAAAGTTATGTTAACTAGGAAGCATATGATGTAAGTGATTTTTAGATTCCTAATTCCTCATAGTAGGTAGGAGCGTGGTGGCCTAGTGGGTAGACCGCTTTGCTACTGATCGGAGGGTCTTGGGTTCTCTACCCTCATCTATCCAAACCAACCTTCCGGTTGAATCACTGAGTGAGTGTATTCCCCATAGAATTCAAATAAAATCCAGAAAATATAATGCTTAAAATATAATCCCGGTCAAGGTGCATGATTTTTCCTCTGTGGAATATCGCACTTATAATGCTTCAGTTCAAAATTCAGTTTCTCATACCTGAATTAATAAATAATATCATACGGGCATCTGTGCTTCCTTTCTTTTGAAAAAAACACTAATAGACTAATTAACATAGGGACAAAGAATACGATATATTAGTAAATTATTTAAAATTTAAACCGTTTTAAGGACAAAAGAGAAAAAGCAATTATGGCCGGGTTTTCAAGAGAGGTCATAATAAAAACAAGCATTTACTAAATATTAATGTAAGCTGAATATGATCATAAGGATAAACCATTCTCATTAGTTGTTAAAATAATTAACATCAAAGTCTACAGGAAGAAATAATTACATCCAGGTTTGTATATTTTTAACATTTTTTAATATTTGTCAATTTAATGTCAACTGACTCCTTTCAATATTGGTTAAATGAAACACTTCGATATTTTACCTATAAGGTTTAATCACCACCTGACAATGATGCACTAGATGGATGATGTCATGATGGATGAAATCATGATGCACCTAATTACATCTTATGTGTCGAATTTCAGTTCTTCATTTAATTATGATTCATCTCTACCAAGTAACAATTATAACTACCTCGTACATCAATAGCGTATTTGCACTGGTGAGGATTTCCTTGAAATCTATGGTATTTGACGATGTTTTTTATCAAAATGCCAATTTTAAATTACCACCACAATATTTGGTGTCCTTTTTCTATAATTAATTTTTAATGTTCATTGACTTAGCATCGATAATACATTGGCCGAAACGCGCACGTATTGGGTCTTCTTTGCGTGGAGTCATTTGCCGGACCATAATTGAAAAAATTGAAAGACGTTGCGGTAGCAAACGTTAGTATTTATTCGCCGTTTTGAAACTACATATTATTTGTATTCAGGTAGAGATTGCGTGCGTATTGGAAGCTGGATTCACCAAAGATTGTTCCAACAATCTACCAGTTGCGGACGCTATAATGATCAGTAATTATCTAAATGGCAATCCAGACTACGTTGGATGTGAACAGCGAGGTGTGAAACTGTAACGGAAAGTTATTTTAATAAAACAATGCATAACAACGCAAAGACCTTCAGCAATAATAGTCAATATTTTTAAGTTTATAGGCAGTCTATTATGCTACACACAGAGAAACGGGCCACAAAGCCATTGGTAACGTCTGCAGTTCTAAAATCTTTCTCTTCTTTTATACAGATCGGTCACAAGTAGCAGGAATATTCCTCGACTGGCATTCAAAAATATGAAGAATAAATATATTTTTATATAATTCTTTTATCCCTAAAGGGCCTTCTTTCATTTTCCAGCACCTACATGTAATTTTCTGCATAGTCTTCTATCTGGAAGGAATTTAAAAACATTCATGCAAAAATACAAAATAATAGTAAGCTTATTTATATCAGAATGTAAAACCTATAGTTTTAGTGCGTAATTCGTATTACATATAAAAAGTACCTATTATTCAATAATATCTTTTTAATAATATTTTTAATGTATTATTGATAATACTTTGTGCGTCAATCAGTGAATAGGCAGCAATATTTACAATTAAATACCATGTGGAACAGTTGATAATGGGGCCCATTTCGTGTGAACTATAATATTTCATCACATGACACTCATTCTGATCACATTTACGTTAATGCTATTTCTGCAAATCAAATGCTTACATTAAAATATGTTTCCACGTAGAACGGAATAAAACTCTGAAATGATTGTAGTCTTGCAAGCACCAGATAATTAATCGTAATATTCCTGAAAGAGTAGGTCATAAGTTTGGAGGTTTTCTATCGAGTGGAACAAAATGTTCAATTTATTTACGTTGAAATGGTCGGCACAGGAGCGTGAATGGGTTGATACAGCTAAAGAGATTTTCTTCAAGTCTCTCCGAGCTCCTAAGAGCCACTTCTTTCGCAATGAAGGGTTACATGGCACGTTGAAGAGTACTTTATTTGGAGTTGATATCCGCTTACTTTTGCATAATGGCACGAAACAGTACTCATTTTAGATCTTCTTTTTCGCAATAATTTTACTATGGATATCATCAGGCATCTGAATGGCAATATTTGGTACTATTTTACCTGTTAAACTGGATATTTACCACACAAGGTAATACACTTATACAACACAGAACGAATGTAAACAAACCCAACAGTGATTGTAGAGTAAGGGTGATTACGTCACAGCAGATTCAATATGGCCGCGGTCCGTTTGTGCGCAAGGTTCGAAATATGATTTTAAATCGCTTATTGTTTAAAAAAAGTGGGATATTTATGACCGCATAATTTCGGATTTATGGTTTTTATGTCTCAAAGCAAAATTTAACGTAGTGTCCGAAAATTGTGCAAATACTCTATTGGGAGGGTTTAGCTTGGAAATCAAGCGGCAATACGAAGAAGTCACGCGCAGATTCCCCGCCATGCATGGTGTGGCGGATTGATTACTCCGAAGTTTTCCTCCGGCAATGGCAGTGGAACTGTTATGGTCCACCGTGCGAGAACTGCAGCGGCGCGAGTAAAGTGTCGTCAGCAATAATGCAGCACAGGTAGTAGCACCGACCAATATACACAGGGTCATTAGGCCATGTAGCCCATTAGCACAACCTTCAAATAAATGGCCGATGCTTAGTTTCTCAACCGCCATTCTAGGTGTTTGACGCGTGGGGCAAAGCGGTGGGCCATGGAACAAGACCGCATATTCCCTTCCAGCAGGCAAAGATTAAAATTGTTTCCATTCGACAACTTTATAGCAAAATATTATAGCTCACAGGCACTCGTTATTTCATTTTAAATTTACCAATTAACACTTTCACCGTAAGAATTATTCCGAACTCTAAAATTTAAAAACTAACTCGCCAATAAAAATTATATTTTATATATAATTGTTGAAAATAAAACTACATAACGCTAAGCTGAAATGAGGCTAGGAAGAGAGGCAAAAATAACCAATATCAAATAGATGGAAAATATGATAAAAATTACCATGCTTTCCTACATTAACCGAAGATATGATCGTATATGGAACTAAGTCTGCACGATTTATGAATATGTAATTTACAAATGCAATAAAAAATAAACAGAAGTTGTTTCATCATCTTCTACTTGAAATTACTGCGTAGAAAATTGTCTTAGTTCATCGCGCGAGGGGTGGTGAGGGCAGATAAAATTCAAGACAACTATTAGACCAACACTGAGTTCCCTGGGTACCAATTTCTAGGGAATCATGAAACGCACATACTACCAAGATCACTAAGTATGTCACTCAACTACAAAGCACCTCGAAAAAAGATAAATATATACTTTGATTTTTTAAATATTGTAATTTTAGGAGTTGAGTTTCTTCAACTCCCATTGATATTTTTTCTAATTTGCAAAATGTGGGTATATTTCATAGATAAAAATAGGACTTTCAGATATTAATGTACCAGTAATGTTAAATTCGTCTTTCCTATATTGATAGGTTGTGACGGCAGAGATGTGCTGCAGGACAATACATATGAGATTTTTTAATAGTTTTAATGTAATAGTCCTACGGGATATTTATCCAGAAAAAAAGTCATTACTCGCTTCTAATTGAGAAACCAGATACCATGCAAACTCTTCCAGCCTATGACTTCGACTATAATGCTATGACTCAAAATCACACAAAGGAAATACATCCCACATAAAGGTGACAAATAATATGGTGAATGCTACCAAAAGCTGAAAAAATATTTAAATGTAAACCATTCTGATCAGCGTCGGAATTAGACAAAGTAGAAAATTCGATCGCATTACCCCTTTGCAATAAAGACTATCTCCTTCTTTTTTTAGTCCCAGGCAACAATCGGCCATGCATCCATAATTGGTTCATATATAACTACATCTTTGGACCATTTCACTATTTTAACCTTCTCGGGAAAAGCAAAGAAAATACGAAAATGAAAATAAGAGCAATGACTGTTAGGTTACCGCAGCGTTAATCGGTTGATCTCTCCGTTGCTTTTGGGTTGTCACCGTGTTAGGACTTTGTTTATGACGACCGTTCCGCTGCCATTCCAACCAGCGTCCTTAGGTCGAGTTGCCGGGTTGAGATTTTACCCCCCTTATATAGGACTTTTGACGCCTTTTTATGTAGCCTTGGTTCTTTCTGTCTGTCGTCATCAACAAACCTCTAACGCGGAGACAACCCAGAAACAATGGAGAGAACATACGAAACTAAAAGTAGTTCATGTTTGGGGGGGCTTGAGACCAAGCACTTAAATTAAATATCAACCTTTACTCAATAAACAGAACAGATGTATGGATGAAGGTAATGGATATTTCGGGAACACGACAAAATGCAGAAGAGGAGAATGTTCAACAAGAGTGTCGCTACAGGACTTTTTTAATAGGAGTTAATGAGGATCCTCCACGCAGCGAAGGAAAGACACGTGGGTTGGAGCTTATAAAAAGGGAGAAGGCTGGGAAAGAAAAAAAAGAGATTCCTTATCGGGTTTAGATTGGGAGATATGGATACAGCCGGAGTGATGAGGAGTGGGGTATTCTCACTATTGCGCCTTATTTTCAATCTTAACACATGCAGAAGAGGAGTTTTTTCATCGAATAAACCCTCAGATTATACTTAAATATATCTCCAATACACAAGCCTCTTTTATCTTTCACTCCACTCTTATTGCCCAAGAAAATAATTCCGCCATCTTTCACCACCACAGAACTGTTATCACTCCAAAAACCATCATGCCGTAGAGTACTTCATGGCGCTGTCTCATTTTATAATTTTGAATTCTGGCAATTCGATAAAAGGCGAGTAAATTACACAAAGCTGGGAGACTTCTGAGCCCTTTCTTACCAAAGAGAGAACGGGGAAAGCAGATAAATTAAATCGTGGTGGGACCTAAATGCAGATGACGAGGTCACAGGAGGGTGGAGAAATACCGGCTGAGGGAGGGATACTTTAAAAAAATACTCTGAGCCGTCTCTTCAAACGTAAAATGCAACGCATAATCAAAATGTTCTTCACGGCACACGATTTTGAGAGCGCACAACTCTTTAACTCATCCCTCAGCTCTTGCCATGTCTGTGAGTCTCCTCAAAGCGAGTTCCCTATAACTTTTTCTTTCTGAACTAGGAAAAGTCTATGAAAGAATTCTAAAAGAAAAAGTAGAGGAAAATGCTAACGAAACAATTAGTTAAATTCACCCATCCCAATATGGGTTCAAAAAGGGAGATTTGACGATTGACGCTGCTTCCAAACTCATCAGCGAGATCCAGACTAGTAATTGCAAATACACCTTAGTAATATTAATTGACTTTGAGGCTGCCTTTGGTTCTCTCTGGTGGCCTCAGTGCCTCAAGGAACTCAAAAAATGTAACATACCAGGAAACCTAACGGCAGTAATTCGGTGTTACGTTAACGGAAGAACCACCACTATTCAACTGAAAAAACCTGGCCACACCGAAGAAAATAGCTAAAGGAGCACCACAGGGTTCAATCCTGGGACCTCTACTATAGAATATAAACATGAACGAGCTACTACAAGAAGACCTACCAGAGGAATGCAGATGGACGGCTTACGCGGACGACATGGCGATCACCATTCCAGGAGACTCAAGAAGAGAGATAGAAAATAAGGCCGGTGAATGCAGCAAAGTGCTAGAAAAATGGACCAAAAATACAAAATTAAAAGTCTCAATCAAATAGAAAGTGTACATGGTCTATGGCGGAAAACTGCAACGAGATCATACTGTAAAGATAGATGGGAAAATCGTTAAAATGGTCTCTGAATTTTTATATCTGGGAATCAAATTTGACGAGAAGCTACAATATACCCCCCAAGTCAACCAAACATCAATAATAATAAAAACGGTATTTAATAACTTAAAATGATACTGTATACAAATATTTAGCATAAATACGGATAGTTTTCCAATCATTTATCAAGAACTAACAATACCCATTGCTTCCTATGGTATAGAGGTGTGGGGACATACAATCAATCATAGCAGAGTAAAACGAAATTTATACGAAGCACAAAGGAGCTGCCTTCTACCTATCGCGAGAGATTACCGTACAGTGAGCAACGAAGCATTAAGTGTAATCACTGGAATTAAGCCAATAAATTTAGAAATAATATCTAGACTCCTCATGTAACGACTAAGGAGATCCGGAAGAGCTTCAATAGATGGAACTCAGCTAACAAATACCGAAAAATGGAATACAAAAAAGAGGATAATCAACGAAGTTACGAACAGAACCTGGCAGGCAGAATGAAGTTCAACAGAAAATGGAATACTAACGTTTAATTTCTTCCCCAGCATTGAAAATCGACTAAAATGTTAACTCAAAATGCACAGATACATAACCGAGATCCTAACGGGACATGGAGGAGTCAGAGTAATAAAATAGGAAAAGAAGAAAATGAAGAATGTGACTGCAACCTAGGACCAGACGATATACAGCATTGGTTGTATGATTGTCCAAAATACAAAGAATAAAGAACTGAAATTAAGAAGATCTTCGGAAACTGGCCAGTCACACTGGAAAAGGTTGGAAAAGGACTGGGGAATAAAAAAGCAGCTGAAGCATTTTCAAACTTCACAAGACCGCAAAAGGAGAAGGGACGTAGACGAAATCAAGACAAGAATAGAAAAGGAGGTGAGGAGAGAGGAAAAGAAAAAGAAAAAAGAAGTGGAAGGAATGCTGGGAATGTTGAAAAGGAGGAAGAAGAAATAAGACAACTTTGTGATAGAAATACTAATAAGAAAACAACAATTATTGTAAAGCAAGCAGAGAACATTGCAAGACACCCGATGAAGAAATCAAAGGAGAAAGCAAATTAAATTTCGTAAACAATAATACACTTTGTAAAATTATATGTAATGGAAAAACATTGAAACTTGAACTACACTAGTAAAATATGAACCAATTGTTTAAAAAAATGTAGAAAATTGGGGGTGTAATGATAGGTACCCCAAATATTATTGTAATTGAAACAATAAAGAGAAACTCCGCCCGACCCTTGCAAGGGAAGACGGAGTGGGAGGGAATTGGTATTCCAATTCTCTCCCTTTTAATAATAAAAAAAATACTCTCCGTGCGACCGGGATACGTAAAAGGGGAGGCTGGAGCGTGCTGGCGTCTACTGATGACCGGAAATTGGAAGAAGAGGTACGGGGAAAAGAGGATGTTGCAAAGGATTGTCGCGAAGGATTTAGACGAAGGCTTTGGTCCAGCGAGAGGAAGGAAAGACCGCGTCGACTCTCAGAATCGCAGTTCGGACGGAGATTGCAAAAAAAATAGAATGTGACACCAGGGTTTCAAACCCTCATTTTTTAACTTCAAAGCCTAGAGGATGCATCCTATGACGCATCCCATATCCGTCGCAACAAAGCTCACCGTTTTGCTCTTTTACGGGGAGATTCCGGACGGAACTGCCTTCGTAACTCGCAGTGGGCCAACGCAGTACGGTAGCCGTCGACCCGGGAGGACCCGTGTAAAGAGTCAGAAAAAGGATTTTTCTCCTGAGGAAAAATCTCGTGTCCATGGAAACACGGAGGAATAGATATGAAAAGTAGATTGACACAAAAAATCTCATATTTATAGCTAACAGCTCAAAAGAGTCACTTTTATTTGGGTTCTGTGCAATGCAGAATGACATGTGACGCTGACTAATACTCGTTTTTCTTTCGACACTCGTCATTACCGCCATTTGCGCTTAAATACGTATCTCATACCACTGTGGAATTGAATCCTGACTCCGAAGACAGTCGCATGTGTTTATCTGAAGAGCTAATATTTTATTAACAGCAGTGAATACAGGATACAACTTTTACTGACATGTACGGACTCATGGAAAAAAAGTGATGAGTCAATGGCATGGGCAATGAGTAGGACACTCATCTTCTCTTTCTCTGTTGATGAAATGAAATCATCTCGGCATTCATCCCCGTTATCGTTCTTGGAACTTGAGTGTCATTAATTCATGGAATTGCTTAATGCCAAAATATATTCACTGCAATCATGATTATTTATTCAGAGAATAAAAGCAAAACTATTTTAAAGAGATTATATATACATAACGTCTCTGATTACTTAGTACTCACGAGTAGCTAACTGAGACTAATTAAGAAAAGATATGTCTTCATTGAGCTTATAGAAGAAAAATATTTATCAATACTTCTATTTATAACTGCAATAACAAATCTATATTGGCTCATAACAAAATGATTTAATTCTTAAATTCTGTCTGAAATCTTTGTCTGACATAGCTGAGCCCATACTTCAGTTCTACCTATGTCATAATGCATGAAAAATAAACACTTAGAGCTGAAATTCTGAAACATTAAAACTTTGCCACGGATGTTAGAAAGATGACTGCGAAAAGAACTCTAGACTTAAGTTGATGAATGCCAACTTAGCCTTCCAACACTGGTACGAATTAGACATTCAAATTAAGAAAAACATTATTTAAATTCCATTCCAAATAAAAATTCCATTCCATTATAAATAAAATCTCGTGAAATATACTAGTTTACAACAAGCCTCTTACATATTGGAATCATGCTGGTGCATGATTCCTGCACTACACGCTTTTTCAACACTTTTTATTCATGACAAAATTTCAACATCAAAAGATCCAACTTCATAACAAGAAGTAATTCGGATATTTAAAACTCGTTCTTTACTTTGGCGTTTTAAGTTTTTAAATTAAAATGGAATAGTGATAATTGCAACATCTTAACTATGCTAATATCAAAAAGTATATTCCCATCATCGCATTTCTGGTGAGAAGTCATAAAAAATAAAAACATCACAATATAATAACGAACATAATATTACGCTGAAAAGTATCAAAGGAATTAGGTTAATAAACTAACGAATTTAGCAAACTCTGAGAGGTCGAGCTTTTATCTTCACATAGACTCCACTGGTCAATCTGGGGGTGAGTAGGCAATTAGATTAGGGTCTTGTGCATGGGTTTTACAAAGGGACTTTCAACGACGCTGAAACAACTCTTCATCGGTCAGAGCCACGTTGAGACCACCATTTAATCCAGTTGCCTCTGATTTGAGGTCTCTGAGGGCTTGGAGATGGAGATGAGGGTTGGGGAGAATAAGTGGGAAGGTTTATGGTTCCGGAATTACGCATATTGTTTGAATTCACTCTGGTCACGGGAGAAGCCTGAACGTATATCAATTTGCTTTTCCAATGTGTTAATAGCCGAGTGCAGAGAATTTTAAGTCTGGTCAAATATAGTCATTTTGCACGTGTAGTCAGGCACAAGCTTCCTGAAGTGTGTACGCCGATCATTATTTGATCGTCTCAATGGAGATGAAAGGCAGAATATAGTCCATTTTCCTCAGACCACCGCAATGTAAGAGTACTACATGGGTCGACATGAAAACGATATTCGTACTGGACTGTACGTACGAAAGTTTATTTGGAAAATAAGGCGGCTATATATCATTCCTCATGCTCACATTGATAACTGATTGACAATTTAAGGGAGGCAACTGATAGCTGAGGAATTTGTGCCATTTAAAAATACAATAGAAATGAGTTAATTATTATTCTAAGTACATGTACTTTAAAGTAAAATATAACATTTAGAATTTTTCCGTGGTAAAAAAACTAATGTTCCGAGTGCGTTAATAAATAATTTGCATAAATAATATGAAACAAATCCTGACTTCAATAATCAGAGGGTAAAATTTAAATTAGAATGAAAATAATTACATCATGAGTATAACTTTTTCATGGTAATAAAGCCAACCTTTTGGTATATATGCCTAGTCAAATTCCTATACAGACAGTGTAAACACTACACATAGATTACTATTAAAATATACAACACTATTTAAATATTGTATATTACAAAACAAGTTTCGTCACAAATTTAGGAAATAGTAATAAACTTCTAGTAAAATCGTCCGTAATTGAATGAATATTTCCACTTTTTTGGTTGAGGTTACAAGGAATTAGTTGCTGAACGTGATGATCCGACGGCTTGCAATTAAAGGTGGTAATAAATTGATGATGACTTTAAGTGACTTTGGCTCAGATTTAAAGAGACGAAAACTATAATTTGGTTCCACGCGAGCAAATTGGTGGTATTAGAAAATACTCATTAAATCTAATCATCTGTTGAAGGGATCTTCGGGATGGGTGGGTAGGTTTTTACGGATGGTTTATTTGGGGAGTAGAGGAAGGTTGGAGAGAAACCTAGTGTCAGTATTACCCAACTCTCAACGAAGGGCACTGAGGGGAGGACAACTGATTGACGGGTTACAGAACTTAAAATGCTTTAAACACAGTACTCAAGGAGTGTTCGGTAATACCAATGAAAAATGTCTGACTCTCTCAAGATTTTAACCCAGGAAGACAGTACTCCAGTTACGACAAAAAGCTGATGCTTTCTCATAATGAGGTAAGGCAAATGTGTTTTCTGCATCTCAAACGAGGAAAATGCAGAGGATATTAACGAGAGAAGAAGACATAAGTGCGAAGAAATGGGTAATCCTGAAGCAGGCTAAAACTTTGAAATAAAAAAATATATCTAACGTTCTATGAGTCAACAATTTCCAAGCGCAACTATTATCAGTTCATTCCCGTTGATATTTGAATGACTGTAACTTAGAGTTAAAAAATATCTCAAAACAACTCTTTTTCTCACAAAGAGCTTCCACAGCAGGGTATAACAATAATTTTATTAGACTAAGATCAAGGCATGAAATCGCGTTCCCAGTATTGTTAGCGGAGATTATTACTAATCAGGTGTCATTCCCCGTGCAGAACTCTATTATTTATAATTGACAAATATTACTGCTTTCAATTTGTCATATAAAAAGAGGCGAATAAAATAATTCATTTTTAGTGACGCGCCATGAAGCCGAGACACAGAAGAATTGAACAAAAATAGAAATAGGAATGCAAATAGGGAAACGGAAAGAGGTTAAAAAAACCTGCTATGGAGAGGACAAAATTACAAAGATAATAAATTGCACGATTGAGTTTTCTAAATAGGGCAGGAGCAAGCATTGGACAAAAAAGAATGTAAGCAGATGACCATAGAATGAGATGAATAAAATGAATGAGCACTGAACATTTAGCATAATATAATTAATTCATGGCCTCTTTCAAGGTTACCATCGGGGTGTATATGAAAGTGAATACACTTGATAACGAGGGGAAATGAATTGAAATGTGAGTCAGTGAGGAGATAACGGAGCGAAAAATCCACTCGAGTTAGATAACACAGAAGAAATGAAAATATCTAATTCAAAAGGGATAAATATAAAATCAGGAGACAATTCCAAGGAAGGAAGGACTGTTATTTAGCCGTATTAAACTTCCTGATAAGGACAGTAAGAGATGTTATCATGTATAAACCTCTTCTACATTAAAAGTCTCATACTTGATAATATCTTTTTCTTCTACTCATACTTTATATGTAATAAGAAAATTTTAGATTTACAAGCCTGACGAACGCAAAATGTTGTTATAAGAGGGCTGTTACATAATATTTCAATTTATTATATAGCGAAAGTATAATTATATCCTGGGAAATACAATATTTATTAAGTACAATACTGCATTTACTTCAAATTTCGTCTGATAAAAAATAAAATTCTCGCTAAATATAGGCAAAAAAGACATTTTCATATCTTCAACTTTTCAAGACATCAGGATTCTTTTTTATTTAGTGCTTTCCAAAAATGCGGAAAATACACCCGCCAATATATTTGAAGTGTTACTATATGCCAATTCATGAATCTCAATTCATCAAGCGCCTGCATAAAATTGAGTATGCAGCATGTAGTTAGGAAAGAATAATGGTGTTGCCTACATTTACGGCGCTTTAAAATTGGGGATTTTATACCTGAAGAATGTTTTTCAAGGACCAGTGGTTAGCAAAACAGGACGAAATGCCTACAAATGGCTAGGGCAATTGAAGGATTGACTGGTGCCGAAAGTGATAACGCCTTTTCGCCTGCATGTGCAAAGCTTCTCCTTGAGAGGTGAAGTTGAAATGGATATATATCCTACCATTATTTAAATGTAGTACCTGATGAATATTTTGAATATTCTATGGTGGGTTTTAATTTCCGATTATTTTAAAATTTTCATCGCTCATATTCAATGCAAGAGGAGTTTGCCCATTGTTGAAAAAAAGTATTGTATATCATAAAACGAATCCGCTCTTTGTGACAAAGAAAATGCATATGCAATACAGCAGTCGTAACCACGAATAGGCTGGCGTGAAAAATACAGCAACTAAAAACTCGCTATAATTCTCTTACTTAGATCTCTAGTAGATAGAACCCATTGATATACAATGGGGGAACAAACTATTGACATGAAGCATAAGACACGTATAAAATAATTTGTATTTGCTAATTAAAGAGTATAAGACTATATCAAGTATTTTATAAGGTTCGGTAATATTATTAAACTAACCGTTATAAAGAAGGCAAATTAAGAAAAAGTTCTCTATTATAGCGAAATATAAACTAATCTGGAGATTCGGCTTTCAAAGCTAATGATGGATACCAATGAGGCTTTTGAGTTTTGCTGCGATTGAAGCATTTTTTGCTTAACGATTCCATTGCTTGCAGCGAACGTCATCAAAAGTGTAATCTCGCACGCTGCTGGCTTTTAGGCTTTCGAAGCTGTTTCTCTCGTTTTTTCATATGAATATGCTTTTATTGCTTAAATAATCTTGGTCCTTTTTAGCCACATGGCATGTCAGAAGGTTCTATAATAATCATGTATAGAGGAATGTTACAAATATCTTTGACCTAATGAAGTAGAATAATTATGTACATTTCAGTTAACATATTTTTAAGCAAAATATAAAAGAAATCAATATAAAGACATTGAAAAAATTTCCAAAACTCTGAAACGAAAAGAGGGAAAAATATATCTTTGCCATAATTATAACAGATTTTTATAGGAAATTACAATTCCTTATTTCGCTAATTGGCCATTTTTTATTCTCTTTCTTAATTTCTCCCAACCCTGATATAATATACAGGTACCTATATGATTTAATACAATAGGCCAACCTTTCGCCATATAAAGTATAATAATCATAGGTTTTCAACGTAGGAGTATTTCGCTTAAGCATTTTAATTAAAACCGTTATGTTATTCTTTTTTAACATATCTCTTCCACTTCTATTTCATTTCTGTATTGCTTCGTACACGCTTAACTATTCTTCAGACCCCTAGTAATATTAATTCCTCCTTTTAAAAGTTTCATCCACCACATTCACTCATGAGTTTTTTTGTCTCCCCTTTCCTCTTGCACTTTTCACTCCGCTTTCATATACCTGTTCCGATATCCGAATCATTTCCATTCTCTGAACATGGGTAATGCAACAAAGACAATGTCTCCCCCGAAAAAATTAAATGATATTGAGTTAAATTGAAATAAAGCTTAAGCGACGAAAATGGTATTAATTTTTTCGAATTTTGACATCTATCTTGTGGGGTTACTATGCTTAGATATATGTCCATCTTCCCGTAATTTGCAGAAAATTGCATACAATACGCCCCATGTTCAAGCATTAGCTTAAAACATACGTATACATCCATCACGTGATTCCCTTTCGGGATAGGCAAAGTCATTGAATTTAGTTGTTGCTGTTAGGCCTTGAAATACGTCTCTCTTTTAATAATTCCCTTTTTAATGCCCTGTCCTTGCCTACATCTTTCGCTTCCATTCCATTCATGCACTGTTTCATAAACGCTGAAGTTCTTAATTCTCCTAATATTCCTCCACGTCATTCACCCATGACTGTCCTAGTCTACCCTTTTCCCTCACAACATTAATTCCACTATAATGTATTCCCTCAACATGGCTAAATGAACAAATCACACCTATTTCATATTTGTCAATTACTGTAGCATCCAACCCACATTCCATTATGACCCACTCATTTCTATCCCTTTCCATCCTACATTAGCCACAAACATTTCACATATACCTCATTCCCAGTTTACTTGCAATGAGTTGGAATGGGGGGGGAGTTTTGTTTGCTATGAATCGATATGCCTCTTATTTCAAAACCTACTATTTTGACAGAACAAAAACATTTAGAAGTAGCCAGTCATTCTAATAATTAAAATAAAAGCTTTCAAATCACGCATGTCCCTTACAAACAGAATTTGTATATGTCTACGGCTGCAGCAAATTCCGCATAGCTGCATTGTATTTTTTGTTACATAGCTATTTTGTATTTTACACCGTATCAGCGGAACACTAAGGTCTGTCAAAATAAATATATGCTGATGTTATTTTTATGGCTGTATATAGCTCCGTAAGTTTCTTAAAACCACTGAAACAAGCTTTTACAAAATAAACAAATATTTCCCTGAATGTTTTGGGTGAGAACAGCGATGGATGGAAAGTAGAAATGCGAATGAGAATAGAATGCTCAATAGGAATGAATTGTGAAGATTAGGAATGTTGTGAAAGATGGGGTATGACAAGAAGAGGGACGTGTTCCGCGAGCTTTCCGCTGAAAAAGTATCGGACGAGTATGAGGGAAAAAGACTGAGGGAGGCTAGAAGGCAGCATGATGTGTGGTCGACAATGGTGAAGGAGGAGGAAACGACTGATGATATGAGAAGGAAATAAAGGCAGGGAAATGGGGAAAAGGGAATGGGAGGAACAGGGTGACTGATGATGATGACGACGGAGACAGCAGAAATTCGGCCGCCTCAAGAAAATAAGGGCGGAGAGAGACGGAATGGAAACGCATAATATGGAAACGAGGGAGAGATGAGGACTTGCGGAGAGGAAGGATATGATGAAGGGGGTGGAGCCGGGCGATAAAGGAGGACAGATGATTGCTGGTGGCATGAGGGAAGGAGACATGGCAAAAAGGGGAAGATATCCGTGCAAAAGAAACAGCCACGGAAAATGAGGCAAGGAAATGGTCGGCCGAGAGGGTGACTCGAGGATTGTGAAAAAAACGGAAGGAGGGGAGTGGATATATCATCACCATTCCTCATACTCAAGGAATCAGAAATAAATCCCTACGAGGCACCAATCTGCCTTTTTTACTTTCTATGATTTTTCTCTCCAAGTACAAGCATCTAACTAAAAGAACTCTGTGTAACCAAAATTCCATAAACTAAAGCTCTAACTATGTATCCTCACCCATGCTGGAGCAACGCAAAATTATTTAGGATATTATTTTGAAATTAAGAATAAGAATTGGTAGAAATATCACCACCCTTACACTAATTTGAAGGTTTTGATTCACAAAAGGAACCTAGGGGTATTTGGATGACAATAGGCGAGATATTTGTAAAGAATTCATCTCACTAAAAGTAATGAAAACGTTACATGAAGAAGAAGTGAAAGTCTTCATTTCGTGTCTGCTTACAACGGCGATGCCAAACTGTAACTGAAAACAAAAGAACTTAGGGAAGACATTCTCAAGTTTTAAGAGGGAAATATTCGACAAAGGCACCCAGAAATATCAACAATGGAGAATGAAAATATTGGGAAAGAGTATCATAAATTGAAAATGGTGTCTTGCCCATTTGGTGCAGAGATGGAAGGGATAAAGCCATAATACCATTGCGTGCTATATTTTGGTGCCTACGAGGCACAAGTATGGTCACTGATAGAGTAAAGCCGGCTTTTTCTGTTACACCTACTGCTACACATGAGGCTAAACTTCCGAGCATCATGTTTTTCCTAGATGCTGCGATAAAATAAGCTACATGGCCCAACTTTACTGATTTCAAACACAGACTATCGGTAGGTATATTAAAAATTGCCTTTTATTAAAATTTCATTGCCTTACGGACCCATGTAAATTAAACAGTAAATAAAGTAAATAATTCTCAAAGTGATGCACAGGATACTTTGATGATAAAGGAAAATTAAGTGCATCAAGAATTCTTATGCGGTTAGAAATTTTATTAAATGCTAATTCAGCTTGCAGCAACTATTCTTCTGCCGTCTATTGTAAATCAGAAACGTGCTTTTAATTTTTAAAAGTCCCGATTTAAAATACATCGTCCACACCTCATGGAACGCTTGCAACTGACGCAGTTCCCACACTTTTCATTTGTTTATGCCTCACTTTCTCCTCTACTATGGCCTTCTCACAAGCCATTCCTTATATTTTCAACCTAAATCACCACCCGGTCTCAGGTGTTCCCGTCTTTGTCCCTACCTTGAAACTCACTCCTTCCGCGCCCTAGTTTCTCTAAGCTCCACAAGGCTTTAAAACTTTCGGAGCCATGAACTCATTACTGATAGATTTTTTAATTATTTTCAGTGGACTATAAGAGTGACGAAAAATATTGTTAGATTAATACATGGGATAAATATTTACGAAAAAGGAATAGATGGATGAAATACTGAACGCACTTATTGGTAATGAGCAAATGTCAAAGCAGCACTTTAAATACTCTCTCATTGTTAAATTGACAAATTGATCAGAAATACAATAAAAACATATTAGTTACTAATATCGTCCATGTATACTAGGTAATGCACTGTTTATTTTCAGAATTTACTGCTACAAGTTTATAACGAGGAATTGACTCCATACATTTGGGATTTATAAAAACCAAATAGTGGCACTTAATGACCGGTAAAAAAGTAATAAATATTATCACAGAGTAGAAAATGCTGAAAGCCCGTCTCCGTCTGAAAAAAAAACAAAAGTTTATCCAGATTCTTTTCTTTATTCATATTCACGGCGGCGTTTACGATGCTCCCTTCCATTGCACCATAAAACCTAACTAGCCACCGTGGTGCTCTTGCTTGAACAACCAATCAGGGAGAAAATTGAGTTAAAATATGGAAAGTTCACGGCGTTGGGGTGATATGGAGGCATCTTTCTTAATGGACCCAATGAAGAAAGACGCAGTATATACTACTCCATGAAGATTTACACGGCCTCACACAACCAATGGAAATTGGTGCAAAACAGCAATACAATCGGTGGAAGGAGAAGGGTTTACCCTGGGCAAGGAGACAGAAATGAATACACGACGAATTTAATCATCTACTCCACTGTTGACGAGCAAGAATTACAAACCCTTTGTTTTAGCGCACGGATACAGTTTTAAAGAGGTATATTCAAAAAGTAAATCTACTGTATATACCTTAGATGATTATCGCAGTGGCATCTCCGGAGGAGGGAGTACTGGTTGGATGACAGCGTGATACTAGAATAGTAGCATGTGAACCTCAAGCCTACGTTATAAGCAAAAGAGATAGGCAGTCTAATGAATAGTATGTAAGAAATGCAACTGTAACTTAAATATTTTACTTATGTTGATGCACTGAAAATACCTCTGAGCTTGATCATAATTTTTTATAACTGAAAGTTCTAGATATTGTAACAAAAACCTCCCATTTTGTAGTACTCCTTATTATGCAATATGAGCACCAATGGCTTTTCACCCGTAGCATCAATACTCCCATGCATCTGAATGTTCTACGTGGAGACTTTTTCAACGTTGATCAGGTCACTCAGTCACTCAGTGATTCAACCCGAAGATTTGTTTGGATAGTTGAGTGTAGAGCTCACCCCTGACTAAGCCACAGGCGTGTGAATTTTCACTCATTCAGGGTAGGGTGGTCAGTTCCTTTCCCTGGGCTACCTCGCACTCCGAGGATTTTTTTACTTCGGGGGCGTCCAAAGGCTTCACCCGGATTTGAACCCAGGACCCTTCGATCAGTAGCTAAGCGCTCTACCCACTAGACCACCATGCTCCCCTTGATCAGGTAAGATTACAATATATTCATGGAATTTTGGCTGCATTGCTCCATGATTTCCTTCAGAGAACTCATTAACAGGTCTCAAGATCCTTGAATGATCATCCCTTTAAAATCCCTCAAGGTAAAGCCTGATTCTATCCAGTGTTAACTCATCGCAAAAAATAAATTTTCATTTTCAGAGAATTCATTGCCAAATTGAAAGAGAATCATACTGTAAGATGCTAAAGAATTTATTTCCTTTCCTGAAGTCAAAATTATTGTCACTTGACACGCCAAATTGCGGACTTTAAGCAGTTTAATATACGAGTGAAATGATACTTTTACTCCGCGAAAAAGCCTGTAGCACGTAAGAAATATGACAAAAAATATTGCCTGGAAATATTCTTTATAATTATTTAAGTGATTATTTTCGTTTGGCTTCTCAGCCCGGAGTGAAATGTTATCACTAAAATTAACCTTCTAGTAGATTTTTCTCCTCAGTATTGTTTTCCTTGTCCTTTGTGAGCACCTGGGTTGGAAGTAAAATTTTGTACCGTCATCTTCTCTAATTGAGTACTCAGAGGATATGTTTTCTTCAACAACAGCAGAGCTTGAGTTACCATCGTTAATTTCAACTACGTTGCTGATCTCGAGATGGATACAAAAAACAGCAAATCTCATATTTTCAAAAGAGATAATAAAGTTTGGAAACATTTTGCCTAAAAAAATATTTAGATTTTATTAAGATGTTACCAAGATTCCCTTAGTATTTTCTTGCTTTGGCTACTCTTTTCCATGATATTACCTCGTTGAGACTCGTTGAATTCCATTATTTTTTAATTTCGAGCTTATGATAGTGGCTGCATACAAAATTAATTTCTTTTTAAGTGAGTTGACGCAGTATCTTCTGAATATCAGTGAACGATTAACTTGATAAAACATGAATGATAAATAGAACATTCGATAAGACAGTGAAAAAGTTATTTCTGTTAGGAAGCATATTACATGACAGTTTAACTGAAAATCACTTGCAAGGAACACTTTACAGTGAAAAATCATTTAGAATATTTATCAGACAGGTAACTGCAAGATATTACGGCTCGACCTCTTCCTTGATCTTCACCGCATTGAAAATCTTCATCGTCAGCCACAGTTACAAATAATTAGCCGTACAATAAAGTCAAATTACTCGTTATCAGACTAGAATGGAACATGCAACGGATTCACCAGCAACATTATTTGGTTTTTTATTTAGTACATATTCGATTTTTCATATTTATCATGGACATACATTGCTCAGTGTAAATCTTCCTTTAGGAAAAGTTGTCTCTCTAAAGATCAATCTCGTACCCTTATCACCGGATTATAAATTCAATCAAGAATGTAAGGCTTAATTAGTGGAGTCAACATATAATAACCAAGTACAATAAGTACTGACACGCTCATGGAAAATATATTCCTTTTTGCTCATGAAAATTATATTAGGAACACAGAGAGAGTACCTACAGCATAGTTGATGCTATTTGGCCAAGGAAAAAATGTATCATGATAAAAATATTTTCCCGCTCTTTAAAGAAGGTATCGTACGATGGAGATATCTTTAGTGTTTAAAATTTCTTCAATAAAGATGCACGAATTACATAAGAGCCAAATTCCAGCCTTTTGACAAATAAATGTAATATCCTTAAAGATCCATTCCCCAAATTGGGCCAGTAAACATATAAAAACTACTAAAGGCATTAGCTAACGAAGGAGATGCCATTAGTGATCCTAAAATATGTTCTCCAAATCGACTGAATCAGGCCCAACCGCATCTAATATTGCTGGTAATTTGAGGTCATGTAACTTGAACCTAGAATTTCGATATCACTGTTGATATTATGTCTTAAAACCCAAATCAAATTATAATAATTTGAAACCAATAACCCACCCTCAACATTAAAGGTAGTATCGCAATAAACGAATTCCTATGAAAAGTTAGCGAGAAAAGAAGTCTGATGAAAACTCAGCAAAGTAATTCACAACAAATAGTCATATTATGATGCATAAACGTCTCTAGAAAACAATAATGAAAAGGTAAATGCAGAAGAAGAGCTATTGAGGAAGATCAGAAGTTGATTTCATCAGTTATTGGAGATATTTGCATGAACACTTAAGGAGGAATGAAACGGATATCTGAAAGAAGATTGGAGTAGAGCGCTGCAGCTAATCAATTTTCAGATTATTGACTGATGATAATGATAAAGTACGAATAAATACGAGTAAAGTATGATAAAGTACGAATATTTATTTTCCAAGATCGGAAAAGTATTACATTTATGAAAAAATGGTGCCAAAATTTCGTTTACAGTACGATAATTCCTTTACTTACAACTAGGCATTGGAATCCAAATGGAAATGCAAACATTTGCTCAACATTTGAATCGCTAAAATAAACTTAGGAACGAATCCATGTTACCCGCAAGAGGGGAATTTCATAGTGAAAAATCTAACGCATCCACTAGCAACCGTTTCTCACGACGGGACCATTCAAGCTACTCAGGTGTCCTGTACACTATGAAAGTTGTCGGCCCTTAAAGCAAAATACCTTTTTTTAGTTCCAACAATATTTACCTGGTTAGCATGTTTGGCTAAAGTACATGGCGTGAACTAGGCGGATCTGGGTTTGAATTCGCGTTTATTTAGTTTTTTTTACTGTGGAGTTCACTTGTTTAATAAATCAACAGAAACTATTACTTGGTATCCTTTTTACACCTATATACCTACGAAACCCGTTATGGCAATTTGAAGATCCTATTGAAATTTTGTCCACACGGTTATAATATCATGTGGGAAAATTGCGACGGGCATTAACGATTTAACTAACTAACTAACTAACATTTAATCTCCCACGATATAGATAATATGCAAAATATAGTGACAAGCAAATCGGCGCATTAATTTGACCACCAGATTTTTCTGCAATACCAAATATTAAAACTATCAACAATTTCCACTCGTCCCGGGAAATGTGTTCATCACTGTCGTACACGTGGTCGTGTTTACACCGATAAAACAGCTGGCAGCGGGGAGATCTCAGTCCGTATTACACGCTGGCCTTCCGCAAGGAAGGCCGGTACTCTCTCACAGACATGCGGGCATTATAAATTCCTAATTCAAGTGGTATGATATTTTCTAACGAATACACCATGAACTGGCCCACCGAATGAGAAAAATAAACACTCACTGTGTAATTATTAATTAATACAACACCAGCGTTGAAATAACACAAAAAATGATTCATTCCTACAGTTAGGTACGCTCATTTAGTGGGGTTTGGCGCCTTGACACACAAGCACGTGATGCCTAAAAGCTGTAGCAACACAAAATTCTTGGTCAGATTAAACCGTACACTTCGCTAACAGCATGATAGATAGTTTATTCCAACAAAATAGCGTCGGATTTCACCTAAGATCTAGGCACAACTTTTATAAACGAAGAGCTTAGGTTTCTTACAACTCCACTATCATGCACAATTCCAAACACCAGGTCAACCAACGTCGACGGCGGTCCTTCGTATAAGGACAACCAAGGTCCCAAATGCTGTATGGTGTCTTCAGATCAAACACTTCTACAAACCGTTAGAATCAGTGAAACAGATGAAGTAAATCTTGGATTATGTCAAAGCAGGCTTCTAGACCCTAACCTTACATTATAAGATTACACCCTCAGCTAATATCCGTTAACCCGTGTAAATATAAGAGCGTGCCGATCAAGTTCGGGAATCGAATAGTGGTGACGTTCAAAGTGAACGGTGATAAGGGTTCCGTGTCATGCCGCGCTATCTCAGCTGCCGGCGACAATCCGTCCGCTCTGCGAGGTAGACAAATGACGCGCGTCCTCCGCGCTCCGAAACCTATCGCACACTGCGAAGGGAAGTCCCGTCGGAGTACCCTGGAGGTCGAGAATATAGAGAGGGGAGGTAGAGAGCCCCTTCCTCTTCCCACCTCATGACCACCGCAGACCCTCATCCTCTTGCGCCCTCCATTCAAGCAAGCTAACTCCCAACCCCCTGTGACGTAACTGAGAGAAAGAGAAGAGGGGAAATACATTCTGCGCCTGCGCCTCCTAGTCTCCTCAACGATTCCCCTCGTTTTCCTCTCCCTCTCAAAGCTGTCAATCAGTCGTCCACCTCCTTCTCGTCGATGCTAATGATGGTATTCCCTGGATTTTTTGCGACTTGGTCCATATCCTTTTGGAACTCCCTCCCTATGTCCTTGAAATAAAGTTTGTCACTTACCTCCTTAAAAACCAAACTATAAGAATATCCCCAAAACTATACGAATGCAGCAACATAACACTTAAAGCTGGGTATCTAAATGTTACACCTAAATATTTGTTATTAATGTAAAATAGTTATGTAAAAATGTGCGCTAAGTCAATCAAAATATGTATGTAATCAATATCTCAAAAATATGTATGTTAAATGGCATTGGTCAATACAGACTTATAATTTTGTTTTATTATGCATAAAATATGTAAAACGATTTGTAAACATCGAGCTTAGATATGCTCTGTATGTACTTAGTCTTACAGGGCATGCCCTAGATCAATAAAATTTGTATTCTATCATTGTATCTATCCTTGGACGACAATATTGCCAGCATTGCAGGCAGCTTCTTCAAGTCTGAGCTACCAATGGAGACATTTGTACACTGGAATGCATATTCTGATTTTCGTCGTGGACAGCTGATACTTGACGTATGACGAAATGCTATTTTATTCAAATTGGTCAAAAGGGTGAGCGCTCAAAATTATTGGTTTCATAAATTAAATATCATTTAAATAACACACGCATTGTTCTTTGCCTAACAAAAACATTAATATTTTGTCTCAACGATAAAGGAAATGAATTATATAATTTTCCCAATAATTTTAAAGAAAAATTCTGTATTTCTCATCCAAAATTAATTGTTTTGCTAATAAAACGTTTAAAGAACCCTTCCCTAGAAGCTACGAGTTTATTTTTCTACATTGGCTCTCGAGAAATGTACAAGCACTAAACGGTTGGGTTTTCTCCACGTTTACGGTTTCAGTGGTATATTTATAAAGCAAAAATTTTCCTTTTCTTTGTAAGCTTTCTTTGCAAAAAATATTTAAAATTTAGCCCTATTCTATGATTTTCCTTTCTAAGTTTCATTGGCCCACATTTGTTGCAATCAGATTATTTCAACAGTGGAATATTCCCTTAATTCAAAGTGACAATAAAGAGGGCTTGGTTGGAAAAAGACTCCGTAGTATGCCTTAATAGAACAAAGAAAGAGAACTCATCTGAATTAGCAGTTTTTAAAGTTCGCTTCATTTTTATTAAGTGAAACCAAAGACCTTGATGAGTAAAATCAAGTAAAAATCTCTTCAGAATATTTGTGTGAACCGAAGGAAGAACTATTGTGTATTCAGTGGTGTTATTGACAAACATTTAGAGTTTAGAATAATTGTTCCATTAATGTTAAAAGTACTATTTTTTGGAGTACTTTATCTGACAAAACACAGTCTTGATAACAATGGTTGAAAGAGAGTGGAGTGGGAAGATTTTCCGTGGAAGGCCAAGAATGGAATATATCAGGTATTTTATAACGGACATTAAATTAATTTTTATGAAGAAAGAAAAATGTTGACAGAAAGGAAAAGGGAACTTGAGATTCCGCAAAGCATATTTTTACTAGCTTCTTATAATAAAACATTTGCCTCTTTTTTATGTATATTTTTTATTTTCTGGATAAATTAATGCATGTAAATTACGTTCAGAGGTTTTTACTAATTTTACAGAACGTTGTGTTTAGAAAAAACGAAAATGGTAATAAAGGGGGTTCATGTCAGGGGTTCGCTTTAAAATGGAATTCATTTCCGCTTAGGTATTTGTTAACTTCATTTTTCATTAACATATGCGATGCTGATCTTAATGTCTGTTTGTATATATTTTTCCTTACTTAGAGCTCTTAATCCAATCATGTTTTGAAGTAACTAGGTATTATTTAGCACGTAAAGGTACTAGGTGGTGCGGTGCACAATTCCTGGCCTTGGTTAAGGAAATGCTAAAAGCGTTTTCTCTCATACAAAAAAGGGTCCAATGAGTGCGAGCGTCCTTTTTTGTGTTCTATTTCACCGCGCCACACCTAGTGGCTTCGTATGTTTTTAATCACGATATGTGAATCTTCCGTTTACCTATTCCCTAAATTCACAATGTCCTTTATATTTCGTTCATCCGCAAATTCCCGTCATGCTTAGTTTATATCGATCAAGCAAAACTTTTGTGCCCTTTCTTGAGCACATTTTCCTATTTATTCACGTTAAAAGTTATCGGAAAAAAGCTATGAAGAAGTGTGCACCGAGTGTTTCATGGACACTTTTGTTAGATATTTAGTTACGGCTCAATATCTATTCGTTTATAATATTTTTTCTCTATATGTTTCCATCTACTTTATGTGTGTAGAACAGCTGATTTCCTTGTTTTCTCATTGTATACATCTAGGGCATTGGAATGAATCATTTTAGAATATGTAGAAAATTATCTTTTGTATTATACAACTAAAAAGCAGAGAAGATGTGTGAGAAATATGGTTTTAAATAACCACAAACGGGAAAAAATATCTTTAATAAAGTCCTAAATACCATGTAGGATATCAATAATTTTACAATAACTTGCAATTATTGAGAGAGATGGCATTGTATTTTTTCATTGTATTTTCAATTTTAATTTTTTTATAACTTAAAATATTTAGTATTTAAATAGTCAACAAAAGATACAAATATGTGTAAATTAATAATTTTATTGTTTAACAAAATAAAACAATCAATCGCCGATTCATTATCATTTACCGACAGTTTTCGAGCTCAAATAATGCTTATTGCAATCAATTTCATATTTCACACGCTAAAGCAAGCTCTAGTGGCTTCTACTCAATAGGCTTACATTGTGTAATCAGGTCAAATGCGCTGCGCAAAATGGACGCTTTGGACGTAGTGAAATGGGTATTATGATACTCCAAATGAATACACCAGCGGGATTCCACAAAAATAGAAGATGCCCGGCGCCGGTTGATCGATCTCTGGTACATTGGGCGTTCGTTGTGCCCTGACAATTGCTCAAGAGAAACATTATCCCGCTCCATTTATTCTGGGGCAGAGTGAGCTTATCTTCCGTCACATTCATCGCATAACTCAACACTACGCTACAATAATCGTCAATAGCCCGCAAAGTACCACCCGTTCGAATTCCCACACCAGCATATAGATACAACAACATGGAAGAGTGAATGGAAACGGATTACTCGATGATTTCTCCGGCTCAAAGCCTTCCCTATTTCCCCGCGCCACTGCACACTAATGTATTCCATCCCTCGCTCCTATTCTGTCCGAGATAGCGCTTCCATTCTCCTTCTCGGCTGTTGTGCTTCTGTTTACCGCCATTGACGACCTTCAAATGCAGTCAACCATGCGAGGGCCCCAACATTTTCCGTGCGCTTTTCCGATCTTTGAATTTTGATTTCTCTCTTTTCCCAGCCCCCCATTAATCTCCTTTCAGAAGTATATTTCCCATTTAATGCTTCCATGGGTGAATATCAAAGTTAGTGTTCAACGTTGAATTTTCTCACAAATTTACTCATGTAAAATAGGTTACATTTAAAATATATTTCAAAACTATTCAACAGTTATCGGGTTTCTCTTCTTGGCCCACAGCAACATCTGCTGTACCCCAGAGCATTGTCCTTGGAACATATCTTTCTAATTTATTCATTAATGATTTTCCCTCTCAACGTTTTCTTCTAAAACTCATGCAAGTTAATAACCCCTCTGACTGCCATGATCTTCAAGATGCCTTGAATAATACCTCAACATCTTGTAATGACTATTGATTAAATTTAAACTCGGCCAATTCAAGTAATATATATATATCTCCCTTAAAAAACAATTCATATTGAGTTAAAGTAGATTCACTAAAATCTAGTTCGGTGATTTTGAACATCAATCAAGGTATATAAAGTCAATTGCAACATAGGTTTCAATATATTACATCATCGTGAGGTAGGAATTGAGGAATTTGGTCTGAAGGCCGATTTAGTGCAATTTATACAAAAACTCTTCGCGGTCTATTCATGCATACATATATATGTAATACGACCGTTTATGAAGTTTTACATTATTATCGAGTCTTATCACACAAAATGTTTCTGAGTGGTAAAATGCAAATATTTCTTACTTCAAGTATGAAAATGAGAGTTTATAATGCTCAAATACCGAATAATATCGACTGAGTCTTCTAAATTGGTTTATTACAAGAGATTTGATGCAAGAAAGAATGAAAATAATATGCTTCTACCTTGCATGAACAATCAGAAATTATTTAAGTAAAAATACTTTCTGGTAATGAGAGGAATCGCCGCTTTATAATTAACAACCAGCTAACTTTCCCAGTTTCCCCCTCTTATTCGCACTTTGCCACTATCCTCGCCAAAACCGTTGTGGTTTACACGTGTGCCTTTTTCTTCCAATGTATAACATTGAAGAAAATCTTCCCACGTGTGTCATATACCGATGCCGCTGGGGGAAATGCGGCAGTGGTTGCCAGATCCAGTTTCACGCCGAACGCAAGACTCTCTGTTGGGGCTGCGTCTCTTCTCTGATTTAAGGTTCGCCGCTTGTAGATGGGAAAAAAACTATGGAATAAATGAATTTATTTACGGTTCGGAGTGTGTTGTGGATCCAATATTCTACGGACGTCAACAGCGCCATTTGTCGGGTCATTCCTGTCACGTCGTCAAGGTTGGAGATGAGAAGGGTATGAAAAAGTGAGGAGGGAGTTCAGGATGGAAATGGACAGAGAAAGAGGAGAGAAAAGTAACAAATACTCCGAGAGGGTGGCGACAACATTCCCTTTCCTCTACTTGCACGACATCTGAGACACTCCCCTTTGAAAGATAAATACACATCCCTACTGACTCCTTCCTTCTCTACTGAATTCCTCTTCTTTCTCCATTCCCTATAAAAGACGGCACATCATCCCATCTCATTTTATGTCACTCATAGCCACACACTGCGTCTAATTTCGACACCACATACGCCAAATATAGTGCTAGTTAAACATGGTGGTAGTTATGCAGGTCAATTCAGTGGAAGAGTCCATTGCCAGGAAAGTAGCTCCGCACTCTAGCGAAAGCAATACCGTGAAATATACGTACATAAGTATAAAGGAGATAAATTTTAATTATCGTAAAAAAATTAAACTATACAACATATTAATAGATATTCTTTGTTTTTTGGCCAAAAGTGGAAGCGGAAATGGAGGCAAATGAGTAGGAGGCTCTTTTCAGTGGGTGTGTCCCTTGCCTATAACTATCTCTGCACGAGGGAGGTAGGCAGTCTCCGCGTTTGACTAAGGGTATCGAAGGTCGAAAACAACATTGCCAACTTATAAATTCTCAATCCTCACATCAATTTTCTAGCTCTATGTGAATTTTAACCCAGTTTTTCAGGTGTTTCATTTTTATAAATTGCGAACAATGTCAGCGTATGTATTTTGATATGGCATTGTCTGAATCGTGAATAGTCGTGAAACGCAGTCACAGGTAGAATATCTGAGAATCCTGTGTGCGCTTTCTCCTCTGCCGTAGTCGAGAAAAGATAAATGTCCCGAAATTATCCCGTAGTCACCCGACCAAGAGAGTCAATGTATGCATAAGGCTTCCCTCGTCTTTCAACCTTACTCAAGCTCTTTCAAACTTCCCTTGAAACCTTACCCCTCATCCTTTCCGATCTCAATTACTTTTCTATTACTTTTCTCCTTTTGCTTAAATCTTATCCCGCCATCTAGATCCTATTCTCCCTGATCCAATCCCGGTACTGTACGAAAAACCATTCCATTCAAAACGAGTACTCTCCTTCAATTCTCCAAAAGCCGCTCCCGGGAGAAATCCCGTGACATCAAGACCAAAATCACTTCCAATCCGCATACGAAAGAAATAGAACACCCTCAAAGGAGGATGGTTAGCAACGAGAGAGCGAGTGGTCAACACGAGGCAACACCCTTGGGGAATAAATACAATCTCTACTCAACAGCCACTCACCCACTATCTATCCTTCCAACCTTTTTACAAAACTATTCCATTAGTGACCTTCTTCCGACGGCCCTCTTATTCCCCCAGTAACCAATAACCGAGCACCATCTCCTTTCGACTAAGACGCTCTCATCCTCCATAAACCCCCTAGACGATGCTTCGAAAAGGGCTTTTGTGACAAGCTCACCTGTGTTTATCCCTCTCCTTTATAACTGGACTCTTCGTCATATTGGAGGAAGAAAACGAGTGTGTGTGGATATTAAAGACTAGGGAATGGAAACGAGTGAACTTGTACTGCACGTAAATAATGGGTTTGGAATACTTAAAACACCATTAATCAAAACATTTAATCTTCGGCTGCACAGCCTCCATATAGCATCCACCGTTGTCGATGAAAACACAGATACGATTCACTTATGTTCGTGAATTACGATACACGTGTACACATAACGGTGGACGTAAATAATTACGCCATTTGAGGAGTTAGTAATCATCCTTCTGAGATATTAATTGGGAACCGTGAAAAAAAAATCTGTAGTACAGCCAAAATTTTGCCGAAACTGGTCATTTTTAAGACCAATATCTCATGAAATAAACGTTAAAGAGGATTAACTCAGTATTATAAATTAAGGCCTAAGTTTGAATAATATATTGGTGGATAAAAACTTTATTGATGTGATAAAAAATGCCACTATAGCAAAACGTTAATGTGGAGCTCAAGCACTCCTTTAATGGTACTTCCCTAAAATCGTGATTTGAAATGGTGATAACACCTTTGATCAACAGTCAGAATTGTGATCACTTCTTTGAATAAATGCGTAATGAAATTTGCAGATAAAAAACAGGCAGAGGAAATTTAGGAATCAAAGAAATTATAATATTATTACATCAATATAGGAGATTTTTTCATCGATTAATATGCTGTCATTCTGCTATCAGGCTTGGTGACATGATTCTGGCTGCTTAGAAAAAAAGTCACTTGATAAGCGGGAAATGCAGGAATTTCAGACAAATAATGTTATAAAGGCTCAGTGATGGGATGAGGCGAGAATCAAAACCACTTGAAGTCAGACAGCCGGAAATATAATGACAAAAAAGACATCCCACGCAAGGCCATGATCTTTACCAGACCATTGTAAACATAATACTATGTTGACTCCTGGATTGTTATGAAATCTGTTCCGCTATGTCAAATAATCTCGTGAAGCTCCAGGTATATATCCCTCATCAGATATATCCCTCTACCGACATTCCAGTTGGAGATATACTCATTCCTGATGCTAACGTAAGGGTAGCACCCAGCTTTAATGAGGCGTACATTTGAAAGAGATATATTCTACCCAATGCTCCAATATATGCTGGCTATCTTTTTACAGAGCACAACAGTTTTTATAATTTTCTAATAATTATCTTGAAGTACTTTTTTGCGTTACCATCAGGTTCCAACAAAAAGTCATGTCAATATATATCTGTATATAATTAAAAGATTCCATTTGAAATCAATCTGACCAGAAGTACAGCTTCTCTGAACAAACGCCTACCAAACATTTTACACCTACGGCTGTGATGGAAAAATAACTGTCTTGAAGTTTGCGGAAAGAAACAAGAGCCTTATTCAAGAAGGACTCGGCCTCAAATTTTTTCGGGATGTGACGTCACTGCAAATAGAAATCTCAACATTTAAATGGCATTATTTGAAATCTGAGGTTTTGAAGTCAAAATTCATGGTTGAAAAATCGTTCAGAGATCATTTTCAGTGTTGACAACGCTGTTAACTGATCGTTTAATATTGTAGTGCAGTGTAAGAACCTTCTGTGATTCTCAGCACTTGAAAGATGTTATTATTATTGGCTATATAATATAGAGTATGATTACGCAGTACTTTTCTGCCCCATAATATTTTACTTTTGTTCGGTAAAATTCTTAATCGTATTTGCTGCCGAGTGGTGCATTCCGTTATACTTTTGTTAATTTGTGTGTGTTCACTGTAAGAGGGCAAGGAGGTTCTCTTTTTGATCCTCGATACGAGACGGACAGTTGTTGAAAAGAACTTGTGTGCTTCCGACATCCAGGGAGAACTTGCATTATGGACATTGCGCCAGCTCGCCATGGCATTAACGCCTCCAAATTTTTGTAAGTACCATTTGGTGGCATTCCGATCATATCCCGAGTACACTTTTCACCTTTTGAAGTGTTAAACATTTTTTGGTCTTTCGGGCCGGATAAGATCGGATCGCAGATTAAGTTGGTCGGATCCATTTGATGAATCCACATCGTAATCATTTTGTTGGTTATCATATTGGAATTAATTATCTGTCGTGGCGAGTGATTGGGAAAATATTTGTTCCTTGTAATTTCATTTGAATCATAAACTATTCTTTGGTCGTTTTCTTCTGGTTTTGTGTCAGTAATTTCCATCTTGTAACATTGATTCATATATATTTGAGTGGAGTTGATTCATCATGTCCGATAAAGAGAAGAATAATAGGCTAATGAGGAGATTTCGATTAACTCAATTAAAATATGAAGAGAATATGCGTATTATTGAAAAATCATACGAAATATCCATGACGGTCGAAGGCAACGCGGAAAAGAAAGACATTTTTGAGAGTAGGTTTTTGCTACTCAATGATCAATATAAGTCCTTCGTTGAATTATCGGATCAATTGCGGGAAATGACTAATGAATTAGAGTTGGAAAAGCAAGGGGCACCACAGTTAAAGGCAATCGAGAAGGTAAAAGGTTACTTCCACGAAATACGAGCCGTGGCAAGATGTGTTCTGAATCGGGAGGTACCTGCTGCGTCAAATAACGCCTCTTCGAATGAATCTGACGAAAGAACGGCGAATTTACCTAAAATTACGCTGCATTCCTGCGATGGAAAAATTGAAAGTTTAAAGCCGTTTTCCGATGTGTTCAATAGTCTTGTTCACCAAAACTCTAAATTAACTGATATTGAAAAATTATATCATCTAGTGTCGAGCGTACGAGGTCATGCCCACAGGCCTGTAACTAGTTTGCCGCTGATCGCTGAAAATTATCAAATATCGTGGAAAACTTTGATCCAACAGTACGAAAGAAAACGCCAATTGGCGTTTCATTACTTAGATAAGTTGTTTAATTATCCATTTTTGAGGAATAATTCACTTGATTCTTTGCAAAAGTTCATCGAAACATTCACGGAATATATGAATACATTGAAGACAATCATCATACCTAATTTGGGCGAATTTTTCTTGTTCTATTTAGCATCTCGAGTTACGGATCAAGACAATAAAAAACATTAGAACTCGGGAATAACCGGGTGGACTTTCCAACGGTTCACATGCTCTTAAAATTTGGCCACGACTACATTAACGTTCTCCGATCATCGGGAGTAAAGGAGAGCTCACAAACTATATCATTGAAAGTGGTTAGTTCATCAAGGAAATCTTTTGGAATGAAAACCTTTCATTTTCAAGAAGCTAAGGTAGAGAAGTTATCATGACCTGTTTGTTCGCGAGATCATAGGATACATACCTATTAATGCGAGAGATTCATTACTCTACCGATGACGAAGATAAGAGAATTGGTGAAAACAAAACAGCTGTGCTATACTTGTTTAGGAGAGAAACATTCCTCGAAGCAATGTCTTTCCAAAACTCTTCGTAAAGTATGTAAGAATAAACATCATACTTTAGTATGCAATCGGAACTCGCGTTAAGACAGTGTAGTCGACAAATCTCAAGCCACAAATGATAAGGCATAGCCTTTAAATGATCAACCGGCTGCAGAACTTCTTAAGAATACTTAAAGGGTAAACTCTGAATCAGTTGCAGTCGAGGTGGATGGCTCGTCAAATTCAATTTCATGTTCTGCTTGCCAGATGAATTTATATTATTCAATGGTTTTGTTGAGGACATGTCTTGCGCTTGCAAGGAGCAAGTCAGGAACATTCATCCCTATTCGTGGTCGAATTGATCCTGCTTCTCAAGCAAGCTTCATTACAACGGACTGTCAGTAACGATTAGGGATTCCTCGCAGATCATCGCTGGTAAATTGCTTTGGTTTAGCCGCTACTCCGATTACGTCCACCAAAGGCACTGCCTCTGTAGTGATTCGACCGAGTCGAGGGGGTCCTGAGCTTCAAGTATATTCCACTGTCATACCAAAGGTAAGCCCAACACAACCCATGGAGCAAGTCCCAGATAGAGTACGCCATCATTTTGAATTCTTAGAATTAGCAGATTCAGAGTATTATAAACCAGGGCCAGTAGATGTTTTACTTGGCGCAGATATGTACTCCGATATTATGTTGGATAAGCCAGTGGTTTGTTCAAGTGGACTTCCCACAGCCTGGCCTTCGATTTTTGGGTATGTGCTTATTTGGCCATTAAACACGGTATATTCTGCATTTCGTGACTCATCTAACATTTCTTCTTGTCTTGTATCGGCTGAATCTGATCTCGATTTAACTCTACAAAATTTTTGGAGATTGGAGAAAACACCTATGGTTCATATTGTTCCACCGCAGGATGAGTTAGCAGAGGAATTGTTTGTTAATTGGAAAATTATTCTTTCCAACCAATTGAATTAAATCATCTATCTGAGATAAAACATCTTGTATATTCCACCTTCACAGTATTTCTGGAGCTCGATTTGGAATTCATCAAGCGTCACTCTTCGTGTTCCAATTTGTTGAGAACTGTGACATATTGTCTGAGATTTATTAACAACACATGGGTTAAATCAAATAATCGCCTTAGTGGATCTCTGAAATTGAATGAAATCAATTCGGCATTGTTACTTTGCACTCGAATGACCCAGCAATGTCACTTTAAAGAGGACATTTATCGCCTAAATCGAGGTCTACCTTGTTCAGTTCTAATTCCACGCTTAAATCCCTTCCTTGATTCAGATGGTTGTCTCAGGGTGGGTGGGCATCTTCAAAACTCGAATTTGTCTCATTAACGGAAGCATTCATTTTTGCTACTCATCTACATCTACATCTACATATTACCCCGCAAGCCGCCTCAATAGGCGTGTGGCGGGGGGTGTTAGGACACCAGCCGTTTAAAGATAAAAAGGAAACGCTCTAATGAAATTACGCCTAGCATTTATTATAGTCCCTTATTGTTCGGGGGAAAAACGAATTCCCATACCTATCCGTTCGGCAAAATATCTCTCTTAATTTATCGTTTCTGTCGGACCTGGAAATATAGTGGGGTTCTAATATGATGTTCTCCGTGTCGCTCTGAAAGATATCTATTCTCAATTGTTCAAGCAATCTAAGCCTAGCGCGTAGCCTCCGAGTCTCTAGCGGTTCCCAGCCTAATTCGTTTAACATCTGTGTAACGCTGTCAGTACGCCCGTAGCTGTTTTTGACGAATCGCGCAGCTTTCCTTTGTATTTTATTAAGTTCCCGGACTAAGTCTTTCTGCACCGGATCCCATATGCTCGCTGCATATTCAAGGTGTGGCCGGACGAGTGCCAAATAGCACCTCTCTTTTACTTTTTCATCCGAAAAACTACCCACAATACGCTTGACGAATCCTAGCTTCTTCAGAGCTCTGCCACAAATATTTCTTATATGTGCTCCCCACGATAGGTCCGAAGTTATCGTAACTCCTAGATACTTCACTTCATCTGTCGCCTTTATGTTAACACCATCCACAGCATATACATGGGAATAGTTGGACGACCTCCGCAAGAATTGTACCGCCGTGCATTTGCTTAGATTAAGTTCGAGTCCCCACTCTTGGCTCCACTCATGAACGTTGTTTAAATCCGATGATAAGGTTTCAAAGTCAGAGTGATCACTAATTTCACGATAGATGACAGCGTCGTCGGCAAATAGACGTATTTTACTGCTAATTCGAGAGCATAGATCATTTATGTATATAATGAACAAAAGGGGTCCGATCACGCTTCCTTGCGGGACACCTGATGTCACTTTAACGACATCAGAGCTAATTCCGTCAAGAACTACCTTTTGCTTACGATCACTCAGAAAGTCGCGTATCCAGTTTACTACTGTTTCGTTTAGGCCGCATGACTGTAATTTGTATAAAAGTTTGTTATGAGGTACCGTGTCGAAAGCTTTCTTAAAATCTAGAAATAATGCGTCAACTTGTCTTTTCGATTCACCAGATTTGAGAACGTCATGAAGAAAGAGCGCGAGTTGTGTTTCACATGATCTACCTTTCCGGAAGCCGTGCTGACAGCCATGGAGGACGTTACGACTGTCCAGGAACGTCATGATATTGCTAACGACGATATGTTCGAGTATCTTACCTATAATCGACGTTAATGAAATTGGTCGATAGTTCCCTGGGTCGTGTCTGTTTCCCTTTTTGAATATCGGTGTAACGTTTGCAATTTTCCAGTCTAATGGTATCTTTCCTTCAGACAATGACTTCTTGAATATTATGTTTAAGAACGGTGCGATCTGTGGCGCCAACTCCTTGAGGACACGCGCGGGTATTCCATCTGGACCCGGAGATTTACTATTTTTTATCGACTGCAGCTGTTTAGTTATCCCATCACGTTGAATAGTGATTTCTTTCATCGGTTCCTCAGTGAATTGTAATTCAAAATTACATGCAGTATCGTCCGTGGTGAATACACTTTTGAAGTGGGAATTTAACGTGTTAGCTTTGTCAATATTTTCGGTGACAAGTTTGCCATCTTTATCAAATAACGAATCTACGGTTGAAGATTTTCCCTGAAGCTCTCTCGCATATGACCAAAAAGATTTCGGATTTTCTTCGAGTAATTCACCAAGTACTTTTTTCTTGAAATTTAGCAATGCAGAACGCATTGATTTCTTAGTTTTTGAGCGTTGCGCAGCGTAACTTTCTTTTGCTTCAAGTTCCTTCGATTTGTCACCTACCGTAGTGAACTTTTTAACCAAGTTGTACAATTTTCTCTGTCTCTTAAGGTCCCTCCTAACATCGTTGTTATACCAGCGAGGTTCTTTACTGTCGCATTTCAATTTTTACGGAATATATTCGTTGATTCCCCGTCGTTACTCAAAAATAGTCATTTGACTAAATTGATTATAGACTATTATTACAAGGTGTATTTACACGTAGGGCCAGCAACTTTACAATATTTGTTAAGTTTTAAATTTTGGATTATCTCTGCCCGAAGTGTAATCAGGCAGAGGATTTATCAATGCATTCCTTGCTTCAAATTGCGTTGTGCTCCAAAAGTACCATTAATGGGAGACTTGCCTTCTCCTCGTATTCAACCTGCGCATACATTCTTACACACAGGGATTTACTTTGCACGACCGTTTTTAGTGAAGGAATCCTTGAGAAGGAATGAAAAACAACAGAAGGCGTATATGTGTTTATTCATTTGTTTAGCAACCATTTAGAAGTTGTATCTGGTCCTCAACAGAGGCTTTTATTGCGGCGTTTGGGATATTTGTATCTCGACGAGGTATTTGCTCAGATGTTTACACTGACTGTGGTACCAATTTTGTTGGCGCAAATAGTTATTTAATCGGATAAAACAAACAGTTTCAAGCCTTATTAAAGAGTAATGAAACGTCGGATAAATACTCCATCACAAATATCACTTGGCATATGAATGCCCCGGAGGGACCCCACTTTGAGAGTCTGTGGGAAGCAAATATCAAGTCGGCAAAAGGTCTGTTAAAAAGGATAGTGGGTAGCCAAATTTTAACTTTTGAAGAACTATCAAACATATTCGCCAGAATTGAAGTGGTATTAAACTCCAGACCATTGGTCTCTTTGCCACCGGATCCCAACGAATTGGAAGTTTTAACATCTGGACATTTTTTTATTGGCATACCATTAGTAGCTATCCCCGAACCATGCCTTTTAGATGTTAAAATCAACCGAGTACCCGATGGAAACTTGTGAAACGAATCTCCCAACATTTCTGGAATCGATGGACGAACGAGTATCTATCCACATTACAATCTAGGACAAAATGGATATTGGAAAATCCAAATTTAGAACGAGGAGATGTAGTGATCCTTGAAAGGGAGAAAAGTCCTCTTGTGCAATGGCCTTTGACTAGAATTATTGATGTTCATCAAGGAGCTGATGGTCGAGTGCGGGTTTGCACTATCCAAACAGCGTTTGGTAGTTTTAAACGCCCAGTTTCAAAACTGGCCAAACTGCCTGTTCAATAATTTATTGTTTTTCTTTAATTTGTTTTGTTTTTTGTTTCTGTCCTTTTCTTTTGTATATTTTGGGAGATTGTTCATTTTCTTGTACATATCGCTTGCTTAGAGAACATCCTGCAGAACCATTCCCATCCGAGGGCTACCCATTTGCACAAAATATCTGATGATTGCCCCCTTCAGAGAGAAGAACCTAATTTACAACCTCACCATTTTTATTTATCTTCTCAGGTACAGTTTACACGCTCTTTATTTGGTTTCTTCATACTTCCCTAAGCACTCGCGAAAGTACTTGCTTATTATTATAATTATTAAAATTGGCACCCAATTTTGGTGGGTGGGTTTATGTTCGGTAAACTTCCTAATCGTATTTCCGAGTGGTGCATTCCGTTTTACTTTTGTTTTTTGTGTATCCACCGTAAGAGGGCGAAGAGGTTCTCTTTTTGAACCTCGATACGAGGCGGACAGCTGTTGAAAAGAACTTGTGTGCTTTGGACATCCAGGGAGAACTGGCATCATGGACATCGCGCCAGCTCGCCATGGCATTAACGCCTCCGAATTTTTGTAAGTACCATTCGGCGGCATTCGGTTCATATACAGTCCACTTTTCACCTTTTGAATTACTAACAACTTTCATTAACCCACGGAAATATTGCCATCCATTTTGGTCATCGCAATTTTAAATAAATTTAAAATAAGATTATATAGTATCAATCGGTGAGATTATTTCCCATTTTCCGCAAATTCCCTGTCATATAAATGTGAAAAGGCGTCCATCAATGAGCTTGTGCTATGGTTTCTCTTAATATTCATTATCTCCGCTAAAATGTAAGATGGCAAAGAAGTTTTACTAAAGGTAGAAATACAACATAGTTTGTGATATTGCGTTGCCTAAAATCGTATATATTAATCGTAAAATTACGAAAATATAAAGAAATTTCAAAACGTAATTTATAGAGAAGAAAATGGCTGCTCATTTAGATTACCGTCTTCAAAATTTGGAGCACTTAACTTTATTTTCGTCAGAAAAGGAAAGATATAAATCTTAAATAGAGCTTAGACAAGTTTCATTTCATGACTTCTATTACTCACCACTACTTTTTAATGTTTTCATGGCTACGTCAAATTTATTTCACAATATATTAACGTTGCCACATGTCACAAAATTCCACAAAAATATTTTGTTTATTTCTCACATTAATAAATTGTTGTCAAATTTTATTTTTTCAATGTGGGACGATGGAGCAATTCCATAAAGTAGAGCCCGATATAGATTCTTATATGCCATTTGAACGAAAAATGCTGAAATCACATTTACTCCCACCAGTTTTGGATGATTTTCAATTATAATCCTGAAGTTTACAAGTAAATGTTATTAAATATCCCGATTTGTATACTAAAACGCTGCAACGGATTGCAATTTATCAGAGGAATCTATTTCAAAAAACAATTCGTCACACTGATATGCCCAAATCCCCGATAATGAACGCGAGATCGTTAAATTTAACCTCAAAGGAAACGTAGCGAGGGGAATTCCAATTGTAATTAATACACAGTACATTCTAAAGATTCCTCTTCATAGAATATCCGTCCTCCACCATCGCTATTCACTCTCGTTTCACCCAATTTGCTTACTGCTTTTGATTCCATTTTCGTTTGACGGCGTGCGGTGGACCATAAAAAATTATTATAATGTCGCAATGCCCTGTCTTTAGTTTTGTGACTCCGCAGATCCAGCGCTATTACTACTAAACCATGCACCCAAACGAGAGGAGAGAACAAAAAAGAGAGCTGGATACGAAGGAAGTCAATGGAGCATGATACATAGCGTTTTTACAGCACATATACAATAGTCAAACAGATTCACAGTTTAGTAAAGTAACTGTGAATATGTCACTTCACGCGATCTATATCAGGGTTGTCCAACTTGCTAGGCCTCAAGGGCCACAACTTAACCTTTAATGTAGTTGCGGGCCATATAGCAATAAATTATTATTTTTTTATTTAATAATAAGAAACAATGTAAGGTATAAAAATAAATTTATGAATTTTTGTCTAATAACTTTCGCGGGCCAAAATAGGTGGCACCGCATGCTGCCCGCGGACCGCCAGTTGGAAAACCCTGATCTAGATGAAGAATCAAATGATTAATTTTTCTTTCTGATAGATGTTGACATGACATTTTATGAAGCATAAAATATTATAATGACATGTAATTTAAATGAAATACTATTTCAATTGTTTCAATTGTTTTCACCGTTACCGCACCTATGTGGGTTGACTCATCTTGCGAGACATTATTAATTTATCTATTAAATATTATTAAAAAGTATGAATTATAGAAAATATATTAGATATGGGGTGACAGACTAAGATTGAAAGACAACACCCATAAGATCTGACACCCATTTAAAACTGAATATATTCCCAAAAAATACTAATTGATATATTTTCCGCCAAGAAATCACGATTGTTTTAGATTAAATATTATCTTGACACTTCCATTCCCCTCCTTCTACTATTCACTTGAAAACCTACAACACGGTATCTAAAAAATACAAGAATGGCCAGGAGCATAAGTTACATGAGTAGCCAAAAATGTGCTGCTGGAAAGAGCTATTCCCGTTTTAAAACCCCTTGACGAGACCAATCCTGAGGAAAAAAGTTCCCTTACGATGAAAAGGGTCTTTATATGGAGGAAGCCTGGCCTTCCCACAAACCGCCTACCGTCCCTGGGGAGTTAGGGCAAAGAAGAGATGCTGTACCGGGCGGCAGGAGGAAAAAAAACTGTAGGGGTGCTGCAGAAAAGTTTCAGGAAAGGATGCGTCGAAAACAGACTTTTTATCTAAAATGCAATGTATAAATTGACTAACCACGAGAGTGGCCGCTGACAAGAGTGTTGTACTCTTGTTAGAATTCTATCATTAGAGAGAAAAAGAAGTTTTAGCTGTTTTGCTAGCTTTAAAACAAAATACTTGACCATAATTAAGGACCGAACTTCTGATATCGTATTAACACTAAAGCCTGCAACGGATTTATTTTTCATTCCAGAGCATCCATCCCCATGTGTCTAATGCTAGTAACAGAGCCAAAATTTTGTTCCGGTAAGTAGATACTCTTGACGGTACCTTCTAGATAGTTAAAACAACTAACGAGAATTGACTGATGAATTAATTTAACCGCAATAATTAGAAATGAGGAGTCTAATTCAAAATGAGAAGTCAAAAGCAGAAAATGAAGATTATCTCAATACAAAATCAAATCTATTGAGTTGTTGCTTATGTAAAAATAAATAAATTATTCCAACTCAGCCGACTGTTATATCCAGATACGTTTTCCTTCTTCGCATATAAACAACGTGTCCCTATCCCTAAAATGGATACTCCATTAATATAATTCAAAAATTTTCAATCAAAGGCCAAAAAGTGAATATTGCCTACTATATGTGCCGCTAAATATCACAACTGCAAAACACATGTCTTATTAACGGTAGTAGTTTCAATTACATTGCCATTCCATACGAAAAATGCCAGATTTCATTCCGATGAAAAAAACAATATCGTGGTAGAGGGTAAGCTTTGTTTGCAAAATAGCTTAAGATTTATAACACACTATGCTAGGCGCACAAAAGAATGTGTTTCATTTTAAAATGTAGATTATTGCTAGATAAATAAATACTTATAGTCGCTAAATTAAGCACAGAAATGTCAGGGAAGGATAAGAATAAAATCTCGGATTCAAATTAAACATCCAAGAATTTAATTATACTGGGGAAATCCTGCTTGAAAATTCATTGTAAATACCAGTTAGTATGACTCATAAAAATTTCATTTACGCTAAAAATATAGGTAGATACGACTTAAACTTTGATAAAATGATAAGGTATTCAGTCAATTTCCCATAAAATTGAAATTGAAAAAATGAAATCTCGTTACGTTTTGTCGAAAGAAACAATCGTATAAAATTAAACGTCGAAAGTCATAATACACCAGTTTGTTGAACAGGTTGGCATTTACATTTGTTATACTGAACAAAAGAAGAGAGAGGGAATTTGAAAGCGATTGGCAAAAAAGAGGACAATTAAAAATGAGACAATATACAGAATTTTCAAAGTAATAAAATGAGCAATCAAGGATAGAATCAATACTCCTCGTATATCAAGAGATTCGTTCAAAATTTAGCTCATACATTCTGGGTTAATCACATGAGGGATCATTCTCCGGCTCTTTGTATGACACACATTTAAGGAAGCATATTTGGAAGGTTCTTATGCTTCATGTCCATACTGCTATTAACTAAAATTTTAAATACAAATCACTGATATCATGGTAAAGATTCATTCTTCGTCGGCGAGAAAGAAAGATAAAAACTCAAAATATCACTGCCTCTGAAAGTGTACAGTTAAAAAGGCAATAAGACCTATTCCTTGTAGCTATTCAGTTGATTTCCCGACTAATGTGATTTAGAGCTCTTTTAAGATATAATGCCATACTTTTCTTCTCACTTAACACTACAAAAATTATAATGCGAAATCAGTAAATTACAAATGCAAGGTCGATGCCACAGAATGCAAAAACGCTTCAACATAATTGAAGCAAAGAGGCAGACCGTAAGCACAAACAAGCTCGAATGTAACACACAAAAGTGAAGGTGGCCTGATAAAAAAATGGTTCACACTCGATACATTTTCCTTGCAATCTGTACTTTTCTTTCTGTGAATATTAAACTTAACACTTGCTGCAATGGTCTGAATAAGTGAATACCAGGAATGGACAATCCTAGAATATGGCAGCAGTAGCGACTCTTGACTACATGCAAGACTCAGTCAATGTATACAAGATGGCAAAAAATGTTGTAAGAGCAAAAACATAAACTTAGATCAGAGCAGAATATCAAGCAACAGAACCACACATTTACGCTAATGGAAGAGCGAAACCCCCTTCCGAACACCTGAGTAAAGAGAGAGGGAGGAAGGGATGAAGAAACCGCCGCCATTACACGCTCCAAAACGGTGACTTTGAAAGGCAGTGTTGGCTGCAAGAGGAAGAGGTGACATGGAAATGATAAAAAGATACGAGGAAGCTTAAAAAGGGGTTCAAGGGAAGGGTTGATAAAAAATTACGGATGAATAAATTTGAATAGTCTTCAAAGAGGAAGGTATGTATAGAAAAAGGGTTCCAGCTAACATCGCCACTCTGCCCTGGGCTCAAACGTTCCGGTGAGTATTAAAGACCTCTAGAGAGCACGAAAGCTCTCAATCGGTGTCCTTACTACTATCTCCTTATAAGACACTTTTCGGGAACTTATTTTCGAAGCTTTGCGGCACTCTCAAAATACTTTTACGTGCAAGTATGGTTACATGCAAGAGCGGCACTGAGCGAAAGACTAAGTTTAATTTTAAATATTATATACCCAATGAAAAAAATATTAGATATTGGAGTCTATACCATTGCGTGGCATAATTACTATGCTTATCGCATATAACTCCTCATTTCGTGAAAAATGATTTTCCGAGGCCTTGAAACCCTTGTGATCGCTGTATATCCCTTGAGTGCATGCCCTGATGACGATAGACGACTCGTATATACATAGAAACGTCGCACAGTGGTCGGAAATCGAAAAAAGCCGGAAAAAAGTCCAATTTTTTTTAAAATATAAAAATTGAAACTTATAAAAATGTAAATATATTTTTGAAAACACAGGCACACGGAAATGAACAGACGGACACTTACAAAATATTATACGGGACGTTTCAACGGTCAGGCCGTCATCGTCGGCAACAAGAGACTAACAAGTGGTCTGTTACCTTGGTGGGGGGAAGTCGGAATAGGAGAAGGGAAGGGGTCTGGTGGGGAGTGGGAGCGAGGGTTGGCTATAAATATATATATATACACACACACAAATAATTGCTGATTATGGAATAGTGACTCATTTTTCATAGTTCTACCCGTTCTTTAGATAAGTAGGCTCAAGCATGACCAAGTAAGCAGATGATGGAGTTTTGGGAGGATTTCCATGAAATAAAAAACATAACCATTTGTGAAAATGGTACTTTTCCAGTTATATGCACAGGTTTTAGGGGTTATTGTTGATATTTGTGTTCTATAACGCCACAAAATGTCGTGTGCCTATTTCGGGCAAAATATTATATAAAGTAGTCATTATAATACGTTTGAAAAATATGGACAGCGAGATATTTAATCAGATAAATGAATACTGAGCTCAGAGCTCATCAGAGCAGATGAACGACGATGAATGCAACGATGTATGTAACTATAAATGCCACGAATTCACTAGAGAATTCTATCTATTGAGATACATTTGTCCATTATCAGCGCGCAAGGTCATTTATTATGCTCTTGTGAACTCGGGGTTATAGTTCTTTCAAAGACGCCGCTAAGGTCATAACGCGGCTAGTTCGCGGTGTCCTCACCATTTGTCAAGAATTTGTCAATGCAGAGCACAATTTTCTGACAACTTTTGTTGTAGGATTATCTCATTAATGCTCAAGTGAAGCGAGTATTTTATAACGGGGTCACATTTTAAGAGCTGCCAAGTAGAAAGAACGGCGATTCCAGTAAAAAGTATGGATAAAAGAAAAAAGAGAGTCGCACGCAATCACTCAAAAAATCCTGGACTCAAACACCAAAAACAACATCTCCATATATTTTTCGCAAGGTCCTTTGTTAATATCGTTGAATAAGGCTCTTCAGAGGCCACGCTTAAAATTTACGAACGCACTTCGAAAAACGAGCGCCAAGTCGGCAAAAGGCAACAAAATGTTTGCTTACTTACTGCCGATCAAAAGGCTTGCTACTGGTGGATCACCTTAAATCCAGAAAGGTTTTAATCCCACCGTGTGGCACCTCACTCCTGAGTTAGAATTTTTGAAGAGCGCAAAGTTCCTTGACGTTTTCCGAGCAACATCATTCAGTGCTACCTCCATAACATAAAAGAAACTTGTTTAGCGGAAAGTAAGGATCATTTTTCCAGGGAAAACCTGAATAGCGTTATATAATGTACGGATTAAAGTTCACATATAGCATAATACAATAAAATACAATTCTTTTACTCAGTGATACACTCTATGAGAACTCGTTGAGGAGAATAATTTTGATTGTTTTTTATACTCAAAAGAAAAATAACTATTTATGAAAGTTAAGTAACGGTTTTGTTAGAAACAGAGGAAACATAGTATGTTAAAAGTTTGCATTTCCTGCGATTGTAACAGTACAACATGCTTGCATAGAACATATTTCTAGAGCACTATCATTCTTAATCCTCGTCCTGATGGCTTGGCCTGCTTCCCCAACGTACACGTGTGGTACAGAATCTCGCCTGATCTCTGTTTTTTCAAGCATTCCAAGCCTAGCGTGTAGCGCCCTTCTCTCTTACCAACCTAATCCTTCTATTTGCTGTGTAACACGTTCTGTTCGCTCGCTGCGGTTTTTCACGAAATTGTAAAAAACAGCCCGATTTTCCATCTTTCCAAACCTACCGCCATCATCTCTCACTCTAAACATCTATCCCTCCTATCTCTTCCCTGAATGCAGTACCAAATCCACTGACGTCATTTCCGCGAGTTTATATATTTGCGCTCACCAAACCTATCAAGATCGCCACTGCCTTATCTCCCTCTGGCGGGACCTTCAGCGCTCCCTTGACGGGCGGTTGAAGCGTTGGAGATTGATATGGTGATGAATAGATGAGTGAATATTCCGTACGCTGTTTTCTATCTCAATGTAACTTAAGTCTATCGTTATCTGTGGCTTGGTTATTTATTTAGCGCTTCTTTTCATTATTACGCTCTCTTTTTTTCTCATGAAACCGAAATGATTACGATTTTTATTTTTTAATCATAAAATATCGGTTAATTTAATCGTATGCTCGTATTTTTCGATGCATCCAAATATTTGTTACTTTTTTGGCATTTTGGGTTAATTTTTTCTCATGTATTCATTATGCGTTACGCATAAAATTCCGAAACTGCGTGGTTTGCAGTTTGCATTATTTCTCGAATCCAAAAGTTAGAAAACCAGTTAAAATTATTCTTAATATTTTGGTACGCTCCTTATATACATTTTCCATTCCAGGGGATGGAAAATGGGATCATTCTAGTATTTCGAAAGAAATTTTTTAACCTTTTGGAATACATTTTAAGTTTATTCATGACCCTATGTTTGTTTTATTTCTGCGTTGGTGGCATCCATTTTCGTTGTCCGGAGATCAGCCAACACTCTAGGACACAAACAGGTCAGACTGATGTATATACCCTAATGATTCGCAGATTGTCCCCGGATGGGACAATTTTCGCATTACTCCCAACTTGCGCAGCGAGTCGTATGCTCGTAATAAGCTTCTTCACGGGTTACATACAAGAAATTGGGGTACATGAGGAAACGCCTCATTAAGGCATCCCTCATCCTTAACCCCGTTAAGAACTAACTATACGAACGCTGTGACCGCCTAACATGCGTGTCCGTGTTGTAGCATCACTCCCAATATCACCACTGGAGTAAATTCTCTAACTGTAGGATGTAAGCTATTCTCTCAGTTTTCCATGCCATCTTCAAACTAAAAATGTTTATAGCGTAAAGTTTTTGACAAGAGCAATGGAAGAAATGAGAAAATTGCAGTGCAAACCCTCCCGTAGTTGGCGGCGTTGTATTTGCCCGAATTCTCTAAGGGTCCCTGGGTCATCACACCCGCAATTTACCCTCTGACCCTCAGCCATTTCACAAGAATCGAGTAGCGCTGGGAGGAAAACAGGCAGGGGAGTTGAAGGATTGGGGTAAGGAAAGACGTAGCAGTTTGACTTGCTCACATCAAAGATTCATGACCCAGATGAAAAAGCGAAGGGCACCTTATATCCCTTGCGTGCTGGGATACGCACGGCGGTGGAAGATATATGGAGATATATAGGCGATGCTCCCTGCTTTATATTGGAAAAAGGAAAGTTGAGAGCAGAGAAAGGGCGGAAAATAGGATGCGACAGGAAAAACGTGAGGGCGGAGATCAACGGTAAAATTGACGTTATGGACTCATAGCGCATAGAAGCAAGCAGAGGTTTAGTTAAATAGCATGCAAAATTACCACTAAGGCTACCAAAAATTTTTATAAAATCATGCGAAATAAATATGGAGCCAAAAAAATGGCAAAATCCAAATATGAAAGTTAATCTGAAAACTTCATAAAAAATAGAACTACTATCGGCACAAAATAGGTAGAACACTGAAGTTTAAGCATTTGTATGAAATTCCACCGGAGCTCCATAGAATCGGGTAATATATCATTTTACTCCTTGTGTATTTGACTACAGAATGCATTCATTGAAAAGTGTTTAAATGTAAACGTTTAGCTTCTACAATCGAAAGAGTGAGGAAAAAGACGCGATAAGCTAGGAGAACGGCTAAACGGTCGTCTTCTTCATCTCGTCGCGGTCAAAACATTTGATTGGTGCACTTCATTATTTTTTGCGAAGAAAACGACATATCCGCATTACAAATATTCTTTTAAATTAATTTTTACCCATTCCTTAATTTTTAAAATGGCCGAAAGCTAGATTTCAATTTCCGAGATGCCGAAAAATATGCACAAATCGTATACTTAAGGTAAAAAATATATTGCAAAACTTTCCATGTAAGGAAATGTTGATATTTTTCCTCTTACATAAAATAAACCACAGAGAAGAAAATCGCCCCGCGGCAATGCAGACTACCATTTTGCGCAGTTGGTAATGGTGAAACTCCTGGCCGCGCGCGCCTCAAATCTCTGGTAAGACGTTCGTCGAGAGATATGTACAAAAAAGCAGATGTTAAAAATTGGTTTGAATGCATGGCTACAAAACAAGAGCGATCAGTGAATACCATAAATTGAAGTAGATGACGCAATACTAAAACGTTTATGTTTTGTAGCAATGAGAATAAAATTTGGAAGTATGAAACGAAGATTGATTAATAAAAAATAGCATAAAGAAAATGAATTTGATTAAAAACCTTAAAAAAATTGCTGAGCTAACTAATTAAAAGTTTACGATGAAATATGAATGTGAAGATACTTCTGAATCATTCAAACTTTCATTTTCTTCCAAGATGGCCGTTAAAACGTGTCGTAGAAATAAAAGCAAGAAAGTAAAAAGAGAAATATAGCCAACACCAATGAAAAAGAAATAAGCAATAAGAAAGGCTATAAAACTTCAATGCTACAATGGGATCAGAAAGACAGAAAATGGTGTGCACAGAGTATGAGATGGGGAGAGGTGGAAAATGGAATTGCCTTCCGGTTGAAATACCGTGTCAGAGGAGAATTAGAAGCGGAACGGAGAAATCGGGATGGCGTCTGAGGTTGAAAAAGTTGAAAAAGGGATTAGACGAGCGTAAGGGAAGGTTTAAGGGCGGAATGAAGACGGTTCAAGGAAAAGATCCGTAAAGTAAGGAAGTTGAAAAAAAACGTGAGGATCCTTGGAAATCCAAGGGACATCACCGCGGGCAGAATCCTTTGGAATGAGATATGCAGGTATGGGCTAAAAATGCGGAAACCTTAAAAAAGGACAAAGGGGACAGAAAAAAGGCTGGATTAGGTATTTCTGAGAGCGCCACGTTGCGGAAAAGACAATTTTTAATGTAAGAAAAAAAGAGGTTGAGTGGCATGAGAGGAAAAGTAGTGCGAGCAAGCCATAAAAACCATTATTTAGTGAGTAAATATAATACGATTACATTACACATTCAAACATTAATAATAAAAACCAAGCTGGGAACGAAGCAGCATCTTAAATTTCTTTGATAACGCAATTCAATGCATGAGCTTGCATTGACAAAGAGAATTTATCTGCGATATTCATATTTGAAAGGATTTTACATTCCCCTTATGCAAAATGAGTTCTTTCAGAAAGTACAGGGTAAAAATATGAGAAAGGGTCAATTTTTTGGGAAAAATATATTATAAATGTCACATAAAAACATTTTTTTTCTTGAAAAACGTGGATTCTTGGGAACAACGTTAAGTCTGTGCACCTGAGGCCTTAAGATTGAATTTTCATTTCAAAGCAATGCATGTCCCTACTGTGAGTTCCCCAAAAATTAATTATTTTCATCCCTGTTTTCTTGTGATTCGAGTACACTCAATTCCTCCTCTGTTCAGTGGGAATTTTCCATTCAGAATAAGTCCCCCTCTTAAGTAAAATGCTAGTTATATCTTCGCGATGGTAGACATACGTTTGCCGTTCGTAGCATAAATCCTAGTTTAACGAGCCAAATTTGGAGCGTAAACGTCTCCCTTCTCATTTTGTTTGTCTTCTGCAGGTTTACAGTAAAACGTCTGAAATAGTGGATACGCAGAGGGGGACGAATAACAGGGGAAACCGTCTCACATACAAAAAAGCTTTACCTTCACCAATATGAGAAGGATAGTGAAGAATTCCGAAGTGGTAAACACATTCTTATTCCCTACGAAGTAATTATTCTTATGTTTTACCTATGCCTAATACTATATTGTTTAAACTACGTTTTGTCTACTTGGGACGCAAGATAAGGAACCTATTACCACGGGCCATAAAATGAACTGAGAAAATCAAGCAATTTGTGTATGAAAATTCATAATTTTAAATTGTGTACCTGTCGTAAAAACAATATATTGCTGTTTTTGTTTATTTTTCGTGTTTATTTGTATTTTATATCGTAAAAACTATGTATTGCTGCAAATATTTGAATGTGGCCTTCGGGGTCAAATAAAGCTCATTTTATTTGTTCTTTTGTTTATTCTTGTATTTTTTGTTTTTTGTGCACATAAAGCGGCTGTAAATTTAATAATATTGATTTATATTTCTCTTAAGCTCATATGGCACTACCTACCCCATAATTGACTCTTTATCCATTAAATGGCATCCGACAATTTGCTCCAACCAGGTAAACGCTCTCCTTGATATGCACGAATGATCCAGTGCAACTGTAGGTGACGCACACCTTCAACAAAATCCAATAAAGGAATGGTGAATACATTCCAGTCGTCTATGTGAAGAAATTTTGCATTGCATGCATAGCAATTTTGCACCCTTTTTTCAGTATACTCTCAGAACGTCCGTTTTCAATTAGCTGGTAAAATCTTCCTGAGGTGCCATAGTTTAAAAATTTTGAATGCCTGGTGCACGCGATTTTGGACCAACTGAATTTTTTCAACGTTGCCTAGAATTGTATTACATAAAACTATAGACTTATTCCACATAAAACTTTGCAACATTATATCTCTTGTTAAGTACACTGCCAAGATAATTGCCAAGGAAGCAAGAAAAAATGCGAACAAAATATGTGAGCTCAAGCATGAAGCTGGCAGAATTGTCACTCCTAAAGACCACTAGAAGAAAGGAAGTGGAACATTTTTTTACGCGTTAGCTTCGTATCTGGAACTTAATCGAGTACCCGGAGAATGAGTATCCGGAAAAGGAGAAAATGGAAACGTGATTTAAAGCATCGTTTAATTTTCAATCAGGCAATAAGATATATCCTCATTCCTCTCTCCGAGGAACTCATTCCTCAAATTGAGATTTGCAGTGAATCATATGTCTGTCCTCAATGTTTCCCATTGCATTTCATTCAACTAATTATCATCTCTTTCTCTAACAGTGCGCATTTCTCTTTATTTAAATGCTATGGTGGTAAGGTATTAAGTGATATAATAAAAAAACACTAGTTGACAGGAGACGGAACCCTGTTGGACTCTCAGACCATTCACGCTCACCCTTGGAACACATACACACTTATACCCGGTTTGCAAAAATGCTCCGCATATACCATTATCTATCCTTTACACCTCTTCTCTGAGTTCTCGAGGAATCAAGTACGGGTCAAGAGGTGTAACCGATCTCTCACTTATGTACTCACATCCTCACAGAGGGTAAAGTTTCCCAGCCGGATTTATTTCAGTAGGATGCACCCTAATACCCACTTACAACAACACCAATCCATAAAAGTCAACTGAGTTCTATTTCGTGGTCTATATCATCGCTATGATTACTTCAATTCCGGAGCATGGACTCCCGTCATCGTTCCACCAACTTCATGCGACAATAATGATTACAGTTTTAGACTTTTGGGTGATAATCCTTAAACATAGGCTGTAATCTCGTACGCTATCATCAACGCGATTGATGAAGAGACTCGCAGATATAATGGCAGACACGCATGATACAATATTGATATAGGTATGCAGTGGATATGAGGCCAGATACATCAAAGACCAAAATGAATATTAGAGACGATTGATGAATATACTTCGATGGATTGCAAGTAAAACCCTCTCTGGCAGAGAATGAAGTTATAATATAAGGAAACATGTAAAACTGAAAATATAAATGACTGGGTACTAAAAAGGAGACATGAATGGAAGGAACACGTCAACGGAATGAGGAACGACAGTTTAGTGAGTATGCTCAGAGATTAACTCCCCACTGGTAACGATGGTTGGCCAAGAGAAATGTGGCGCTAAAACTTAAAAATTGAAAGGGCTGTAATTCAAGAGGAAACAAGCCACACTAGTCTACTGTAGAGGATGAAACCGAAGCATGTGGGATTTTTAGAGGAATTCACGGCTTCCATTGAAAAGTACTGAAATTTCTTCATCGTTTCCCCTTGAAACTGCAGAGACAATAGGCCTAAGAAATGCTGGTATTTTAACCGTAGCGTGACGAAAGCGTTCGGCTAGGATAAGGTAGATTATGTGCAGGAAACATCTGGGAAAATGATTGCGATGGAGCGTAAGCTAGCCCAGTTAACACCAATTTTATCTCGCCTAACGCTCCAAGATTACCATCATGAATAGAAAGCAGATGACTGAGCTCATTGGTATATTGTTATGAGCACCCAGATTAAAGAGAGTCTTCTCAATGACTTTTAGCGATCCGTTTCATCACTAACACTTTGATGTAGCTATTGACCGGTCGATGTTATTGTTCTATTGACTAAATAATGAGTGCTCCCTTACGAGGCGAACGACTACCTCAGCGATCCATAATTATAATCACCAGACGTGAACTTCGTCACGAGCTGGCTGTAAACATTTATTTTAAATTGCTTTTAGCTCCTTCAGATCTCACCAAGTTAATGGAATGGAGCTGTACCCTTTTTTACGTGCATACGAGAAACCATGGAAAGAGGGGAATAATTAACAGCGGAATCCATTTGGCGTTTAATTACCCGAAAAATGCTTATCAAAAATTGTTGATTGAACTAAAGGAATTTATCTCAAGACGAATCCCCTGAAAAATGACAATTATATAACTTTACATTGTAGGCTTCCCATATTCTGATGCCCAAAAACGCATCTTGTTTCGAAGAGACTAACAATGGAACTTAATTAATAGAATTTAAATTAATGGTCTACACTTGCTTTATTCTTTGATTGCAATTAAAGTTTTTACTTACAACTGCGGCAGCCTGTTTTAGCTCCAAGATCTGCAGTACCCTTTCGCATCTCGTTTCTATTAGGGTGGCTGACTCCGTCATGGCCCCTGTATCATCATTCATCATTCCTCTGGCCTCCCCTGGAAATGTTGAAGGATAAATTTGCTCATTTTGGCTTCTTACACAGGGTTTCTTCCGTTCAGCCAAATAATAAACACTCAAGAGTCAATCCAAGAGAACTGTAGGGTACGCGCCATAGTTTCATGAATTATTATTAATTTACCCATCACTCGCCAAAAATTCGCTACCGTACGAATCTCCGTACAGCGAAATACGGGTCAAACCAAAACATTCCAGGACAGTTAAGAGCCAGCCAAGGAAAATGTTCTAACCAGCAGGACACTGGTAGGTGCCCTTTAAAATGGTACGGTTCCAGCTAAACTAGGATGAATGGCATGCCTACTTATGTGTCATTAATTGTTTCAGGCTTAACTTGGTGGGAATCCATAGTCAACCGGAGTAAAAACCACAATATGTTTTTCAACTAGAATGTATTATGTACTCCTAGTTTTAAAGCAACGGCGTCTTCATTAGCTACCAGATAGACTAGTGAATCCTATACGATGCCAATCAACACACACAACATACATAAAAACGCCAAGTTGTTCCAACCACTGTCAATGGATATTGATGAAGTCTTCCGCGGAGTGGTGGAAGCGACTCTTTCAGCGTCTGGCCAACCAGAACGCAGCGCGGGAAAGGCCTATACATGACGGGCAGAAACCTGTATCCACACTTCATACCTGAAGACGCCTGCTGCAACGCCGACAAAACTGTCGTACGAAGATGTATCGACGCGGAGGAAGTCCCGAAAAACTAGCCACGCACTGTCAATGGAATTCATATTGAGAGAAGGTACAGTATTGATTATGGGTTTAACCAATGGAATAAAATATATAGCACACGCTACCTTACCTACCTAGTCATTTACCAATGCAATTTTGTGACAAAGGAAGGATTATACAAAGTAATACCTTCCGACAAAGAAAAACTATAATAATGCAATTTGAGAAGAGTAAAGAAGGTACGCCGAGGACATACTTATTTCTCAATTTCTAAAGAACTAAAATTACAAGGCCATTTTGAAATTACAGTACTGCCCTTACAGTTATTTCAGTTGCATGGGTTTTGAAAGACGAGAAATGTTTACGAAATTTGCAACATGGTTATGCTACACTTACTTCGAAAAGTATGCAAACAAGCGAAACTAATTCTGTGGTGACCTGTAAGATAAATAATAAATCAAAGTTTAAAAATTGAAATACTAAAATCACTAATCGTCATTAAAACGACGTATGTAAAGTACTGAATTAATGTGTAAAGTACTGGATACAAGAAAGGATAAGGAAAAAATAAGTTGCACATCCAACATCAAGTTAAGAGTGAAACATTCCTTCTCCACCAAACCTTTGAACGGTAAACAATAGGTAAAATATCACATATCAATGCAGTTATCTCTTAAATAAATTTAAATTTTATCCTTCCTTTCTGAACCGCGTCATATTTTATTTAATCCTCCGTTATCCCTTAACTAGAGTCAATTCACGTAATATTATCTCCCTTAGAGAAATCTCTCCGAGGACATAAATTCAAGCCTCAAAACGGAGGAGAGCGCAATCCCAATATTTTAATTGACTTTATTCGGAGAACTTCTCTCATTATTTAAGACTTCTGCTCGTTAGCCGCTCCGCTAAGCAGACATCGGTATCCCTGGTTGTTACGAGAATTCGACTCGTGTATACCGATTTTTAACAGGTTTGTAATTAAGGCTTTTTATTTGTATGGATGTGAATCTGTTTCTGTTATAAATAAAAAAATTGTAAAAATATTTTTGGTCAAAAATATATTATATTTTTTAAAAATTAAGTTTAAATTATTGTATCCTTGCATTTGAGTTCTTAAAAAATTATTTTTTTTCATGAAAGTTGAACTTACTTCATTTTTTATTTACCAATAATTTATTTATAACTAATTGAATCAAGTGGAACAGATAAGCACATCACACGTGGTTGAAATAATTTAAATTAGGTTGAAGAAAAGATGAATGACCTCCATGGTACGCCATTTTGAACATTATTTTCAAACCAACCCAGGAGTTTCTGAGTTATAGCATCACTACCTACTCATACCCGTGAATATTATAAAAGCACACAAATAAAAGCTATACAGACACCGTTATAAGGGAGAGATGAGTACCTTAAAGTAGCAAATAAGGAGGAGTCATTCGCACACTAGTGTCTAGATTAAAATTAATAATTGCATTACTTTATAATAGAATATATATTTACAGTGCTAAATGCAGAATGCAAATTTAAAACGGACTATTAGCATCATTATGCGAGATAAAGGTAATAATTCAATGAACATGGAGAATTAATAAGTTGAGAAAAATATCGTTAAAAAAATGAAAGGACTACAATGAATAAAGTCGCAGTTAAGATTAACTTAAAATTATTTGAATAATTTGAGAATCTCAAAGGTAATTTCTAATTACCTACAATGAGTCCAAAAAATAGTTTTGAAAAAGACCTCGACAGCTGTTTCCTCACGTAATCAAGATTGCAGGAAAGTATCGACTATCAAAATTAAGCTAACTAACATAAATGTAGCCGAAACCTGGTCTCTCACCGAAAAAAATGTTTCTTTAATTAATATAATTGAAATAAAATTTTTGTTGGAAAACATTAATTTCATCCACACAGGAAAATAAAATGGAAAAACATGAAAATGGTACATTATTATCAACTTAGAAGGCAAGAGTTCAGTACAATATTTTATCAGATCCTATCCTCTATTTGAAAATAAAAAGGATGCATTAGAGTCATATCTATTATTATTTATCAGAATTTTTTAATGGTTTGATGGATAGAATCAAAACTTAAAGAATCAAAATGTTATGTTTTGGCTTATTACGCACATATTTAAGGTAGGCCTAACCATCAGGGCCAAACTACATCAAACATAAAAAAGCACGTCGTACATTCAAAATTATTGTAGTTACCCATGTGTTAGGTGAGTGGCCTAAATAAATATTAATCCATCTTCTCTCTCCCTCCTGACTTTAAAAAAACGGCGAGTATTTCATCAGGAACGCAAATGTCAATGTAATTAAGCGATCCCCGTAGTTATCTTAGTATGTCATCACCTACATTTATAGTAAATGGTGACACCATTAATAGACTAAAACATTTAAATGCAATGCAGCAATCACACTGGAAATATTTCAATTATACATTTAAAACAAGAAAGCAAACTCGCGAGCAAATTATAACCGAGTTAAAATCTCTCGTACATCCAGCAGAATGAGAAACACCTGCGTTAAAAAGATGAGGAAAAAACCTTGCAGTAGATAGTAGTGAAGGAATGTTGCGTTGCTTACCTAAAACCATGCACCCATTCACTTTATAATTAAATTTATGAGAAACATTCTCGACAAGGAAAACTCTCCCTTGCGTGATTGAAACGCATTGAAAATAATGTAGGTTACGAATACACTTTTCCTTTAACTGTTAAATGAAACAACCACAACATGTCACACAATGTAATCTGTCAGAATCGTGCGCATCACGTCAATGGAAATCTTTTCTACCATCTAAACGAACTGTTATTAGAGCAACCAGCTACTCTCAAAAGCTGGGATAAGGCTGGTGCTTTATGTATGACATTTTTCGTCACCCACAAGCTGTTCAAAAGATTTTAATTCGATTTTTACTTGAGAAGTAGAAATTTATTGATCGTAGAGGGAATTTTTCAGTTTCAAACTGTCTGATTGGATTTTAAAGACCAACTGGTGCTTCATAAAGTTCAAGTAAAAAAAAAAGAGTTGTTAACCTGAGATTTTGTAAGCAGCTGGTACCACTGTTACAGTCAAAGTGCTGGCTCTGAAGAAGAATGAGATGTCAACGCTAAAAGCCAATTCAGGAACGCAAAGAAGTGAAAACTGAGGGGAAGGAAAAGCCGCAAACCACACATCTACGCTAATGGAAGTGAAGAAAATCAAAAGAGCTCTTTCCGTAACTATGATGCTAGAAAAGACTAAATGGAGAACGAGAAACCACGACTACCTCACTCTCCGAAAATGCTCCAGGCCAGATTTGGAGAGTAAAGGGTGAGATTGGAATGAAAAGAGTTTAAGGTGAGAAAAAATACACCAAGACCTTCAAAGAGAATCGAGGGAAGGCTGGGTAAAAAAGCATCTCAATGATATTGAACAGTCTCCAAATGTTAGTCGCCAAAAAAAGGTTGAGGTTAACGTCACTTCATGCAAGTCATGCTTTTGCGAGAAGAAATGACTGTGAAATAGCGCAGCAGCTCTAAATCGGTTTCCGGGGAAATCTTAAAATTAAAGGTCTCTCCTCTTAAGCATGGAATCAAAGCTCCTCTGAGCTAAAACTACTCATTTTCATTGGTTTGAATAGCCATTGTGGAGTATACTGCCGTGGACTGACTTTACAACTACTAAATCTTTATGAACTAAGGATGACGTTTTGTGTGTTCATACGGAATAGCTATAAATAATAGCTTTACTTCTTAATTTTAAGAATATAAGCTCTCTCAATAAAGACAGCGTTAAGTTTTATGTTTGAAAAAAGAAACCGCTCACTCAATGTTCACTAGCTGGATTAAAAGGAACTTCTTAAATTGCAAGCGTACATAATAATTTCGGGCAATGAGTTGTATTTGCCATATTGCATAAGCTATTTTAAATTTTGACAGCATTTTTTGTTTAGGCGATTTCGAAAGTATATATACCGATTTCGATAGAATGAAATGAACTTTTGTACATTGGTCCTATTATCAAACCTAAGTGATTTAGATGACTTTGACTAATATCATTAAAAAAGGTTTTGTTAGAGAACAGCTGGACTGAGATCATGGGAGTCACGAATGTGCTTCAATCGATGTCACTAGTGAAGGTAGCTACTATCAGTATTTGCGTTGGTTGAAAAAGATACTATGTTACAAAATATTTACCATGATGAATTTTTTTTTGAGTACACAAACTGTTCGTCAGATTAAGATTTTTTACAGATAATGAGCGTTTCTGGTCATGGCAGCATAAAATTATGAACGAAGAGCCGAAATTATCTTATCACGGCTCATGGCTCGAATTAGATGTTTTTCCTCTCGGATTGCTTGACTACCCTTTTTCCATTATATCACTATCATTCACTGAAAAATACTTTCCAAATAATTTATTTTTCATATCTATTCCAGCGTGTTTATTTTGCAATGAAATGTGAACCAACCCTAATCTGGAAGCCTTCATGTTAAGATTCAAATCTCGATTTATCAATCTGATTTATGCATACCGATTTCCATAACTTCCCTGCTTGTTTGATTGCGCTCACTGTAAACCGATTGTGAGTACTTCGCTTTATTTTCCTCTGGAAGATAGATAAAACAAAGGCTAGCGATTCTTTGACGGGTGGTTGATATGGTGGATACGGAAAGCGTATCATATAGAGATTTGCTGTTTATTTAAAACAGAAGCAAAAGTGTTTTCATTCTCCCAAATTCAGAAATCGACCCTATTTTTGCAGTGTTTAATTTTTTAAAGATGTTTTTGTAGAGAAGATGTTCTTTTAGAATCTCCCTCTCCAGAAAAAAATCCCAGAAATATCAATTATTACTGAATAAATATCTCCAATAAATCCGTATGTTTAATTCTAAGAGAAGGATATTGATATATTCAGATCGAGCTTATGAACAATTTGTAGTGCTCATCATCTGCTCCTCCAGAGTTGAATCAAAATCATCAAGTTATTCAAAATGTATTTACGATTTAGAGATTTAGAGTCATCGACGAATGTAATACAGGTTGAAGTTATTAAAGAATATGCTATTCTATAAAAGTGAGTTTCCTTGAAAATTCTATATCCATTTTTGGAAGCGCTAAATGTGCTCCTGAAATAAAATGTCAAGCCCTTAAGTTATAAATATTATAAGCATTAGATACAACAGATATTACATTTTAAATGGAAGTAAATTCCAAAATTATTTGTAAATTCAGCTACAATATAACCCAAATCATATGTTGATCAGAGAATTTTCGCGTTAAATATTTTCTCGAAGTGCTAAAACTACCAAAAATTTGTTATTTTCCAGACATTCAGAATATATGGAAATTTAACTATTTTTTGACGCATTTCACCCATGGAATGAATCAGCAGTGAGCACACAGTGTTGTAACCATTAGGTACACGTACCGGACGGGCTAGATTCACCTTTGTCCCAAATGACCCTACTAAGGCCATCGCATGCCCTGAACGGCCTCCCACACTCTAACACGCTCCACGTGTAGGGATGAGACGAGTATGGACGCTGGAGAGATGTATTGAGGGTCCATGGACTTAATGGTTTAACTTGCTTCCATCAAAGTTTCATGACCTGACTGAAAAACCGTTGGGCCTCATCACGAGGCCGTTGCGTGCTGGGATGTGCACAGTGGTGGAAGATGTATAAGTTTGGTTCCTGTCCTTGTAATGGAAAAAAGGGGTGAAAGAGCAGGGAAAGTGTATAACCAATAGGATGAGGGTGTGTTATGGAATGAGTAGTAACGGATAAGGATCAATAGAAGTATTGGTAGAGAAGATAATATTTGAGGAGTATTGTGGCAGATATTGGGCAGTTAAAATTGAAACTCGATTGATTCCTAAACTGTAACTAAACAGGTTTTGACGGAAAATTCAACAAATTCCGAATATAGGCCAATAAAAACACTGGATATTACCCAGGAACCTGCAAATTTTAATATTCACTGCAGAGAAAGATGTGTTTTTTTACATACATTAGCCATATTCTTACGCCTGCTTCATAATAGCACATTCACCAAGTTCCCCCTTCTGTATGAAATCCCAGAGATACACCTTATTTAGAGGTTCTACCATCACTCCTTTCAAATTTCACGCATAAATATCTAATTCACAAAACTAGATTTTGAATGATTATAACGGTAGGTTATACTAGTTCATAATCCCCAGAAGCAGAAAAAAATCGAAACGAGTAATGCAGGGAAGAAATTTTAAATGGAAATACGGTTTTTTTATTCAATATATCTCGCACCTTTCACATCTCTTGCGACGGCCAGTTTAACATTTGCAAACCATTTGCACAATCAGAGAGTGAATATGTTTCAGAAATCCAACTCTCTATTTTCCATGAGTAAAAACAATAAGTATGAACGAGCAATTGAGGCAGCATTGGGTTTATTAGAGATTGTGGTCCAAATATAATGTCTGAATGAAATGAGGGATTATCATAGTTTTAATAAAAATATTATGGAAAGTTCGCAAAAACTAAATCAACAACCAAAAATAAAAAGTAAACAAACAAGAACTGGTTACTCTCAGTGAACGTTGTTTTGCTGAGGATAAAATAAGTAATTTCTGATCTCATTTTCCATAAGTAAAATGTATATTTTATTTGAAAAAACAGCGCCGTCGGGAACTTTATGTAGTAAACCTTATATCTCTCTGCTCGCATATCTTCTATTGGCCTCTTGCTGCCAGTACTTCGCAGTAGTGTGTGTATCACTTTAAGATGTTGTAAAAAAAATAACTACTTCTTACTTCAAGCCAACTTAACGCTTTAGCGTATACGACAGAAAAAATACGACGATCAATAACAGCAATATGGTAAAAATATGCATAGGAAACTAATATTAATCGTTCCTAACACTAAATTTTCCTTAGAATAAAATTTTATAAAACACTTTAATTCGAATACTATTCCTTGCGGAAGGCCTTAAAAACTTAAGAGAGGATGAAGCAATACACATTCTAATTCTTTTAGGTCGGCCAAATTCGGTCAAGCCATTGATTCAGGATTACGCTTGTGAAATATGTTAGGCTCTACCAGTGGTTGCCATCTCTGAAAAGTCGATATTAATGCCAAGAGTCACAGGAAAGCAATTTCACGCTAAATTCTAGCCACAAAAAGGCAAGTTCTCACAGAACTTCGGTGGCCATTTCACTAAGAAACCATGCCAATGCGCTTAGCTCTATTTGAGACTCAATCGCTTCCAGCTAACCCTTGTTAATGTAGCCGATAAGTTCTGCGCCAGCATTGTGTCAAGCTAAACCCAATTAATGGTGGTTGTTCCTCAGAGATTCAGCACTGCACCTAAAGATCGGCAGCGATATCTCACTTTAAACCCCCTTCACAAAAAAGTACGACTTAACGTAAATTTGTGAATGCGCAGCGTGTATGTATTTCACGTAACCAATTCCGATTACTAAGGAACAAAAATTTGTTTAAAATGGCATGCACTATGTATATTCACATGTAAAAATCGTCATAAAATAAGCATTTATTTAAGTTATTCAATAATATTAGACTTTAGAAGTGAAAAATTAATTCGTGGATCTCTCTTGTAGCTCCACGACACAACGCTGTCAATTGACTTGATACACGCATCTTATGTCCTCTTTATGAAACATGGAAGGCATTAGACCAAGACAATCAGAAAATTATACAAAAATACGTTACATTCTTTGTAACGTGAAGAAATCGAGTCGAATTTGTCTAAGAATTCAGATAAAGACGAGCGATCCACATAAAAAATAAACGAATTCCTGGTCCAAATTTGAAGCTCATTCTGCGAAAATTGGTGTATCTACCTACTATTTCCATCGCATCGACAACGGGAGCGAGACTGGATACCATGGTAAAATGTGTAGTAATAATATAAATGTGGTAGTTTCTGTGTGTGTCTTCTACTCAATCACGTTGAATTAACGGACATTTCTGCTAGTGTTTAATATCAAACGGGAGAGAGGGAGATACAGACAACTGATCGCCACCTTCACGTGCAACAATCCCTGAGTTCTCAAGGTGTAGTGGAGGAATTTCTTCCGGTTCTGTGGCGACGGCTATAATAGGAGGCTAGAACGTGTGTGTAGGGGAAAGGAAATTAGATGCAAGAGGGGAAACCTGATTGATTATAGAAATATAAAATAGAAAATCGATTTTCCTAATGAATAAAACACTTAGTATACTTTCACAGATTTATTTCTATGGCGCGACGCGTTTCGCCACTCTGTGCCATAATCATGAGCCACATGTAGGCAAATGTTGAATATCGTCAACTTCCACCAGGTCCAGCCTGAAACAAATATATGAAAATTGATTTCTCATCGTCTAACTCATTTGACCCTCCACCAAGCCTCCTAGCTCCGAAACACAGAGGGAAATCGAAGGGTGGCTTAAAAGTACTGGCTTCCGAATTCGAGGGTCCGGGATTTAAAGCAGTAAGTGGCAGAGCTTTTCATTGGAATCCCGATATCAACTTCCGCGTCTTTCGGAGGGCACTACAAGTGTAGTACTCCGTCTGCCGGATGAGAAATTAAACCGCGGTCCCTTTGGCGCCTTTCATTTTGAGCAGGCTAATTTCGACGCCACGTCGGTTATCATTTCACCCTTTCTCCACTTCCCAATGGTCATTCCTTTTACAATCTGCCCTCCTCTCCCTCATGGTTCGATGGACCTCAGCTGTCGGTCACCTCCCACTGACAACTAACCAGCACTGAAACGCAACTACACCTCTACACTCGCAACTGCCCTTCTACCAATGCCATGCCTCTTCAAAATTCTAAGTTTCACTGTTCGCATACCCAAAAAACTTCGATAACTTGTTTTGGCTTTCGCAGTAACTTGTTCTGGCCGCAAACTTCCTCTATGCATCTTCAGCCATTGAATAGCTATCCCTTGTCAGTATAATCATCCATCCGATCCCGAAGAAGAGAAAGAGAAATTTAAGTGAATAAACGAGAGGCACGGCAGAAAAGTATATATGAATGGGCTTAATTGGTGACGTCATACTGACAGCACGTCATCGCTTCGGGTACCCGTCCGAGCGTAACCACCGAGAGGTAAATGCCGGCGCGACGAGTCGTGACGTCATCCCGAGTGGTGCTAGAAATATGGTCGTGCGTTCACTCGTAACCACGACGGAAAATTCACTCCGGCTCTGTTAGCATGTTTACTTTATTTATACTCAGCTCCAGGTAAATAATATGATCGATTGATATATCTTTAAGTCGTTAATATTGATTTTAATGAAGGTCCATCTTTGAAATACGTGATTTTATCGCCTCCTAAAATAAAAGCTAACTAAACTGCTAAAGGCGAGTCTGTCCTGAGATAAACAAAACTGTGAATAATATCGCAAGGAAGTAATGGGAATTCTGACTTGAAAACGTTGCTTACTGTATAATCTGATGACTTGAAATAATTAGCTTCACCATAACATAAGTAATAGGATACTTGTGAAACTAGTACATACTGTTAGAGAGCTGACAACAAGCTATTGGGACTTGCAATCCAAAGGTTTGAGATGAGCAGATAGTTTTGAAAATAAAAAGGCATACAAAATATAGATTTACACACTACTATCTTTGGTTGATGAATGCAACTGAATTAATACAATGCAGAAATATTTTTGATTAAGGGGAACAAATTATTGTTTTTCACACTCACCTCTGTCACAAGCCCCTCTAAGTCAACAGCTATACAGATACCATGCAGCTACTTAAATTATTTAAGGACTAGGTTGATAAAAGAGATGCTTAAAAGATTTTAACACACATAATATTATTATTACAATAATGTTTACCTTCGTTACATACCAATGCCATACCAATGTACAGTAATAAAATTGAAGTGAATATAAGAAATTACACAAATAAAAAAATCTTTCACAGTTTTCATACATGAACCTGTTCATTGGACACACTGACGTTCAGATCTTGGCTCTCCACGAAAGATTACTTTATGTGAAGAATGGGGTATAACATCACATTTACAAATGTAACACAGTTATTCCGACGCATAAAAGTCCATTATTTTCCCAAGTCAAAAAATCGTAACTTTTCTTCCTACTCTGCCAAGTTGGAAATCATCCTTTCCTGTTCATGGAGCTGCTTTTCATTTCGGCTCTATTCAACAGCTTTCTTAAGGGCTGCACATTCCTTGGTTTTCTGTCTTTCGCTGAGACCCTCCCGTGCATTGACTTGTGAAGAAATATAATTGGGGCAGTTTTGGGAACAGTGATCGGAAAGCTCCTTGTCTCAGCCTTGGCAACTTCAGTGGTGCTGACAGTATTTTTCCTGTCTTTTCGTCGAATTCCTCCACAACTCACAAGATATCATGCTAAGCGTAATGATCATCACATATCTTTAAGGGGAAAGAAACAGTCTTATTAATACAGAATATCAATAAAATATATTTGTTAGCACCATTATTTATGATAGGTACTTGAATATGAATAATTGTTTCAATTCAATACATTAAACTCAAACTGATATCTGAACTAGGTAAAATACTTTGACTAGCCTTAATATTCTGCAGATGCTTTCCTTGCATGAATTTCCTAGGTCATGAAATTTACACAGTCCGCAAAGGTCTTAAGAGTTTACTGCTAAAACTTATCTATAACAAAACGTATACGTAATGCCTTGCAAGCCGCCTCAAGGGTGTGTGACAGGGGGTGAGTTTCCACCTACATGCACTACACTATGCCCTGCTAAAGTTAACAAAATAACAACTTTTATTGCAATACCAAATACCTGAAAATACCTGCCAGGAGGTGAGATTTCACCTACATTCTCTACACTATATGCTACCAATGCTATAACTTTTAGCATTAATGTATTTTGCAACAAGATAAATTCACAGAGCTATGGGAAGAATGAGAGGCGTGCTATTAATAATATGCCGCAGATTAGTAAACAAGAATTAGAGAGCAAATCAAGTAATTAAGTATCCTTCCTACCGTCAATTCCTATGAGGCATAAAATCTCAAAAGCAGCTATTATGGCCTCTTATCGTTAGCGGGGAAAATGATATTTTAAAGACGCCCATTCTGCAGTCAATTTCCTTAATTTTATTTTCATAATTGGGTTTCGTTAAATATTTTTCACGTAGTCAGAAAATAGATCAGCTGGAACCTTATTTCAACCGACGACGGTCTGAAAGCGATTCCCATCCTAGTTCTTGCATAAGTAAACACAAATGAAATCTGCCTATCTGCGGTGCATCAGATGCCAGAAGTTAAAGCCACCTCATATATAACAAGGTCTGAAAGGTAAATCAATTTCATTGAAAATTTAGCAAGCACAGTTGAGCTAGCGTATTTTATTTTCCATGAGAATTCACTTCATATATCTGCCCGTTCATCCGAGATGGAATGACACACCAACAACTTGCTTCTTCGGGGAGAAACGATATTCGGAAGAATTGAAAATGACAATATAAGCCATTGATTGCATAATCTAATCACTTTTGGTGAGCGTCTACATGCCTTTTAGGCCCCTCTTACTTCATTCATATGATTATCTGAAATTATTCCAAGACTTAATATCCCACCGTGTAAATAGTCATACTTTTTACTACGACAAATTGCGGTAAATATGATGCAGGATAAATTGATCGCTACCAAAACTAATCTACATCTACGAAGTACCGTGCAAGCCACCACTAGGGTGTGTGGCACGGGGTGATTCTACACCAGGCATGCAGCACTCGTCCCAGCACAAATCAGATCCTCGCACGTTCCCCCGGCCGCTAGGTGCAGCTCAAAAAAGAATCAGAGCAGTGAGCAGTCAAACCAGAAACTGGGAGAGTGCTACGTAAATGAACATGAATTACAATGCTAAAGACACATCTAGGGGTTAACACTACTAACGCTACCAATTCACGAATTCCACGAAACACTACTTCACATAAAACAATGCCGGACAGATCAAGCGATGTGAAGTGGTAGTAATGATGCTATGTTATTAAACACAAGTGAAAATTCTACTCTACATAGTGAGGATGGGAGTTTCATATGATTGATATATCCCAACTATTATGATCCCTTATTGTAAGCGGGAAAAATGACATTCTAAATCGGTTCTGTAGTCAATTTCCTTTATCTTATTCTTGTGATCGCTTCTACCGTAGTGCGTTGGCTCTAGAAATATATGTTGAACGACCGGCAAAAAGCCACAAAAACACCTAATAGGCCGCGAAAGGACAGAAAAAAGCTAATTTCCAGCCACCAATACAAAAACAGGGTACAAAAACTGAAATAATAATATGATAGTGGGATAATAACTAAAACACATACCTAGATGCTCTTTGATGGCACGTATCCATTTTGCACGGCGATCATCTTCCGTAGGCAAGTTAAAAACGGACACTTCAGGCCCGTTCCTGTAATTTCCACGGCACCAAGGAAGACAGCAGGAGTTAGTCATGTTACAACTCCGCTAAATATTCTCCAATGCAATGGGTATCAACTTCTCAAGAGCACACAAAAGCTGCAGCTTTCCAAACGCGACCTCGTGTCCACCATGCATCAACAATGTGCTCTTGCAATGATAGCAATTCCCAATACCCTCTAGGGAATATTGTAACATGGTTTGCGCAGGCCTTTCCTCTCGGTGGTTACGGTCCGAGGCAGTGCGCAAACCTTAACAATGCCCTTACCCGTCGCACCGCCGCGCCGCCGCTGCCCGTTCCAAATCGCCTTTTCCAAGAAAGGTACTACGGACGAACATGACAGCAAGGACCTCATTACTTCAAACCGTCTAATTTTTGTGATATCAATAGATTAATTTTGCATGCCCAGCGCGCATTACTTCGCAAAGACACCACTGAAAATGAAAATACCGTACACCTCATTCTTTATTCATTTTGTCTTTCTCTGGGGAGCCGATCTCCTAGTTGAATTGCTCCAAAAATACTGAATGATCGCTGTTTCTTCTATAAAGAGATCATCAGATAATTTGAGTAAGCCAACATAATCCTCGAGAAGTACAGACCGCAATTTAGAACAAGGAATATGTCGCTAAAAGAGGTGATGAATACACCTTATAACGTTATTTAAATTTTTGATATTTTATAGATAGCATACTGCGCAATTGTTGAAAGTAATTCCAGAGACCAGAATGGATTTTTTTCCGAAACTACTAGACCGTATCAGAACGTTTCTGCTCGAGGACGCCCTTTTAAAATAAAATATAAAAGGAAAACGATGGGGGAGCAATTCAACTATCTTTCTTATGCCTGATACAGATTCCTAAACCCTCTTTAACTCTTTCCTTCCTGCACAATACCCAATTGCATTCAGGCAGCGACGGGGAGTCTTTGGTGATCAATAAGCATGCGAAATTTTTCCTCCTCCGCAAAGCCAACTTCTTCTCTCGGAGTCTTTGTCGGCGGTTTAAATAGGCAGAATCTCCTTCGAGGAACATACGACGGCGACCAAAGAAATAAAAATTAGATGAAATCCTATAATACCAAGACTATGCAAAAGCATTGTACATCTCTTGAAGCGCAAAAAGAGTGTGTCCCAAAGGATATGTCCTAATCCTTTTTTATCTTAAATTAAAGTTTGAAAAAATAGCGTAGCGTCTCGGTTCAAAACTCACACTGCCAAGGCAAAATGGGCCGTAAAAACGTTTTTCGCTTGATGCAACCCGGGCACTTTAAATAAAAATATAGACAATCCAATATTTAATATAGGCATGGCGAAACTTGGTGGCACTCGCTTGTGAAGAGCATGACTCTGAAGAGAAGAAAACATACAAGATATGTGGGATAAAGGGGCTTACTGTCCCTCTTAAAGTCCCTCCGGAGGTCCGGTACATTTTCCCGGTCATTAACGCTTGATTCACCCTCCGTGATCTCTTATTATCCGCTGGTGAGTGCCACCAAGTTTCGCTATACCTATACGTATTTCGGCTTCGTTGTGTACGTTGTAGCATCTCCCGGGAGTGCAAAGTTATGTTTTCTACTATTGTTACACATCACAAATCCAGGAGTAATTCGTAGAAGAGAGGTGGAGGTCGTTATGAATTTAAAAAGTGGTTATCTTAAGAGTGATTTGATCACTCACCTTCCAACATGGATTTCCACAAAACTCTTGGCTTCATCAAAATATCAGAGAAAACGGCAGGGTTTCTAATTTAATAACTCACTAAAAAAACCTTTAACTTACTGCCAAATTAAAAAAATACTTTTAAATGAAAATTATTCAGTGTGCTCTGTAAGATGGTGAATTTATACTTTTGATTCCATCCCTTTGTTTCCAAAAAAGTACTAAATATTTTGCCACTAAAATCAATATATTTCAAATGAAATTACTTATTTTAAGATTGGTAACTAGTAACTAACTATTCTAATGATGGGCTGGGTTCCGTGAACATGTATAGACATGAAAATGTAATATATATACTTATTGAGAAGGGAGGGAGAACGGAAAAAAGAAATTATTTCCGCTCCCCTTCTCCCTCCCACTCACTCTATATTACCCTTTCAACCCAAATCTTGGTCCTACTGAAACCAACCAGTAAGAGGAGTCAACGAAACCGTTTCTATCCTTTCGTATTTTCCGCCTCATCAACTCAGTCATTCAACGAGATGCACATATCCTGGTCTGGGTTTGTCTCAGCAGACTGAATTCCATGTATTCCGATTCCCACAGCGATATGTGGTGTCAGATCATCGACATCTTAGGAGGTCTTATCTTTGAATTTTGGGAAGTAAGTCAAAAAAGCATGCGCATTTCACAAAAAAATCCAGAGAACTGTAAGGACTGACGCTCTGTAGGGTGTAATTGCTTTATATTATCATGCCCCTCTTTTTATAAGTGCGATGCCTTGAGCGAAAAATCGTGTAACTTCTGAAACATTTCACGAAGAAACACTTAGAACCCTCATCAATCTCCGTCAATCCGCTAAGTTCTGTAAAATTTCATAGCTACCAGAATCCTAATGCGTTACACAAAGTATTTCATCTTCTTCGATGACATTGCATCATAGGGTTTTACATCCATTGCTTTTTAAGGACATCCAATAGTTTGGTGATTATGGAAGAAGAAAGGACATAAACATAAAATCGTATAACTGAATAGTAAGCATTTATTCAAAACCTTTATCATATATTAAACAGTATGCACGAAAAGGCAAATCAGTCAACAGGGAAAGGGTACATACTCTGAAATCAATAAATTACCTCAAACATTAAATCTTATTCTTACTCCTGTGGCCATTGGAAACCTAAATAGTCCTTGGCCTTGCCAACCACTCGCCTCCATGCCCTTTTGTCTTCTGCTGTGTCGAGTTGAGCTCCCTTTTTTCAGGAGCTTCTTCACTTCGTCGCTCCAGCGCATTTATGGTCTCTCTGGTGGTCTGGTACCTTCCAATTTTCCTGTCCATATCATTTTTCCCATTGTGTTGTCACTTCTTCTGTGGACATGGCCTAGCCATCTAAGTCGTCTGCTTCTAACTATATCCACAATATCTGGTTCTTTGTACAGTTACCTCAATTCTTTGATTTTCCTTATTCTCCATGTCTCTCCCTCTTTAATGGGGCCGAATATTCGTCTCAACACTTGATTTTCAAACGTTATCAGCTTTTTTGTGATCATTTTGTTAGCGACCATATTTCGGAACCATGCAGTAGTACTGGTTGGACAATTGTTTTATAGATACGAATTTTTGTGTTTCGTGATAGGAGTTTGCTTTTCAAAAGTTTTACTAGGCTCCAGTAGGTTTTCTCAGCTGCTGCAATTCGGGTGAGAGTTTTGGTCTCCTCTTTGTTGTTACTTGTTATTGTTACCCCTAAGTACTTAAATTGATTTGTTTTTTTGAACTTATAATTGAATATTTCTAAATATTCCTCTTCCTCTTCATATCTGCTTATTTTCATGCAGTTGGTTTTGCCTTCATTTACTTTTAGGCCCACTTTCTTGGCTTCCATTAAAAGTATTGTAGTTAGTTCTTTAAGCTCTTCTTTATTTTCGGTCACTATCACTACATCGTCTGCAAAGGCCAACAGATTTTTTTTTCTGGAATCCTGGCTCCTCCTGGACCATTTCTGGTCCTCTTTAGCACCTCTTCCAATGCTTTGTTAAAGAGGAGGGCTGACAAGCCATCGCCCTGTCTCACTCCTGTGCTTATTTCAAACGTATCAGTGTACTTTTTCCAACCTTTACTTATCCTTTAGACTCACTGACACACATTTTTGTCAATCCAATAACATTTTCAGCAAATCCACATTTCCTCATTATTGTCCAAAGTTTTTCTCTATTTATCGAGCCATAGGATTTTCTGAAGTCTATAAACATAAGTAACAGATCCTTATTATATTCCCAATATTTTTAGGCAAGCTCTTTCATAATAAACATTTGGTCTGTCGTTGATCACTCTGTCCTGAATCCCGCCTGGTGGTCTTCTATCATCTCCTCTGCTAGTTCCCTAAGTCTGTTTAGCACCAGTTTAGAAAGTATTTTATATGTTGTATTGATTAATGATATGCCTCTGTAGTTTTTACAATATAATTTATCTCCTTTCTTATGCAACGGTGCAATAACTGCTTCACACTATTCTCTGGGCATTTTTTCAGTGCTCCACACTTTTATTATTAATCTGTATAGGAACGAGATTACTTCCTCGCCTGCATTTGCTGTTAACACTATTGGTATTCCGTCCTCACCTGGCGCTTTGCCATTTTTAAAGGTCTTCAACACAGATTTTATTTCTTCTATTGTTGGTTCCATCCATAAAACGTTTTCACCTGCTCTATAACTTAGATATTCTTGTTGTACCAGTTCATTTTCATTTTCCTCGATTGTATCCCCGTTTAAAAGCTCGAAGAAGTATTCTTTCCAGACTCTCAAGACTCTTGCTGGATCACTCGTTACCACTTCACTGTTGTCTTTCACTCCCATTACATTAGGTTTAAAACCTTTATGAAAAAACCTCCCTTTTCTATAAAAATCACTTGTTTTATTTTGTGCGCAGTAACTCTGCCCTGGAAAGTGTACTGTTTATGTACATTCTTTTTTCTGCCCTGAGTGCGTTGTTCACTTCTCTGCTGATCTATCGGTATCTTTCATAAGTAGCCTGTGTTTTTTCAGTAAGTGCTTTAAGTTTTGCTTATTTTCTCTCTTCTACTAACTTCCTACAATTCTCATTAAACCAAGGATTTCTGGAAGTTTTTTTCATGTTAAACACTTTTTTTTCTGATTCTTTAATGTTAGTTTTAAAACTTTTCCACATCTCTTCCACTTCTTCCTGCTTTACTGTTTAGTCCTCTTCCTCACTCTCTTCTGCTAAAACTGAGAACCTATTTATAAGTTCAATTTTACATTCATTAATCTTGCTTTTCTCAAAAGTTATTCTGTCTTCAACTTTATTCTCAATTCCTCAACTTTTCCTCAACTTTTCATCAACACTAAGTAATGAACGGTACCGCATTCTGCTCCTCTAAGGCTTCTTACTTGAGTCACGGAGCTTACATGTCTATTTTCTATCAGGATGTGGTCGATCTGGTTTGTGGTGCGACCGTCAGGAGATGTTCACGTCTGCTTATATATGTTTTTCCTAGGAAACTTTGTACTACAACGAACAAATTTGATGAGCAAGGAAAGCTGAGCAGCCTAGTGCCATTGTCGTAATATTCTTCGTGCAGGCTCTCTCTTCCTGTTACCTTGCTCCAAATATCCTCTTTGCCCACTTTGGTATTAGCGTCTCCTAGCAATAAAAGTGTGTCATACCGTGGGATATCGGTCACTACTTCTTCAAGCTGTACATAAAACGTATCCTTGTATTCATCCTTACTTTCCTCAGATGGAGCACAAAAACTTATCACAGATATATTATTAAATTTTCCTCTTAACCTAATATATCACATTCTCTCACTTTAAGCTTTAAAGCATATCACAGATTCTAGTAAAACTTTTTTGACGGCAAAACCTACGCCTGCATATCAGATAACGAGAACAAGCCATTCGTATAATCTAACATTGAGTTACAAAGAAGAGCTAACTCCTTCCCAACTTTCTGCGACAGCTTGAAGTTTGATTAAATAGTTGTGAGAAAATGAAAGTCATATTTTTCATTAAATGAATTCACTTGTACTATAGAGAAGATTTTGTTTTTCAATGTTTGTTCTCATACATATTTTATTGAAATATCGCTAATCATTTTCATCGTATAGGTATTTATAAAAGATAAACTGAAAATTCAATGATTGACCGCATCATTACAGAGTGACTTCAAAAAATTGGCGTCTCAAAGTTGACGTAAACCTTATTTTCAATAGTTAACAAAGGATAACACAACACAAAAAAGAGGAAACGCAATAAGCAACGCACTTTAAAATCTGTAATAATTGATGAAAACAAAGACGAAAACTCCATAAAGGAAACATGCTTTGCGTCAGGCCTGTTTCAATCCCGAGGAACTATCGACTCCGTAATTCACTCTCTCTTAATTACTTATTCGGTGGAGACATGAGGAGTTGCGAAAGTTTCGACTCTCGAAACAATGGCTGGGAGATAGAAAAAAACTTTCACGCAATGATCTAACCAACGAAATCACTCTCACTACTTCTCCGTACGTGAAATTTTTCTTCTCCACCCTAACTACTTTAGTTAGAATTTAGAGACCAGGAAGAAGAGTGTTCGTTAACTATGGTGTTGCGGGCGTGGGGAAGAGGAAGAGGACGGAACGAGAGAGGAAGAAAGTAGCAGAGAGTGAGGAAATGAAGTAGGAGGGGGAGCAAAATTCGGGGGAAAATGGAGAGTGGCTGCCATTAAAACAGTCTGAGCGAGATTTATCTCCTAATATAATATAAACTATACTTGAAATACTTCAAATATTTAAGCAGGTTTAGGAAGAACAAAGTAAGAAAGTTGTAACAAATTTCAATAGCGCAAAAACTTTGTTTCACGACTGAAAATCACATTTATTAACAAAATGTACATACTTTAGGCCTAATTCACTTAATAATTTCAAGCCGTAAGTTAACAAAGCCTTCATAGCCGAAGGTTTTATTGTGATTTCACAGAATGTTGAATTACGGCGACTAATGAAGTATTTTTTTAATGATCGGAAAAACGTGAAAACTACGCACATTCACATTTACGAAGTAATTTGTGCGTCAAAACTTTCTCATTCATTTTAATAATATCTCATTGAAGTACTTTGTCAAATTATAACCAATAGAAAACGGCTACTACTTAATACATCTTAACCAAAGATGGCTGATATATTGATACCATTAGAAGTACGAAGTCACTACTTTTATAATGAAATCAAATAAATTGAACTTCATACGATGTGATATCTTGCTAGATCTACCCATAAAATGGGCGGAGTGAAGAGGCAGTAACACATGGAGAGAGAGAGGGTGCATGGGGAAAGAAAATTGAATCATGGGAGATGGGCGTTGATGAAACAGGAGAGTTTGGTTAAATAGAGGTGCTATAAGAGTTCTAAAGTACGGAGTGATGGGTTTAAAATGAAGCATCATGAAAATGGCCTGCCACAAAAGTTTTAGACCCGGTCATAACAGAGGGTAGGGTGAATGTAGGAAGGAAAATTATGCGGGGGAAAAATATTGACGACGGTGGCATAGATGGGAGTAAATCAAGTTATAAAGTATTTTTTTAAGATACCTTGAACTAGCCACGGCATTAACTTGTCGGCTTCACCCTCAATACGTGAGGGTGAAATTCTACAGAGGTACACCCTCCAACCCGGATTTCTCGATATCCCGTACGAGGCGAATTATTTTTCCTCTATGGAATTAAGACGACAGGTCTTAGAATCAAATCTATACTCACTGTAGTGAATTTCGGGTAAACGACGGCAAATTCCGGTAAATTTTTATTGCACCACGGTATATGTATTATTTTATTTTCATTTCTTTCATTTCCCTTGATATATAGGTACTTTTACGCGAATGAATTTATTTAGTGAAGATATTTAGAAATCATCCGGATGAATGTTTAAATGTATGCTACTCCAAAACAATAAGGTTCATGTCAAATTTCTGTAAATTCAACGTCAATATAATCAATTAAGTGTTTTGATATTGCCGTACCCTTGATTTGGTTTTTTGCATAAGATATACGATTGGCTAGCGTATGTGAAATGAACCTCTAGAGTTTTCCATTCATTAAAGTGTCTGGATAAATACCAAAGGACGTAAACGTTTCAATGCATTTGCGTGTGCCACTGTCTCAATTTTGGTACAAACTTCACGTCGAAATTTTAGAAGTATTACTTATACCATTACGAATGCTATGTGAATGTGCGGGAAACTGACCTCGGAGATAATTCATTACGTCTTTGTTAATGTATATATCAAATATTGCTCCCGTGCTTTCTGTTTTGGGGAAGTAAAATTACCAGTGGGGCACCTCAAGAGCACACCAGACAGAGACTGCCTGCAAAGCAGGCAGCAGGTCTGCTAGTATGATATAATAGCAGGAAAATGAAAGTGTTAGGCATTGATCAGAACTAAGTTGTTAAATAAAATGAAACGTTTGCTTTCAACATGTTATGGCAACGCGTTTTACAAACAAATTTCACTCTTCAGAGAAATCATATTGGTGAAATAATTCTGCAAATCAGTGCGATAGCAGCAATCACGGCGTAGGAGACTTGATTCCCAGGTCAGTACGTCGGTAATGAAAACGGAGCAGAACGGACAAGGGATTACGAGGGGTGGGGACTAAGAGACAGGCGGTTACCGTCGAGATGTCCCCAGTCAAGGGAAGGACATTGGATGACCCCTCCAACCGGGCGGGCATAAATCTCATTACCTAAGGAGACAAGGGGTTAGAAGATGCTGAAGGGGTGTCATCACCAGGCGTCAAGTGTTGAATAGTTAGTTACCCGAAGACGCCAGTGTTTGAGATACGCAGGTGATGGGCGGTGAGGGGAGGGATATATACATATAGAATATATAATCACTACGCTCTGAGCATCACCCATGGAGCTAATGCTAGTACAAACTAGATTTTGAACCACAAATTTGTTATATACAATATGATATAAGACACAGTCTCCGGCGTTACTTTGTGGAACTCCTTCATTTTAATAATAATAAACACTTGGTTGTTATTCCACACTTTATTGGAAACAAAACGACCCGGGTTTCAGCATATCATGCCATCATCAGGTCCTGATGGCATGGCGGGTCACCTGATGATGGTATGATATGCTGAAACCCGGGTCTTTTTGTCCCAATAAAGTGTGGAATAACAACCAAGTGTTTATTATTATTAAATACAATATGATATTATGCAAAATAAATACAAATATAAGGATACACTAATGTTGATACAAAATAGGGCACAGAGATAGATATAGATACAAATCTGTGTTAACAAGCTGTTAAGTTTTAGGCTAATTTAATAGCACTATACATTGAGTATGGTCATTTATAATATGTTTTAAATTTTTTTTGAGTAATTGAATTTATATTTTTGTGTGCAATTTTATTTATGACACTGGTTTATTGTACGTTTTTAGGCAGATAGTTCCAAAGTTTTGAGGCGGTCACTAATAAATTGTAGTGAAGTGAATGAGGTAACATAGAGAATTTCATGCCACGCATCTCACATAGGATGCCTTCTGGGTAATTTCTGACCTGACTTTAAACATTTCAGTGATGTAGGTTGGACTACCCTCTCAAAAAAATATTTTTAAGGAAAGTCCCCCAGTATTTTATTTCTGCGGTCACAAAGTTTTACCCGGCCTACACTTATAATTTGTATACAATTATAATTTGTGATATATGAACGTTCGATCTTAGATCAAATACAAATCTTACACAAGAATTTAGTGGCTTTTTTATTATTATCCCTGCTCTTTGGGAATTTCATTAAAGATAAGGCTACAATAAAAAAAAGGAATAATAGTGTGAAAATTAAAGCTACGTTTTCCGGTAGCCGTTTTTTCCACTGCGATGTGAGTCACACTCACACACTGTTTCATAGCAGCGAAAACATCGGATAAAAACAGTCGTCGGTGGAAAATTGTTACGCGCTACATCTTCTTAATTATTCCTCATTTGTTGAGGGGATTTATTTATTAGTTTATCGCTATTGATTTCCTTCCCTCCTATCTCCTGCACCGTTAAACTACAGCTATCCATGCTTACGTTTCTGCGTTAACTCACACTGCGTGTTCAATCAGAAGAGGCAGGCCCACCGCAGCCTGTGGCCAAAACGTGGATGACTGAGTCATTACATTTGGTAAATAGGATGGATATGGTAAGGTTCCTTTTATAAAAAACTTCCGCTTTACCACTTTGAACTTAGTATGCTAAGTTCTTAACCCTTTAACTGCATTAAATGATTTATAAAATGTTAAGCAAATTTAAATGATTCGTTTCACACATATATGCCAGGAATTCACAAAAATATCTTCACCATTTTTGGGTTAAATGATTAAAATATGTAATGATATTCATAGAAATTGCAGTTTTGTTATCAAAGGTTTGTTGTATGACAAAGAAATTACTACTTTAGACACAACACCTCTAGTATACTCGATTTCCGCATTCGAGAGGAAATATTTTTCGAGTCAGGGGATCCGAATGGATATTCGGGCAGTCGGCGGATGAACATAACCATTCGAATATGCGCGAACTTCGTATCAAAAGGCTTCCGGCAATGCCTTTAAAGCGCACACATCACCGGGAGGATACTACCTTTTTTCTTGCCTCAGCTTGCCAGGTCCATCAGACTAATAAAAGCGGGACTCTTTGCATTCCATGTTGCATACACAAGGCATAGGGGTAAGCAGAGGAGAAATTAAGTCCACTGGTGCATGCAAAAGGTTTAAAGAAGGACTGGAAAGACGTGGTTTTAGTGAGGTTGTAGTAAAAGCAGTGGGTTCAGCGAGTGATAGATGTCTGTCTTCATACCCAGAATTTACCATAGATAGAGAGAGAAAATGCACGAGGGTGACAGGGAGAGATTTACAACCCCATACTGACGTGCGCCCTTAATTTTATTTTCAAAGCCAACAGTATTCTTTATTTAATGTACCCCTTCCGTCCCATTAAGCACACCGCTTTATCCCTTAAGAGCAAGGTTTGGAGGGGACAGATCATCTTAACCTGTGACAAAGCGATTGCATTAAGTCAAGATTACGATCGATGTTTTCTCAATTCTGAAAAATAAGTGCCACCCTACTGGGCATATAAGGTCGGAATAGGAAGCAACTGGATCCAATAATGAGGAAATAGAAGAAAGAGCATGCCTCAGATGGCAATGCCAAATGCATAACTTGGGAAGGTTGAGAAACTGATGGGGTATCAAACCTGGAACTATTAGGGAAAATACGTCCACTAGGCAATCTTAAGTTGCGATTAAAATCCATTTCTGGTATTATATAATTTGGCCATCCACTCTCTAAACAAATATCATAATATGAGCAGTTATAGAAATGAGGCGCATCGTTTTAACTACACGTTAATTATCTTAAAATACACCAGCTAAGAATATCTTTCCGGCAAAGAATCGGTAGGTTAAAAACTAGGCAGAGAGTATCCACGAAAAAGTAGGTGGACTATTTACTGACACAGTACTGGTAGATACTGCCTTGGTACGGACATTATACGAAACTTTAGGTGCAATCTAACTAATTAGCTGGAGAATCCTACAGAATCCGAGATATCCTTGAAAAAATTAAATTGGCATATTCTGCATCAACACCGAAACTTCGCCAGCCGTACTGAAGGCGTGCTTGGATATAATATGGGTCCTGTATGGGGTTAACAAAGAGGCCGATATTGAATCAACTCTCCATCGCCCGAAGCTAAATTCTGACCACTGCACGTAATTTAGTTGTTCCTGAGTTGAGGGTTTTGTGGGATTGGTTGGGGTTCGAGAGGACGTGGAAAGAGGTGTGAGGTCATGAGCGGTGTAATACTTACAGAGCGTGAAAGAAACATCGCTCAGTTCATGTGGAAAGCCTGATTGATGAATCCGTAAATATATGACAGTGTACTTATCGTTAATCCTAGTGATCGCTGTGGATTTCAATCGAGGCCAAAGAGTCATTCATTCTCAACGCATTATCGTACGCTGTTAACCAACACCCGACGATCGAAAAGAACGGCCTGATCTAAAGATTATTTTTACTCAAATCACCTCAGAATAATTAGTTTACGGTTGTGCGATGAAATAGAACGCGATTCCTACCCTTCAATATGTGTACACATTGTATGCGGTCTACATGTTCTTGCTGTCTGGAATACATCTATTTATACATATAAAACTGAAAATCTTTTTCGTGCAAACAATATAGACCACCAGGTTCTCTGAGGCGTCGAAACAATATTTGTCACACATGTCTCTTAGGACCCAAAAGGAAAAACACATGCCCCAAGGGCCAATATATGGGACCTTTTTCCACCCAATTTTACTTTCTTAAGAAAAGCATTGGATTCGGTATAGAATTCTACTTATTTAACTTTGCTAGTGCTAGAACTAGCTCTCATGATACAGGCTTAACAGTTTTAGTATCGCAAGACAATAAGAATGGAGTTTTTGATTCTTGCATTCCATTTTTGTGTACAATCGATGTCTGCATTTTTCTTGAAATCTGAGTTTTTGGCCTCAAAATAGTAAATATATGCACTACTTCAGCAATATATATATTTTTTAAATTAATTACTTGGTAGCTGCTGTATTTTTTCACCCCAACCTCTTCCTGAATTGTAAATTACTGTTGCGTTGTACACGCTTTATTTCACGTCATCTTGGGAGTATGTGAGATTTCAATCCAACGCTCCTATTGTATTTCCTTTTATTCCTACCGTTGCAATGCAACTGTCACAATATTCTAGTTGTTCATGATAATTTAACGAAATAAAAGTAATATTTAAATTCGGAAAGGGGAAGAAGGCTGAATTCCTCGAACTATTTGAAATCGTTAATACCCCACTCGATTCATAACTTTCGTAATGACCAAGTTTTTTAAACCAAATCACCTCTCCGAAACGTTCACCTACCCTCCTCCGTCTCCATTCCATTTCCACTTGACGTAACCAAATTTTGACCGCACTTTGTTTAATTCTTACAAATTTCATGACCTTCCAAAGAGCTCCCCACGCCCTATTTTTCACCCCTTCCCCATCAAATACCACCCAAGTACACATTGGCCTGACACCCCCCATGGATAATGGTAAATAGCGCCGATATCATCGCCGGTTAAGAGTAAAAATAAAAGTGTGGACTAAAATGAAGTGTCTTATTAAATCATGTTTCATTAGAAATACAATTTGGTGGGTAATTATATGACACATGATATAGATTTCCATAATTGTACACCTTCCTCAGTTTATACAAGGAAATGGCGATAAAAAAATTCACTTCCAACACTACGACATCAGTGCTCTATTTTCCTTTTACTTTTGCCACATTCGACTTTAGAAATAGAAAGGAGTAGAGAGGGATAGACATTCATCTTGTGCTAAACCCAAAAACAGGAGAGTGGGAAAAAACATTCAAGCACACAAAATACGGATAGAAATTCCTTTTAGGGACGAAGGCACAAGAACTTAACGAGAATGGGAGGAAACCAAGCATGTTTAAGCGATGATAGATTGGAAGCAATTCTTTCCCGAAAGGCAAGCAAGTTATTGATAGGACCCCGGTGCGTGTAAAAAAGACCGGGATGGACCAAAAAACCGACTCCTAAAGTCCGAGTTTTTTTCGCGGAAATACAATGGACATTATCTCAAGGGAGAAGGGAAAGGTGCGAGGGTAAAAGTGGATGAATGAGGGCCTGTCTTCCATCCTCGCGATCCAATCGTGGGGCAGAATTTCCTCCTGCACGAAGGGCAATGGGCAAACAAAGGACGGACGTGGAGAGAAAGGTCAAGGAAATAAAAAAATGCGGATGAAAAATTGGAAGGGCGGAGATGAAGGAACCGTGGAGATAAGAAGAGAGACACGGAAACGATTTAGCCCGGGCTGGAAGAGCATGGAGACGACATAAGATGGAGAAAGAAAGGAGAAAAAATACCAAGGGATATCTCCAATTCGGACTGACTAGGACTTTGCCATTTTCAGAACTTTTATATCCCTGAAAATGTCATGGTTTAGACAAAAAATCTTCAAATGAGCTCAATAACTTGTTAATCGAATATCTTAATGTAATTTGGTAGCGAAACACGGTAGCAGATGCTCAGAAGGCACCTTCTAGTGAAAGAGTTCATTTTTTACAAACTTCTTCCAAACGCAGGAGTAAGGCAGTCTCTGTGTATTACTATCAGGGTTTCCAAGGTTTACAACCTTCGCTGCCAACTTCAAAATGCTCAATCTCTTGAAGTGGATGGTTTCCAGCGTAAATTCATGGAATAGCTTCATGGTTGAAATGAAACACTATAATAAGGATTCTAGAATTAGGAAGTACTACTACTACTAACAGCTACAATACCTATCGACAAACCTATACAAAAGTCTCATTGGCCGCTGTTATGGTCCCTTATCGCTCGTGGAAAAAATGACATTTTAAATCTGTCCGTTCTGCAGTCTAGTTCCCTAATTTTATTTTCATGATCTGATCTACCGTAGTATGTCGGATTCCGTAAAATATTATCAACATCGTCAGAAAATAGACCGGCTTGGAACTTACAAAATAGATTGGGTCTAAATTTTAATCGACGGTCTGAAAGCATTTCCCATCCCAGTTGCTGCAAAAGGTCAGTAACACTAACGGGATTATCGCTTTAAGCGTACCTATCTTGCCAATCTTCGCTGCACGTGTTCTAACTCAGTTTCCAAGTTTTTCTCGTAAGGATCCCAAATACTGGCAGCATATTCCAAGTGGGGTCTAACGAGGGAGAAGTAGCTGATTTCCCTAACTTGATCGTCGCATATCGTCTGATTAAAACATTTTCATGCATTCAATCCAGAAAATCATGCTGATTTTCCATGAAAACATGAAGAAGAATATGTTTTAAAAATTAAAATACATTATTCAATGTCCAAAATTCAATTTTCAAAATTCTGTGTTCAAACATATTTTAAAAAATTCAATATTCAATTATTTCAATGTGAAAATTTTAAAATAAATTTCAATAGCAGTATTTGTACGGTCACTTCTGTTATTTAACATCAAAGTTTAGCAAAATTTTACTTCATTCTCTACCGAGTTCTAGCACTGGGCCGGAATAAAATAAGTACTGAAACGGTGGAATCTATTATCACTATCTCAGTATTTTAAGTGGTATAAATTATATTTTTTTCTAACAGCTTCTAAAAGGTAATGCGAAATAATTATACTTCACTAATAAACTAACAAGTAATAGTTCTTCAGCAACATGCGTGTAAAAAACATTATTAAATTAAAACCACTGGAGTATTCCACGATATGGGATACATTATTTGAGAAAATACGCAGTAGACTTATTTTGAGTTCTATAAATGAAAATGTATTACGACTGCACAACTGCATTCACCGAATATGGCATGATTAGGCACACATGTGCAACTTATTGTGTAAAGGCCATTGTGAAATAACGCGTATGAACTTGATGATGTCATTGTAGGCTACACTGGTTGAGGAGTTTAAATAGATGGCGTTTTAAAGGAAAAAGTCTGCGTATTTATTTTAATAAAGCAGTGGCCCCACCAAGGAACGCCAAATGTAAAAGAACGTTAAATTCAATATATGATAAAGAAAAAAGATCCTCAGAAAATAACATACGATTGATAATGCATAAAAGCATTTGACAAGTAGTATGGGAAATACGGAATAAAGATAAATCACTGTAAAACAAAAGTAATGAGATTTTCTAGGACAAAGAAAGTGAGGCTGGTGACAAAAGTAGGAGAGCGCAAACTGGAGCAATTAGAGCAGTTTAATTACATGGGTAGTGAGCTAAAAGAAAATGGGCATTGTAGGAAAGACATTAGTGGGAGACCAACGTTTATGGAGGAAGCCGTTAGTAATGAAAGGGAGCTGGAGAATGGGTATGTTTGTAAGGATATAAGAAGAGGCTGGTTAAGAGCTTGATATGATGTGTTTAATTGCATGCTGGAGCTGGAGCAAGTAGAACAGTTTAATTACGTGGGTAATATGCTAGAAGAAAATGTGCATAGTAGTAAATATATTAGGAGGAGAATAGCGCTAGCAAAGGAAGCGTTCAGTAATAGAAGGGAGCTGATGACGGTGACCATAAGTAAGGAGGTAAAGAGGCTGGTGAGGAGCTTGATATGGATTGTGGCGTAGAATGGGGCAGAAACGTGGGCTCTGAGAAAGGAGTACGAAACTACACTGAAGGCTATCGAGATGTGGGTGTGGAGGAGGATTGAGAAGGTGCGGTGGATGGAAAGGAAGACAAATAAGGAAGTGCTTGACTAGGTTGGTGAGGAGAGGAAACTTGTGGATGAGATTAGGGGAAGACAGGGTAGGTGGCTGGAAGCAGTGTACTGAGGGGCGACGGTTTACTAAAGGCCGTGATGTAGGGAAGGATTCTGGGCAAGCGTGGGAGGGGAGGAAAGGGAAAAGGTTTTTTAGGCGGGATGAAGAAGGGTGGGACTTACGCTGAGATAAAGAAAGAAATACTAGAAGGTGATAGGACCCTGCACGTGTACGGATCTGTATTATTTTCTCTGTATATAATCATAATTGACCTCTCTAATGAATGAATAATTATATAAATAACAATTTATACCGTAAAAATTTCAGATCGTTGCATCTACTATGCAATAAGCTCCTAATGGTAAAAGCATATCCGCTGAGAAGAGTTGCTGCAATAATATTGAAACGCAACCAAAGTGCCAATAATATGAAGGCGGTATCACATAAATACCGGTAGAAGGTGTATCAGTATAACCTTACATGGAAAATCAATTCTGAAATTAGTTTCTAGATTAAAATAAAAATAATTACTAGCTATAATTTAGACCAGTGTTTCACAAACTGTTTCAGTCCACCTTGGTTTCACAAACCTATACCCAGCGCCCCCAACCGATAGCTTTGATTTCATTGGCAAAATCAGGGAGATTATAAAAAAAAGCTGAAAAAAGTTTGATTAAATTAATGTTACCTTAAAATCAAATATTTAGATATATAATTCAACCCAGCACATGCATATATGGTAGCAATCGGTCAGAATCTTGCCTCCAGTGCCCAATTTTGTTTCTCTCCGCCTCCCCTTGTTAAAGCACCACCCCTCGGGGGCGGTAGTAATTGCTTTGAGACCCACCGCTTTAAACTATGATTTGTTGGTTGATAAAATTAATGTAAATATCACGTAGCTTTTTACGAATGGATAATGGATGTCAATCCATCTTATAACCATTGAGTAGTGAGCGATAGTGGAACCTCAAAGATAACAACGTTATAGAATAAATGAAGGAATTCTTTGCAATTTTCTATTTGCTTAAAATTAGTTTTTAATGCGTGACCGGGTTCAATCTATTTACATAATTGTCAAGCAACATCTCGTGTTAAGTTGCTTGACAATGATGTAAACACATTGAAACTGGTCGCGCATTAAATAGTAGTTTTTAAACAAGTGGAAAATTGCCAAGAGTTCTTACTTTCATTATGAATAAGTTCCACTGCATCAGCCTTGAGCCAACACCTTAAATAACGTTGTAGAACGTAAGAAATGATTCTTTCGCATTGGTGACAAAAAAATTGAAGCGGGAAGGAATGGAGAAGTCAATGTTGGAAAACAGAATTGCTCAATCGAAAGGCAAACATGCGATACGGATAGCATTAGTAGCCGTTGATAGATAAGATGATGAAACGGATGGGAGACAAAGGTTGTACCACAGGAATACTGGGGTTCCTGACGTTGTTCTTTCTTTCCACCAGGGAATTCTAGAGTGGATGAGCGAGATTCTGGAGGGAGAGAGCAGACGGGAAACTAATATGGGCTTATGAGATGATACGATTGATGAGAAGATCAGATAAAAAAAACTATGAAAATGAAAATCATCCTTTCCCATTTGGACGGACAAGAGTTATCATTAGAAAGAAATTACGTCTCTCACAAGGGCCTTAGTGTGGAGTTATTAGCGATGTTATTCGTCAATTTAAAATATATCCTTATAGAATATCCAGCCTTCACATTGGTAAACGGTGAGAGCAATTACGCCCGGTAAAGTTTTAAGCATGATTTCGTCGTATGATCCATGAATTAATAAACAGTAACAAAGGCCTAGGATTTTCAACCGTGTAGTTTAATATGATTCAATGGTATTTCTTACAAATTCATAAATATGTTCCCAATGAGTTCTCTCGTCGTGATATAAATAAATGTGCCGTGCGTTGATGCCTTTTTAAATAACAGCAAAATATCGTACTTCGATCTTAGCGGCTGACTTTTAGCACCTATTCTAGGGGTGCACGACATAGAGAGCACTAGTTTTGCTGCACAAATTCTGGCGTCCCAAAATTCGATGGCTCAATAAATTCAGGAAAACGGTCACATTAGACAACTCTTAAATATCTATCAAGACATTTAGTTCACTTCATACAAATCAATACCGTGAATATAATCTAACAAAAGGTATATTTAATGTGTAATATAGCAACGTTTTTGGCGCAGTATCAAAACAGAACGAAGAGTTATAACTTGTAAATAATCCTTAGTATAAATACTGTTACGAGCGCAAGGAAGCAAAGGAGAGGAAAGAGAGAATAATCCAATATTGGATAACAACATGGGCGATCAGTTTCAATTTTTTGTCTAGTGAGGAAAAGATAAGCCCTTCAAAGATTTAAACTTTGATTGCCTGCGAACTATCTACGAATATGTGTAAAAATATGGAAATCGTAATACTGAAAGAGAACCAAAATAAACTTCAATGATAAAAATATGACCCAAGACCTCAGTTTTGGTTTAAAATGTTCTCGATCTTGTTTTTGGCCTCCATAAATGTTTCTTCGAATTTCTTTGACTCGGTTGATTAAGATCTTTTGTCAAAGAGTACGTTTTTTGTATCCTTTTTTGTATCCTTTACCACAAACACATAGCTAGCCATAGTAATGCGTGAAAACCTCTCTTCCACCAAGTTTAAATTATTGCTACCACAGGGCATGTCACCGTTGTAGTAATATCCTATAAGTAATGAGTCATTAAAACTTCTCATTCTCTTCAGGCAAAGGTGATATTGCTCCACCGACTGTAATTCCTTTCTCCTTATATGTCAAACTTAGGAACATCTCTTCTTTATGTTACTTAATTTTTACAACGTTTTTATCCTAAGAGATAAGTTACCGAGAAATATCGTAAATTGCTCCTGGCACACAGCAGTAATTTTATTGATTATTGGCAATAATAGCTATTTAAAATAAAAGGCCAACTTAACACATGATTGACTTAACAAAAATGTGAATTAGCGGTTGTAAAATGTTTTCATTTTTCGGATATCCACGATCGTCTACGTTGTGTGGCGGCAACAGTTTTACCGAACGCACATCGTAATCTTCAGGTTGAATATTCTGGATCACGACATTGACCGTGGATTCAATATGTCTACAGATTCTCTATAGAGTTAGAAAATAATACCTTTTTCAACATAGACGAAGGATACCACTTGCACAGCACAACAGCTTCTAACGTGAAAGCCCTTTATAAGAATGGCGAAAATCGTTATATCGTATCTTCAACTAAAGACGCTGCCAGGAGCGCCAGCGAATCTGATGTCGCCATCAAACGTATATGCGAGAAGTATCCAAGGAATAAAGAGATTTAACGTCAATGGACTCCATGGAAGCCTTCAATGTGAGTGAATTTGCAATATTATAACTAAGTTACAGGTTACGAAAGTTTAGAGAGGGTTTAAAAGTAATAACGACTCGCATTGACATCCCCTTGTGAAAGGGGTTAGATTTTATGATCTGCTTTGAGGAATGGGAGAGGTTGCTTCTCAATCCACACTGCGCCACCATACGGAAATATTTGCCTTTAAAAAACATGAGAGAAAGGATGAAAAAATAAAAAAATACTGCACTTAAAAGCACAGGGAGGAAACTACCTAAAAATTCTCTTTGCCAGCCAAATCGAGAGCTAACTTTGCGCGCACGAGGGAGTTAGGTGTGAGTTAAGGGCGGGGGTTGGTCGGGAGTTAGGGGTGGTAAACAAGGGAGGAAGTTGCTATCATAAACCTGTGGAGGCTCTTCTTTACTCCCCCGTGCTTTCATGGCCCCCTCTAAGCCATCACAAACACCTCTCAACGACTCTCAGCCCTCTTTGCGATGAAATCGTGACCCCCTCTAATACCTATCTTACTTCCATCACTCGTCGGTCATTCACCCCGTATCGCATACCAGAGTTTCTGGTCCGCATTAAAAGGAAGGTATCCAATAATTGGTCCAAGGATTTGGACGAAAGAGGACAGTTAGGCCTAGAATAGTAGTATACGAATCACCCCCCATTGTGGCTAAGGGCTAGCTTACCACTACCGAGTGCGTCCACCGGGTTCCGAATGCTAGGTTGACCTATAGATATAGAGGTTAGCTGCGTAAAAGCCGAGTTTACTCGTCAAATAAGCAGTATGGACAAAAGTGGCGGTATCGAAATGGTGTACGGGCAATCCTCGGGGCTATCTCACGTGCACCAACAGTCGTGATTCCATTAACTTTCTTTGGATACAGTGGAGTGCATACTGGTAATAACTCACCCCTGCCACACTCCCTTGAGGTGACTTGCATGATATTATGTAGATGTAGATGAAAATCCACGAAGATGCCGTGACTTGGCAAATGGCTGCGGCCAAAAAATAGACAGCCAGTTAACTGGAGGAGGGGGCAGCAGCCCTTCTTCGCATGAGTGAAGGTGGAGGCTGCGAGGGTTGCTTAATCGGCGCAGGCGCAGTAAGTAATTTACGGTTGTAATACTGTGAATCGGAAGGCAAGAGGAAACCACCAGCTTATCATCCCGAGGAGTAGTCACTATATGGGGAAATGTACCATAAATTATAAATTATTAAATAAATTATTAATTAAAAAACAAAATAAATTCATTAAAGTCTTGTATAGTAAAAGAGATAAAACAAACACAAATATTGAATACATGTATGAACATTTAGGCATTTTGAGGCTAGACAAATTATATAGATATATCATAATCCAGGACAACTACTTTTGTAACACTTATAAAAAATTACGTTCCTTTAAAAATATTGAAATTTTCCGTTTTGTAAGAAATTTTATTGTACCTCTGCAATACACAAGGTATGGTAATAATAAATTTAAAGTGGTTGTAGCAAAAGAAAAGAATTTTATCAAATACCATATAGTATAAGTACATGAACTACAAGAAATGAAGTTAAGGTTAAAATTAAAAAATGGTTGCTAGAAGATCAATATGATGGGTAAAAGAAACCGTGTAATCATATATTATATTGTTTACTAAAAGCTTCATAAGTATACTGGATATTTGAATGGATATATAAATATGTGTTTGTGTCTATGTGTACTTAATTGAATTTAATTGAGTATGCATGTGTAAATATATTATGTTAACAGGGAAAAATGTATGTATATATTAGGTAAAGGTGTCGTTGCCATATTTTTTATGATGTCGTGGAACCCGCTGATAAGCCCTTGAGACTTAGCGGGGCCTAAATTGTTTATGTAAATGGCATTAATATGTATTAAATGTAAACATATTAAATAAATGAATATCTGAGTAGCTCCTCAACTGTTGCTCTTATATGCTGTATAATAAATGACGTGACGGAATCATCTCGAGTAGAATATTCCTGAGGTACACTAGTTTCCATTTTGATCTCCATACGGGGACTTCTGTAGAGGGTACATCGGAGAAGAACGATAAGATGCATTTTATGATTAAATCCTGGAAAAGATCACTTTGAGGATGTGGACGACTTGAAAACGGGAAAATGGAGATGAGAAAATGTAACTGTGTGTTTGAATATCAGTGAAATGAAATTACGCGAAGAATGAGACTTGAGAGATAGAACCCAAATTAGCCCATCAAAGAGCTGTGGACAAATTTTAAAATAATAAAAAATAAACCTTATCAATCGAAGAGAGATGGAAAGAGATAAATAAAGGAATTATTAATGACACCGAGGTGAAAGTAGGAATTAAAAATACGGAGAATCGGAAGCCATAGATTTCAGAGGAAGTTTCCAACCCCATACATGAAATAAGTATGAAAGATTGACCTCAAAAACAAAAGAATAATAGCAGATGTAAAAAATAATAATAAATATAATCAGCCACAACGCAAGAAAGGCCAGAGGAGAATGAATTTAAAGCAAATGTAAAGTGGTGGAAGGCTATCTCTCCCAGGGAAATGTTGAGGCTACTTACAGGGCTGTTAGAAGTTATTTCAAAGACAGCACAGTTAATGACAAAGTCATTGAGATGAAAAAAAAAAATTCTCGTTGAAAATCAAGAAAAAGTGAGGAAATGGAAAGAGCACCTGGGAAATCATTACGGCGGCAAATTATTGCGTTGCGGGATTATAGAGGATATATATTAACAAGGAAATGTGATGCTGTGGTGAAGAACTTGAGATATAGGAAGTTTCTAGGAATTGAAGAAATTACCTCTGAATGAATGCAGAAATACATATGAATGCAGAAATAAAGACCCTGGATAAGCTACACAGCTTAATTTGTGACATCAACGCCACTGTATAACTATGTTCCAAAGGTGTTTTTAAAAATGTAATCATCCCTACCCAAAAAAGGAAAGAGCTAAGATAAGCGAATATTAATGAACAACTTCTCATGCATCGAACATTTTGACTGAAATCATCGACAGGAGGATGGAACAAAAGGTGGAAGAGTTCCTGGATGAAGATCGGTCCGGTTTCAGGAAAAGTATGGGAACGAGAGAAGCTATATTAGCCCTGAGATTTATCGATTCAGATACAGAAGAGGATTCAAAAGGATCTGCTCGAATAGCTGCACTGAAGAGCTTGGAAGTGTCATCAAATGAGAGAAGAATAATATGTAGGCAACATGAAGAGCAGATCTTATACTTCAGTTTGAAATCCATCAGGATTGGCTGGAAACAGCCTTCCACCTCTTTCTATCCTCTGTCATCTTCATTTCGAAAAACCGTCCGAATCCTATGCCCTCCATTATCTTCTTCCAATACTTCAATCTATGCCTTACTGTATAGCTTTTACCTTATCGCATTCCTTCTAAAATTATATTCACCAGCCCCCTACGCCGTAGCAAATGGCATATGTGTGGTGCCACACCAAGGCACACTTGCGAAAGTGGATGAATATTTCTATCTGGGAAGCAGAAAGTACCAGCGATGGAAGAAACAAGAAAGAAATTGAACAGCATGGCGCATGCAAAGAAAGCATTCTGCCAGAAGGTGCGTCCTCAAACAGCTAGGGACACAAAGCTTCACGTAAGAAAGAATTTTATAAAATCCTGTATTTGGAGCATTCTCTTAAGCCAACGTATTACAGCGAGATTTTTTCCGCAGTACATGTGTGTTTCATAGTAAATTCATTTTGCAGGTTATTTTGGAAGGATTAATTTAATCCTACCCAACAACTTTATTTTTTATTCTTTAAAATTAAATTTAACGGGAATTATCTTCAACTATTATGAACGTTTTGGTACTCATAACAAATGCAAGATAAGAGTGGAAAGTACCGGTAACTGGACTTGTAACTCTATGTTAACAAATCAGTTACCTATTCGATTTTATTGTAAGCATGGTTATGTTATAAAAGTTGCAAAGTCTTTAAACAGTTACGTTCATATCATGGCTATGTTATATAATTCTATTTAGGAATGATAATTGGCAAGTAGTTTTTAATGCGTGTAATACTTTCATATTTCGGATACTGAACGTACATTTGGTTAGTTGTAGAATAGCACCATAATGAAGGAAGAGTAACTAAAATATCGCGTACACTAAGTACGGAAGTAAGAAGACTTTTAAAAAATGCAATTATTATCATTAAAAACCAAAAGTTATAGACTTGCTTTCTTATAAATGCCCAGACACAACTTTTAATAATAAGGATAATTGTGTTTTGTACTATAACATTTTTTTTGAAGCCATTAAAAATAATTTCAAGGTATTTCACCCTTTGCTTTCAACTTAAATGTTAGCTTAGGATACGCTCAAAGAATATGGAAAACGAAGTTAGCTTTTAAAGAGGGAAAATACTCCTTGAGATAATGTAAAGTAAAACTGGCTCTTTCTCTAGTGTTAATCTTTTCAAAGGGGCTTATCACGACTCGGCTCTCGCAGAAAAATCAGGCTCGCCAAATATCAAAAAAATTAAAATTTCTTGCAAAGGAAAGAAGGAACGGAGTAAATTGCTATTGAAAAACGATGAAAAGTCACTCCATGCGTATATGCAAACACATCCGTCAAGCCATTTCCTTACGTGGTAGACACAGCCAAAGGATCTTAGTTATTGACCTTTGGCCCATAAAATTTACTTGAACTTCATTCTTCCCTTTTTTTGGATGCCAATTTTGTTTCAGGTACACTCATGATCTGCTTCAAAACGTCTGCCTGTGTTTAAACTCCCTTTATTATCTCCCACCTCATTCACCCTTGATTTTCTGGGTGTACCTATTCGTCTAACACCATTCGCTCTTCTTTAATAAATCTTATTTGCTATTGGATTTAATGTATTCACTCAACACTGCCAAACTAGGGAAGCACGCTACCTTCATACATGTCCATTACAAGAGCTTTCATTCCTCATTCCTTCATGACCCACTTATTCCTAACCCTATCTCTCTTAATTTTGCAGTAAGTACTTATAAAGTAGCCCATACCCTCTGCATTCAAAATTTATTTCAGCTTATTGTATCATACCCAACTTTCACTACATTGTAATTAAGTGGGAAGTTTTGGAAAATTAAATTTTTACATCCTTAGAAAAACATCTATTCCTTAAAATACACCACTTGCTACATCAAATTTTCCTGTTAGTGGTCTCATTCCTCTTAATCTCTTCATTTACTCCTTAAAAACGTCATGCCTTAATCCATAGCTTAACTACGTGCTTAAAAACTAATTCAAAAGGATTATGAAGAAACATTTATAATATTAAGCGAGATAAAATTATTGGCAAGCTCAATTGGTAATTAAATCTTTATCGAAACAAGAGGAATGCAACTGAAATACCACAGCCAGGTCCTTAACAAATCAACTGTGTAAAAAATTATATCCATCCATAATTCCAATTTACTAGATTGCACAAAGCAATTTGTAAACGTAAAAAATAAATCTCAATAAATCAACTAAGGCATTGTTCAATGAAAATCAAACCAAAATATAATCCGGATTTGTTGCTTCAACTGTAATAATTCAATTATAAATTATCTATTCTTAGGGCTAAGGCTCATTTTCTTCCCGAGGTAACTTGGTCATTGTCGGTTAAGAAGTCCCCACGTCTACGTCGTTCACACTTTTCTGGTGATGCAAAGTTTTTTTGACAGGGAAGAGTACGGTCTATACTATATAAGTGACCGTTTGCCATTGCTTATGTTTTGCTTGTATTGGTAATATTATTTCAATAGTGAAATAAATTTCTTGTAAACTTCAATATAAAAATTGTAGATAAAAACAAGTATTACATTTAAATCATGAATACTACGTGTAAGAAATTCCTCTAAGCCTATAGCAGTTTAGTAGAATGTGCATTTTCCAATCATTGAGATTGCACAAATGATGTGGTACGGTCCTCGAGAAAGCATACGGCGTTGCGCAGTAGACGATTATGGGACTGGAAGGGTGTAGTTTCTAAAAACCGGTTGCCGCGGGTGGGAGGGTAGCATCGGCGGGCTAATGTTTACGATTTTCATTGCCAACATTGAAATTTGTCGTATGTCTTCAATGATTTTGAATGTCCCCAGGTATTCGCCGCTGTGGGTTATGGAGTGGGCGTCGTTCCTTTCTACTTGAGTGCGCGCCAGGGGGTTCCATTCATTGCATTAGCTAAGTAAAAGAAGAATATAGAATGCACTGTTATTTCGTAAATTTTATGGTATATGTCTCAAATCTGGATTACAGAATTTCACGTGGCCGGAAATTTTAGCAACGCTACTGAAAATCAACGGAATTGCGCGATGTTTGGTGTCTACGTATTCAGTGTTTCAGCGGAATCACGGTAATATTTGTATTTTTTTATTAATTTTGAATAAATGCTAATGTATTTAAAGTAATTTAAATATCCAGGTGTGTGCTGAGTCATCGCGTAAGACCCTCCATTCCACAGCCCCGGCCGCAGAACGGAAGTACGGGGGGAACGGTCGACTACCTGCTCCACGCTCCATGACGAGTCGAATATTGTCCAATTCGGCTCGGAATTACATTTCTACGCTGAGACACTATGTTGGCCATTCTATGAAACTAAGTTTCCGACACTATTTTTCATTTCCCCCGTGGTGGATGATTTCCACAAAATAACGCATGGAACAGTTTCCACCGACTGTATATGAGATACTATCTCCTACAAATTGCCTTAAGTGCTTAAATAAATATTCCTTAGTAAATTGATAATACACCACTCATTTACGATGAAATCGCTGCCCCAATATAATCTATTACGAAGGACCAATGATAATGAATTCTGCATATCCTTTATGCAGCACTTGATTTATAATCAGGATCAATATTTCGCCCACACACCCATCAATCCTCTTTGTTTTATTTAAACGCATTTATTCTACTTCACCGTAATGTCTGTGAGCGTGGGTGAAGTTTTAAGATCTCACTCTCACCCACTTCCAAACTACATAAAGATTTGAAAGTTGGTACAAATGTGGAATTTAGTTATCAATACAACATTACGATAATTAAAGACATAAAAAATGAAAAATATGTGATTTTATAAAAAAATATATTTTCTTTGTCAAAAACACTCCTCGCAACCGACCAGCCTTCCTAAAAATTGCAACAATAAAAACAACATGACCTCTATATGCACTAGAGAGGGTGAAATTCACCATGAAAACATTATTTGACTTGACCAAGTTCCAATTCCTGCTTCGCCCTGTTTGGTGTATATCTTTGCACACTCGCGTGTGACTACGTAATACATCATTTGTGCGATCACAAAAGTTGAAACATTTTTAAACAAAAACTCTTTTAAATTAATACAAACCCAAAAAAATAAATATTAAAAGCCTAAATACATAATGCCACAGGATCAGACGTTACACTTCATTATGGTGACGACGAGACACTAAGGATTTTCATGGACGCTTATTTTTAACCATTGTCCTGATAATATTATACAAAGCGCGAAAACAACGTTGGATGAGCTAATTGAAGCCACCTCTCAACAAAGGATAAACAAAACACACATACGCACGGACAAGGAGCACCGACGGTGAGGGTGAGCCACCAACTACACAAGGAGAGCCTCCCTCATCCCGCCGCCGCGGCCATTAACGTGGAGAGGGTGGATTTCCCATGCTAACCACCCTCGCCCGCACTCGAAGGGACGGCGTAGGCCTTGACGAGGTAATTAACGCAGCAGCCAGGGAAGCTTATCACGAACGCGCGTGTCTCGAGCTGACCATTGAGAGCCTCGCTCACGAGAAGTCACGTTCTAGAACGTGTGCGTTGAATGAGGCGAGGACTGAGTGTGCGAGTATCAGGAGATTGGATCTGCTTTAAAGGAAGTACGCTATAAACACAGTAACACGTTAAACGTGGAGTTGGCGGAGATGTACATCTCGGAAATTTGAAGTTCTGGACTTGTTGTTTATACTCTGGGTTATTGTCTACAAACCTCCGCTTTTTGTTACAACCTGCAAATTTCCGCTTTTTAGGTGAATGTGAGAGCAGGCAAACAACTTAAATCTTTCTTTAAATTGCAATTTTGACAGCGCTTTCAAAGTTACGGCAGTAGAGAAACACTATTCGTAAAGAAAGAAGATCGGAGTGAAAGTTTGATAGGGCGATACCGATCATTCTGTAATAATATTACTAACATTGGATCATGATGTCGTGACTTATAAAACGTACCTAACTACTACGTATAAACGTTACTTACACCATCTAAAGTATATGTGTGTTGGTATAGTAATCCAATCTAGTGATACATGTAACTGATGCCAACTCGACACTTAAAGCGTCATCATTTTAGTCTCATAGATAATATCATTCTCTAAATAACTGATTGCTATTCTCAGTGGAAATAGACTATTACAGTAGCAGAGCTGCAACAGATTTTATTTGCCAGAATATCAGTAAGAAAACTGTTCAACAACCTACGGTTGGCAACATAATGCTCATCCACAATTCTGCGGCGTCGCCAACGTGAACAAAGTAGACTGAGCGACGAGAATTAAATGGAAAAATAAGGAGGAAGGAATTGAGATTTAGGATGTGGGAAGGAAGAGATATTACGGGAGGAGAAGTGTCACGTTACTTCACCGCAAATGAAGTACGGATGCGAGAGAGAGGAAGGCTGATTTGTTGTCGAGGGTGGAGAGGGAAGGGACAGATGAATGATATGAAAAGGAGATAAAGAGTGGGAATTGGCTAGAGTCGGATGGGGATCTGATGACGGCGATGATTAGATATACGGTAATTTGGCCTCTAAAGGATTATAAGAGGGAGGAGCGACAGAATGGAATGATATAAGGCTGGAGACGATGGTAAAGTTTATGAATTCATGCTGCAAGGAAGGTGATGAACGGGGCGAGGATACTAAAAAGAAGGGCATACACCTTTATCTACTAAATATCTTGCAAGCCACCTCCTGGGTGTGTGTCACGGACAGATTCCATATCAAGCATGCAGCGCTAGTCCAAGTTCAAAATTGGACCTCAAATGCTCCCTCGGCCCCTAGGGGATGAACATAAACAGTCAGGATAATATTGCACGGCCAAACCAGAAACTAGGGAACTGCTTTGTTGACAGATATCCTAACATGAAGTACTGTATGAAAGTGAAATGAATGAAGTATGTATAAAATTAAATTTACCTAATTATTTACCATTTAATGGTTAAATTAAAAGTGGTAAAATTCAAAATTTAAAAAAAATAAAAAACTAATTCGAGACATTTCAAGTGGGATAAGGCGATAGTTATAATAATCAGTTATATAACACTAGTACGAAGTCTGATATATCATGCGACATTCAGTCTTCATTCATAGACAGGCATGCTTACATGCAAACATAACAATTTACAGACAGATCAAATATAAAATTTATTTACATCTCATAGTCTCATTGCAAACCGGACAACTATATATTAAAGAGCTTAAACGATAATGCTACCTTTCTGTGTCACTAACATTGCTGGAGTTTTCCATCATGGCTAGTGGTAGCAAATGGCTGATTTACGTCTAAATGTATCGCGGTACACAGCAAGCCGCATCAAGGGTGTATGGGATAGGGAGTGACTCCAAAATAGTCGCGCACCATCGGTAAAACATTATCATATTTCAATAAGCCTTTTTACTAATTTTAAACCATAACCCGACTTGCAAAACCACTTTTTGTGGGACAATTTTTTTCATATTCCGAGGTTTCCTCTAGATTGTAACTTTTATTCTCGGGATACTGCGATTCTTTCCTAATTTTAAGTGCTAAAGCCCACCTAATGAAAGCAAAAATGCAGTATACTTTGTAAAAAATTGCGAAAAATTAGCAATTTAGGTGTGCATGTTCCATTTTTTTCCAAAATTTATGAATCTGGGAATTATTAGATTTCTCATAAGATAGTATAAAACGGTTTTTGGCAAGACTTTTTTGCGAAAAAAATCGCATGCAAGAAAAAAAATAAGTTTGCAAGTTGAGGTACCACTGTATTGATGCGTATTTAAATAACGTGCTCCGAAAGAGATTTCACCTGCATTGCCGAATATATCACTATACTCTAGCAGGATATGAACTTCATTCATAAATCACGGTCACGAATTGTTTAGGTTCAGTAATGATAAATTGCATAACGTGCGAAAATTATTGCATAGTTACAAATGCATAATAAATACCTGTAATAAAATTAGCATTAGATGCAAAATGTAATAATTGAGACGGGATGGAAGTAGAGATGGTCGCAAAGAAATTGCCGTGGAAAATGAGGCTGGAACATCGTCGGTGAGGGTGACTTGACGAACGGGAAATAATAAAAACGTCAAAAGTGAACGGGAGAAGAAGGATACCTCATCACCGCTCGTCGTAATTAAGGGAATTAGTCACCACCCTAGCCCCCTGTTCACGGAGCGCAAGTCCGCCCACAGGAAAATATAATCCAGAATCTGAAAATGCAACAGACGCCGACGAATTATGGAGGGAGAATTGATGAGATGCCGGTGAAGTGAATTCTATCAATTCTACATTCTATCAATTATCTCAGGTCCTCGCATAATCTAGGGGTATCCTCTAGTGAGAATACATATCGATGAAAGGAAAACCATCAGTATTGCTAAAATTTCATTGTTTCGTCAATGTTGCAGTGTAACGAGTCACGAAAAGTTAACAAATTAGTCGAATTCAAAACTTTGGCTAAGGTAGTATTATTATGCTGGTGTTAAAATAATTTATAAGTTCTATATTAATTATTTTATTTTAAATATTTGATATTATTCTTTCTTACACCCTATATCAATATCTTGACAAAAATGTATACCTTTTAAAACTGTCCCTGAACTTCATCCTGTCTTGAGCCAACGAACTAAAATACAGCCGCATTTCAAAATCCCTGGAAGATGAGCGACATATTCATTAGTTTTGTAGGTGACAGTATTCTGTCATCGCACTTATCTAGGGATCATAACACCCGTTGTAAGATACCGCTAAGCGAAGGCATCCAATACTATTCACAGAATGATATGAATGATGACGATGGTTCCCAGATATCGATCTTGCTCCACCATTGAAGAGGTGATCGTATTATTCCACTTGTGATGATCTTGGTGTGCTCGCAAAATTATTTCACCGTTTTGGATTGCAGGACAGTAGTGTACAACAGGAATCTCTCACAAAATTGAATTGTGTGACTTTTCGCCTTGAATTGTACAATTCTAATATGAGCTCTTATGCGTATGGATATTTTCGACGACAACTAATGTCATTTTATCGTTCTTTTATTTTATGCGTACGAAAAAATTCATCCATGAGAGACAAAATTACAACCCAAAGCACAATTACAGTTATTAACTTCTTACAAAAAGAAACAAAACTAAAAAATTTAATCCAATGAATTAATGTCTTTATAAAAACTGAAATATTAAAAAAATGAACCCAAATATATTTATACTTAGAGCATATAAAACTTTCAACACATGAGTTGTGAATGACTCGACGTCAACGAAATCTAAATTGGTGTTCCCAAAAATGAATCCTCCCACCATCACTTCAAAATAAGTTAGTGCTTTTGTTAAAAACACTTTTTAGAGAAAAAATATATTTTAAAACTAAATACAAACTTTCCAAAACCGATAGCTCTCCACCCAAGCTTTAAAGTTTAACTAAATATCGCAAATCTGGCAATTCTCTCTGAACAGAGAAGTCAGTTTGGTGAACAGGCCTACTAACGAATGTGCTAAATTGTATCGATATCACCCCCATTATTTGAACTAAAGGTAAAAATAAATAAAGTGCTCATCACTTCGTAGCCTTAAGTTCTTTCTCAGGATGTTTCACCATTTTTCCCATTTCCTTGCATGCTGGAGATGAAGAGCCAGCTTCCCGCAGATAATTAGAACTTCCTTCAATTTTAAAACTACTTTAAGGGCGTCTTTCCTGGGAATTCTTCTATGTAGTTATTTTTAACGCATTGTTTATTTCGATAAAAATCTTGAATTTTATCCCAGAAACTGATTCACGCCAGAATATACGTAATCTCTAAGGTACATTTAACTTTTAGGCATCTTTAACTTTTTGTTTTCAACCTATTTATTATCCCAAGAATGGCCGTAGAAACTGCTTACTTTCCCTAATATCCACTCATGATTGCCTCTGAAGGGTATTTCGGAGTTACCTTGTTCCGGGATAGCCTTGATGCTCATCGTGGAATGGAACTGGCTTGCAGGAAGGAATGAATCCGAAGTGACCAACTTCATATCTGACTCCCGTTCACGTGATGAAATGCTGCCACCTGAGGAAGAATAATGGGATAGAATATGTGATCCGGGTTAATGTTACCATAACCAGTAAATCACCATGCAATAATTTTGCATCACATTCGCCTCCTTTAAGGCCATCTCCCATAGCCTTCATAGCTTCTAACCTTCTCTATCAAAACCTGAGTACGGCCACAGCCGTGTCCTCCTCCATTTCAAAAACAATTATCTCATATTCCTCCACAAACATACCCAAAAGCCCCTCGAAAAATATCCATAACCTTTCAACGCGTAAACTTGGGATCGATCGAAGAAATACCTTGCATATAATAATGGTTGATGTTTCTGACACCGTCTGCTAGAAACAGAAGATACAATTAACTGATGCATTTACATACGACTGGATGATAAGGCACGCAAAAATGAAAGTGGTATGAAATACTGAAACCAATATTTACCGAAAGAATTACGAGTATAATTTTACTGCTTCAATTTCACTAATGTCTCGTGTTCCACTTTGTGATTAATGATCGTAACTATCTTAAATGGATTTGCGGTGAACCATATGATACAGCTACCAAATGGTTTACAATTCGCTAAGAGACAAATATATTTTTATGTAGATGCGTAGAATCGATGGACTCTAGAAGTAAACGGATTTAAATATTGGCTAATAAACACGAACGCCATGAATGCAAAGTCGTTCACTTGTGAATATTATTCGGGCGCGTCCGCACTCAGTGTGTCCAAGATAATAGGGCAGTTGACCGTTTGAAATGTAGCAAATTTGTATACGCATCGAATGCCGTTTAGGGAAGGGAATAACGTCACCGAAGAATCCGTGGTGGAGGCCTTTGTTTAAATCAGGGGTCTCCAAACTTATCATAACTCGGGCCTTAGTGAGTACTTGCACCCTTTTCAGCAGGCCGGAGTGAAATAAATAAATAGGAAACTCTTGATATGAAATTTGTAGATATCAGATAATTTTATCAACTAATTACGGAGTAGGTACCAATGTGAAATTAAATTATCGTAAATTGATGACAACGAATATTACAAGCAAATTCTCATATTTTCATCACAAAAGCATTAATATGAATCTTGTAACTGTATTTGTGCTATCAAAATCTTATTTTCCTGAGATTTAAATTTTGATACGCTAGTTACTTACATGTAGCGACTATCCAAGCAAATATTATACGGCGCATTTCCACATTATTTTTCTGCGGGCCTGATATAATCATCTTGCGGGCCAGATATGGCCCGCGGGCTGTACATTGGATACTCCTGGATTCAATCACTCAACCGTGAAAATAATGTTTATTTTACATTTATTTCTAAGCCAAATAAAAAAATATGAAATGCGCTTTTATCTAGGACGGACTCTTGTGTATAATTTAATGTAATATTTTAATAATGTTTTTTTAAAGTATGGATCGCAAATGAGCGTGAAACAGTTACACCAACAATACCAGGTCAATTAGATTTCTCACTGATAAGGGAAATTAATCTAGGGCATGACATAACTTTTACTTGGTTGAATACATTTAAATATAATAAAATAGATAGCGCAGTTGAACTGGACAAGAAACTATTTTTTCTCTTCGTGATTCCACGGCTTTTATCACATCTTCTACTGTTTATTATCTTCGCTTTTTAGACCTGCATTTATTAGAGATGGAGCGGGAATAATTATTAAATTTTATTAATTAATTAATAAAATTAGAGCTGTCGCGCATTTTCATCCTCCTGATGTGGCATGGCCATAAAAATATGGAGGGGACAAAATTTATGGGACCTGGAAAGCTTCTTTGTGCCTTCTATTATTGGTGATTCACATATTATAAGGACTAAATGTTAATTAACTACGTTAATTTATTAAGAAATATTTTATAAATTATTGTAGGTTTTAATTACTTCAGCTGCATTGTCTTCTGAAAAAAAATATACTTTAAATGATTCAGGCCTTGATGTATATGCATGAAAGATTTTCAAAATCTATAAATATATTGAAATTGTTAAAATCATACATTTTGTTAATCAAGTTTTCCTAGGAGAACTTTCTGATATTTAAATCCTTCCTACATATTTTTCCAACGATGATGATAAAGAGGGATGTTTTGATTTTTGCGTGGTTATGTTCAGTGCAACCTAACTCGCACAAGTACAAAGTAAATATATCGCGGTTGGATGCCAAAGATTGCTGTCTTTGTAGCCAAAGCATAGCCTTTGTAGTAATCCTTGCATGAAATCGATGTGGAAAATACAATAACATGCAATCTGCATACGTTACCGGTTTTTGTTAATCCTTGATTTTACCTCTTTAATGTAAAGTAACAAGGAAATATTGGTTGCCGCGGACTTTGTTGGCCCTGAGACGAAGCATCTGCACAGTACCTGTAAACCTTGTATGATGATATGGTACATGATTAAGGATGTAATTGCTGTAATTTTCTCCTCTATTCCCTCAAAAAGAGCAGTATGAAGGCCAAGAGTGAAAAGCGCTCGCCTTTGAAGCAGGACGACGGGGATTCAAATTAGTTGGGTGCATTAGATCTGCACTTTTGATATATGGTGGAGCACCTGTAGGAACGTTTACTTTATCCTCCGGAAGTAATCAATCATATTATACTCCAAAGCAGTTAGCAGAATGAGTAGAAAATTATCCAAATAGAAGAAAACTATAATTTATCTGAACCGGAAATGATTTAATAAGGCTACAGAAGTAGAAACTATATGATAATTCCTTTAAAAGAAGCATAACAAGTAGTATCATTAATTCAAAAATTAAGTATAGCATCATGACAGAGTTTATAAAGAAGTAAATTAAAGCTTTATTATTTTATATTAAAGCAAAAAAGGTCACATTCCAAATTTCAAAGGTTCCTTGTTTTCAGTCATATGGATAAATGATATTTCTATTTGCTTCTCCTTATTCGCCCCTTTATCCTTAGATGTATCCATCCATGACTGAAGTACCTGGTATGGGCTTTGGATGGAATGCTATAATGAGCGAATAGTTAATATGGAAAAATGGAAAAGTACGGAACTAAAATGAAACCAGTGCTGGGATCTAATTGGAACACTTTTTTTCAAAAGGAGCTAGATAGTCTCTTTATATAAAACAAATCAAGCGCGGTTCAACAGAAATTAGAAGGATGTAAGTAAAATTGTATTTAATTAATTTTTGGACTTAGACTTAGAGTCTTAGACTTAGACTTAGAATTATAGACTTTTTTTCAGCTGGATTGATGTGGTTAACTACAGAGAATGACGGTGAAATACGCAATCAATATAATGTATACCCAACAATGCAAGCACCAGGCTTTATATGCATGATCACCTCCTCTCACATTAAATCCTTTGCACGCCTAAAAATGCACACGCTAAAATCCTACATTCAGGTTTATCTTCGCCACCGATCCTTCCGTTCATCCGAGTCGAAAACAGCAACAACAACAGCAATGAATTACGCTTGGACCACTTGAAGAGGAGAAATAAACACTTCCGCTTAAATCGGCTTACGGTCGATGCGGGATGACGGGTAAGGCTTCCGATAAATTTTCAATGGCCGGGCTTCGAAACTACTCTCTCGTTCCGCGACCACAGTTTCATTGCGGCCTGGATTCAGGCACAGCACTGGATAGAAAGGTCGTTTATGTTTTCGGCCACGCTGAGGGAATCGGTGAAATAAATGTTGGGCCCCATATAAGGTTAGGTTTTAAAGTATTTTTAGAGCTAGACTAGAAACTATATCCATTGGCTGTTCACTCTTCAAAAAGGAAAAGGAAAAATCTTTTTTTATACTGACGATTAAATACCAGGAAAAATATCGTCGTACTTTTCAAGATATTTGCCAAAAATAGAATCCGTTTACCATTATATGTGACACAACTTACGCTCCAGAGTGACAAAATGAAAAATAAGGAAGTTCTGGCGCACTAATATCGTCCAAAATGCAAAGGAGTGTAGTTCCTATGTTTCCACAATTAACTTAAAAAATAATTATATTCCTTGGTGTGATTCATTTTATAATCTAACATTAACACCTTCGTTTGCGACGGCTTTTTCAGTGTACGGCGTGAAAAAAAAATAACGTTAAATTCCCATTCATATATAATTAGTGAATTACTGATATGCATAGTCATAAAAGAAATGAATTTGCGTTCCATTGATTTCCACATTGACTTCATGCATATTAAAATTGTTCTACTTTCACATAAAATGGGAACAAAGTTTCAATTGTGGACTAAAAAAGAATTCCGCTCAAACTATCTCAAAATAAGAATAATGAACAGATTAACGATATATTTTATTGCGAAATCTCCCCCTATCTTTATGTAATATCATTGTTGCTATTGAAGTAATCTGATTATAATAGTAGCAACGACTAAGACATCAGAAGGAGTATAAAAGGAATGAAAGAAATGTTTAGTAATTGAATTGAACTAATGACAGAGATCTTGGGTAAGGATGTAAAGAAACTGCTGGCGAAACGTTTAATATGGAGTGTAGCATTGTATGAGGTAGAAACGTAGACTCTGAGAAAAAATAGACGAGACAAGGCTGCGGGAATTCAATATTTTGATGTGTAGGATGGAGAGGGAGTGATGGACGGAAAAAAAGACAAATAAGGAAGTGCTTGTAAGTGAGGAAGAGGAGAGGACAATTCTTGAAGAGATTGGACAGATAGAGAGATAGATAAACGTGTTTATTTGGGTGAGATTGAGACCTTAAAAGTCCCTTCATCCGTCTAACCTCTAAATTGGGAGGAGGCGGTGCCGTTGGTAGGAAGAGGTAATGAGGAGCACAGAATTGCTGAAGGACTTCACAGAGAGGAGGATGTTCGGTAAGCCGAGAAGGGGATGAAAGAAATTAGGCTTTTTGGATGAGATGAAGGGATGTAGGAATTATGCGGAGATGAAGATACAAATTGTCTTGTGATATGGCCCTGCGCAGGAAAAATTCTAAAGTGATTTACTCTTTTCCACTTAAACTTACCATGACCGATAGACGTCCCAAATAAATTTTAAAATTGTGATTATATGTGTCTTCTCTTGTTTTAAAATTTCTCAATTCCCTAAACCCTTACTCTTTACTCCTCTTTACCTTACCCTTTAACATTACAACGTTCCTTCCATGCGCAATGTAACCTTACTCTTGTCTCGAAGTCTTCGCCTTTATATCACACCATTAAATGGCAACATCTTAAAGCGGACACGCAGTCTCTGCCCACATACAGCCAGCCACCTCTCCTCTCATCATCTTCTCTCCTAATCGCCAAGGCTTTCGTTTCCACATCTTTTGCCTCAACTTCCGAAGAATGTATCGTAGGGCACTTTCCCCCTTGGCACCCTCAATAATGATCATAAACTCACCCTATCCCTTATAAAGGCCTATAGTCATTCTCAGTCACCATCCACCCTTACACCAGTCTTTTGTAAAGTGCCGTATCTCGGTAGAGTGACGGATTTCTTCAAATATTTTCTCCGATTTCGTGTCTCTTTAGCTTCCTCATCCTTGACTGGTCAAGAGGTCGGGAAGCCACCCGGAGAAAGATATTTATATAGGCAGATTTCCCACAGTGGGCATCAGATCCTGATCTGAAGATGTATACATACTGCAGGTGGCGCAAAACGTCATCACCGAAAAGATGAACCAACACGGAAAAACCCAAAATCCTCCAACCAGAAGAAACTAGGCGGAAAATTTACCCAGTTGATTTGTAGGCGTCAAGTGTAACAGAAGATAATGACATATTCTTCAAATGCTCCTGAGTAGGAGAGTTTATCGTGGAAAAACAATGATATTCAGAATTAATTATATTGCTCATCTAGACTCATACTTTACTTGATAGAATCAAACACTAGGTTAAGTTAATCATGCTTCATTACTTAGTTCCAACGAATCCTTATTTTTTTTAATTTCTCGATTACCTGTTGGGAGCTTTCCATAAATTTCTTCGCTCCCAGCTCCCAGAGAAATTTCTGGGTCAATGCGGTAAGTCCAGACGAACGGATGGAGAATCACTCACTGCCAATACACTAAGCCGGAATTAAACAGAAATGAACACAGTGTGGGTAATCATACTAGTTACAAAGCATGCCCGGAGCTCATTCTTCTTCACATATTATCAAGCTTACTAAGACTTAAGAATCATTGGAATTTTAGAGCGTATTATTTTGGACGAAGCCCACAATTAAAAATTGAGATCTAACTTTTTCAATCATTACAATTGCATAAATGATGTGGCATGCAGTCACGCGCACAGGAGGCAAAATATACACCGAAAAGGGTAATATTCGCTGTGAACAAATAACATTAAACTTGACCGGTATTCAAACCCATATCTTTCAATTGCCGGTCAGGTGTGTTATCCAGTTACGCTAGTTACACCACCAAGCCGTCTTAATTGAAGGCGAATTTCGGCGGGGGGTTATAAGAACAAGTTTTTCTGGTCCCCAGTGTACTCCTTAGTTGAGGATACGTGGTTGCGCATGATATTTATCGCGGAGAATAAACCCAGCATTGTCACTTAAGAATGTGTCTAACTTTTGACAAATTTTCCAATTATAATTTTGCAATGATTTTTTCACGGAGAATTTTACCTTTTTTGATGTATTTTTTCATCTACGCGCGTGAATATATACCATATAAATTTTTCTATTGCAATTATTGAAAAATATGGTTAAATTAGTTGATCTAAAGCGACAATGTTGGGTTTATTCTAGATTACAGGGTAAGCGTTTAAGGTGAACATCTAGGGGCGAGATTTTGCAACGATGTTTGCCCATAGAATAAAATATAAATTTATATTAATAAAGCAATCAAAAAATACACCCGGAAATTTAAAATAAATATTTGAGATGGAAATTTACCGCTCTATAACTAAAATACAAAATAAATCTTCTTCCTAGAATCCCATAGGCGTTCCCGAAAATTTCCGAGATCCAGCTGATGCATCAGAAAAATCAATACCTAAGAATGAAAACATCAGCTTAACCATACCATTGCATGAATACTCACACAACTCCGCTAAAGAGGAAAGTAGAACTCCTGCAAGCTCTCAGAGAAATTTCTGGGTCAATGCGGTAAGTCCAGACGAATGGATGGAGAAAATAACGACCAGTTTGACCAGAGGAACGTGGAAGACTTCAATTCCCTAGCAATTTTGTAGAGTTTGGATGGAAGCGTACGTTGGAAGTAATGGGTAGAACACAGCAGTTAAAAAAAGGACGTGATTGCGAGTCGACGGCTCCAGGAGGTGAATTGGGATCGGAACAGCTGCCACGGCGACTACCGTGTAAAATATATGTAGCAATGGTTCAGAAATCTGTTCTGCTGCTACCACTATGCGATGTAAACTATCTGATGTGAAAAGAATGTAATTGAGAGAGTTTCAAGAAAATCATAGAACAGACGGACATATTTCACCAGAGGAAATGGAAGAAGCCAATTTAACTTCGCAGGAATAAAATTGTTTATGTCTAAGTGAACTAAAATAAGAGCAACTCCAAGCTAGGTCCTTAAGTCGTACACAAACTTAAGTTTAAGGAGATGATTGACAACTTTTTTTATCCCAAGATGATGGCTAGGCATGGAGTCCCCTCGATATAAAGTGAAACAAACATCCACTATAACCCAATGTACTTTTTGCATTTTTCATGCAAACATAATGTGAGAATTTTATAATGCACCAAAAACCCTCAGCTGTCATACTCTTTGATCTAACTTTCGTACTTTACTGGGCGGGATGAACATTTTTAAATTGCTCATAAAACTCACCACATTCGATTAAACACCCCTCAGTGACGAAAGCATTGTTTTGTTGATTCTATCTCCGCCACCGGTATTTCCTTGAAACACTCTACTCGCTTGTATTTAGTAGGTTGGTTTTGCGGGACTTTCAGTACTTAAAATTGAATTCGATGCATTAATCTAATGTGATTGAGGTTTTTACATGATAGGACTTGGAGTAATCTGAATCTGGTTAGTTTTTCATTAATTATGTTCGTGAAGTGTAAAACCTTTTAAGAAAGGGGAACGCGTGTTGCTTGTTTGGCTTTTCCTAAAAAAAATTAGGATTTCATTTATAGCGGGGAAACGGGACTTGGCGCTTGACGTCTTCCTGCTTCTTCTGCTGTAAAATTCGGGATGCGGCACGCTCAATCAATCCGTCTGTCTTCAATTCAATCCACCTTCATCCTTCCCCTCGCCTTTCACTTCTCATTCCATTTTCCCAAAATCTGATACGTCAAATATCATTGTCATCGTACCGTCAAACCCCAAATTCCCTAAGCATTTCCTGTACAGTCATTTCTCATTGGTCATTCAATCCTAAGATTGATTGACTGCAACCCTCCACCCCTCCACATCCCGTAGTTACCTTACTATATGTTAGTTCTTCTTATGTACTTTAATATTTATTTAATCTCAGATTTATCCCTTGGCCGTCCTTGGCTCGCTTTGTCCTTTCCTCTTCTAATCCCCTGTATATTTCTTCATTTCTTATTTTATCCGTCCATCCACCTCCAACGCAATATTTCGAATATCGATTTCCGATGTTCCATATTTCTATTAATAGAGTGCCACGCTCCTTACAAACGTATTCGCGTACTGTTTCTTCATTCGTAGTCCTATCTTCTTCGAACACAGAAGTTACCTTTATGTCGTGAACACTTTTTGAGCTTGGGATATTCAACGCCAGATGCCCATTGTACTTCTTCTGTTCTACGTGACGGTAATTCTGAGTTAGGTGAAGCCATGCAGGAATCATATTTGAAGGGAAAAATGAATTGCATTGGCTCAATATTGCCTATGGAAGGCAATGTATGAAACGAAAATCCATCCTCTTTACGGTTTTTTTACCCTTAAAGGGTTTACTGCTAAAGCTTAAAACGAGTCCATTTTTCCCCAGAACATCGTATCCTTCCACAACATTTCTTATGCCTTTCTTCTCTCACTTTAGTCTCTTTTTCCGCTGTCAATATTCCGTCCTCACTCCTGAAAAGGGATTCAAAACCTATTTCCACCAAAATAAACTTCTCAGCTAACGAGTTAACGACAGTGATAAACGCTGTATGAATGCACGTCCCACAATAACCGATTTTAGAAAAACGATTTGGTCAAAATCTCGCGTAAGCATTTTAATACATGCCGCAGGCAGATAACGGATTCTAAGTAATGCATACTGCAGTAAGACCCCTGAATTCAAACTTGATAATTCGGCGACCCTTGTCCCATTATGGGGCAGTTTTATGTATTATTAACAAAATAACGATAAGCATGGTAGTATAGGAAATTCTGAGAAATATGTTAAATATATAAATTATAATTGGAAACAATATAATACATTAGTCAAAATAGTTATTTTAATGAATTAATTCCTCGTTGGGTGATTCATTTTCTTAATGCCTCGATTTCAATTTCCTCTCAGTGCCAGTTTCCCGATTAATCAAATGGGACTTTGCATGCGTTTGCACTATTTCTTCAGTACCTGAGACTCAATGCTGAAGCATGAATTAAAAACACATATCTCTCAATAAACAAATTCTCGTTAGAGGCCAAGCTTGAGATGTTTACTGTGGCCACACTTTTTATTTTATTCCATAACACTTCTTTTTATACTGTACGGCATCCTCTGAAAGCTGAGCAATGGAGAAAACGACCTCCATATTCATATTTTCTCCGTAAATAAGCATTTTCCTCTCAAAGAGTGCCCAATTTAAATGTCCGCTTTCAATGTAGCTGTGCCTGAAACTCAAGTGACAATATGTGATGGCCAATATTCGCTCGCATGCTAATTTTTCTTTTGGTGCATTATTGAATTCACAAAGGCTGAGAAAATCAATTATTGAAATGCCTTTGAAAACACGTCGCAAGTCAACCGATCACTCATATCTCGGGCTGAGGCATGCGTCAACCTTTCCAGCGAATTAAAAAATAATCATGACCCACGGTATTATACATAAAAAAAGGCGGTAAATACCAATACAGTTTTAAAAATCCAAATTGATATAGACCAGCAAGTTCAAATCAAAAGGTAAGGAAAAAAACTTTCCAATTTCTCGTATTGCATGTCTTATTGGTATTTTGTCATGTTAAAATATATAAAATAAAGTAATCTACCTTTAAGTTCGCATAAATTCCCATATTTTTCAAGGATTAGTCAGAAAATATTTTTTGTACTCAAATTCGTACCCATAGCAAATTTGCTCGAAGGTCAAACCTAACACAATTAATTTCACATGCAGACATCTTTATAGATATAGTGTCTCCACAAAATCGCGGACGTTTTCGAGATAGTTTTTACATTCATACAATTATTACTCATTAAGGGTGTAAGATAAAGTATTGAGCACTCCACTCGTCTGACTAAAAATCGAGTAATCATTCATTTAAAAAAAATACGAGGATTCGGTAGCCGCAACCGGTGGTTAGCTCAACCCTCAAAGCTATCTAAGCTGAAGGATACATGGAAATAAGAAATTGAAATAGAAATATTTTACTCGACGATGCACCATGTTGCGGCACGAAAGATCTCCATTAACTTGTACGGAGCTGCATTTAAATGGTCACAGGTAATTGGGCCACTGTAAATTGGCAACTGTGCTGTATGTGGAGATTTTCAAATAAAATAAAAATAAAAATCCACTCACTCATAGGCTGTTTGGGATCCTTTCTTTATGTGCGCATGGATAGACTTAAATAACCTTTATGCCTCCACTTAATTCCTTAATATATTCCCACCCCCCGCAACCGGATCGCAACTTTTCCTTTACGCCACATAAGCCTCCAATCTCTGAAGGTAGGAGTTTTTGACGTATGTTGAGCAACATATCCTGGTGGCGACTGGGTAAATGCTTCGCCTACTAACCCGTAACTGTTCAATACCCACATGTACCCCAATGGTGCTGTTCTCGGTGGTTATAGAAAATAAAAAAAATTAAAATTTAGCCTCATTATAACGAAAGATGCTTCATCTTTGTACTGACGCCAAAATATTAGTCACTTATTCCTCAAATTTTCTTCCAGCATGGATATGCTCTCATGATAGATTTTACAGAAAAACTGAGAATTTATGATGCAAGGATTTGTTTTGAAATGAAAAAGGTGTATCGTTTTCAATTAACTAAAATAAATTATTAATAACTGGAAATTTTTACATAAAATAGCAAATAATACCTTAAGATGTTAAAGTGTTATTAGCGCATTGCATGAAATAAATAATTTAAATTTAAGGATGATATGTTAAAATGTATTTATTCACTAAGGATTTCAGTCGTAAAAGCAAAATGCGTAGTCCATATTACATTATTCACGTCGCGCTTTTCTTAAATGCTTAGATGTTAAATAAAAAAATAATGTGATCTCTATTATGACTAGAAGAAGTCTCTTTCGTTATACGTACCAACCCCAAACTCCTCCACACCACATCTCTCCCACTTGAGTTTTCGTGAAACTTTCCATTTTCCGCTCCATTAACTCTGCACCCACCATCTTTCCCATATTTGCGCGTTTATTTTCCCGCAAGCTGAGTGCTTCTGAGTCCGCGCAGCCCATATAAAAGCCCACAACGATCGCTCCTCGCCTACGTGTCACCCTACTCTGCTCTCCAATGAGGAAAAATATGCTCCCCCCTCCGGCCTTCTTTAGGGTACGAAATTCTGCGAAGCTACACCTAAACCAGAAGAGTGGAAAGTGCCATGAAAATAAAGCTCGCCGAAAAACCGTATCGTAAAGGGAACCGCATGATATAAGGAAGCATCCTGTTGCAAAATGAGAAAAAAAATAGAAATTTAACTCAATAAACTTAAAGGTAAAAAGTGAGATTAGTTGATGCATTTTCATTTAATTCCGCCAAAAATATATATTCCAGCCAAGAAAAAATCTTTTTTCAGTTACAAAAACAATTTTTGCCACAATTAGGGGTTTTTCAACTTTTTCGTTTTAAATAAAAACATTATTTCATAAATACGAATAATTGTTCAAAAATATTAATCAAATAATTATTATGATTAGGAAAAAAAACTTTGGAACGATTTTAAAGACAACTGTTGAGTCTGTCGGCCACAACAACATAAATACGAACGGGTAAAGCAAACATAAAAATTGAGTCGTAAGTGAATCCTGAACAAGTGCAAATAGCAGTGTAGATCCCCAAAATTGCGAGTTAAGAGCTGAAAATAAATCCATACTTGCCATTTGCTGTAAAATACGGATCCACTTGAGTCAATCCGCAGAAATGAAAGTATAGAAGATGATGAGCTTTAAATGTTGCCTTTTCCTAGCTATGGTACCGCAGATGGGTCATTAATGCAACCTTGCAACTTATTCTCTATTTTCTTCTTTAAATTAATTTCTGGAGCGCTAGATTGCCATACACTGTCAACATTTTTGTTTTCATAAATACACAATTTTCGAATTTTCTTTTTTTAATTTTTTCAGGGGTTAAAAACCCTGGGAAATAAAAAATCCTAAAATGACAACGGGCTCAGTAATAGGCTCACAAGGGTTGAATAATTTAAAATATTATACTTTCGTGTTGCATTCAACTCCGTCCTCCTACTTCTATATTCTCTTTATGACATATTTGAAATTCATAGTAACAATGTAAAATATGGGCATAGATATCCTCTAACTTGGTGGCACTCTGGAGCGAGGATTCTTATGTACAACAAGCGTGAGTCAGCAGGCAGTGTGTGACCGTCTGTATCCCGCGGAGAATTTTCCGCGTTCCACAGTGCTATCGTCGATTTTTTTCTTTTACTGACGTGACGTTTTATGCAGGTAGGTGCAAAAACTCAATATCGATAATACGAAGCCGTAAAACAAATTTCTAAAAAACGCTTTGCAAATGTGATTTTCGAAATCGGCGAAAAAGTAGAAGTCATACTGAGCAGCATTTTCCTAAGAAAAAAACTGTTGGTGACTACATTTGCTATTTATGAGCCATATTATTTTCCCAAAAATTATGTCCAAGCAATGATAACTGAGCATCACTCTAGCTCTATATTAATAAAAAAAAGCGGATTCTCAATTATCCGGGATGAAATGATAAATCCGAGAAATGAAATTTTCTTGGATAAACAGAAATCCTAGATAATTCTATTCTATACTCGAGAAGTGTACATACTTGGTACTATATTAAAGGTACATACTTGGTTTTTGTAGTACTTCATTCAATTCACAATTGAAAATGGTACACGATGCATTATGGCAATGTTTTTGATCAAGCCTGTTCTCGTACGTTTTTCGTTACAATTCAAGGGCAAGCATTTTCCATCAACTCAGCTTACCTGTTAGCAAGGTGTTACCCGGCTGTGAACATTCTCTTTGAGGAACTTCCGGAGTCAAGAGTAATTATTTAATCACAGACACGACAAAAATTTCGCAAAAATAATACCACGGGTTGCCTATTTTCCCAGGAAACAGATTTTTTTATTTCTATAAGGCATATTGGATTATTGAGTTTGCAAATGATGTCGTTTCTCAAGATAAAATTTTTGGGGTCATCGCGGTTAATCTTCAACTTTAACCCGGTTCCGGCTAATCGAGAGTCTACTGCAGATAATTTCTGATAAAAAATCAACCAATGAAAAATTCCTCTTTGGGCCAATTGCAAACACATGCACATTTGGGCCAATAATGCTAAAACGCAGTGATGAAGTAATAAATACACCAGTATTTCTTATAGGACAACATTTTAAGTGGTTTTAGTGATAAAATTATACTGAATGTAATACAACAGGTTTGAACCTTGAGGAGTGAAATAATCCACGATTCAATTATAGGTATTAAACGAATATCCATGAAAACTTCGTGGTCTTATATCATCAAATATTGGGGACAAAAGGTGACCATATGTCCTGGAATAGTTGTTGGCACCGTCCTTACCTTACCGAAGTAAATTCTCCAAATTAAGTAGAATTTTGGACCTGCCAATAGCTTGACAACATGATCTCGGCCCTACATGTGATCAGCATTAAAATCCATTTGAATTTCGCCAGATTCTATTTGATTGAACCATCGCAGTCGCGGTCGTTTTTTTTGCGAAACGTCCAAGGTCCAACTCTGCACACGTCCTGCCCTTCAGTAGTCGCACGCTTTTTATTTTTGCCATTATGTCCGGGACTTCAACTCATCATTCTTTATTTTTTCTTAGCCTCTACACAGTCTCCATAGGTGATTTTCATTTGTGAATTCGTAAATCGTTTTTATAATTTTATTTCCAATGCCTATTAATTTTGTTTCTAGAATATTTATCTGAGTCGTGCAAGACTCTAGGCTGTATGCTACTATTTTATATTCTCAATTTCGTTAAGTGAAAGAATGTCACACGTTTTAAGGCTTTGCCGGGCCCAGTAGTACCTGTTTCCATTTAATATTCTTGTCTTTATTTAAAAGATGCACGAAATTAATACATCTAGGAATAACCATCCACCAGAAAAAAAAACTTAAGAAGAAACAGAAACAAATACAAGATTGATCATCATCCACAGACTTCGAATATGTACTGGAGCATGTTTTACTCCTTAACAAGGAGTTATGTTTCCGTGTCCATAGAGAAATCATAGCTGTTAAATAGCAAATTACTATCCGCTATTTCGTTGTAAAGTCACGCAACACAAAGGACTAAGGAATCAATAACATAAATTAAGGGTTCTTATCATCGACCCCGACGGGTAACGCAGCTTTAAAACACGGACTGCGGTTACCGCGACAGCGACGCTAATCTGGGACCCTTATATACACAAACCTTTTCATCCGTGGGTAACGTGAAGACGAGAGAAAGATTTATATTGACGGATTGGGCGTGCTTGGAGTGAATTGTGTTGTATTGCTTGTAGGTTTAGATTTATCGATGCTGTCCTCGCAATGGTCGAACAGATGTGTTGAGGCGTTAATAATGTTCGCAAGGTGGTAAACGAATTTTGCTATCTAATTTTAAGAAGATAACTGCATTGCGCAATTTATATCAAGCAGCAGCTACTTACAGAAAACTATATATTACCTAAAGATGTCTATATTAGCGTACACAAAACCTTTGCCCGTATAAAAAAATAAGGAAAAATGTGTGCTTGGAAATCAGATGTGTACTTGCAACGCAATAATACTGCATATAACAGCTGGCATGCACTAAATACTTGTAAGCTGAGGAAATAATAGCATAATATTACTTACATATAGGTGTATTTCCAATGGTTAAGGGTTAAGGAAAAAGCGAGTAGTGTGCAAAATTACAGAATAAATTTCTGGAAAATTCAGAAGATTGAAATAGAAGGGAAAGTTTTAGATGAATATTATTAATAAGTTATCACTTTTCCCGAAATTAAGGGTTTAAATTAAAATGTACGGTGGAGTTATTTCGCAGTCAGTGAAGCGCAATTTCAAATGTGTGAAGCATTGCGCCTGCTAGAAAAATTAGCCAAATTCCACGCCCAGAAAAAATGGGTCGCCAAATTCACGTGCATCTCAAGGCATTGTCGCATCTGCTGTTTATGTTCTTGATTACATCATTCACAAATGAGCTGCTGGGGCATTTATTTGCGCATAAACGGCTAAATATTTCACAATAATACTTGGTTGTGGTTTTGAAGACGAAGATTTTAATTATATTACATACCAAAAACATGGTAGGTAATGGAGCATCTAAATTAAAGGAAAAGATCAAACATTACCAAGAGGACAAGAACGAAGGCAAACGCATAAGTGGTAAATAGTAAGTAATATTATATGCGCAAATACAATGTGAAATAGACTGATACTTTAAGTGATACGGTACATTGTTTACGGCCTAGTGGCGTCAAAATCAAAGCCAGCATGGCTGAGTGCCTTTCTTAGCGTAGCTTCAAAAAATGTCCCTCTGAATGGTTCCCTTAAAATTGTTTATATCTCTAAATTTTACTGCATATTATCATCAGTAATTCATCTTTAACATTAAATTTTTATTGCAACGAACATAATTAGTAAGTACAAAAATCTATTCAGAACCTTATATGGTCTCCACTTGGAAATGGAAAAGTGATCACTATGAGAGAGGAAGAGGGATAGAGAGACGTAAGAAAGTCAACATGTATCTACGGATAAAACCTCTTGTCCCCTCTCGGATGAGGGAACGGAAAACTAAAAAATAATAAATAATTTGAAAATATTCTTCGATACGCAAGAAGCGAGCGAGCAAAATGATGAGTACTTGTTTTAACTTTTCCGCTGTTATGTATTATGAGGTTATTTAATGGTATCAATTATCCTAATTGAAGATTAAAGATAATCAGGTTTTGAGCTCACAAGGCGCAGATGATCGAAAGTGCAAACTAATAGATAACGCTTACGAAGGAATAAACTGATTTTATGGAAATTATATAGTTCCTCAAAATCAAAATGAGGTATTGAATCTTTATACATTCGAAGATTTTAATGAAGCTGGCAAACTGTAGGCAAGTCATAGTGAAAGGGATTGATGAATAATGCCATATCCACCTTGAAGGATAGTTGTATGCGTTAGGGGGAAAGGGAGGAAAGATTTGAGTAATGGAGGCTGCGTGAGAAGAATTACAGTACGAAAGGAGTACGTTTTTCTATCAATTAGAATCAATCCACGTCTAATGCCAGGCCAGGCCACAAGTAATATTTCTACAGAAGTAATTTAAAAAAGTGATGAAAATACGATCTCAGAAGTGATTAAAATCTAACGTAAGATTGTTTCGGGTCTCCTGCCCCACTACGGCATAAGAAAAACTCAACCCACATTCTCCCAAAACATCTCAATACTTTTTCAATACTTGCATGACCCTGTACTACAAAGGGATGCTTTTCGAATGGTAGCTAGAGCACTGGCTTACCATCCCGAGGGCCCGAGCTCAAATCCTGGCGCTCATGGAAATTTTTCAGTGGAATCCTGATTCCTACTAGGATGCCATTTGGAGAGAAACCCAAGTATAGTACTCTGTCTGTCAGATGGGACATTAATCAGTGCTCCCCTCAGCGCTTTTGTGAAAAACAGCCTGATGCCTACGCCAAGTTTCTCTCTACCATTCCTCCACATCCTAAAAGTCATTCCCTTACCATCCTTCCCACCTCTCCCTCATGGCGCAAATTATCTCAGTTGTCGGTCGCCTCACCAAAGAAGTGGCGAGTCAGTACTGCACGGTATATCAATCCCTCACTTAGTTTGTTTGATATATCTCTAGAACTGATAGAAGCGACAAAATAAGAGAGAAACACCGCTGATCTAATAGGAAGAACATTGCCTTCTCTCCAAGCACCATTTGTGAGTGTACCAAAAACGGCGTGACACTAATATTTTAAGAGACATCGTTAACATACAACTCATCTCCTTCCTCTTCCTCCTCCTTTTCTCTATTCCTTCCTCTTTCATGGCTGGTGTCCGAACACCCGTTGCCATACGTCTCTGCGGTTGCTTGCAGGATAGTACGTAGATGATGTGTTGTAAAAGGCTTACTATAAAAATACGGCTGCAACGAAAATTCCTCAGAGGACAGTCTAAGGATTTCTCTTCTCAGATAGAACTCCCATTTCAAGCAGTCAAATTATGTGTTACACCTGTTCAAAATATGTGCCAAATGATTTCACGCACACATGAATTGTATAGACAAAGGAACGTCTGTTTACTTAACGCCCATACAAATACATGTACGAGCTCGTACTTACACCCTCCCTCTAATTTAATACCATCACCAAGTACCCCGATCATCAATCTAGCCATCCCGTCTGTGTTTACAGCTTGCGCTTACATAACCTATCGTGTCGCTTTATCTGAATGGGATGGATTTTGATCTCTACTCTGAATAATGGTTAATGCAGCTGAGATGGACAGGGTGATGGATGAGTGGGTGGTTTGAATTTCAAATAGAAATGCAAGGTTTTTTATTCCCCAATACGCGAAAACCTACCATATATTAGTGTTTTCTCTCATTTATGAAGGGATGGAAGGAAGGGTTTACCTTTATAACTTTAGGATGTTCTCTTCTCTCCTACGTGAACAGGCTATTTTTTTAAATCTAATTCTTATCATGGAAGAAAAAGCAATTCGACCTTTTTTTCTTTGCTTCTTGCGCAAATGCGGGTTTGACAATTTTTCACAGAATGTAAACTGCTACTATTTCACAAACTGTAATCTGCTAAATTAAGTTTTAATAAAATTTATCTAAATGATTGCAGATTCAGTGTCCTATAACACTGAGAAGCATTCATGGGCATCCTCTCGAAATCGGTAAAATAAAATGCGTGTTCTCCGATTCTCTCGATGAATAACAATATTCCAATCACTGCAAATTGCACAAATGATATGGTATGCAGCCACGTACATGGGTGCGAAGTAATACACCATAGGGAATAAATTCGTCATGAAAAAATTATTGGACTTGATCCGCATCTCCCAGTTGATGGTCAGGTGTGCTAGCCAGGTACACCACCAAGCCATCTTAACTCAATGAGAATTTCAAGAATCTGGTTCGCATACGCATATTTTATGGATATACAACGCTAAATTTAAAATTGAAAACTAAGCATTTAAAGTTTATCATTTTTGTAGGTGTTCTTGAAGCCGAAGCATTGTTTGATTCTAGAGGAAACGTTGACATTTCCCAGGTAGCATGAAGGAAAACGTCGCATAAATAATCACTAGGGGAAAAACTTTCCCAAAACAAAGGAGGTTTTTAAGGGCAGAAATGGGATTAAAGAAACGACTTAAGGGGATGTGTCCAGAGACTGGCCAAAAAAGGAGGCATGAAAAACCATTACATCCAAACTGTAAGCCTCAAGGGAGGGCAGAGTTGTGGGATAAGGCAAAGAGAATGGGTGAGATTCCAAGTTTGAGGATTAAGTGATCATGGAAAGCACCAGTAAAAGTTGCGAGAAATAAAAGGCGAATTAAATTTATATTAATGAGCCCTGATAGGGAGAGAGACAATCCAGAAGGTAAGAATAAATGCCTGAGCGGGAAAAAGAGCAGCTCTATACATTTTAATACGTCTTATGCAGTCAAGTTTTAAATGGCTCAAAATCGTCCCCGGTGGTGACGGGGTAAAGTCTTCACAGTGCTAATATGAGGATCGCGTGTTCAAGTCCCGCCTGAGTGATTTCTCACTACTCAGAACATGGATGTTTGTGTCCGTGTTCGCCCGTTGTCAGGTGTTGAAGAAACTGATTTAAAAGGCCATTTTGGGGAGTGAGGAAATAAATGTTGAAACTCCTATGATGAAAACAGGTGATTATTATAATTTATATGGCAAAATGTTGGGCAAATATATTGTTCCAAATACTTTTGATTGTATGCCTAAGCAAATACACAATCTAAAACGTTTGGCAGAAATGAGGAGTAAGGTCAAAGAATGGTTAATAAGCGAAATTAAGAATCTATAATCTCTTATAATCTTAAAGAAATAGAAGATATCTATTTCTTTACTTTTGTTTAATTGATTTTATAATTATATCAAAGTCATTATATTGATTTTTTGTCTTTTACTTTTAAAAATGTTAAATTAAATATAATTATTCTACTTCAATGTGTGGCATATATTTGTAACATACCGCTTTATATGAATAATTTGGAACCTTCTCACAAGCCATGTGGATTAGAAGGACCAAGACTGTATATATGCATTAAGGGTATTCTATTATTTTTTTAAATGAGAAATACAAGTTGTGGTTAAGAAAGGACAAAGTTACCAATAAATCTGGCTGTTCTGGAGAACAATATGCTACAGAAGCCCTAGGCATTCACGGAACCTCCTGTATCCATAGGAGTACCAAAATAGACATTTTCCACCACGGCTATAATGCCTAATATAATTTAAGTAATCTCAGATGGTTGGTTGGTTACTTGGGGGGAAGTGACCAAAAAATAAGGTCATTTGAGCCATTTAGGATAGGTTTAATGGGGAAGAAAAATTAATGGGAGTGGAGGAAGGGTAGGAAATGTCCCTTAGTAACCTACTCTTACTAACGGGGAGCACAGTTGAACTTTCCATCCGACGGACGGAGTAATGCACTTGAAATACTTTCCACAAAGCACCAAGTATCAAGCGCACTTCAAGGGATCACATTTCCTATCAGGAATCCCCACCACCGCCGGGACTTGAACCTGATCCTCCGGGATTGAAAGCGAGCACTTAATCACCACACCAACCCGATCCCCCATCCAAATCACGCATTTATCAGGCACAGGAATGATCACATTAAAGTTTGATGAGTTAACGTGAGAGATATGGCGCTTCATACGATCCTGCGGGAGGATTCAACCTTACGTAAAACAATAAAAGGATTCGTATTGTTAAGCCTATACTTAATAATGTAACAGTTATTGAATATATATAAAGGATACAAATAAAAAACTAATAATTGATCTTAAAGCTAGTTTTGAATGGCATTTATAACATAATACTAGGCATGAATTCGCAAAACAAAATTGAAAGATATTTAAGATATACACATACGAAACACATCCATATTTAAAAGAGGAATGAATCCGACGCATGAACATTTAAAATTATTTCTAAGAGAAAATAACAGAAAAATGAGAAAGCGAAAACTATTCTGCAATCGGAAAACGGTGGTTTTCTTAGAACACATAGATTCATGAATAGGTACATCGCAAGGATTTTGTGCACCTGAAACCTTAAGGCTTGCCTCTACGTCAAATAACTATACGGTTTAAATCATAAATATTTTTCATTCCAATTTCAAATTATTTAGGTTTAGTTAATTCTTCCTCTGACAGGACCAGCGTTAGTCCTCCTATTCTCTTCGAAAGGGCTTTTTTACTTAATAAAATTTAGCTTACTCCCTGTTATATCTTAAAGTGACATAAATACGTGAATCATCCAAAAACACAGCCTACAGTGTAGAAGATTAAATACGGATGATAAACGTCCCTCTGCCTTTCATTTCTTGTAGCAACTGTGTTATAAAGGAATATTATAAAAACTACAGAAGTCATAGAAAATTTAAGAAGCAATGATGAAATAAATCAAAGCATAGAAAATACAACGTAAATAGAAATAAAAATAAGATGTTGGACCCCTAAAAAATAATAAGCAGCCATTTAACCATACCGATCTTCGAATACCTTTGGAAAATAAGCTGGATTGAGGTAAATGTTCAAGAAATTAAGAAGAAAATAACTTAATAAAAGAAGCAACCGACTGCAATATTTTTAGAGAAGAAACGGTAAAACTGGAATGATTTCAATGTATAAAGAGGAAAAATTGACTCCAAATGGTTCGAAGAAATAAAAAGGGACATGTAATGATAAAGGACGAAAGAGAAAAACAAGTGATAAGGATTTACACCAAAGTGGAATTGAAATTGACAAGTCGTTCTTCGATTTCCCTCGAGAAAATGAAATAAAGAATGTTTTTAATTACAGACATACAGAAGATGGTAAAAAAAAGAGAAAGCGCTGTGCTAGAAAATGGTTTTAAGCATCATTAGCATAGTAAGGATATTTCCTTACTACTTTTTTTGGTCCTGGGTCCATTTCTTGGCACGTAAGGACTCCAGGCTCCTCGAGTCAGTTCACTCCCTCCATGGGGTGCAACGAGTGACCCAGTTGCAGCAGCACATGATGAACCGGGCTTTTCAAAATTTTTCGTGCAAATTTAGCGGTGTCATTTACTCACGCTTGCCAAGGAAATCGAGTTACACTTACTGCATTTTCGCATTCTTGAATACGCGCGACAACCTATTCATTAGTTTTTAATACATAAACAAAAGTAAGATCAGAGAAGTATATTATTAAGGGCAAATTTTACATTCCATTTCCGTTTTGTAATAATATAGTGGTAAGTGGCAAGGAACAATCCGTGTTAAATAACAAAGTTTGGTGATCCAAATTAATCAATATTTCAAAATGTCATTAATTCTAGGATGTATTATTATTTTTGTACAGGACTGGTCAATATATGTAAATTATCAACCAGTAATAAATTAAAATTAATTAAATATTTTCCTGGAATATAAAAGTGAGGTCGGTTATCAATTAAATTGTTCCAACTATATAATCCCAATAAAGGCTGTAAATAAATTTCTAATAAAAGAACGTTCTTCTTCGTTCTTTCACTTGTTTTAAACGTAAAAGTGCACAACATTAAGATGTAAGAGCTTCAGTGATGGAACCAATGGCCTGTCTCAGCTTGTCCAAAACGTGCACAGGCATTCAGAGTATAACATTCATGAATTGATACTGGAACACCAATAGAATTGTCTACGAAATGTTGCCAGTGTTTAGCAATTCAAAATATTTTAGTTTATTTAATTTGCTCGATTTCTATATACACATAAAAGCTATAGAAGAATGATTTAAGTGACGCTATCATTGTTGGAAAGTTTATGAAAACCACTTTTGTTTTATATTTTTTTAACCATGAACCCATTGCCCTCCCACTTTAAAACTTTCTTTATTTGCATATTTATCATTTAATAATTATATAACGTTATTCCAAGATTAAAAGAAATAAATTTGATACGTGAGTTTTTCATAATTTCGAATAAAAATATTATTTTGGAGTTTGAAAATAAAATTTACTTACAACCCATAGTTTGTCATATATAATAGCATATGGCATGTACGGCAATAACTGCTTCAAACTGCCACATCTTTCATATATCTACCTTCATTAGGAGATGAATATTTAATATTTTATGGTCATTAATTGACGGTCATGCTATATTTGGCGTATTTTGTAAAAGTTACATAGCCATATTTTCAAAACGGGTTGATGTATAAAAAAAAGAAATATGGCGTTAAAGAGGCTACCTACGTGCCAAATTTCAACAAAATCAGAGATGGTTAGGTTAAGTTGGTGGGTGAATTTTGACATATATCATAAAAATACCCTGTGACATAAAACAGTATGGCAACAAGGCTAACTTTGCAATCACTAATGCAGTCAAAACAGCTATGCATTCAACCCGTTTATATTTGGAATAGTAATCTAAAGGGAACGAGAATATTTAATACAGCAGTACTTGGTGCATTCCAAGGATAATTCCAATAGTCTAAATCCAAGAAAAACGTCCCCGCAAGTTTGAGTTTGATTCAGGAGAGCAGCTTTCAAATATAGATCTCCAACTATCGTGCGTGTAGAGTGTTACGCTATTGTTGTACTATGCCGCCTTCCTCAGATTGCCTGTATCCACTAGGAAATAAGAAATATTTTGCGAGGAAAATGAAACAATATTTCTCTAAAGTAAGAAAGTTAGTAGGTAAGAGAGGTAAGAGCACGAAACTTACAATTTTTGCCATATTTTCATAACATTTCAAATAAAAGGTTAAAATCAATTTAAAACCGGGAAAATAAATATCAATTTCTCGTTACGAATGTCTTTTTTCGCATCAATCTTGATCTGTCTTCACCTGAAGATGAAGTTGTACGTCTAAACCCGCTTGTGTGCATCAATAATGTTTTTAGTAGAATCACTAAATTACTATTTTTCATTTCACTATGATTCGATTCCATACACCATAACAGCTACAAATTTCACTAATATTTTTTCGGATTATAAATAAAAAGGTAAAGATTTTGCGAGGAAAATGGAACAATTTTTCTGCTAAGTAAGAAAGTAAGAGAGGTAGGCGCGAAACTTACAATTCTTGGAGTTTTTTCATAACATGTCAAATAAAAGGTTAAAATTATATTTAAATTTAGAAATATAAATACCAATTTCTCGGAAAGAATGTCTTTTTTTGCATCAATATTGACCTATCTTCACCTGAAGATGACGTTGTACGTCTAAACACGTTTTTGTGTATCAATAACGTTTTTAGTGGAATCACTAAATTACTGTTTTTCATTTCACTATGATTCGATTACATACACCATAACAGCTACAAATTTTACCAATCTTTTTTCGCATTATAAAGGTTATAAGTAATATATATGCCGTCTCCTAATTTTCTTGAAGAGAGTAGAAAGGAACTGCCACGTTTTACGCACTAGGACGACTTAGAAAGACTTGAATTCACTCACCCAATTGCCTTGCTAAGGACGTAATATTTTAGATTTATATACATACTTTACCTTTCTGTTATGAAAGCCCTCTCTTTCTCCATTGTAAAAATAAGACAAATATTTGCGTACGCAATGAGGGTACAAATAAATTTTAGATCGCTAAGGAATATTTTTCGCCGCATTCTCGAAATGGTTGTGGGCGGTTGTTCGATTTCAGGATGATTTCTTCGTTGTTTTCTTTTTCGTAATATTGGCACGTGGGATGGAGTACTGCATCCCCTGACTAAACAACTTCTTCCACCTCGAGGAAAACGTGGAGCGTAATTCATTGAGCTGTCGTATTTCAAAAAATAAAATACAAACTGCAGGCTCACTGGGAATTCACACGTCCAATAAGACGATTTTTCAAGGCTCCCATTTATTGTTTTTCCCAGGAAAGAAATCTACTGAAGTGACAAATCACATAAAATTATCCTCGTAGGATATGTTACACACCTCCATGATAGCTCTTTCTTTTATAATGACAGGCCTTCCACTTCACAGCATTATACAAAGGAAGTTGAGAAAAAATGGTTACAGAAGCTGCCTAAAAAACCACTGCGCTATTAGTAAATGTCTTCCAATGCCGAAGTTAATTTTGTTGAGTCTCCATAATAATGTCATTAAGTATTTTTTCACTTAATACACTGCATTACTTTATTAAGCCCACGAACCGCGACGATTCTGGCGTGATTTGGTGGATAAATATAGTAATGAATGGACAGACGGAATGTTAATTTTCCACTGAATTAAATTGATTAAGACCAAGGTATTCAATATTTATCAATTTAAAAAAATCTTTTGACATTATAGAAATTATAAGCAAAGAACGCGCGTTTTAGTGATAATGATGACTTGTAATATAAAATTAATCGATATCGTTGTATGAATTACACCAATGTTTACAATCAATAATAAATATAACTTTTGGGTGAAATAAGTGCAGAAATTATTAAAATGCATTTGTAATTTTGAGGGCGGCCAGACGCGACCTCATGCATCTCGTTGCGTGACAAAAATTGAGGGCGCCTACTTAATGAGTAAGATTTTGTCAAAAAATTTAAAAGAATGGCTAGAACTGCATTGGTTAGAAAATATCCGTTATCTGCTGAGTAAATTTGAAGGGAATTAATTTCCCGAAGACGTGGGGTCCTCCGTGCAACTACGATTAGTTGGTTCACTCGCATGAGATTGATTTGAGTGATTGCGAGACGGAAATATTACGCGCGAGGCAAGGGTATGTTGCTTAAATGATGTGAGCGTGATAAAATAATAATTTGGTAGTAAAAGCGTGGCTGTAGCTATATAAAAATATCTTTAAAACATTTAGCACAAATTAAATCGTGGGGCTCAACAGAGGCACTCTCAGATAAGGCAGCTGACTAAGCTCATGTGAGCGTGTTATGAGTAACCCTTCCACATGCCATTTGATGATTCCTAACGCTCCACCTCATCACTCACAGCGCACGCTCAGAATATCCACTGACCGTACAGTATTATTCTCCCTTCAACGTACTAGGTGCTGCACGTGATCCCTAACGAGGATGGTGCCAGCAACATCCTGGCCTTATCACAATCACCCATGTATTTCGTTCCGAGCCAGCAGTTAACACGCCTCTGAAGTCACTATTAACTCCTGATTCGGGTGGCGACGGGCCACATGGGGTACCTGGCCCGGGAACTCGTTAAAGATCATGCCCTATGGTGCTCACCTTAATCACGGAAGGTAATGACGCCGGACTGTAGGTTATGTGCATGCGAGATATGTTGCACAGAGACGAATATCGACGGCCTACCTCGTTGTTTGATTATATGTTCGTCAGAATAGTTCTCAGACATTGGTTAAAGAATACATTTAAAAATTATGGTAATCAAATAAGAAGTTTTCAAGGCACACTCGTGCAAGTTTACCTTTAATTTACCATAATTTATCAGAAACGATACTTGTAGGTAAATAATAGAGGAGTATAGAGAATAAGCACTGAATTCACATTTGATGGATTTAAGTTGGTCAAGGCGCATGGCTTTTCATGGCAAATCATAAAGTGACAAATTAATTGCACATTAAAAATAAAGAGTAACTGAAAAGTGAAATCCAAAACATTAATGCAACAAGTATTACCAAATTCAAGTAGATATAATATTCGGGCATAAATGCGAATTTTCAGTTTAAATATGGGAAGGGAATAAGGAAAATCACCAATTACCATTAAAATTGACATTAAAATGTGGTTATAAGATATGTATATTTTATTGAAAGCAAGCCTCAGAAATGAAATTTAAAATAAGTTACAATTAAACTGTACTATTTAATCTAGAAGCAAAGTGCAAAGTAGCAAGAGTGTAATGTGTTCATCGATTCATTCCAATATCTCGCGATTTTACATTTTAGTGCCCTCTCAAATCTAATCAATCTACTGTAACCCCTTAGCTCAAGTTTCCAATTTGTTACTGGAAATAATCCTTTAATCTCTCTCCTGGTAATCTCTCTAGTGGCACTTAACCACGCATCTAATTAGAGGAGAATGCTATTCAATTGTTTTACAGGGCTTTATTCGGACAGCTTCTCCCATTTACTATCATTTGTTACACCTATTACCCGCATGGACGAATACATCATGGTTTTTGAAAATTTGAAACTGTGATATCGACCATGAAATATTTCTACCTGGAAATTGCCTGACAATGAGGTACAGATATAACAGCTAAAGAAAATCATTTTCATCGCATAATCAGGTAAAATAATAGGATATTTTGAGCCTAAAATAAAAACAAAAACCGACTGAAGAGTCTTCGCATACGAATATCGGGAGTATTGAATTTTTACCGAAAATACTTGCAATGAGTGCGTTGTTCAAATTACCACCATTATAAAAAGGACTTAAATTTTGAATTAACGTGGAATTACAAAATTCTATTTTATAAAATAGAAATAAATTCCAGCAACGGGATGAAAGTAACAGAAAATTCGTAATAAAATCAACTATTTTCTAGCAATGCCACAATTTGTAAAATTAAGATTAAACAATGAATGGAATAGGGTTATTTGAAGATTTTACATTTTCTCAGCAGGGAATAAATAAAAGTGAAACTAGTCTGTAATATGTCACCTATATCTTAGAGCACTTTGTGAGGTTTTTTCTGTGACATAAGCCAGCTTAAAAAGAAAGTAAGATAATCAGTCTCTCACCCTAGAGTTTCTGAGAAAAGGTGTTATTTCTCAATATTTCCTTATTAATTTTGCAATAAATTAAATGTTTACCCATCCTTCTATTTAAGGTAAGTTTATTGTTGTAGAAAACTATTGGCGAAATAGCAGCTAGATATATAAGATTGAAAATTAGCACTCTGAACTAAAACCCAAAGAATGCCTTACTTATCCAAAATATCTAATGCATCTGCCAAGTACACTTGAGTGATTAGTGACCTACATGATCTCGTTTTATATCTTGCAAAGAGTTGATCCTGGTTTTAAAGTCTTTCTTTCCTGAATTATCGATGCAATGTGCAGAGAATATGGTTTTAAAACCCCAACTGTGACAAACGGTCACATTCCCATAAGAAATTAGCGATTACAAGGATTAGGAATGGAGGTTCACAGACTTGTAATTCACGGAGCTTTTTGCAGAAATCGATCAAAGGATCCCCGAGCATGTTCCTAAGCAGGTCAAATTAGACCTGTTCGAGCAGGTCTAATTTCGACAGTAAATACTTGGATAATGACACACCAAAAATAACACAGCAATAATAACACTTAATTTCGTCATGGTGGTAAAACATAGTTCCATCCAAGGCCAATTCAACTTTAAAAAAAATAAATTGAGGGAGAAAATAGAGTTCCACTCTCCATTTCCTCCTATGACCGTTTACCAACATTCTTCCGTTTCCTTCCCCAGAGAAAGGCTGACCATCACATAGCATGCGGGTCAGTCCGACGTTCGTAATAGCCCATAGACTCGGAAGTATAGATTGAAGAAGAGAATAGTTGAAGGCATACAGTATGTACAATAGATCAGTGCGATATTGAAGCCAACTAAACGTGCAAACGGCCATATTGGATGGATCTATTGTGCAGGAAATTTTCGGAATACATTGGTATTAGTAGCGGAATGGTCACGATACCGTTATGATTTGCCTGGAAAAACGCAATATGGAAAACATGTCCTAAAATAGCTCTTCATTATTCTTAAATTTTATGGACAGTTCTGTGCGTGATAGTAATGTTAGGTGGGTTTTTTGCAAAAAAGATATGGTTTAATATTATTGCATATTTATTACTTACTTCATAGTAATGAAGTACATTTAAAAATTATATTGGAAGCTTAGGGTACCCTTGAAGGATGCACCTATGTTAAGGCAACTAAAATTATTATAAAAAATGTGCCGCCAGCATTACGAAAATTATAAGAATGTAACAATAAGTTTACAAATAAAGAAAAATATATCATCTTCTTGCAGATTCATTAATTTTTTACGTGTCACGAAAAATAATTTGAACGCTCGCTTGAGGAAACAAGCATTTTTTTATCAAAAACGTAAATATAATATTGATTTACTCCTTATATATTCCCGAATAATCCTTTCCCGAATAATCTCCTATCCCTTTTATAATTTCGGGTAGCATATTAATACCTTATGGCCCCACATACTAAAATAATTAAGTGATCCAAATTGGGTTTGGGCAATTTTATCTGCCACTTATTTCTCATAGAATATATGTGCATGCCATTCGAAATATATATGGCGGCAAGTAGCCACTACGGGCGTAAAAACATCGTAACAATTGCACCTTGCAGGCAGGAGCTTCAGTTCTAGAAATGAGGGGGAAGAATGTTCATATCTCCTTTTAAACATAATTTCTCTAGCAATTCTTTTTTGGAGAGTTTCTACGTGCTTAAAAAGTTCGTGCATGAAGACGCAATATTTTCTCTTCTTTTAATCAATGCTATGGACAGCGTGAAGCGCACTCGTTTTATAACTCTCTCCCCGATCAATCAATCATGCGATCTTTTTCCTTTCGCCCAGGACGAAACATTCATTTATTCCTTTATACACTCGTGCGAGGGGAATGGAAGAGGATTCGGCGATTGTCAATTGCTACCAAAGGGATTATTTCCCTGTCGATGCGCTCTCCCCAACGTCCGTTTTCAACGGACTGGTGTCACTAGGCCTGTGCGATTATTCATTTAATTGAATCGTCGCTTCAATTATTTTTACAATTGATCGATTATTTCAGCACATCGATATATATTACGGTAATCGACTCGAATGTCAATTTTTTCAAATGTCAATTATTGTAGAATTGTCATTCAATTCATAATTATTGTCCGGTAATCGATTAATTGACGATTATTGACCGTGGTGACGGCCACCATCTACCCTTCCCTCCCTCCAGAAGTTAAGCCAGCTATCCCGGCAACTAGCACTGGGTCCGACAGGTTTAGACTCGGCGGGAACATTGTCATCGACACACGCCAGTGTCTGTTGTATGCACACGCTGAGGATCTCATCTGCCTGTGTTCAAATAGCGATCTATTCCTTTTATTAATGAATAAAAGCTAACTGATTGAACTATCCTGCTGTTTTTCAAATTAATTCTTTTATTCTTCTCATTGGCAAAGGAAAGCCTTTGAAAAGCATGATCCAATTGAGTCCTGTCAAGTAATTGGTTGATGGCAACTAATTGAGCGATGACAATTAATTGACACCCATTTCGATGTCAATTAATCGACCACATTTTCAATTATTCTTATAATTGATCGGTATTGATTATTTTCAATATTCACACAGGCCTTGGTGTCACACAACCCCACATCGCCACCCTATCCCATTCCATTCTGCATCCAATGCTCTTCCTTTGTCCGCTCCGCAGCCGAGACCCATTTATAACTTTCGACGTCTTCCTTTCTCCTGCGGATGACAATCCACTGGCGATTCCCCGAAAGTGACTTCCTCGCTCCCTCTCCACTTTCAAAACCTTTCAAAAGGAAATGCCCCCCTACCAATCTCCACGAGAGAAAAGGCTTGATGGACAGATCCTGGCCTGAATAAAACTAGCTAGCGATCGAATTCTCCTCGGTGAAAAAGCGGACCTATCCTCATGGCCTTCTCCAAAATCCGTTTTCTTTCTTTTTTTCAAATAAATGGTGAATAGTAATCACGACTTCTAGATTTGGACAGAGTATGACCTACCGTATGGGTTCATACGTATATTCCAAGTCATGCTCCCCTTTCGCTCTTGATATGGCCGCGATCTGGTTTAATTCAAAGGTCTATTCCTCGATTGAAAATTTTATAGATAGTTAAAGTTTGCGCGAAATTAGTGGGAGGTCAGTGCTCACTGTGACTGACATTTAAATGGCTGAATTCTTCTTCAAAATCTTATCTTTAAAAATGAAATCAAATCTTATCTCTGCCAGCGGGGAATAATACCACAGAAAAAACACAGTTGTTGTCGTCAAGTCATGTTAATCTTAATGTAATGTATTGATCAGTTGTGGTTTCGACTGCTGTCGAAACCACAACTGTGGCTGTGGCTCATTGTGATGATAGCAGTAATTAGCAGGGTTGTATAAGTCAAAAAGTGAATCGCGTGAACATGCATGCTTTCTTAGTCTCGGTAGATCCCGGACGTTGGTCTGGTGTCTGAGGATGTTGTTAATTATAAGTAAACGCTTCATAGCCTTTTTTCATTATATCTTTTAATTTTATATAGTTTTCGCTTTTTCTAGCCACAATCAATTTTAAGTTTTACCTGGAAGTGCTTATTTTAGTGGCGATCTAGTTTTTGTTTTGTTATTAATTTTTATTGGGGTTATTTAAGTGTCTGATAGTTTTATTTTTTGTACTTATGTATCGTTTTATTTCCGCACCTTCAACTTCGAGGGCATAATTTAAAATTTTCCGATAAAAGTCATAGTGCAAGAGAAAGGAAGAAATTGTGGGCCAATGATTTGCCTTCGAACCTTCTCGAACACTGGTTAATGGGGGTAATAAGAATCAGAGCCCACGAGCGATCGTTGTCGGTTAGTTGTAGTTGTAATCCTCTGGAAATAGGGAGGCACAAAAAACTCCTCCAGAAACTGCTTTCGACGTTTTGTCATTTAAATGTACATAGTACCCTGCATGTTACCTCAAGGGTGAGTGGCAGAGGGTAAGTTATCACCAACATGCACTACACTGTAGCACAATAAAAATACCAAAGCCAAATATTGTTGCATAGGAAAGTACATTCATATACTTCTACAGAGAATAGTCGTAGAAGTAGCCTTTGCTAAGTTTTAAAGTCTCTTACACAAAGATAAAATGGAACAACGGCGAAGTGCAACTGTGTAAATTGTTTACGTATAAAATTATTTAAATTTGAATACCAACAAGCCCAGTTTCATTAAAAACAACCCTTCCCAACGATTTATCTTCCTTTTACAAGCTATTTACGAAGCACGGAGAGAAATATATTGCTATTGCGCAGCGTTACAATCAATTTACTCATCGGCAGGTATGGATGCATTTTCTTGGCCATAAGTAAAATTTCCTTAGGGGTTTTTCATTTAACAACCGGTCGTAGCATTGACATCGCCCTAACCAGCCCTTGTGGCTTTCGTCAGAATAAATATAGCATATGGTATGCTGAGTTGACGCTTAATAAAAAATAATAGCTAGATGGATTTTATTATCTTTCCGCCCCACTTGAAAGTCTATTCAGACTTGGTCTTAGTGAAACCGGTAAACACCGGTTTTGCGAGAAATGTATGAATACGGCTGCCATCAATCAAACTAAACTGTCTCTTAAAATATGGATAAATTAAATGCTAAACTAAAAAATGAAGATAACAATACTGAACCATTGGTAAAGGAAAATTTTTCTTATTATATCTTATGATGATTGAAATACTATAATTTCTTATTAATATAGCACTATACAACTACCATGAAATTGGCATGGACTCTTAAGCACAGTAATGGTGGCACTAAGTAGCAGGTTAAGAAACAAGAATTAGGGACCAAATCTTATCTACAGATTATATAAAACAAAACAATTATTAAGTCTTAGCTGTTATGATATCTTAGCATTTACGGGAAATATGACGTTCTAAACCTGTCCGTTCTTCAGTCTACTACCCAAATTTTATTCACACGATCTGCTCTTCTTTGGTATGAATGGATTTGTAAAATGTTTTTGATAACATAAGAAACTAGATCGTCTTTAAGTTTAAATGAAAGGCAGATGAATATAAAGGGAGTTACGGAACATGGGTGGAGATATGCAACATGCAACCATCCCCACGAGTGAAATGGCACATGAGGAGCAAGAAGTTAGAGGAATACGAATGTGGATCGACCGCACGACTAAACAGACAACACCGGACATCTTTTCAGAACGAGCTAGCACCACGGTTGAAGTGAGGGCAGCTCTTTTCTCTTTTCATCTTGACGGTTTTCCCACTGCCCCTCCTATAACCTCTTACATACGCCTCCCTCCAAACTAGACCGGAGTTCCTGCGCCAAGGTGAACGTGCCATACACGCTTCCACTGCACCAAAGCCGTGACTGCATCATTCCCATACACCTCTGGAGGCAATGCGAAAAGTCATTTTTCTACTTCCTTTCCGATGCCTATCCTAGCTCCCTTTTCTCTTCACATTTTTTTCCAAGAGCAGGTCCGCGGATCAATAGTAGTCGAGAAGGGGACATTTATTTTTTGCCTACGGGAACGACGGGGCCCATTTTTTCCCCATCGTCCTTGGGGACAACCTAGTGTAGTTGAGGTTGAATTGGGATATCAAACGACTCTTCAAATCAGTACAGAGCCGTGAACCAAAGAATAGCCTCAATACGGAGTACTGCATCGCGTCTAGCGGAATAATTCGTAAAGATAGCTTTTCGCTAGGAGAAGCTACACGTCACATAATACCTTGAAAGCCTCCTTGATTTGGATGACTTGAGAAAATTCTATTTTCTTTGAAAGTTTAAGAACAGCAAGAGCGTATTTCATCTATATATTTCGCGCAAGGAATATATAGTGGCAGGAAACAAGATCCTGCTTGTGCATGTAATTTCCCAAGATACAAGAAGTAGTTAACAATATTCGACTTAGTAATACAATGAGCATTAATAAACAAAAGTGAATACATACTTAAAGTATGACAAGAACATTTGAATTGGTTTAAGTAAATTCACTTTAAAGGAAACATATATTCTATTTTCCTTCTATAGCCTTCCACAGAAATAAAGATAGAGAAACTGTCAAATAAATAGGCCCGGTTGAACAGATAAAAAGTATTGAAATAAAAACACATACCTATCCTTTTAAAATGCATGCTTAAGATTAAGCCTTCTTCAATTCAGTTTAAAGTGACCAAATAAAAACATTTTTTTACGAATACTCAACTGTTAATGAAAATAATAAATAATATAATAACACATTTAAAAATTGATTCTAGGACCAAGATAACGATTTTTTAATAATTCAATACATGGTGTTTCCTCTGCATTTCCATCAAGTACTCTATCTTTTATTTCGATATTTAATAAAAATGTATTTACGAATTTGGAAATGGCAGTACCCAAATTGTAATGTAGTCTAAGTTTTGTGGAATTCATGAGTATGTACCATATAATTGAAAGATGACTCCTTTAAAAATAGGCTGAAGTCAACGACGGCCAATCGTACACAATGACACTTATGCTTTAGTTAAACCACCAAAATGTGATTCATAAGGTAACAAGACAAATACCATGCATAATTAATTTCACCCTAACTCTGAATTTAAAGGCAAAATTCAAGCCCGGGGATTTAGTCCCGGTCTATAAAATCCAAATTTTGTCATCCCGAATACCAATTTCGATTAGCGTTTCAGATGAAGGTACATCTTCTGAAGACAACCTACTATGCGTTATTGATTAATAGCCTTACTTTTGACAGTGACAATGAAACTATGGTGTTGGTTTTTAAGCCTGATGACATAAATATTATGGAAAGAACAAATATTAGCACAATTGTATATTAATGAAAAAAAAATGCTTATTGTTGCACAAAATGCTTCATGAAAAGCGGATTTGATTTGGAGATGACTTCAGTGATTAGCTTGAATGATATATCATTTAACATATTATTCAATGATTTAGACTCAATATGAAGAAAAATATGCTATAACCCGTTAAAGATGGCGTGCGAGTACCATCAAATCAACATTAAACATCCATTTTATCCATCATCATCCATCATCATCTATAGCATCCATTTTACATAGAAAATGGACAAAAATAGAATTATGGGGCGTGATGTGGCGGAAATATGTATTAGCTATAAACGGTTCCAACGCACAAACAGAAGTTTGGAAGTCTTGTAACATCTTAATAATAAAAATTAAAACATACTATTTAAGTATTCCACCGACAAGTCTCCCGTCTATGTATTTCAATTAAAATAAAGTATAAGATCTCCTCGAGTTTATCAGGTAGATTTCGAAGAAAGACTTCCTATTGTAGTCGTTACCAAGGGCCATGGTCTATCTTCTTATGTATAAAAAATATTGTTTGTCTGTTCGTTTTTTATGGACTCCAATACCATTCATCCGATTGCGATGAAACATTGGTGAGTTGTTGTGCTGGGGCCCATAAAGGTTTCTGAATTACAAAAATGGCAATTTTTGGGGTTGTTTTTACCCCAATATTGTTATCATTGACACCCATATGAAAAGCATTGAATTCGGTGCAGATTTTTCTTTAATTGCATTTATAAATTACTTGCAATCAAGATATTGGATGGAAATTTGAATCATAGAATGCATTAAAAAAATTCAGTATTTAATTCTTTCATTCAATTTTCTTATACGCTTCGTTTTTTTTCAAGTATTGTGTTTTTATCTCGAAAGTCATCAATTTTTCTTCCATTTCAGCAATATAAAATTTCCATGTAATAGCGATTTCATGAATTGTTATTCAATCCTGCAGCATTTAAAGGCCAGATTCAGTGACTAGTTTGATAGTTATAGCCAAACAAATACAGTTCCCTGTTCTCCTTGCCTTCTCAATGACCATCAACAAGGCACAAGTTCAATCACTTTAAGTGTGTGGATTCAATTACGAAAAACCATGCTTTTCACATAGTCAATTATATGTTGCATGCTCACGAGTGAGACAGACCAGGAATACCAAATTCAACACCATCTGATGAACTCAACGCTTGCCTCAAAGCGTAGCATCTTTGAAGACATGTGCAGAAACTCACGTTAACTAACAATATGCGCGTAAATCTGCAGCGCAATGTGTCATATTTTCAAAACAGCTATTGGATATTGGTAACAGAAAATTACCAGTTGATGCCGACACAAAATAATTTTCAATTCTATTGAACTTTTGTGTCATTGTTCCATCGATCGAACAATTGATTCAGAATGTTTTTCCACAAATTGTCACCAATTTCAAGAGTCACCAATGGCTTTGCGAACATGCTATTTTGTTAGCAAAAAATACCGACGTCAATGCAATCAACTACGCCATCCACGAACAGATTTCGGGCGAGTCTGTCACCTACAAATTGATTGACAAAGTCATGATGGCGGACGAGAGTTTTTATTATCCATTTGAGTTTTTAAATTTGTTTGATCTTTCTGGTGTATCACCGGACAAATTGTCACTCAATCTGGGCGCACCAATAATTCTTTTGCACAACATTAATGCACTAAGATTGTGCAATGGAACCAGGCTCAATGTCAAACAACTGATGCCAAACGTCATCTAAGCGACAATTCTGAATGGCAAGTCCAAAAGAGAAGACGTGCTTATTCCACGTATTCCCATCATTCCCACCGAGATGCCATTTGATTTCAAACGACTACAGTTCCCCGTTCGCTTTGCATTCTTAATGGCAATCAACAAAGCACAAGGTCAATTGCTACAAGTGTGAGGATTAAATCTGGAAAACCCATGCTTTTCACACGTTTAATTATATATTGCATGCTCATGAGTGGGACAGCCGAAGAATTTATTTGTTTTTGCAGAGAGCGGTAGGACCAAAAATATTTTATATCCGAAAGCACTCGAATAAAATTTTCAACTCTATTTTAATACACATGATATAATTTTCTTTCATTAAATTTGAATGTGCAAATGTGTCTGTTTTGCATATGTGTGTCTACTTAGAAAGAAAAAGAGGCATTGCAACGCATGCCGTGCACAGCTAGTAAATAAATAAAAACACACGGAAAGCATATGGTACAAGATGGTTGTGCACTATTTAGAGTAAAAAGGTTGGACCGAGAAATATAAATATGATTTTTTGCATTTTGAGAACAGAGAAAGAGTAATTTACTGGTAATTCTCTGGTAATTTACTCGTAGCGTTATAACAGAAGAATATTCGACTGGCTCGCGATAAAAAAGAGTCAAGTGGCTAATATGAATAACCTCGACAAAAACAACACAATACTTATTTTCCCTTCTTGTTTCCCATTCATTCTCCGAAAATAGGTGTACGTTCCATTGTTATTATCATTCGGAGCTCTTCTTTAGTAGGTACTTTTGCACTTCGTAAGTTTCAAGGGAAGCCTTACATAAGGCGAAATGTTTTTAAGCCGGTAAAAATTCACTAAATTTCCTTGTCAACGACATTTAAGACTGGGAGGACGAATGACCGAGACCATTAACATAGTCAAATCTTCTCCAAGAAGGAAAATAATTGTTTCCGGATAGTAGACTAGAATGCTATGGATAGGTACGATGACTGAACGATTAAACCTTAAAATGTCTGTCTGAACGATGATTGGAGAAATTTTGAACGTAGAAAATGGTCTATCAGGTAAGACCTAGAAATAAAATGTAAACCTTGCGTTATGGTTTTAATATGTCCCGAATTTTTGTTTTAATCCGTGCTGCCGATTCGGCCATTTTATTCAACTAAAAAATTAACTGAATTGAACTAATAAAGGATTTTATGTTTCCCCGGCGAATGGATTGGATGCAGTTTTCACAAAATTTTGCCCTGGGTTAGATTATTAAGAACCGACATTTTAGCAGGTAACTCAGCCATCATCATTAGGGTTATGTCTGACAGAGCGAGGAAATTAAGGGTTATGTATAGCAGGGGGTCCATTGCTGGAGGAGTTGTAACGACATTTTTATGATGATAATCAGCGAAACATTACGGTAAAGGGCGTTTTATTAAGATTGAAACATTTTTGCTCGAAGGAATAGAGACATTTTTCACTCTAATGATCTCAAAATAAACACAAAGAGGAGAAAAATTGCCGTAGTAACGCAAAACAAACGAATAAGGCCTCCTCAAATTAAGAACCTATGTAGAGAGTGTCTTTTGTCAACACGCATGAGTGATACTCCTTTTTTTAAACCAAAATAGTAAGAAGGGCGAGAATTTTGGATAAAAGGAATACGATGAGACTTGAGGAGGGAAAAAATGTCGCTGTAGGTAAGACGTTCAGAAGGATGACGCATGGTAGAAAGAATGGTGCTATTAAGTGGAACGGGATGAAATGGAAACGGAGTTGAATAAAAAAGGGCTACATGTGCAACGATAATAGCAAGGGGGAGTGAGAGCACATTGTAAAAAAGCGACAGGCTATTGCGAGTTGAGCTGGGTTTGTGTGTGAACGGCGGGAAGGATACATAGTTGGAGAGCAACCCGTCACGGATAAGGCTTGCGTCTTCAGGAGGAGAAGAAAGGGAATGAAGAGAACGCCAGGTGGAGATGCGGAGAGATAGATGGAGAAGGAAACCAACATGAAAAATGAGATACTTTCGGAGGCACGAAGAAAAGAGCCTTGGCGAGGGAACACTCAAGTGGTTCCGGAAGCCCCCTTAAAATCTGCACACCTGAGACTTTGGGAGTGCCCATCTCATATCACGAACGTTTTTGAAGCTCTCGCGAAAGCTGGTGGAAGGAGGGTGCTCAAAAGTGGAACGGTCTGGAGGAAGTTATAGTGAGAAGGTTCTGAAGGGAAGTGAAAATGCGGGCGTATTTCACGCAGTTAAGCCAAAAGTAAAGGAATTGAGACAGATAGGTAAACTCATTCGGTCATAGGGGTCGGTTTTTGGAAAAAAGACGCTCCTGGCCACAAATCCGTTTACTGCTTATCTGCCTCAAGTTTTGCGTTGACTTCGCACTGAAACAACATGACATTTAAATAAACAGTAATCTTTAACTCAAGGTACATTTAAGCCACATATGCGTTATGCTTAAAAATTTACTTTGTTTCATGAGACATCTGCGTTAGCTGGAGTCTTCACACCCCAAAAAGACCTCCAGACCGGTCCTAGTTGTTGATCATTCTTTTTGATACCATAAGTAGAAAATACGTTGTCTTCAATGAATGAGATTGATTGTCTTTGTCGGTACGTAAAAGCCAGTTCTATGCATATGAGATACCCGTCAATCAATTAACTAAAGTAACAGCATCACAAAAGGTGCAAACCTCACCGTTACAAACTAGAACCGGAAGATAAGGTTTCCCAGTGTATAAAATTACTTTTATAAATATTTGATTTTAACCAGCTCTTTCAAATGCCTATAAATAAAAAACTGTGGACAGTTTCAATCAATATCTAGCAAGTTGCAAGTAATAAGTGCAAAAGACGAGAGAATAAAGGTGCCAATCTTATATACAAGCAAAACAAGATTTCCTGCATAACCATTTGCCCCTCCTTTTCGACGTATCCATGGTATCTTAAAAAGGCTCCTGATAAAATGCTTTCATCAATAGTCCGGCAACTAAGAAGTTACCGAGCTATGGCAACAGCTTAAACTGCTAAAACTACTTAATATCACCAAACCTATCACCTCTATAAGGTGGGTGGATGGCTCACGGTGTGAATCAATCGTAACTTATCCTATCATATAACTTATAAATTCTGCCCCTAGTAACAACTTTTCGAAACTGCTCCCGTAATAAACGTGTTATGTAAATTAATGGTGGTAAATACTGTATCGGCAGTCACATACCTTCATTGCTAGACAGAAGTTCTTCCACTCTTCTTCAAATTACTTACTGTGAACCCGTGAGAACCCAAAAACCACGTCAAAATGCACGTATCTTCGGCGCTTTCCAGGAAAATTACAAATAGCGAAGCACAAGCAGGATACAAAAAGCTTCCACGGTGCCACCAGCAACAAGCACTTTGTAAGAAAATGACGTTTACTATGCCAGAGTATAGCCGTATTTGTTGATCACCAATGGTCCTTGGAATGAAGTAATTTTTGTAAATATTAGTTATTCAATGTTTGATGATTTCACGCTGTCGTCAATATCAGAATTGTTTTTTGATAAGTCTTGCAAAATGTGCAGAAGTTCTTCCGAAGTAGGACTGCGTCGCCGGTACATGTCTCAGTGCATCGGGGTTTTGCTCCTTTCCAATGCGCGGACAAAGCCCGACTGATCGTGTAGGGATAAAATAGGGAAGAAGAGCGTGGTGGAAAACAGCACATCTCGCTGTAAAATAAAGTCTGGGACGGTAGAACTGATAGAAATATACATGGTTTAATGCTGTTACTTACATTTCATCATTACTCCCTGATTGTAATTAACATACTTATATTTACTCTGCAAACCTTTTATACTATAAACTACCACCATCTATAATTGTATATTGCACAATTGGTGATAAATCAGTGTATCCCAAAGTTTGTGTTACAGTTGAAAAACGAAATTTTTTATAAATCTTATTCATTACTATAAAATAATGCAAATTTGAGTTAAAAATATAAAAATCTACCTTCAAAATAGAATATATGCGTTAAATTATTCATACACACCACCAAAACGAGAGAAAACACCTACCATTCAAAATGACCGCAGCCGGCGCTTTTAGGTATATCAACAATTATTTCATAAATCATGCAGCCAAGAATCAACATTCTTGGCATGTGGGCATAGGATAGAAATTTATTAAAAGTCATGAAATATCAACAATTTTTGAACATCGTGAAGGAAAAGGGGACCATTTGAAATTCAAAAACGGTCAAAATGACCGCTCCGGCGCTTCTAGTGTTAACATCTCGTATAGAGTACCAACAACGTTAAACGCCCTCACTTGAATAAAAAATCGCAATGTTAGCTCAGTATATTTTAGTTAAATTTTAATGCCACATCATTTCTTCATTGGTTTTTATGAATAATGCTTGATTTTTTAATTTAAGTGCAATACTAATTTCATAAATTTGATGTCAGGGAATGTGTACTCTTTCTCATTCCCTTCAACCGTGGACTGGATAGCCATCAGGGAAAAGATCGGTGCTGGCTAACTATGAGTTTCCTTCAGGCCTGAAAGTCCGTTTTCCTATAGTCTCTTTTGCAAGACAATAATAGGATGGACGTCCATAATCATATCTGGTGCAGAATTTGGGAATTAAAATGGTGGTCCTAGAATATAGGAAGATGGTGATGGACATGGGATGGCATATGAGGGTAGCTGACTAAAGAGTTTCAAAACTAGAGTCTCGAATGTTTACTTGTCCACGCTTACGTGCCGAACGTGCGATAATAATAACCATCGAGGCTTTGTAAAGGGCATCTACTTAAAGGCCATGTCAAAGGGCTAGAGTCACAAGAAGTTTAGTAAAACATTTTATCTAATGTATTTGTTTGAAGTTGTAACCTTTACGTTTTTCTTGTATTCTGAAAACCAAAACATATATTTACAATGAAGTTTCACTGAAAATGTAAAACGGGGTGGGGAGTCTTCGAGGTGAGTATTTAAAAAATAAACGGAAAAACCTACTCTAGAAACTGAGATATGGCTTAGTAATGAGAGAGGGTAGTGCAATAAAGTAAAGAGTAAGTGTACCATAAATTGGAGAAATTTTACAAAGTTTGGTGAAAACCGCCAGCTAACAACTATTTTCTACATGAGGTTACTTGGAAACAACACTGACATATACTTTGAGTTCTGTCTCGCATATAAATTTGATGACCAGTTAAGAAAAAAAAACATTTCAAACCTGGGTTGCCCTCAACCGCGAACACTTTGGCTTCAGCATGGGTGTCAAGTGTGGATAAGTGGGCAGAGGAGCCGAAGGAATCACGCAGGGACCTGAGGAAGGACCAGTAGATCATTTAATGCAACAGCCTCACATGTCTTTCTCTTCGTGATATCACGCTATACGCATGTAAATTCCACCACGTTATACTACTCCTATAGTGAAGCTAAAATCACAACAAAATATTTAAAAAATCCTTTCTGGATTAAAATGCCAAAAATTAAACACAATTGAAACAGCCTAATTACACAGTTTTTTCACTTTCTCATGCATAAAATCCAAACATTTGGTGACCATTTTATTTGTGCAACACCCAAGCCATATCAATAGGCAAACGAGGCATCACATTCGGAAAATGTACCACACTCGCGCCAGTGCAGTATAAAGGTATGCGATATTATCCAGCAGTTGTGATCAACGAAGTTATCTTTCCGAAAGTGTGATGTTAGGAATTAGCTTGTATACAAAAGGATTAAAAAACGAATAAAACAATATAAACCGAGAATTTAAGTATGCCTGATTTAAAATAATCAAGTGGGATTTACAGGCAATATTTTTAATTCTCATTTATCCGTAAATACTAAATATTTATCCAGAAATACTAAATACTTCCCCATGTAGGAAAATAATTCAATAAATTTACTCATATTTAACGCAGATACATGCGTTCAGGAAATAATTATATGCATTAAAGTAATTCTCATAATAAAATTAAAATTCTAATATTGTTGGGGGTACAGAGTCAAATGCAAGGGCTGAGGATAAAATTGTCAGGTCATAAACGAGGAAGTGTACGGAAGAATATAAGAGAATAAAAAAAATGTAGCACCATCTGAAAGACAAGGTCCAGTAGGTAGGCCACATCTTGAGGCAAATTTAATTTCTAATGCCTGTTGCTCACGGTAAAATTTTCCATAAAACAGTTTTATAAAAATTTTTATTGAAAGTTTTATGAATCGTACGTAAAACGTACTAGCTTGCTCACGGTAAAACTCAAGAACCTTATAAGAGGATGTTTATCTCCTACTTTGATCGTGTTATCAACGGCCGCGAAAGAAATCAAGTTCCAACTTCGGCCGCTAGAGGGGCTGCAACCGCGTGGGAGGCCAAGCATTTCTAGTCTTAAAATGATTGTGTTAAATGGCTGTTGCGGGGCGAGTTTGAGTGGAAGGAGGGAAGAAACTGTGTAGGAGAGGTGTGTATATGCTAGAGAAGCAACTGCTCGCGACGCTGCGCCACGTACAGTGGATAAGAGGAAACGGCATTTTTTCACAAGATGGCGGAGAGGAAAAATCGCACTTCTTATGTTTGAAAGTTTCCCATTTCTAAAGTAGTTGATGCATTGTTGTGTTGAAAGTGTTAAACAAATTTGCAAAGTTTGCATAATAAGTGAGGTGAATTTGGTTCCGATATCTCTGTTTAAAGTGGGTGAAAATCGCGAAAAAAAGTGCGAGACGAAAGCTCACCTTCGCGATGAGCGGAACATCTCATTGGTTGTTGCATAAAACGGTTTTATGGAAATAGAACCTGTCCTATTCCGTAAAACGTTTTATAAAATTCGGTTTTATAAAACGGTTTTATCGTTAGCAAGCTCATTTTTATAAAATTAGTCGGTTTTATAAAACGTTTTACCGAAAATTTTACCGTGAGCAACAGGCATAAGGAACATAATGTAGGGAAGGGAAGATCGAGGGATAAGACAACTGAAATTAGGACATGAAACCATAGAAATAACGAGAACATTAGGGGATTCGTTGGGGAAATTTTATATATCAGAGTTATAGTCAACCAATCTTATGAATGAGTAATTAAAATGACAATTGGCCGTATTAAACTCTTTCCATTTCCACATTGACAGTGCTGCAAGGTCGCTTTGCACGGCTTTTTAAAATCAGTGCTGACTGCTGAGACGAAGACTAGAATAGGTGCAGGTGTTTGAGATGTGGGTGAGTACGAGACTAAAAATAGTAATGTAGACGGAAACGTAGACATGCGAGATCGTGAGTGAAGAAAGGAAACTTCTGGAGAAGATAAGGAGGGGGCAGGGTAGGAGGTAGGAGGAGGTAATTAGGGGCGGAGGATTGCTGGAGGCCGTGAAAGAGGAGAAGATGCTGAATATACAGGGCAGGGGAAAGAATAGAATAGGTTTTATGGATGTGATGGAGAGAAATAGGACGGAAGCTGAGCTGAGATCTTCCGTTCAAATTCATCTCAACCCTATTATAAACAAATATTAGCTAATTTACATTTTATGGCTAACTGAATTGTGTGCCACAATGTACTTACGTTGCTTAATTCTACCTTATCCCGCAAAAAAATCAGAAGAATGTGGACGGAAGTAATTACTACCTGATTTTAACATATATTTTATGATGAAATTTTATTATATATTATAATTTTTCTGGTTAAATTTGTCGAAAAGCCCCAAGAAAGAAATCAAATCCATCACGCAGTAGGGAGATGATAAATCCAAAACAAATAAATAGTTCTCGAGTAAACCACCATTTTTATGCCGAGGTGATCAGTTTCCTGGGGCTGAAACGGGTTAGCAACGGCTAACGGCTCGTAGTTCGCAGAGTAGCTGACGGTCTCTTCGGCGGGACGCAAGAGCATATTCATCAAAAAAACCTTTCGTCACAGGAAGTTTGAAGGGTCCAACTTTTCTTATGCGCGCCGCTCTAGGTCTACTTTTTGTACCCACCCACCAAAGAAAAAACATCCCTCTCCGCTGGTTGCTTAGAAGACAAACCACGTACTTGCAGTAGATGGGGAAGCCCATAGCTCGCGAACTTGATTATGATTAAAAGTTTAGGTTGTTATAAGCTTAAAACTTAAAAAAATCTCAGCTTACCTTAATTTCACCATGCACCTGTAGAGCATTGACATATTAATCTAAAAGAATATCTTAAAGGGTAGCAGTAGCAGAGCAACATAATAGAGACAAAAATGATAAAATATTTAAAGTGTATTCTCCTCTTATAATGCATTTTCTTTTATGATATTACATGCGCATCATATTTATTTTTAAGTGTTATTAGGATCAACGCACTTCCGTGATCTTTCCCATGAAATATACAATCTGACCAATTGCCCCCAAATCCACCTCTGACCTGCACTTTTTGTCAAAAACCATTCTCATGCCACTTTACATTGCCACAATAACATCCAAAACACTGTTCTCTTACGATTTCACGATTTGGGCTTCGATTAGAGTGAATGGAAAAGTTTATTCGTAACATTCTTTCCATCAAACATTTAGCTGCAGATCTCAAGTTTACCCTGGATGAAGCTATAGATTCTAATAAATTCTTTACGTTTGTTTTTTCGAATATAATATACTTTAGGTCTCAAAAGGAAAATTTAAAGTATTTTTCTCACTGACTCACTGTTACCATTTGATTGTGCATGGTGCAGACAAAATGCTACGTGATTGATATTCAACTCTATGACAAATTATTTTCATAGTTAACATGAGTATGAAGGGCTGAAATAAACCTGTTTAATGCAAAGTGTTTCGTTTCGCCACTTTTATGAACTTGGAGAAATAGTCAACCGAATATGCGAAGTGTTTTCCAGAGATACAAATATATGACTGCCCGTCGCTTGCCAAAGAATATCTTACAAAGCAGCATTGTAATGGTTCATACCAAATTCTTCCCCTAAAGACTTCACAAGAGTGGCATAAATGGACATACTATTCGGCTTGTTCATTCGTGTTTGGATGACAATAAATGGAAACTCCATTTCCACTTGTTCACACCCAAATTTAAAGAATGATTTTTATGGAGGATCTATATTCGTATTGTTATACGCCAAACAACAGCATTTTCATCGTAGGCCAATAATGTCAATCATAAGAAAATACGGACACTTAATTCTAAAAATGTTAAGTGTTTACAAACTACTTCTTCAATTATATTTTTGCGTTTAACCAAGCCTAGTTTCAAGCAGATTTAATCTTTGTAGCCTTTGACCTGTTAAAATATCAGTTTAATCAATAGTTATCTTTATTACGGAATACATCAATGGTTATTTGACCATAATCCCAACTTTGACCTAATTTATTTTTAATATTTAAATTTGACCTAATTTATAAATCTCAGGGAATGGAATTGTAAAATACCTAGTACATTGGCAACCTAATTTTATCCGTGTTTAGGGACTGTTATCATGCTGAGGGATAAGTGACAAAAATATTTAGCCAACCGCTATATTTATAGAATTTATTTTAAATGGAGGAATAATCTACTAAAGGTAATGATAAATGAAACAATTATATGGCTAAATATTTGATAAATATCATAATACATATCACACATTCGCCTCACAATAAATCATTTGGTGTTTTACTTGAGTTTCAAGACGGTGGGGATTTCGATGAGGGAATATTTAGTGTACTATTATATCAGTAACGCTTTTATCACACGTACGATTTACGGAAGAATTGGCGTACCACTTTTATGATACAGATTTGTCCCTAAATCACCATTATAGGAAGCCCGAAATCTTTAGTACGATTGCATTTTATTAACGTAATTTTAATTATCATAATAGAAGCCCTCTGTTACATTTTAAATACAATTATGGTGCCTGTGTTTTAAGTGATCTCTTGACTGAGATAGCGTTCAATCCACTGCCATATTGGCACAAATGAAGCTATAACGGCTATACCGGTGCACGAAAGGAAAGGTGATCCGTAGTCCAAAGCATTAAGTTTTCTTTAAATTAAAGAAGCCATATAATTCAAACCAAAACACGAGCTTTCATTGTTTACTTCTACGCTTTTTTACTTCTCTGACTCTGCCAGGCAGAAGAACGGGGCGAATTTAGAATATTCCTACGACATTCAGTTTTCATCATATCTTATTTTTCCCGTATTCCCTTTTGTCTTTTTCCCTCAAGCCCTGAGGCACTTTTTTCATATTTTACATCCGCTGCTGCTTTCCTCTTGTTCCCCTTCCGCATAGTGCGCCCAATTTCACGATAATTTATTCCATTTCCTGGCATTTTCCCTTTACTTCCTGCACCATCATAATTTGTTTGCAGAAAACCCTTCGAAGAACCCTAAAAATATTATCATATTTTATTTAACTTCCCATTTTTGTCTCATAGTCACCTTCCAAAATAGTGCATATTTCTTACGTCTTTCTGCCACTCTTTCTACCTTGAGTCCAATTAATCCTTCCAATTTGATTATCACCGCTGTCATATTTAACATTTCTTTCTTTACTCCCCTCTTTTCTGAACCTATCCTTACACATTTTTTAGACTCATATGATTCAGTAGCAATTCCTAAAAAGTGTTTACATTTTCCTCGAGCCAAGGAATGCACTGGATCATACTTATGCTTCATTCTGCGTGAGGATGTTGAGGAGGAGGATCAGTTCCCACATTACAGTCGTCTTAAACAGGTTCAAATTGTTATCATGACCCGCCATCTCGTAAGCCTGCTAAATACAAACTTTTCAACATAAAACAGTATTGATAAGGGCTAATATAAATTTGATATTACGGTGCATGCTAAATTTCGAACAAAGGCTAAATATCGAAGGAAAGAGAGCATTCATTCGATGTATTTTTTCGAAATTTTAATTCTCTCCGCGACTGACCGCTCCACCCCTACGCACAATTACGTGGGAAAATCTCAATACCCGATTAAATAAAGTAGGCTTTTCTGATTACTCTAGATGATAAGAGTGAAATATTCTCGAGTGTGGCAGTGGGCACAGGCTATGCAAAGCCTAATCCGGTGCTACACGCTCTGGATACCTATCCTCCTATTCTCTCCTCAACACCCAGTCTGAGAAGATGAAACCAATATAATTGTAACATTCCGTTCCACCCCTATGGTAGGCATTTACCTTTTTCTCCAGCCCAGCCAGTTCTATACTGACGGTCTCAACTCCATATGGTGAGGGACGTACTTCCGTAAGGTGGGTTTTGAAATTTGAAAAATGAAACTATTTGGAAGTTTTCATTCTTATTATCAATTTCTAACTAGTAAGGTCAAAAATATTGAGTTGCCTTGTTGATAAAGTAGAATGAATATTAAAACCTGAATTTTATACTTTCATAATTTAAGTTTTTACATTAGCCATCGATTACTTCAAATGTTTTGCTGTTTTTATTTAGAATAACTTTTAGAGGCACAGTGAACAGAACTTTTATAGGTACAGAATTTCAGTCCTGAATGTTACATTTGAAAGTTAAACCACGGGTGGAATAGTTAAATTTATTGTGTGGAAATACTTAGTGATTACCTATTACACTTGGGATGAAGCATCATCAGAATGTACTTGAGTTAGCATTAAATAGGAAGGAATGGAGTGATGCAGTGAGCCTATATCCTAATGGAGTGGAGCGATGACTGCGAACAAATGAATGAATATCAATCGTCAATCTGTCGGATTGGTAGTGAACTTGCGACCTACCAGTTACTTTATTGCCACAAGACCAATGTCTAGACTATGACTCCTCCATTTTTCGTATCTTAAATATATTAATCGCTACAACTTCAGTGACGGTTGCCTTTCCTAATATAAACAACTTCAATTTTTATTATAATTTTTGTACTTCGTGCTAAATTTCGTTCATACACCTAATTTCTTTTCATAAGTATATGGCTATTCTAAAAATTTAATTTAATTTTCCATTTTCATAAAATTAGTATTTCAATAATGTTGTTCTTGATTATAAGTGCTTCATATTAATGTGATTAAATTGACCTAAAATTCTAAAACCTATTGAATGGCTAGTCTCATGCTACCGATTTTTTGCTAACTTGTGAGTTAATTTTTCTTTTAAATTATAATAATATTATTAATTAGAAAATTAAAAGATTACATTTTTAAGATACTTGAGACTTTAATTACCTACATTGAATCCCTTACTATGATTAGATTTTTATAAGCATTATTCCATGCTATCATTAGTTCTAGTGCATATACGTTCTTACTTTTGAGTACTCTGCTTGGATCCAGATTTAATTGGGAATTTTTTCTACTGGAACAGAACTTTTATAGGTACAGAATTTCAGTCCTGAATGTTACATTTGAAAGTTAAACCACGAGTGGAATAGTTAAATTTATTGTGTGGAAATACTTAGTGATTACCTTTTACACTTGGCATGAAGCATCATCAGAATGTACTTGAGTTAGCATTAAATAGGAAGGAATGGAGTGATGCAGTGAGCCTATATCCTAATTGAAGAAGTAGTGATAGTCATAATGAGCATGCTTTCGTAACGCATAATACGCTAATATAACAATGTTTGCATTCATTGACGTAGAAATACACTGAGAATCCCACACCTCTCTATAATTACAATAACAAAATGACGTCATCTTTCGCGTAATCCGGCGAGTAATCGAATTATGAAAGGCTAACAAACGCTAGTTAGATGCCTCTTTTAAAACACAACATCCGACATGAAAGAGCGACAACGCTTCTTTGCAGGGCCCGTCGCCCTCCGTGCCGCTGCTTAAGTCTACACTTGAAGGATTTCATGCCCCCCGCGTCCTTCCCATTGATAACACAGGGGGCAGCCACGTTTCTCTGCCTTCTCCCCCGCGGAGGCAGTGCTGAAGAGAAACAAGCGGGGCCTTTCCCTCCACGTAAAAATGTACTCCGACCCCGAAGAGTGCCTTGGGTCAATTAGAACGGACCCGACGGAATTCTGGGAAGTATTCGGGGTGGAGCGGGTGTAGAGGAAAATATGGCGAGGATTGAGAGGAGGGCTGTAAGGAGAGGAAGAGATATTGAGAGGAAATAATTCAATGGGATCTGGACAGAATTGGATGACAATTTAAGAGAAGGAAAACGTTAAAATAGGAGGATGGACGATTAAGGGCATAGCAGGGTAAGCATGGAGCATATTTTTAAAGAAAATTTTAAAAAAGGTGGGCAGCATACAGGCTATGAAACCTGTGTAAGGCCTACAGAAAGGAAAAGGGATGGGAAGAAATCAATAAAAGACTGCTTGAGCCAAACCAAATTGGAAAAAAACGATCATAGGTGGAAAGTAAGAGCTTGGCAGCAAAGAACCGACATAGGAAAATTTTCCTTTGTAAACAGGGCGATAGAGGAGTGGAATGCCTTATCTGTAGAAATCTCAAACCCTATCCCAAAATGTTATAAGGAATTCAAGAAGAGACTTTGTCTCACTAACTTCAAGCTCTAAGGATAATATTATTTATTTTCTTGTTGCAGTTTTCCCACTGTGAGTCTATAGGTTATGAAAGGGTTCTTACGCTTCACCAAAAGTGAATTATTGGCCATCGTAATGAGAGGCAAACGGTTCCACTACGTGTAATATATCTGAGTATTAAACGATAATAAACAAAGCCGAGTTTGATGTAGCAAAAGAGGCATTATTACCATTACTATTCGCTGCACGTAAACATTCTTGCATGTTTAATTATTTTATGTGTATCGTTTACTACGTAAGTGTCCCCTCATATACATGCAGTGCCCCTATGAGAGCTACTTTGAGAATAGACCTTGAAGAGTACACTTGTTTTAAATATGCATTGAATGAATCGATTACCCCCCAAAGCAATCTATCATGGGGCCCTTGGGATTATGGGCTTTTGGGACTATGGGCCCTTATTTTACAGATTTTCTTTCTACGTGCTATCTTGGGCCTGCAGGAAAACTCAAATGCTAGAGGCGTGAATATCCTTTGAAAATCAAATTTCTGGTTGTCAAGGAAATATGCTATTGTTGACTTCAGAGAAAAATGTGAGATTTTTCAGCAAGAAGCATGATATTCAGACAATTACGAAGCGTAATAGAAAATCGATTGGAATAATTAGAAACGTTATTTATTCAACCATACGATCAAAAAAATCCCAGCCCTCTTTTCTTTAGTAAAAGTAATTTTAAAAAGCAAAAAATGAAACCACTCCACCGAACCCAATGCCTAGCATGGCCCACCAGGGACCACCAGGAGGGGCCTTTGGGGGCTCTAAGGGCTTCTAAATATAAACTATGTTACACCCAGATAAATTTTCTCATTACATGCCAAATATCAGCTCAATCGGTTCAGTAGTTTTTGCGTGATTGAGTAACTAGTAGCTATATTTTACGTTTCCTGAACATTGAGCTATTTTAGCTGCCACCATCCCCAAATCACCAATGAAGATGCAAACCTCCACTTGCATTGAGTTCATCAAGGCATTATCTCCTCTTTATAAACTTATTTTTTCAATTCCTTTACCAGTTCCCTCCATTAGTTCGTTTAAGTGTTTGCCCAGATATGTTGGATTCTTACTTCATGAAGTCAATAAATTTCTTGAATAAATTTACCAATAATGAAAATAATTCAAATTTTGAGCTGCAATGTTTGATAGGCATCGGAATAATAATGTGCAGAAGTCGTTCAATGGGCCTAAAAAGAATCATTTTATATCTTGTATCAAGCAGACATAAATTATTTATTTACTTCTTCCATCCATCTGAACTAAGGAAAGGGTTGTCTTGAACATACTGCAAATGCTATATTCACTTTCATGTAAACATTTTTTGCTATAATCCTACTATAATATTATAAACTGGCAGACCTGCTGCCTGATTTGCAGGCAGTCCCTGTCTGGTGTGCTCTTGAGGCACTGGCAATTTTACTTAATACATATTACTTACAATTTTACAACTACAGGCGTAAGAGATCCCACTGAAAAAGTGGTGAGAAGCAAAATTTGGAAACCACACAGTAAATCCAACCGAAAGGTTCAGATCGAGAAAGTATCGGGAAAAATTCCCTTCAGTCGATACTTTGCACTATCGCACAGACTTTCCGAGGAGGGAGATGGCATAAATTATAGAGAAGCGAAGATGGCTGGTCTCATTAGAAGAATTATAGGAGTGGTGAGGGTGCTAAGTGGAGTGGCGGAGAAGGATGAAGAAAGAAGACTTGAGAAGACCAGGAGAGCAAGCAAGAGTGGAGAGATGCTTAGTCGGAGAGAAAAGGTCAGCCCGCACGCAAATCGTTCCCATTCGTGAGGGAGGCCTTAGGAATTCATGGAATTGCCTTTACGCCCTCAAAAAGGGTCTGAAGCAAAGGGAGTGCGAGAAAGAGGGAGAAATAACGATGGAGAGTGCGTGCTAGAGATAAGGCAGGAGAAGGAGAGAGAAAGAGACAAAATGTGAGAGAAAGGTTGGAAATATGATGCGTGCATGTGTTAGTGTGAGGATGTGGGCTGTAGACCTTTCTCTTCCCCTAAGCGAGAAAGAATGCTCGGGTATTTTTTTCTCACTTAGCTTCTTCTCATGTTCTCTTCACCTTTTAAAATAAGAAAAAATGGTGCTTTCCCCTCCAACTCCTGTGTAATGATAGGGCATAACACCGGAGGCAAAAGTAATGGACCACTACACCAGCAAGATTCGTTGGCCTTGTGGCGAAAGGGTTAAACCAAGGGATGAGATATTATTGAAAACACTTCAGATTCGAGAACATGCATCTCTGCCGATTTTTCCTTGCAAAAAACGTTTATGTCGTAGCTAAAAACAAAAACATTCCGAGGTTTTATCCAAAATCAATTGAGAAATTAAGTCCACTGAACCACTAGAAAATATTTTTTTAACAATGAACTTTGTTTACAGATTCCTTTCCCTAACAACAAACTGAACAAACGTGTAGTTGTAAAGAAGCTTTATTCGCTAATATGTGACTAATAAATGACTACTAAGCATTTTATGCAAACAAATACTGACAGTACCTATGGTCTGCGTTGAATTAGTGAGGAAAATGCAGAGGAAAAATCTTTTTAGTTACATGTATCATTTCCACAAGCCCTTTATATTTTACGTATTTTTATTTTTAAGTAAACTCATTTTTATTTTTTTTATGCCATTAAAAGCCCTTCATTTTAGACAAGGAATTTGTATTTTAATACTTTTAGCTATTCCTACAAGAAGGCTACGTGAGAATTCAGCCTTTTGGTATTTTTGGATCCAGATTACAATTAGGATTTGAGGAAATATACATGTTTCCCCAACTCAAGTCACGCTTTTAATTCTCACATCATATCCTGTCTACACACCTCCTCTTCTTGCTTCCAAATACCTCCACTTTTGTCCCAACTTTCCCGCCTGCGGCTTTCGTTATCCGCCTTACTCAATGGAATAACGCAAAGCACCGCGCTAAAAATGCGGAGAGGACCGTTGAAGAGTTCTTGGTCTCCATGTCCCCTTACGAATGTGAGCGGGAGATACAACCGCAACTGCCCCTTCTCTTTTGTTTTTTTTAGACAAAACCAAGGAGGGCTAAAGGGTAAAACCACGATGGGAGGAATGCCTCAAGGTCCCGCACCTCCTATAAGCATCTCTTCTGGCCCCATCCTCCCAGCCCGCTCTCATAAAATCCTCCGAGGGATACAGCGGTGGCGTCGACCCGTATCCACCCCCTTCTCGGGCTTAAGAGTTCATTGTCTGAAGGAAAGATACCAATAGACTGGAAAATTGCAAACGTTACACCGATATTCAAAAAGGGAAACAGACATGACCCAGGGAACTATCGACCAATTTCATTAACGTCTATTATAGGCAAGATACTCGAACATATCGTCGTTAGCAATATCATGACGTTCCTGGACAGTCGTAACTTCCTTCATGGCTGTCAGCACGGCTTTCGGAAAGGTAGATCATGTGAAACACAGCTCGCGCTCTTTCTTCATGACGTTCTCAAATCTGGTGAATCGAAAACACAAGTGGACGCATTATTCCTAGATTTTAAGAAAGCTTTCGACACGGTACCTCACAACAAACTTTTATACAAATTACAGTCATGCGGCCTTAACGAAACAGTAGTAAACTGGATACGCGACTTTCTGAGTGATCGTAAGCAAAAAGTAGTTCTTGACGGAATTAGCTCTGATGCAGTTAAAGTGACATCAGGTGTCCCACAAGGAAGCGTAATCGGCCCCCTTTTGTTCATTATATACATAAATGATCTATGCTCTCGAATTAGCAGTAAAATACGTTTATTTGCTGATGACGCTGTCATCTATCGCGAAATTAATGATCACTCTGACTTTGAAATTCTATCATCGGATTTAAACAACGTTCATGTGTGGAGCCAAGAGTGGGGACTCGAACTTAATCTGAGCAAATGTGCGGCGGTACATTTCTTGCGGAGGTCGTCCAACTATCCCCGTGTATATGCTGTGGATGGTGTTAAGATAACGGCGACAGATGAAGTTAAGTATCTGGGAGTTACGATAACCTCAAACCTATCGTGGGAAACACATATAAGAAATATTTGTGGCAGAGCTCTGAAGAAGCTAGGATTCGTCAAGCGTATTGTGGGAAGATTCTCAGATGAAAAAGTAAAAGAGAGGTGTTATTTCGCACTCGTCCGGCCACACCTTGAATATGCAGCAAGCATATGGGATCCGGTGCAGAAAGAATTAATTCGGGAACTTAATAAAATACAAAGGAAAGCTGCGCGATTCGTCAAAAACTGCTACGGGCGTACAGACAGCGTTACGCAGATGTTAAACGAATTAGGCTGGGAGCCGCTAGAGACTCGGAGGCTGCGCGCTAGGCTTAGATTACTTGAGCAATTGAGAATAGATATCTTTCAGAGCGACACGGAGAACATCATATTAGAACCCCACTATATTTCCAGGTCCGACAGAAACGATAAATTAAGAGAGATATTTTGCCGAACGGATAGGTATGGGAATTCGTTTTTCCCCCGAACAATAAGGGACTTTAATAAATGCAAGGCGTAATTTCATAGAGCGTTTCCTTTTTATATGTAAACGGCTGGTGTCCTAACACCCCCCGCCACACGCCTATTGAGGCGGCTTGCGGGGTAGTATGTAGATGTAGATGTAGATGAAGAGTCCAGGGAAGATTTGGGCAATCCTGCCACATACCACACCCTCCCTACGTGGTCTGTCACGCAGAGCGAGGCTATTCTATTTTCAGATGCGCTGAGTACCTTAGGTTTGGACGCGCCGCAACCATCTCACTCTCAGTTAATATCCATTTTTGTAATTACTTAAGTGTTATAGTACAATCATGAGGTTTTTCATATATATAGATAAAAATAGAGAAGGCATTAAGTGAACCATTCAAAGATCAGCTCTAAGAAATCACTGAATACAATGGATGAATTACTTCAAGAATATAACTGAAATGGAAAAAAAGAAGGCTAAAATCCAAGTATACGGAAAACGGAAGCTGAATGCAGAAGTCACAGCAAGAGGAGACAAATTAGAGAGGTAGATTCCTTCACCTACCTCAGAAGTACCATAACGTGGGACGGAATAAGTACAACGGACATCAAGTGCAGCATAGCTAAAGCTAAGAAAGCGTTCATGATGAATAGGCAATCATAGCGTTCAAAAAATATTAGACTACGAATGGGGAAACAGCATGTGAAAACATTTGCGCGTAGCGTGGCACTCTATGGTTCGGAAACATGGAACATTGGACAATTAGAGATTCGAAGCAAAGGAAATCTAGTGCTGGAGGCGGATGCTGAAGATCAAATAGACAGATAAAAAAATAAATGAAGACATATACAGAAAAGTAGAAGAGAAAGGGCAATGACGAACACTATACAGTTAAAGAAGAACCAAATGGATTGGACACACCATGAGGCCCAAAAATAATTTTAAAAAATCCCTTTCGGCATTGGCCTACAGGCACAGGTAGATTTCGTAGTTCATATTTTTTTAAAATTTCTACAAGCGAACGACACGAGGAGCTGAATTGCACTCGGATGAAGTATGCGCCCAAGTTTCAGCGCAATCAACTCATATCGGCCGAGTTGCCGCGCGCCACCTGGGCAGTAAAATTGTATGATTCTGTAACATGATACATTGGAGGGAAATAAGCACTGTAGTACATGCATGAGCTTTAGATGGCGATGGAAATCAACCAATGAGTAAAAGTCTTTTGAAATTATGACGTCAGGACGCTCTCCGCCGCTGACTAGCGCTGAATCAACGCAACATATTCACCCCGACTGAAAGTTCCACGGGCGGCCGCTTCATTTCAAAACTGAAACCTCCCTCGGTGACTAGAGAGACGTTATTTTTTCGTAAAGGCTCCATTAGATCGACACATTATTTCTACGATATATTTTAGTTTTTTGGAATTTTATTTGTGCTGAAACATAAGTTTATTAGACTGCAGTGCGTATAAAAAGTTGCACATGCCCTACAGAAAAGTTACACTCATTATAAAAATGTGAAATATTATCTCGTGACCCTGGAATGCTATCTAACACCGCCAAGGGGTGCAAACCCCCTTGGTTTGAATACCCTGCCATAAAGATCGGTACGTTTTTTCCGGCGTTTCATAAGCACGTAAGTAAGAAGCAACCTAGTTTTGGCAACATAACCAAAACATTAATAAATTATTATTAATAATAATAATTTATTCGAACTTCGGGTGCAAGCCCCCTTGTTTTGAATACCCTGCCATAAAGATCGGTACGTTTTTTCCGGCGTATCATAAGCACGTAAGTAAGAAGCAACCTAGTTTTGGCAACATAACCAAAACATTAATAAATTATTATTAATAATAATAATTTATTCGATCTTCGACCGAATACCGAAACTATTTAGGCGACAAGGCACTATTAGAGACGTAATCACGCTTATTTTTACTTCATATTAAAAAGATTCGCCACATGCTGATTTCAAACGTGTTTTACGAAAATGTGTATTGCCACTATAAATTATAGCTACTGATACTTGTGAAAGAGTCATTTTAACTAATGAGTCTGAAGAATAATTGGCGCAAATTTTCTACAGTGAGTATTTGAAATCTATTCAACCGGCAACATGTCACCAAAAGTCCGTTCCCAGAGGTCTTTAGTCTAAATCAGACCTTGGTTTTGAACAGTGATATTCCGTATGTTTTCGCAAGAAAGAACCGCACGTTTTATTAGCCGGAAAATACGGAATTTTTGTTGTGTAAATCAGTATGATGGACACATAACACGTGACGCGCCTCATTCTTTTGCCACGTACATCATTTCGGTGGATTCGGAGATGGAGATATTCCACAGCGGCGAAGCTGTGTGTCCTGATAAAGATTACACAAAATGTTTTTAAGTAAAGGTTTAAACCTTCAACTTGAGTTGTCCACTTGAATTTTCCACATCTGTCGAATATTAGGCGACATCCATTTTAAACGTGCGATTTATACTCGTTCAACTGAGCATCGTCGGTCGATAATCGTTTCCACAACTAGGACGGGGGCTACTCCGTCAAGTATCGAAATCCGCCTCTATCGATGGTGAACTCGTATAGGAGTATGCATGATACACGTCCAAGTTGACCTTCCAAGTGGACTCATATAGAAGTCAACTCTGGTGTGTAATTTATGATTCGACTGGCTCTTTTCGTTTACGTAATTTTAGTCTTTTGTAAAAATAATGTTCAACTTGACTCGTATTCCATGATTTAAAAAAAGCATCAATATGGTGCTCCACCTTAAAATGCCCGTGAAGTAACTATTATATGTCATAGACAATCAGACAATCCGAAGAAAGAACTAAGGTTTTCCTGGAGTATAGTGTTGTTTAAGATTGTTCGGGCTTCGTACTGGGTTAAACTCATCATCTCTGCGGACGTTTCGATGTACTTGTCGTCCATCTGCACTAGTAATTACTTATTTCGTTCAACCTGAATGATGAAAAATACTGTGGATATGGGCAGGATTGAATTTAGTGCCAACTGCTGTATGGATGGAGTGATATCCTGTTGATGATGCAGTTATAGTATTTGTACTAAAATTAATTAAAAGTAAACCAACTTTACGGAAAATTCAATGTTAAGTGAAACCGATAGTTTACTTATGAAACGGCAATTTTTTTAGCTACGGCCGTTTGCATAGAGGTTTTAACTGCCATTTCATTTAACCTTCAGAAAGACATGAATTCATTCTTGCGCGAAATATTCAACCAGCATGCTCGGAGAGTACGTTAAAAAAAACCTCCCATTCTCTCGAGAAACGATACTCATAGGAAAAAATGTAAGACTTCGTCCTTTTTAGAAAAAATTTCTTTTTTCCCGGGAAGGCATTGACACTCCTGTCCCATCCCTGGGAAAGGAGGTCGAAACAAATTAGAAAAAGGCTCTTCCCTTCAACAGTGAAACCCGTGGAATCGTCACCCCCTTTAGCTCATCGAAATCGCTCAATTCATCGACTTGATGTTCTCGTTCCGCCTTATACTCACAATCAGTGCTCATACCCTTCGCAGTAGGGTTAAGTATGCAATTCACAAATTTGAGCACCACCTCTCAATATTATTTGAGCATCTCAGAAGACGATATTCACTGCATTTCAAACTGCATTGAAAGGTTTATAGCAAACTATCATGCAGGTAATGATATCGAATATTGTATTCGTATTTGCATTTTAATCGCGAACAAGTCAACATTACAGCGTATAGCATAGCCATCACCGGTAACTGAATATCATAAAATGTTTGTTGGGATAGTCGCAGATTTAGTCCACTCCGACTATCTAACTGGCGCACAGATTGCAGTGGGATTCACCGCATTTTAAGGTGGTTGGAGCGATATTTGTTTATGAACAGATGTGCGCAAAACTTTGCATGCGTATCCTTATTAGTACTAATGGAAAAAAGTGAAAAACTGCATGCTACCGATAGATTTTCTTGGAACTTAAAAGCTATTGAGTCTTACGGTACATGACATATATTTCGTAATGAAATTGTCTCAGGCGTAACTTTATGGAATTTGCTTAGCATATTGAATGAAGCATTAACTTTGTAATTCCACATGTATTTATTGGAAACGACCTAGGTTTCGACGTAGCACGTCATCACCTGAGTGTTACTGCTTCTCATTCAATTTCGTAATGGTTCGATTGCATAGGAACATTTCTCCTCAACGAAAAATAATGCGTTCTATATCATTATTATGGTCAATGACAAATATCAAGATATCATGCCGTGGAAAAAAATCGGAATATGATATGGTTTTGGCTTAAATGTCGAATTACGCGCCCAAAATCCAAGTCATGCCAATGCTTTGATAAAGGCGAAAAAAATATAATTCTTGCATCATTAAAATTACTACATGTATGGTCATTTGTACCGTATAACAGACATACCTCATTGAAATGTGGTTCAAGAATTTTTCTACTTACCTGAAAAGTTATTAAAATGTGCACTCAATGACTCACGGTTACCGCTCCAGCCACCTTAAGTAACAAACTCATGAAGCGCATTCATACTGTCTCATTGGCACGTGGTGTCTTCATGCCATTTACGCTTAAATAGTAAGCATTTAAAAGACAAGCACGCCACACTTCTTACTGAAACGTATATATTCATATTGAATCCGATGTAGATTATTCGTGTCTTATACGACGTATATACCGTAATAATATCAATGCTACACGATAGTGGAAGCGGTAACATAATATTAAAAGCGATATGTCATGAATATCGCAGATTGAAATTGGTACATGGTAATGTCGTGCAGACATAAATTGCCCTCATCCACATCAGACGCCACCGTTATTTTATGACAACCAGCAGTGAAAACATGCGTACACAAAGAGATGGCCAGAAGAAGACAACATCCAAAACTCCTCCCCTTTTGGCCGGCACTCCTGCACTTGTTTTAGTGAACAAATGATAATGGGGTCATAAAAGGCGAGGCGGAAATGGGGCCCAGAGGGTGTGATGAGTCGGAGAAGGGCCAAAAGGAGGCGAACGAGAGAAAAGTTGGAGAGAGAAATGAAAATAGGAATGAAGGGAATGATAGGCCAATTGTACATCAGAATTGAACATACTACCCTGCGACCCGCCACAGGTTCATGTAGCATGTGATGATAGCTCAACTGCCTCTGAAAAAAGGGAGGAATAGGGAAACGAAACAGGAAAAGGGAAAGGTCAAAGGTGAACCGAACGTGAACGGAGAGTCTTTAGGTCTCGTTCCGTTTTTGATGAATGGTGCGCGGAAAGAAAAATGATTTTGAGCAGACTCTTCTATGCATCAGTTTTTCAGGTTATCTCTCTCATTTTGTCACATATTATTTCAAGAAATGCGATGCAGAATTGAAATAACATCCTTTGAATCATTCTAAAGCACGCGTAATTCGAATTTTCCAAGTAATCTAATGCAAGCGTAGCGAGTGAACAAAACTTATTAGTCCTTGCTTCAGTTGTGTTAAGTCTGCCATCTGTTCTCCCGTGACAGCATTAAAGGAAGCGTGTGGATTTCCTGTGTATTTTATTTATGTAGTGAATGGTATGTAAATTATAATGATAAGAACATAGAACAGTTAGATGAGGAGACTCGAACGTGAAGAGGCATCCACAATGGTCTTTGTGTAGGTTAATGAAAAAGAAGAAGTAAACATGTGGTCATTGAGGACAACGTATGAATTGAAGCTTTTATTCGAAATAACCAAACCGTTCTTTCACCTTAATAAGTAGAAAAAATGTAATGTTTTAACTGTCATTTGCTCCTATGAACCAAAATTAATATATTGACGTCAAAGTTTTAAACTTATGTATTATTTTCACAAAGAATATGACCGTAAACCTTGGATTGCGATTGTAGAATATATTGTTACATGATATTGAGTCGATATTCAGGGCAGATCGGCGCTGTTATTTGAAGTTATTAGCGTTGTGTTTTACATGGAAAGGCGTACTTGATTTGTACTATTTAGGAAATAAATTATCACGGTAGTAAAATAGACATGAAAGTTTAGCTCGAAGGAATGGCATAACGACACAGACAATAAAATTAACAGGATGACTGATGAAATGAAAGCTTTGAGATAGAACTATGATTCTGAGAGGTTGGGTAAGTCTTGCAAGCTAAAAAATCACGAAAGGTGTCACGGAAATTTGATTAGACATTTTCCGGTGGCTAGATTTTATTCTCATGACTATCGAATAGAAACCTTAACACTGTATCTTGTGTCAAAATGACAACCCACCCGCCATTAAGACCAGAACAAAACGGAAATATCCTGTAAATGGTCATCTATCATCATATCATGACATCAACATCAAAACAATCACATTCCTTTTGACCGACTCTCTTGGTTTTGGTACAAAACTCGTCTAGCGCAATCCCAAAGTGAGCTGAAGAAACTAGCGTAGGGCCCTGAGCTGTTTACGGCTTCAGACAAATTTTTGTAAAAAAAGAACCTTAAATTTGAAAAAATAATTGGTCAGAGATATTCAAACATATACTTTTCCCTGAGTGAGAGGGATACTTCGAGGAGCATGGAGTGGTTCCAAAAACAATTATTTCGTTTACTCGGTGCCCATCCTGCAGGTTCCTCCTAATCTCCTATTCTTACCATACTTCCATCTTCCTCCTCATTTCCATGCAGTGTAAAATTTCAAGAGTGAAATCAATGCGATGGTTCTCCTCCCATATGTGTTTGTGTTTCCCTCTCACTCAAGAAAAAAAACATTCAAGACCCCCTACCGGAACTCGACTAACTCATCCTTATCCTAATCGCCCATGAAAATACGGAACTCATTACCCAGCCTCCACAACATCACTGCTCTCACCTTCCTTACCCTTCCCTTGCCCTCCTCCTTCCTCCATTGCAAAATAAAGAGTTAATTCTCAAAACAATTTCTACCAACAGCTTTGTCGAGCAGTGGAGCGACATTTGAAAACATTTCCTTATACAAACAAATAATTCCTTTTATGCATACCTAAAGCAGAGACTAGTAACATATCTTATATTAGTGATTATCCCTAAAAATTCAATGATGATATTCATAACTGATATCTGCTTGATCAACTTATCTCTCTCAAAAAACATTTTTCAACTATATTTCATTCGTATAAATATAAACCTAACAATAAAATAAATTATGATTAAGTTTTAACAAAATCAAATATTAGTCACTACATAAATTCAATAGGGGTTTAGTCATTCAAATATGATCCATTTATTAGTTTAAAACACACAGAAGGATCATAAACACCTTTTAAATTACCAGCGCCGCGGCAGCGTCAGGTATCAGTTAGTGTAATTATTTCGAGAAATACTAAATAGCATAAGTAGAATGGCAAATAGCTTTGTTTTCTTTTACTAGTACACAATAACTCACAAATAAATGACTACTAATGGAGTCAAAACCTTATCTTAAAAATTTATTTTTTTAAGCACATGCAAAAACACAAAGCACCGCGGCGGCGCCATGAATCCGTTTCAAGGTTAAATAATAACAAGGTTTTCTTTTAGGTCTTGCTACTTTGGGACAGTGTATCAAAATTTCAGTTTGCCTCTGATATATGCAATCATCCCTTTCTTCTCAACAGCAAAAGCAACTTGAGAAATAATTTTTATTTTTGCTGCAAAGGCATTATACATGACAGTCAAGGTAATGCCTACTTCAACGCAGAGGCAAAGACATCACCACTTACAAACGTTGCGTTATACGATATATTGAAGATTAAAACTCATCATTAAATAGCGAGAAGCTTGAATGGATATCTGGGTTCTTTGACCGTTTTTCATGATATTTAATTATTGCCCGTTTGTAATTAATTAATTCAAATCAAACGACGCAGATGAAAACCCTACGCTGTTTGATCTGAACATTCAATTTCATCAACTCGATTGATTTAATTGAGAACCTGAACGAGAATTATTGGGACGAAATTCGCTTCAATGAACCAGTTCTCCAAGTTTATTAGTAAAAAAATGAACCACCGATCATCGAATAGCTCGGACAGGCCACAGGAATTCTCAAAATGGAAACAGAATGATATTTACGAAACGCCCTCTTTTTTTGGAGACGAGAAATAATATTTATGAATAACGGATCACGTACCCATTCTACGTCCCAGCATCGGATTAGCGAAAATTATGTTTTTCGAATGATTGCGTCGAAAAACTTAATGCAACCGTTCGGACTCGAGGCAAAAACAAACGAATGAATAAATGAGTGAATAAATAATTGCTTACGCGACACCACACAATACGGGAGATAAACAAAAATGTTACTTAAAATCGCACCTACCCTCACTCACCCAATTCCTATATCAAAGCAAAACAGAACCGCTATCACATGAACATCCTTTGTTTAAACTTCCTCGTTTTCCGTGAGATGAAATCGGAACTTATATTTTTCCGCCGAAAAAACATTGAACGTTTCCTCCTAGCTGGCAATGAACGAGGTATCATTTTGGGTAGTGGCAACATTATTTGATAACTTTTTAATTAGTTTATATTCTGCGCACAATAATCCCTACGGATGCTTTGTTATTCTCTATTCTGCTTGCTTTGACAAGAACCTAAAGGTATCACGTAATTTCACGTGCGCATGAACACGCGAGAATATTTTTGTTTTTGGCTCTGCCGATCTTGTGCACTGGAGTAAAGGAGAAAGAGACGTTTAGTATAGTCCAATGTTTCCATTTTTTTGCAGTTACGTTCTACATTGTGGAGCCAGAAGGCCGTGAGAATCATTCCTAAACTCTCACTCGTTTTTGTAACCCCTGAATTGCAATATTGTCCACTAAATCCCTCGGATTACGCTTGAAATACCTTCGTTTTTCACACAAAAAGGGTTTTGTGTTCAGTGAATGTTTTCATCGTATTTTTTTCAAATGTAAACACACCACCCAATACCCGGATGCTTAATTCGAAAATCATGCCCGTATATTTGAATCACATATATCCTATCCATTATTAAGAGCCATCATTGCACCTGATGCATGTAACTATTCTTTTACCAATGGCATCACACCTTATTTGGTGGACACGATGATATCTATATTGAATGAACTCGATTTCTTTGTCCTAGAGAATCCCATCACTTATATGTGTTCTTATGATTTGTCTCTATTCCGTATTTCCCGCACTGAAATTCTAATACGTCTACTACTAATACTTGTAATCACTTCGAAGATCGACAAACCAATGCCTGGTCGTCCGCAAAACTATCCGGATTTATCAGCGGGCCTCCTACGTTGATTCCGACATCTAGCTCTTCCATTGCCTCACTTACCATTTCCTCAGCATGTATGTTGAAGAGCAAAGGCGACAACGGGCACCCTTGCCTTATTCCACAACCTGTAACTGACCACCCTGATATACCGTCAGCCACCCTCACCTTTGTCCTCTTGGCCATATATAAGTCTCGGATGAGTCTCCTATCTCGCCAATCTATTCCTATTTTCCCCAGTATCTGCCTTAGTTTCTCCCACTTTCCTGTCAAAAGCCTTTTTGAAATCTCAAAAGCGAGCAAAAACATCCTGGTTATATTTTATGTTTCTATCTATAAGTGTCCTCATCACACCCATTAAGTGTTTGTAATCGCATCCCGAATAGTCATTCCCTTCCTGAACCCCAACTGACCATCGCCCAAGTGGTAATTTGCCCTACTCTCCCATGTTTTATTAATTATTCTAAGCAAAACTTTTGTAAAGTGGAAAATTAGACGAATTTTTCTATACTCTCCTAATTCTAACGCTTTTCTTGCCAACAAAAAATTAACTTCAAACAATATCAAAAATATCTCGTTAAAGAAACTAAATTAACTCAATTATAGGAATCAATTTCTTTATTTATTTCTTATTATATACACGATTCAGCTTTGAAGAACTTAAATGAAGCCCCCTTGAACAACACTATATTCTCCTCGAGCACAGCATCTCGTTATGGGCGCGCTGCATTGGTTGTGATCTCGCTTTTTGCTGCTCGTTTGTTTTTCACTCGCAGTTTTCCTTGAGTGTGCTGAGGCTGTTCACGCCAGGGACTCACTCTGTGGCTGCCGAAGCATTCCCGTTCATTGCCGTTTCCTCTTCATAAAACCCCCTGTTCTGCTCCCCGCTCGGCTAAAAACACTTGTCTCCCATTTCCCGCAGTTTTTGTCTCTCTCTTTGATACCCGACCGATGTCTTCTAGGATTTTATTATAATACTAAAATATAGATAGGTACTAATTTTCACACATAAACATTATTATGAATTTACATAATTATCTAATCAGTGGAACATAGATACCCCTTAACCTCTTTGAGGGTTAGGATCATTCACATTAATCAAATTCAGGTTGGTGACGAAAAAACAATGCAAAATACAACATTACATTTGCACGAGAATCTGAAAGTAACACATAACAAAAATTTTCCCATGCAATAGGAGGCCAAGGAACAGGAAGGGGAATATGCGTTAACTTGGTGTTTGGTTGAACACTATTTTTTTGCCGTTGGGGTAAGGAACAGTAATTTCAAATACATTAATAAAAGCTTTCCGTTCTATCCGTTGAAGTTCATGCACATCAAGGCCCATCAGCGCCCTATAGTGCACACGTGAATTGGACTGACGTCACATGGTTGGGGGTTACTCTGGAGATAACTTTCTCCGCCGAAAGCGTCTCCACAGTAACCTTGCTCAAAGTTTCTCCATCTCTTTATATCCGTGGGGGCCATATTGCTTGTGTAAAAAACGTGCAAAAGAAGAATGAGTGAGAGCCATTTTACAAAAGAGAGATGGAAGGACTTTGAATAACTTGAACGGGAGGAGAGAAAGACAATACAGCGGCGATATTATGCATGAGATAGGAATCGATCGATTTATTCATTAAGCATGTAGAATATAAACAACTCCATCCGGCCATCACCGAAAGACACCCAACCCTGCACCTCTCTTGGATTCCGTTCTATCGCTTAAGGCTTGTTCAGACAAAGCTAGCAATTTATTTCAGTACTGAGAAGCACCACTAAATGATATGGTTGATTTAAAGTAGTGCAGTTGAGTGCTTGAATTTAAAACGTGCAGACCAAATTTCAGTCCTGCAGCCTCATTCCTGAGTAGATATTTCTCAATGACTAACAAGATTGATATTCTCTAGGTCAAAAAAAGAGAGGCTGGTCATAAAAGGATATGGGCACAAACTGGAGCAAGTAAAGCAGTTTAATTACTTTGACAGTAAACTAGAAGAAAATGGGGATAGTGCAAACTACACAGGGAGGACAAAAGAGCTAGCGAAGGAAAGCGTCCTGTATTAGAATTAAGCTGTTGGGGGGAACCTTGGGTAAGGATAAAAAAGTGTCTGGTAGAGAGCTCTATTTGGAGGGTAGGATTTTATGGGGCAGAAACGTGGACTCTGAGAAAATATGACGAGAATAGGCCGCATGCGTTCGAGATGTGTGGGTGTGGAGGAGGATTGAGTAGGTGTGGTGGACGGAAAGGAATACAAGCGAGGAAGTACTTGGTATGGCGGGTGAGGAAAGAAAACTGCTGGATTAGATCAAGAAGAGACAAGATCGATGGTTGGAAGGGGTGATGAAGGGCGACGGGTTACTTAATAAATAGAGACGAGGATGTTGGATAAGCGGAGAAGGAAAGAAGTAGAATTGGTTTAATGGTTGGGATGAAGAAGGGTAGGAAGTATGCTTAGATGAAACAATAAATATTGGTCCCTGATAGACAGACAGGGCCCTGTACATGTAAAAACCTAGAGGATATTTACTGACCTCGATTTAAACCTACCTTTACCGGTATATCACCGAGTAATAATAATATAATAATTTAAACCATTTCACTGTTGGAACAATCTGCATCAACCCCTTTCTTTCGAATTTTGTCGTCTCTATAATTTCATTCAAATCCTGAGAGCAGTTGTCTAGGATTGGAAAAATCTACTATACCAAAAATAGTAGGGTTAAATGAATCTATTTCACTAAATCAGTTCACTATACTGTTCAAATAAACTTCAAAATCCACACTCGATGAGTGAGTAAATCGCTCGCTACGCGACTAAATTACTAGCTGTGTTCTGTGTGTGAATAGGCCATTAGGGTAGAACTGAAATCTCCCTTTGAATAAAAACAATCTCAACAAGATTATTTTTGTTTTTCCTTAATTTCCCCCTGTATTTTTGTGCTGTGGTTGAGGGAAAAAGAGTGCCCCTAAAACCTCGCCGTACCTCCTCACCACTCTCCTGTATCCCCTCCAGGCCAACAGTTCTCCACACCCCTTCCGCTATCTCCCCCTTTCTTTCATCCCCCTGGAGTGTTCTCGCTCTGTACGTTTTGCGAGCTCTTTTTTTCTCTCTCTCTCTCAGCCATTACAACACTCACCCCTCAAAAACCCTGCAATCTCCGTTCCCCCTCGGATACAACGAATCCCTCCCCCATTTCTCTGCACACCGGCATTCCTACCCCGCTCTGCTTTTATCAATTGTCCCCTTCCTCCCTTCGCACTCGTTAAAAGGGTTTTCCGTCGGGAAATCGAAGCTGTGCTCCGGTCTGGGGATGAATGAGAACGGATGAGGAAGGGAGAGAATGGCAGAAAGACGAGAGTGCAAGCGGACTATTGCAGAATTCCAGCACTGCCGATGAACCATGTTCTGCATGTTGCCTCGCATTTGTAGAGTTTTTAGATTTATTCATATTATGTCGGTGGGTTTTCCCAGAAAAAAATCTTGGATGTATTTTTTTTAACGATTTCAACACTTACACATTTACAAACATACCCAACACACCGTTCCATTTCGAGGTTAGCGTAGCCAAGAGCTTAATTCTCGGCGTTAATCCTAAAAACCTAGCTTCGACTTTTTTCCCTAAATTTCCAGCGAAGTACCTAATACTTGCAAACTTGAGTATATTCTTCAAAGGTTTCCCGACCGGGTCAGATGTTGATGTACCGACGTCTCAATGAATTACTCTACCATCATTTTCCGTGAAAACGATGACAAAGATTGAAATGAAAACGATTGCGGAGAGGGTCATAAAAATGTTAGTATCTGAACTCCTGACCCGGATGGAAACTCGTGAAGAATTTACTCAAACGATTCGCCGGGAAGGTACCAGATCCTTTACTTTGAAAACTTCATTTGCTTTTGCCATAATAATACATTTCATAGAAACAGATCTCTTGTTCTTATGAATCCTCATACTCCTCCTTTTAGGAGTCTCTTCCATGACATTCACACATGACTTTCTCGGTCGCTCACTTACTTTCACACAAATCATTCCTACATTTATTTATTATTCACGTCCAAAAAAAGCTCAAGACCAATTACAATGGACAAATAATAATTTTTTTCCAAAACAAATAAACAAAGAACCATATAACAAATAACAGAATTATATAAATTAATAACAAAGTACCAATTAACGCTGAACTAAATTGAACCTAATAGACAGGGTGCGAAAGACGAGAGCAGATCTAGGATTAGGGAGGAGTACTACAGATAAGGAATGAATGGAATGAATTGAATTCAGGGACACTTTTCAACGAAGCATTGAACGTAGATGGGAGTCTGTATATAAAAGACCGCTTGGAGACAGAGAGAGGGAGTGTGGTGCGTTGAAATAGCTTCATAAAATCATAAATCTGCTGTACTATTTGACTTTCACCCATTATCTTGACATGGCCAAACCAAAGAAACACGTTCCTTTCATACATGCCCGTTACCAGACCAGACTCCAGACTCGTCCTGTATCTTGCACAAAATGCCTCGATAATAAATGTGTACGTCGAAACCTTGGTCGGTTAATTCAATCAAAAGGTGTTTCGTGGACTTAACAAAGATTTTCATTTACTTAGAGGGTCCCATCACCCGTTGGGAAGGAGTGTGATCACTAGAAACTAGTAGGGAATCCCCAACGCATTAGGGAGGAGCTCGGGGTGGAAAGGGGATGTGGGGTTTTGGTGGGAAGTTGAATATAGTGTAACTATGATACAAAGTAGCCGCACGGGAAGTCCCAGTGTCCGTCTTCAGTTCTCGTTGGTGTGTCCTCCTCGGCAAGGAGCATTAGGTTGTCCTAATTCCTTTCCTAATCCCCTCATTAAGGCACTAAAAGTTTGTGTGGCATCTGTGTTTTAACTCCATATAGGAACATGTGTTATAGGAACTTCTACATGGAAAAAGCTGAGAAGGTTGTAGCGGATTGAAGATCAAATTGCGCGGTCAAATGACTGAATAGTATAAGTGTATTCCAAACTTTCCACGTTGCTAGTGGCAAATTCTGGGGCTCGTGTCGCGAGTGATGATGGAGGAGTTGTAGGAACATAAAATACATATGGTAAGGTATAATAGTTAGGGGCCCTGCCTAGGGTCACATATGACAACTTGCCAACGGACTCAAAGGTGGGCGAGGATTACCGCAACGGGAGAGAGAGAAACTGAGCACAGGGGAGAAAACCATGAATGAAAAACATGCTACCTCAAATGGTATTAAGATGGCAACTCTATCGCTGAGCTATTTTTTTGCAGCGCCCGTAAATTGGCCAGGAGAAATTTTATTACTAACCAACCCAAAAAGTCATGAAACCAGGACAGAATGCATTGGCCAAGGACCGGTCATAAATAATGAGTATAACTGGTATGAGGCTGCCATTTCGGAAGAATGCCGCAGAACCGTCTCCATAGAATTGCCTTAGAATATAAACCAAGTAGTCATCGCAATGTTGTCCGACCAAGGCTATTATGGTATCAGGATTCGACCTCACAAATAAAGTAAAGAAGAAGAGGACTTAACCTGTGCTACGCTTGAAACAATTTTAAACCAAGTTGGGAAATATAATGATAAAACGGTCGTTTATTTTAACTGAGATTGTACATTTCTCAAATTGTTGTACCTCAGGGGTCAGTCCAATGTATCTTTAGGACTTTCGCTAAAAAATTGATTCGAAAATTGCCAGAAAAAAAGCATTTTTGTTCTAGTTGTCACGTTTCATTATTTGAAATGACCATGCTGTACGCTATCCTTCGGATATACATCGTTTCTGTTTGAAATTTCCCCCTGGCTGAGGTTATAAAGACAATTGCAACTTTACTTAAAGTTTTATAGATGATAACACAGCGTAATTTTTCCCTAGTCAAATTATGAAACGCATCTCATCAATTTGGAAGTTGCATGATAATTAGCCAATGGTCCATTGGTTCTCCCCAATACCAATTTACCGATACTCTTTCGTGTTCACCTCAAATTCAGGCTTATTGTTAGTATGCTAGCGGACAGAGTGCACATTAGGAATTCAGCATCATGTTAGGGCGGATTGAGTGACATTTCACATTTGCGCCAACATTCTCATTAACTCCTATCATAAATCCAGTGCGACGGAAAATATTTCATGACACTTCGCGAATTCTCTTTGATGACTCTCTGCGGAACGCTTCCACCTTTTCCCCACCAATAAATTAATTTCAGTCCGTCCTGACTCGAGCAAATCATAAATTCCTTCCAACCCTGAGCCCATGCGTAAGTTTATAATTTAACCTTATTTCCGCCCCTCCGCACCCATTTATTTCTTGAAATATGCTCCACCACAATCACCGAAATTTAATTGGAAAGGTAACTTTTTTCGCGCGATGCGTGGAATTGAATGAAATGCAATCGAATTCAAAATGAACCACTTCACAATTCATACAGCTTCAGTTACTAGAGGGCAGCAATAAAACTACACTCTTTTATCTTTTGTCCATTTCTAAATATTTAAATCATTATTACTACTGAATGCAAACTTTCTTTTTTATCCGCTCCTCTGAAAAAACTGCTATCATGTAATTGAATTTTCCAACGAAGAATTGCACTTTAAATATATCCGTTTCTATTATACACTTAATAGAAAAGTTTGTCACCAAAATTAAGCATGTTTCTTCAGAGGTAATTTCTGCGCAACAACCTCAACTGTCACGATACTTGATTGAAAAAGCAAAACAATGCTCATAAGAATTTTCACCCTATTGATTACTCAATCGATAAATCATATTTTTACCCATATTCATTTTCAGCCCACACAATATCATACACATTTCATTGTTTTGGTCAATGTTTTGTAAAATATGGTCATAACAAATGCATGAGATGATTATACTCATTCCAGCAACTGCCTTTACGAACTTCTTACGACTTCGACGTTACTTCAAAATAGTAACAGTTGTTTCACAGATTTTAATTAACAGCTATATTGAAATTTGCATGGTTTCTTATCCATTATATTCTTTGATAAAAGCTAAGAAAAAAAGTACGAGGCTGGAAACGGGATTTGGGCAAAGTATGGCCGTTACTGACTGCTCAGGAGCAGAGAAACTTGGTAGTAAAAATATCAAGTTCCATTGTAATTATCATTAAGAGTATTAGTGTACTAAGCCTACATACTGCGTGGGGAGGATTTGAGTGAAAATAAGGCGCGTGTGCACAAAAACATATTGCATACGTTGACTGTTTAATCTTTCGGGATTCATTCCGCGATGCTTAAAATTGCAAAAAACAATATTTCGCTGGTCCTCCTGCCAGCTTCATCAGGTTAACTGAACTGATTCTTAACTGAACTGATTATCATGACTGAGGCTCTCTGTTGAGGGTGGTGGTGCGATGTGGCATGTAGGTAGCGGTCTGTGTGGGTACATTTCCGTTACACAGAATGACCTAATGTCCCATCTTCTCTCTTCTGGACAATAACGTTACCAAGGTCACCAAGGAAGATATTCTTGTAAGCTTTGATGTAGTTTCCTTTTTTACCAATATACCAACGGATGAAGCGGTAGAAATCATGAGAACGCTGTATCATCGAGCTTTTACGATCTCTGACGCCGATTCCATCGCCGGCGAAAAACAGCACTTAATAAGGGCATTTGAGAAAAATGGTTTCCGCCGTGACTACATCTTGAAAACTTCACGGAAAGGAGAAAGAAATTCTCTCGTGGTCCGAAATGAAAATCCCACTCACCCGACAGAAAACAGAGAGAAGCCAAAGGCATATGCCACTCTCCCTTATGTGTCTGGAACTACGGAGAAAATCTCCAGAATTCTATTGAAATACAATGTAGTTAGCAGATTCACATGCGTGACGAAGACAGGGGACGTACTTCTGAAAGCCATAGACCCGCTTTCCCGGAACCTCTACGGAGGAATATATGAAGTTTTGTGCAGCTGTGGACATCCGTATGTAGGCCAGACATGCAGAGCCCTAAAAATACGCCTCCAAGATCATCTACGGGCAATTAAAAATAATAATTACCGCATTTCTGCAATAGCCGAACACCATCTCAGCGGCCCCACTCATAATTTCAACTTTGAGGAGACAAAATTAATATCAAGGGAGGTTCGCTATTACCCAAGATTAATCAGGGAGGCTATAGAAATTGCGAAGAGACCGGAGAACGTCAACCGAGAAGACGGTTACACGTTAATTAGAAAGCTCAAACGAATTTTTCAAATTTAAATTCCGGCAACAATGGGAGTCCTCACTTATATATAAAGACGAGCGAGACTAAAGAATCAGTTCAGTTAACCTGATGAAACTGGCAGGAGGACCAGCGAAATATTGTTTTTTGCAATACTAAGCATCGCGGAATGAATCCCGAAAGAATAAACAGTCAACACTATATCCGCGGAAGCCTACGAGCTAATATTGCATACGTTTTCTATTTGCCAAAATGTGAGCAATATTTGTCCTAGATTGATTTCACATGACCTTTGAAGCTTTAGAAATAATAGTCCACACTATAACCACTATTTTGGGCAAAGGTGTAAAATGTCTGCAAAAAACACTTGAGTTGGTAAATTCTTGTATGTACACGTATAAATAACTATTAGTGAACAATGGTATCTACATCCTCATTGCTTGCCCATCTGCGTTCATGGTGTATCTACTTAATAGTCACGTCGAATTTATTTCAAACCAATTATTGATTATGTAGGGATCCCATAGGCGAGAAAGATGAAAGTGGGATACTGAAGATCTATTAAAAGGTCGAATGCATATGCCATGATGATATAGTAATTTTGAATCTAAAAATAGTCACCTGAAACTGCTGAACGAGAACGCTGAACGAGACTAAAATATGGAAGATATTCGTCTCCGCTAAATTTATAATAATATTTACCTACTACTTTTATGAAATGAGAGGTGAGCGTGGTGTCAATTCCTTTGAAGATAGTCATCCCCTTCCACTCCTGAGCAATCCATGATGCCGGTGGCTGCAGCCAGAAATTTAATGTATTGAATTTTCAGATGAAATGAATTTTCAGAATGGGGAAATCGGCTTGAGATTTTCGTAAATTTTTTCATTCTACAATTATTTTAAGGAAGCCGAAGTTTTTATCTTCCCAATTTGTGTTAGCCAAATGTGTTTTATTATGTATCATTCACTGTACTTGTGAATTTTATGTAAAGTCCATGCATTTTTTTAATGTAGGAAAAACGGGAAATAGCATCCCATTACTATATTTCACGCTCTACGAAGACGAGAGATTTCATGCGAGCTTAAGTATTGACAGTAGCTAGAAATAGTATGTAATGACATCCTAATAAGTTCCCACCTAAATATTTTCACCTTTTAAGGCCCACGGAATAACAACGAAAATATGGAGGGTGTTAATGAAAGAGGATGAGAAATAGGCAGCAGGTGTTTAAGGTGCACATGTGGGTGAGAATGTATGAGATGTATGGGGGAGGCGAGATTGGCGAAAACGAAGGCGAACGCAACAGCGCTCTGCGTGGGGGTGAGTAGAGGAAACTTCTGGCGGAGATTAGAGGGAGAAAGAGGTCTTGGTAGTAAAGATATTAGGATGAGAATAGACTGCAAGCGTTCAAGATGTGGGTGAGGAGGAGGAAGTGCGATGGACGGAAAAGAAGCGCAGGCAAAAGAGGAAATGCTTGATTTAAGGCTTTCCCGGTGAAAGATTGTTACGTAGACTTCTCGGGTTTTCTTCCCGGGTTAACATCACCCGGGTATTCCCCCCTCCCGCTTTATCAAACCCATTCACCAGTTAAACGTTGTAGTAAAAAATATTTTTTTCATCATCACGGCGCCCCTTCCTTTGCGGCGCCCCGGGCAGTAGCCCGTGTCGCCCGGGCCTTAGGCCGGGCCTGCCCGGATTTGTCATCATACGACCCCCGGTAAAATCACTGGCAGCGGAACGCATCGCAGCATCACCCGGATGGAAACCCGAGAAATCTAAAAAACGAGGAAATGCTTGATAAAGAGCGGGAGGAAGAGAAACTTAAAGATGAGATAAGGAGGAGGCATATTAGATGGATCGAACAGATAGTGAGGGGCGAAGAGATGCCGAAGTCCGATGGAAGGGAGGATGTATGGGAAGTGGAGATGGGAAAAAAATGGAATTGGCTTTATGAATGGGATGATGAGGGGTAGTACGAAAATGAAACAGGATTTGGAGACAATGTCCTTCATCTGTAAAAGAGTAGTTTAGGTATTGGTTATTCCATCTAAATCAACATTTACCAATATATCACATCAAATAATAATACATATAAATAGTCATTACGTGAAGGATTATGCTTGGAGTGATTCATTAAGTATGCGTCTCTTCCGGTGCTTAAGAATGAGATTGGGCTAAAATTACTACCTCAGTAAAGATACAAACACTGCTGTATTCGTCCCTACACTACGATTGTATCACCAAGAGCTTGGGCAAGGAAGCATCGGTAAATATGATGGATTCAACAATTGTATAACCATGTAACCTTTTAATTGTAATACCTATCTTAATGACGGCCGATGATTTTCTTACTGAGAGTTGTCAGCTCCTCTGTTTCTTCTCTCAAAAATATTACTTTTAAAACTTTTTTGCAAAATTTTAAAATAATAATAGGTAATAAATACCTCAATAAAATCAATATATATATTGATTTCAATGGTGTCAAAAATAGCTATAGAATATAATGTCACATTGACGATGAAAAAATGGAATAAAATAAATGTGAGAATTACAATTTATAATGTCATTATTAAGGCAAACTAAAAAACTGCGAAAGAGGAGTGACGATATAGTTGAGTTACTGAAGAGGTGATGCAACAATAAAATCATTCACTAGCTTTCTTTGGACCGTATGGTTTGTGGCGTTGCCGCAAAACCAATTAGTGAAAGAGCTCTGAGAGCTTCCGGCCTTTAGACTAACCAGGTAGTTAGTCTGAAGGCCGATAATATTTTGCACCTGAAGAGCTAGCACGGTCTAGAGCTTACTCTTGCCTACATATCCCGTGCTGGCATTTGATTTTCATCATATCTACGTAATCATCCGAGGAGAATGCAATGATGTGTGTCCTGTAAGCCGCGCCAACACAATATCCGGGAATTAAATGCGTAGAATTATGTGCTATCTGAAGAGAGGAGAGACAAAAAATGTGCAATAATGCCGGCTGATATAAACGAGACGATTCACAATAATTCAGGCTACTGACACGAGATCGATAGTTCAATTTAGATCGATAGTTCACGAGATAAATAGTTCAATTGAACTATCAATCTCGTATCAATAGCATGAATTATCATTGTTATTATCGCAATTACTGAATCCCACCTTACTGTTTCTACTGCTAAAATACTGCTTTCAATTGTGACATAACTTAGTTATTAAAAAAAACTTACAAGAACAATATTTGCTGATTTTTCAACGAGAATATTTTGAACAAACAACTTTTCCAGAAAAAGAGGCTATCTGCAGCTTGAAATCCGTTAAATTAATAGTGTCAATCCAATTATTGCACTGATTTGTTAGAAACTCAAAAAATACGATGGATATGTGCCTATGGTTTCTCACCATTCTATTTCCTGAGGATAATTTTCTCCTTAAAACACTGTTTTTCGCGAAAATGAAAAAAAATCAGATAGACAAACTCATGGTAATGTTTGACTTGTTCTCGTACTTCACACTATGTAATCAGCGATGCATTGATAATACTTGCAGAAGATGCTAAATAGGTGATAAAGATTAATCTTTTTCTTTTACTTCGTAATACATTCCACGAGACGATTTCGAAGGTTCTAAGGTATTGCAGTTGCACATTCTTTTTATGTAGGCTAATATATCAACGGCGGTCATAAGTATCGTGCTTTTTTAATAAAGCGAGCCCATTTGTCGTAACATAATTATTACGTGAGGGCATACAACCTGTGTACTCGTCATTCACATGATGCCAGAGTTTTCCTCCAGAAGACTTCCTGGTAAATCATACACCTTTTCATATGCTATTTCACCTTTCCCGCGAAAGTTATTTGTTTTACTCATTGTATTACCTACTTAAAATTAAGGTAACTGATAAATATCCATACATGGTCGTGATTGTGTGTAAAAAACAATTTCTCACTGCCTAATGATTTTCCATTACGCCTCAAAGAACGATGCATTATGAAACAAAATTATGTTTCAATCTGGGAGACATGACAAGAAATGACGGTAGAACTAGCAGACACATTATGAACAACAACATGGCTCGATCGAGATTATGTCCTGAATGTACTTCTAGATGTTCAATTAACAGGCATGATATTTTCGTCAGGTCTTTTAATTAATTGGCTAAATTTTACACCTGTAAACATACACCGACTCATAAACCATGTCGCGATATCGCGGTGAATCATTTTCTTAGGGTAGGTGCAGCTGAAATCGTTCTGGATGTTAGTTGATTTTCATTTTACCAGTGCTTAACGTTTATTAAAGACGTTTAACATAAATTGTCATCGACGAACATGACATCGAAATGCATTAATTGAAAATCGCACTGGCTACAGCTCATTCGTGATGACGTCGCGACAGCATCATATCGTCCTCACCGAAAGGCCTTTGTAAGCCAGTACCCTATTGGTTTGAATGCTCATGTACCCATTTATCTTGGACGAACTCTTTTAGTTTCTTTCTGCTCTGCTCCTAGTTGAAATTTTCTGGTTTAATTTTCAGAGTAACGGAGTAATATTGGATATAGGAGGAGAATTTTTAGAATAAAATTAAAAAAACAATGACGCGACAGGCTCCCTGGAGTATTAAAATATTTCATATTCTCTCAATTATTCCACTTCTTTTGTGTCTACTGGGTGGGCGCTTTCGCAATCCCCGTAACCCGACACCGCCGCAGCTGCGATGCGGAAAATGAGCCCGCACATTTTATTCCGAATGCGGGTGATCAAGTTACAATTTATGCGCTAGCTCACGTCATGTTTCAGAATCGCTGTTAAACTGATATCTTTCCGGAATATCATGTTGACATCCTCGCTTTCGACTATGACAGCTATACTGCCGTCACTTGGGAAAAAATAGCGGGAAAGCAGGACGAAATTGACATTACAAGCAGATATTCAACTCAGCTCATAATCACGGAGGTGCTCCATGCATTTCGTTTGCAATATTAAGAAAACTCTTTATAATATAACTATACTACATCATTACAACCATATCAGTTTCCCAGCATCGCAGTTCGATTGTCTGATCGTTCAAGAGAATTCGCCCAAAAACAATTCGTTGGGATTCCTTAGAAAACGAAAATGTTATAATTTCCGTTTATGAACCAGAATTGGTGAGATAATTCCTATTTATTGACATTTATACAACTTTGGTGGATAGCAGATTGTTTTTTTTTATTCATCGAGTAGCCACAAAACATGAGCTCCAGACCATCAGGAGCATGATGGGATTTTGGATGTTTGTCAAGTACTTCAGTATTTAACTCTCTTAAAACTGATTTCACTTATATTTTAAACGCCTACAGGCAATACCACTTCGCTGATCAAATTTTGATTGCCGAAGTAGTAGTATTGTGGTAGCAGTGAAACTATTGCAGATATAAACAGATGAAAAACAACATACCTACTTTGATAAATAATTTTCTTCAGTGGTGAGGAAATTGAGGTAAATGGAGAGATGAAATGATAGGTTTTGTAAGTTGTTTAGGGCACTGGCTTTTCATCTCAAGGGGTGAAATACAAGTCTCATCAACAGTAGTGATTTGTTCATTCGAATACCGATCTTTACTTAGGGTTACGTGGACAGTTGCACTCGTAGAATGGGAGCCATTCCCATTGTAATTTATGAATAACATACTGAAATTAATTCAAATCTATTGTTATTTCCGTAGTCACAACTGGAACGTATTTGCTTCTATCGACTGCTTTACTGTTTACATGTAATTATATTGTAATTTTATTTTCATTCTCGGTGATATTTTTCTGTATATGTCAACGAAATTTGAACATTTTTAGTGAATTATTTTTGGAAATTGGTTTGTCATAATAATTACAAATCACTGGAAAATAAGTACATGTTTTACGGTATTAAAGCCACGATATTGGCATTTATCGTCAGTTGATTTGCTTACTGTTTATTTCCGCAACAATTTTATTTGCTTTTTAAATATATATGTACATTTGTTCGTAAACGGACCTGGATATGACACTATTGAATGAAAAGCCGTAACTTTGTGATTGCACATTTATTTATTGTAAGCGACCCGGGTTTCGACGTAGCACGTCATCATCGGGTACAAATATCCCAGAACACTCAGCATATATAGTTACAAACATAAGGCGGGAAAGGGGGGGAGGGGGGGGGAGGGGCGAGAGGGCGAGATGGTGGGCCCCTCCCCTCCCTCCTCCCCCCCCCTTCCCCTCCTTATGTTTGTAACTAAATATGCTGAGTGTTCTGGGATATTTGTACCTGATGATGACGTGCTACGTCGAAACCCGGGTCGTTAACAATAAATAAATGTGGAATCAAAGTTACGGCTTTTCTTTCAATATGCTAAGCAAATTCCATAAAGTTACGCCTGAGACAACGGAGAGGATATGACACCATCTGCAACAACCTGTTGTTCGTGACCCTTTAAAAACTGCTTAATCTAGGTAATGATATGTTTATCTATGCCATTGTAAATTACTTAATGGGAATTTTAACGTGGAGCATCATATGGATGATTTTTTAAAATCATGGAATACTAGTCAAGTTGAACATTATTTAAAAAAAGACTTAATTGGTGTGAATGAAAAGAACCAGTCGAGTCATAAATTACACACGGGAGTTTACTTAATTACATGTCCACTTGAAAAGTCGACTTGGACGTGTATCATGCCTACTCCTATACTAGATCACCATCGATAGCGGCGGATACTTGACTAACAAAAAGTAGCCGTCGCGTCGTCCTACTTGTGGAAACGACTATCGAACCGACGAAGTTCATTTGAAGTAGTACATATCGCACGTTTAAAATTCTACGCATAATATTCAACAGATGTGGAAAAGTCAAGTGGACAACTCAAATTGATGGTTTCTATCTTTGAACAAAAACATTTGGTGTACTATTCTTTATCAGAACACGCAGATTCACCGCTGTGGAATATCCCCATCTCAGGATCCACCGAAATCATGTACGTGGCAAAAGAATGAGGCGCGTCACGTGCTATATGTCCAGTAAACAAAACGTATATTCCGTTTTTTCCGGATAATAAAGCGTGCTGTTTTTTCCTGCAAAAACATACGGAAAATCACTGGTCAAATCCAAGGTCTCTCCGGCAATGGAATTCTGGTGACGTGTTGCCGGTTGAAAAGATATCAAATAATTACTGTAGAACATTTGCGCCAATTTTACTTCAGATTTATCCGTTAAAAAGACTCTTTCCCAAGTCATATCTCACGAATGTTTCAGCAGTTACAATTTACAGCGGCCATTCGCATTTTTGTAGAGAACGTTTGAAATAAGCGTGATGGGAATCTAATAATGAGAAGTAAAAATAAGCCTGATGACGTCTCGAATCGCACATTGTCGCCTAAATGGTATCGGTATTCGGTAGAAGAAATAATAATTAATTATTTATATTTTTTGATTGTGTGGCCAAAACTAGGTTGCGAATTACTTACCCGTGCGTCTAAGACGCCGGAAAACACGTATCTTTATCGCAGGGTTTCCAAACCAGGGGTGCTTGCACTCCTAGGTGGTGCTAGATAGCATTCTAGGCGGTGCGAGATAATATTTCAGATTTTTATAATGAGTGTAACTTTTCTGTAGAGTATGTGCATCTTTTTATTTGTTTATGTATTATTTCTTTTACAAATATTTTATTTTTGTTAATATATTTGAAAAAAATTATTTGTTCAAACTTATTTTGGCATCTTTCACTTCTTTTTTATAATTAATTACTTTGAGGAGAATTATAAATTATTTTAAGGGGTGCGAGAACATATTAAAACGTATATAACGCTTTAGGTGTGATGGGAATAAAATGTTTTGGAACCCTTGCGATATAGGATACGATTTTGGCAACTAAGATACATACGTTGATTATGAGCTTCTAGATTATAAAATAAAAAAATATCTTTGACTCTCCATCATTCCGTGCACACAAGTACAGAAAAACCTTTTACTGGACTAAACACCAGATGCACGAAAAATGCAATTTTTCGTATTAAAATTAAGGGTGGGACTATACATGACTGTAAGATCATAGGCATATCCAAGGGGGGTTTTGGGGGATGAAACTCCCCACCCTCCAATTGATAAAAAATACGTAAAAATGATGGGTTTTACACATACTAATAGTACACCTATAGATCACCTTCCATAACATATTAGAACACCTTAAAAACGTCATTTTAAGAAGTATTTATTTCAAAATTCCCGGACCCACCGTTTTACATGGAGGGTATTCCATACCCCCCCTTGAGAAGGATACCAAGGGGGGGTATCGGATATCAAGGGGGGGGTGGTGACACCCCCTTTCCGACACTTCTAGATACGACTATGTAAAGGTTACCAACTAAGAGACCATCTCAACGTGGTGATTTTAGTCTGCAACCCGGAGAATATGAATATGCAGCAATATGCAATTTCATTCGTACACAAAGTTTCAGTGGTTATATAGTATTTTCATTACTACTTGCATTTGTTACTTACTATCGGACTTTTTTTGGTTGCTTTACATTTGAAATAATTTCTCTATTATGTAATCCTTAAAAAATATAGACCCCACTTAAAAATGATGTGCACACAATCCTTTTCAAACAGAAAGGGACTTATTTCGACTCCGACCGCTCTATTAATACACTTGTTTGATAAGTGTAAGTGAAACATGAATTTTCGCTTCTAGTGAGAGGAAACTTGTGGTTGAGATTAGGGGATGCAGGGCTGGAAGAGGTGATAGGGGCGATAGGTTGCTCACGGCCGTGATAGAGGGAAGGTTGTTGGGCAAAGGGTGAAGGGGGGTGAAGAAATAGAATAGGTTTTCTGGAAGGGATGAGGAAGTGTACTCTGAGATGAAAGAATAAATACTCGAGTTAAGGCTCACTCGCACGAAGCTGATTCGCCAGCTGCTAATATCAGCTACTATCACCAGCGGTATATACCAGCGTGGAAAATACTGTTCACGCTTGGCTGGTTGTCAGCGCTGGTCGTAAGCGCGAGTGTGGCAAGTACACGCTGCTGTCTCTTTTCAGGGAAAGGTTATGCAGTATAGATTTTAGTTTTAAAAAATGTCATCTGTACTTTTAAGTTGGTCTGCTTGCACGGTGCCAAAACCTTCGGATTCAAGATGCGAAACTAACACCTTTATAGCTGCGTCTCTGGCGTCTCTTTAATTATAATTATCATGGGAGGGGTCCCTCAAACAAGTGTAAATTTTAAAAATGTTCAAAAACCTTATAACACAATCTAAATTCCACTTCAAATCTGACATCTTGACGGTGTAAACACGACTCGGCGACAACTCGATCACAGCTGCAAGCAACAAGCCCGTTTAGTTTCGTTCAGACGGCGCTGGCGACGCGCTGATTTACAAGCGCTGGTGATCACGTGACCTATTCCCACCTCATCAGCGCTGGCAATATGAAACATGTTTAAAGCTACCAGCGCGCAAATATTTACCAGCATGCTGGTTAACTTTAATGCTGGTGGAGCGTTCACACGATGCTGATTTAACAGCGCTGGTAAATCAGCAGCGAATATCAGCCTCGTGTGAATGAGCCTTTAAGGTAGAGCCCTGCACGTATAAAAAATCTGTAGGTTTGAGGCCTCAACGACACGCAAAGGCGCTGGCATAGAAACAAGCTGAGGGAAAGAGAGACATTTGGAGGAGAGGAAACAGCGGAGGGGAAGGGAGACGGTTGGTGGCGTTGGAGGGGAGGGGAAGGCCGGCGCGAGGGCGCTGGTACTAGTTGTGACTTGTGTCGTGTTGTGGCCGGGTGGACGTTTTATAATGTGTAATGCGTGTGCAAAAACAAAAATTGAAGTACGTAGAATTTTCGATTGTGAGTGCGCTCGCCTAATCAAATCTCGGATCCCACAAATCTTACATATCTGAGGGTCTGTGCGGTATGTGCGATAAATACTGAAGTGGAATTCGCGAAAGTTGTGAGACATGGTGTGGCGTACATCGGGAGCCGGAGGGACGCCGTGGGAGATTCAAACATTCGGAAGTCGGTGGTAAGTAATCGAATCTAATGGGTGAAGTACAGGGGCTGCAGGTTACCCGCAGGTGCATTCAAAAGTAAGAGTGAAAGATAGGATGTTCGTTACGGGGTGTGCGCGCTTGAAAGGTTCAGAAACATCTTGCTCACGTGTTGGAGTAAATTCTTGTGACACAGTACGGCGATTTAGCTGGGCGTAAGGGTATCTGACACGGGAATTCGTCCGATAGAAAAGGCGGGAAAAGCATTCTACTCTTCTCCGACGGGGACTGGGTTATCCGTCCTGTCAAACAGGTACCTAGGAAAAACAATGGCGGCGACATTCCGCCTGATTCTTGACGCAAATTCAGCCATACTTTCATTTTTTGCACTATAAATAAACGAATTGAAATTTCTTCAAATGTTGGCAATCATGATTAATTAAAATACTTAGTACTATTCTACAAATGTTTATTTGTACGACGCACCGATTTACGGCATCGTCAGGCACAGAAAGTTTGATTTATGGGTCATTTGTTGTTTTAGTTCCGGGGGAGGAGGGGAAAATACAAATATTTGGTCATGGTTGAGAAAAACGCATATATCAAGGGCTGGTTAGGCGGAAAGGTTAATTTTAACGGAAAGGGATCGGAAGAGATGCGGAAATAATATTTCATTACAAAGGTAATTGGATTATCTGATATTTAGTATTTTTGCAAGTGCGTCCATTTTCAGGCTTTTGATGAGATCGTGTAACATATCGGGTATAAAATCGCTCGTAAGACTAATTTAAAGTTGGTAGTTGTGAAGCAAAAGGTGAGGTGGAATCCATATATCTGTAAATTCTGGCGTGTTCTTTGATGCGCGTGATAAACCTTCTACCAGTCCGGCCGATGTATGCCTTGTTGCAGCTGTTGCATTTATATTTGTAAATTCCAGAGTTTATGAGTCTATCTTGTCTTTGCCGTTGACTTAAAGTTTAGAAAGGGTTAGGAGAGCGTAAAAAAGCTGCGGTGCCTAGCTTGTTAGGGGGTTTGTAATTCTATAATACATTTACCTAGAAATGGGAGAGAGTACCAATTGAAATTTGTCGGTCTTTCTGTTGGTGCGGGGGAAATTTGTTTTACAGCTAAGGATTTTTATCCTGAAGAATTTTGTGTTCTTAATTTGGGTTGTAACCAATATCAGCGGCTATAAACATGATAGTCATTAGTTCAGATTTAAAATTTGTAAGTGTAAAGGGAATGTGTAGGAAGCGATAAACCATAAAATGAAGAGCAGCATGTCTGTGAGAAAAATGGTGAACCGAATCGCTTGGTTATATGTGATCGGTGTAAGGTTTACTTTCGTGGAAAATTCATGTTTTTTCCCTGTAAAGGATATTGATAAATCTATGAAATTCAGAGTGCTGTTGATATCTTGTTCTATCGTGAAGGAAAGTATTGATTGGGGGAGGTTCAGATGGTTAAGGAAAGACTGCAATAACATCAGTGAAATTCTAGTGGAGTGAAGCCGGCCACTGACAAGTTTATTCTCCATATGCGTTCATTTGTTGTAATTATCCTTTATCAAATACCAGTTTGAGGGAATGAATTGAGAGCCGGTTGAGAAAAACTGGATTAAGAGATAAATCTATTTTTGCCTCCATTATTAACCTCAGTCTTCGGACTACGGATTGGCATAAACCTTTTTACATGAAATTCGTAGTAAGGAGCAATTACGGAAAAAGAGAAGACAAATTCATCTTATCGAAAAAGAAATTAATGCTCTTTTTTGTCGCCAATCAATTTGTTCAAACCAGCCTGGATCGTGAAATCGAGATCGTGAAATAATTATATAGAATAAAACATACAATGAACACATTTTCGGTATTTATCAAGAGTATGTATGATATTTTACTTGATCAACTCCCCGGGCATTTTGATGATTATCAATACAAAAGGATTATAATCCTAGAAAAATAAAACCTGAAGCTTTAATCCTTTTAACCCTGTTTTTCCGTTATTCCTACTCAGCGCATTTGAATTCCATGCATATCCTGGGCTCAATGCGATGAATATATGGATTATACTGCTGAATAGACCGCTATCCATTATCCTCGGTAAATAAAAAAAATCCATGTTTGTCACTAGTCTACTCGAGGGAATTATGGGGGTCACGGAAACCTTAGACGAGAGGCATTTTAGCGATTGTTTGGAGAAAGCGATGTTGTATTTTGCATGTTCCAGCAAATCCGTACACGTTGAGAATATCGTCATGCACTTGGTACACTTGTGCCAATACACTTGAGGGCTGCGCGTACTCAAGCGAGAGGGAGTAGGGAATTAAAAAGGAGACGGATAAGCTCCGTTGTCATAGGACTGCGAGTTTCATGTAAATTATTTCGAAGGGTTTTTTTTTGTTTTGGAAAATGTGCTGAATGGATTGCTAGACATGGGAGAATCGAAACATGCCATGGATTTGTTCGCAGGGCAGTACCTTGAAATATATTTACTCCCTTTATATTGGCTCACACTGTCTGTCTGCTTGTCATCTTTTCTGTGTACGTGAAAATCCATTGAAGCGGAAGGTGCGGTGTTCGGTTCCCTGCTGGGGAAATTCATTTTCTTCTTTCTTTCATAGCCGTTTTCACTTGCGTCTTTGGATATTTTGTTTTCATCATCGCATTCCTCTCTAAACTCTTGTGTGCAATATTTTACTCGCTAATTATTCATTAATGACGGCAATCAAAGCTAGCACTTAGCCCTTGCACGTGTTGAGAGATGGAACGTGGTGTGATTATCACTATTGAATGTTCAACAATGAATATAAATGTCATATCGAATTACTAATCTTCCTAATGGCTGTCGAATGTCTTAATAATTTGACATATCAGTGAAGGTAGAATGATTTATATTCACAAATTAAATTTATTAGCAATTTGGTGGTACAATATTTAATGGCAAAGATACCATAAAACATTGAAAAAAATATGTTAAAATGCACTGAGAATATGAGACATAAAAAGGTGACGTATTGCAAATGAAAATAAAGGGAGTATAATAAATACTTTGTTTTTATGAGGTTGTATTATTTTACACTTACGTCATTGTTGAATAGCGAGGAATCAAGAATTACTTCCATATAATTGTTCATAAATTACTTTTATTAATATTTTCAAAATTTACCGCTTAATGCAAATCGCTGCGGAGGTGTCAAAGGCGCTAGGACTGTAATCTCATAAAATATAATTTATAACTATTTGTTCCTTGCTTTTAAGTGGAGTATTTTCTACTGCCGTTATAAAGGCGCCATAAATTGCCATCCTTACGTGGATATTACCCAGTTTTTAATTTGCCGGCCACATTCTTAAATAGTCAGATAAAAATATTCTGTAAACCACCTAAGATTATCAGCCATCACTTTTAAAAGTTTCAGATATTTTTTATTAAGTTATTAAGCTATCACTGTTGAAGATTACAGTCCTTGTCTCTGCTTAAGTCTGCGTTATCACTCTTTAGGTATGTTGTATTGAAATTATTTTGAGATTTGTAAGTATAGCAATATTTTTGACTTTCTCTCATGTTCTATTATCCGTTTCTGAATGTATACATATATTATTTCAGTTTTACGCAGCATTTTATTGATAGAAACTCATCAGAGTTGATACATTTTAATAGTTTAACCTTATTTTTAGACATGTTTCAGACGATTTCCGTAAAGGCAACGTGAACAAGCTATTATGGCTTGTTTCTTAATGTAAGAATTTATGAGGCCGGCATACATTTATTGATGATTATTCGAGGAAGAAACGTAATTGAACAGAAAATTTCCTTTCTTCATTCGCTAATTGGTTTAAGTTGGAAAATGACTTCGTTTCGTTGATTTTTCCGATTAAGTGGTGGTGCCAATTAGTAATCGATAATGATATCTCTTATTAAAAGAGCATGATAATTCCCAGCCTTACCTATGGAGTAAATGTCTGACAAATCAAACTTTAGTGTTTTTTTATTGCAAAGATGTTTTATTGGTAAGGAAGTGGATAGGGATTTTGGAATACATTATGAGGGAGAAAATACTTATATCATTCCTTGGAAACTTAGAAAAAGCACCAATGTTATTTTTAGGGAAAATGAAGTTGACTCCTAAAATGGGAAGTCCTGTAAAGTTCTGGGAAATCTGACAGGTTTCATATTAAGTAAGTATTTTGTATTTGAATTATAAAACTCTGGTTAAAGGGCAACGGTTTCTCATCAGGGTATTTTCCTCGTCGACCTACATCACCAATTTCATTTTTTAAATATTTATCTTGTAAAATATCGTACTTGGGATGTGAAACTGTAGAAAACATTTAGCAGTAGTTCCGTCGTCGGGTGTGGCTCCTGAAAAAAAAATAATTAAAAGAATCGGCTAATGCCACAGCCAGGTTTATCTCGGCCCTTTTTCCTCCATTGTATTGCTGATCCATAGAAATGAGAGTCTCGCAAACATTCAGTATATTTTTCTGCAGAGGTGAAGTCCATTGTCAATTGAGTAGCGATAGCTTCCCCGATCGGGTTCTACTTCCATGCTGGTCCGAACTTACATATCGAAGTAATACTTGCAAGCGAGTTATAAAGCGATACTGCTTTAGGAGTAACTTTAATGTTTTGGCTTGATATTGGCTGTCCCTATTTAAATGTTTCCGTAAGGCACAAAGCTGGAGCGACACGAAGTGGGAGAATAGCGGGAAGAGTGGAGGAGGGGGGGAGAGGTTTTCCCACGGAAAGGCGAAAAGCGAAATTTGATACTTTTGGTTAGCAGTCAGACGTAATTAGTGACGCAAGAATGAATGTGAGGCAGTTACTCATCGTAAATAAGTCTTGAGGGATTTACCTCATCCTTGGGCAGAGTGCGAATAGTGCGGTCTGCCATAAACGTCATCATAAATGATATATTTATTATATGATGAATGTTAACATATTTACTAGCGAAGATTATTCTTTATCAGTATCTATGAATATATGTAGTTATTATATACTACCAAACGTTATATAGATAATTTTAAATCTTTTGAAATGCTAAACTGAGAACTTATAATGCTAAATCATTATATTCTAGTTTCTAAAAATCATCATCTCTACTTATTCTCTTATGCGATCTTACTGCACACGTTTTCCTGTTACTGATAATTTCCGTTGGACGAAATGTTCGAGTAAACTTATCGAAAGACGAATGAGCTCATCAGCGGGAAATCGGTCGTTTGTATCTACTATAAGGGATATATTAAAAATTTCGAAGGAAATTTCATGGAAAAGTTGACGATTCATAGCATAATTAAAAGAAGGTTTAACAATAATGACAAAAATGTGACAAAATTCATTTGGAGGAATACAGGGCTCAACATAGTTCGTTCGATGAAATTCCCCCCTGAATAAACAACGGAAAAAATATAATATGCTCTTAGACACGTGGATTATGTGTATAATATTTAATAATTTTACAAATATATAGAGAAATGGTATAGTAAATGTCAACAAAAAGCTTTAAAAGTCACACACTGATGGAAGAAACAAGGGCAAACAATGTATTTGCATAAAATAATTTGTTTATTAGTAATACATAACAGAAACATTATAAAAGAAAACAATCGGCATTAAATTAAAATTTTGGGAGATCTGAAACCTGCGTCAGTATTTATTAAAGGTTTAGGAACATAGTTAAACAAAGTCAAGGAAAAACAATAATAGTACTCAAAAAACATTTTGAAATCCATACTCAGGTTTAATGAGTTCCTGGGTAAGTATTTTTATCCCACGTCACTATCATTTTCTCGTTTACAGCTTTTAAAAGCGCAGTAAAATATCTGGCAAAAGGCTCCCTGTGTAAATGTTTTTAATTTATCCTCCATATATTTTGACAGAAATTCATCATCTCTGTCAATCCGTAAAACTACTATTTCTGGCTCCATAACATTAAGTGGCAGTATTTCTTCTCCGTACTGTAACATGGAGTTGACCTTGACTCTGGCACTCGCGAAAGAACGCTATCGTTAACAAAATTAAATAAAGGTAAAAGAGAGTGAAGCGTAACAACTACATAAGCAGGCAAAGAAAATTGCTGGAGGAGGTTTCGTGGCTGTCACCACCGCTTAGGTGGCAATAAAACTTTCCTCAACTGGAGGAATGGGCCCTCGAAAATTTCGGAGGGGTACTGCGTTTGAGCGTTCTTTCTTTATACCGTCTTTGCTGCGGTCACGCCTTATGCCGTTGTATTTGTTCATGTTACCTTTTTTTTGTATTAGCCATCACGTTAGTGTTTTTTTATATACCAACGATAACTTACGCATGCAGAGTGTTTTAATGGCAGCAATGTGGATATTTTAACTAAAAACCCAACCTGTCAATGTCGCACTAATAATTCTAATAATTTCTGGAATTATGTTGTTCACGATAGGAGTTTCTTCTCTAAAAGCTGTATTAATCCACTGCATACTTTATTGATTGAAAGTTATGCCTCGTACTTCTATATTGCAAGATCTCTTTAATGCTTCGACATAGTGATGACATAATGCATTAAAATGCAGCTCCTAAAATACCTCAAAATGAAGAATATAAATAATGATAGCAATAATCAAAATACAAAAAAGAGTATCTAACCATAGGACTGGGAACTTGAAACACGCGCCTATTCTCCCAGCAGCACAGAAATTTTCTCCGTTGCTTTGGACCTAGTAAGCATGTACGTAAGATACAACACACTGCTTCGTCGACCAAAAATGCTTACGATTCACAACCCAGCATCGGCCCCGAACCCCCCATAGCGATGAGGAAGACAATTATCCCCCCTTTTTATCTTGATATATGACGCAAGCTGTCTCTGGGTTGAGCCGCTGGGGAAGAAGATTTCTGAAGGGGAGAGCCATTTTAGGGACTCACGCGAGAAATGGCTCCAAAAGTATCTACGCGATCGCAAAGGGGTCACTATTTTCCAAATTGTAGCCTTGAAGTAGGAAATGGGGTGTATGTAATAGCTTCTGTTAGTAGATCCCTACAGGATTGAATTTTGTATTAATCCAAGGAATTTCCCAATTATGATTTTGCGCCGTGTTGACGGACGTCGGAAAAAGTCAAAATTCATCAATTAGACGAATGGTATTTTCACTTGGAGTTGGAAACCTCGTGGAATGCCCACGCACATAGGAAGGCAAAGATTGACCTTTGTTCAAATCCTAATGAAAGAAATTGCTAAGTGTTTATTATGGTGGGAGAGCAGATCGAAAATTAAAAAGCGTCTGCATCACCTTCCTTGACCGCACAAGGGAGCACCCTTAAAGTGGCGGTGATACGGAGCACTTGACCTCTACAAGATTCCATTTGGAAGATCGACTTGTACGTGTATCATGCCCACTCCTAAAGAAGTTTGCGAATAAAGGAAGATCAGGGAAAAAGTGAGGTAGCTCTAAACTTGGACGGAGCAACCGCTGACCTATGTATGGAAGCGATTATCTCTATATTTTTGACGAACCTTTCAATTGGACTAGGTAGTGGAAAATTGTTGTATTTTATGTAGGTCACCTCGAAATCGTCAGGTATATCATATGTTTGCCTAATCAGGCTAATGGTAGTAATGTGAAGAACCCTATATGGAGGTAGTACATGAAATGTTTGCTCTCTCTACAGTCAATGCTAGTGCTTGTAAAGAATCCTATTTTGAGGCATACATATACGAAATGTTTGCATTCTCAAGTTTATGCTGGTGTCTCCTCAAGTTGGAGCCCTACACCGAAGAGTATATGATATATGTTTGAATTCTCAACTTGTTGGTGCAAGTTGAGAACCTTAATGGCAGATGAAAATAAAAACTTTGCCTTGTGAGAAGGATTATGAGAATGCAAGTTACAAGTCATTCGATGAGCGATTATGAGACATTAGGCGAGTACAAGTTGAGAAACATGATTTGAGGTTTACATAAAGACTTGCTCACTTATTTCGAGTTTTGAAAAAAGAGAACACTCTTCCCCTTCGTTGCACGTAAAAATAGTAATTATTTATGCCTCAGCAAAATCCCTCTGATAATATAGGTATTAAAAGAGTCAATAATCTACTTTTTTCCATCACTAGTTTTATCCTATACGGTGCCCTACCAATCAGCTGGTAGAACAATTGACTGAATGGTGCATAATATCAGGAGATTTTAGGTCAAATAATATTTTTTTTTGAAATATTATTTGACCTAAAATCTCCTGATATTTGCGCCGTATAGTATACGAGGCCATGAAATAAATACCGTTTGAACTAGTTTTATCTGATGGTTTATGCAGATTTTATGTTTTATAATGGTTTATGGATGGTGATAGTGGCAAAGGTTTAAGGTTCTTTGAATTTAGTTTTGAAGGTTAATAAATAAATTAAATTTTTCATACATAATTAATAAGGGACCCAAAAAGCAAATGATTATCTGTAATAATATTTTACTGTATTTTTTCAAACACAAGCATAACTTGGAAAAAATATGACTGCTTGATCACAAAAATAACATTGTTAACTTTTTGTGTTGATAATAATTAAAGTGCCTTTAAATAGCGTGAATATGCATGGCAGTTGCAGTTATACTTTTAGGCTAATGAAAACATCCACATAAATGTTTTAAGTAATAACTTGTAGAAATATTTGTCAGTTTTAAATTATTTACATAGTTGCTCACAGATCATATAAGAAGTTGTTGAATAATATCTTTTCGAAATATGTTCGTTGGCAAAATTTTTGTGACAGAGAATTCTCACGCACTATCAAAAAGGTTTCCCATCCCTGTCTAGTTAAGAGTCTAGTTTATTGAAAATTTCTTTAAAAAGTCTCCGTTTTCTGTCGTCTGATGCACTCCAATACAGATGAGGTAGCGTAGTGACTACCTTGACTGTATTGAATACGGTTTGCACGTTATCCTCAGTATCAATAGGTTACGCAACGGAAAATGACTATGACGCTTCTCCAATATGGTTAGAGACTCTTCCTTCCAAATCAATTAGCTCAATATCTGATAATGATTCACAGAGTGTGAAGATGGGGTTAGAGTATAATCAACAACAACCTTAACTCGAGTGAATTACATGAGCTTAATAAGTGGCAAGCTTTATCATCTGCATCACCAGCAGTTTCCCACGGATTTCTTAGCTTCTTACTGTTT